>CM036247.1:8205755-9405755 GCA_020698575.1 Bostrychus sinensis
TTCTCATTGCATTGTGGGAAATAATTCCCTTTATATTTCCCATTAGATAACATTGACTGTAGACAGTGTTTTTAATGATTTAGGAGGAAGAACCTGACTTTCAGCCCCCCCCCCCCCCCTTTTTTTTTTTTTTTTTTTTGTAATGGCACAAAAAGTAAAAATGTATTAAAACCAGAGTTAGGACTAATCAGTGACCTATCCAGGATTGGCAATCCATGCACAAACAAAAAACACTTTGCATCTTTAAATAATAAATAATCCATGTTTTATTTACAAACATGGAATTATATAAACAAACTGGCATTTAGAGGGTTTAAAATATGAAAATGAATCCACTTTTGCTCTGTACGATGAGAACAGGGGTTAATGATCAAAAAACAAACAAAAAATATACACATCTAATTTTTTTTTTCTTCATGTTTTATATTTTTAAATGTAACCCAGTGATGTAAAAGGGCTTTAAGAGGAAGAACGTGAGGGCCTGAAGGTTAATAAAAATGTCTGCATAAGTGTCATCCCTGGGACAACTGGGTCCAGGGTGTGTCCCGTCTCAGGCCCATAGTAGCTGGTCCCAGGTTTGAACAGGTGTACGGTCTGCATAAGGCGTCATCATGTACATAATAAAAAAGCAAGTAAACCTTTGGTCAAGTAGAAGTGGACTATACTGTAATTCTTAGAGATGCCCCTTCGAGAGGAAACCTTTTTTTTTTTTTTTTTAATAGCCTTAAATAAAAGGGCTTTAATGTATTTTCCTGAAAAAAAAAAAAAGTAGGCTTCTTCTTCTCATGCTGTAAAACCTTGTACATGGATATTTTTTCAAAGGATCATCTCAGGACAGTAATCCCTTCCAAACAACCCTAGTGGACCCACAGATAGGACCACAGCCCGGGACGTCCTGGGTGGGCTCGTCCGGACACAGTTAAACCGCAGGATAATCTGCAGGACAGAGTCAGTGCTTTGTTCCCGTTCAAAGAGAAGAGTGGAGCTCAGGTTTTACGGCAGGAGTTAACCTCAGACAGAGACATGTCCAACACAAGTCCACACCAAAGACACTGGATACACTTTCACTTTACTGTCCAACACTTTGATGTCTTCATGAGTCAGGAGAAGACAGGACGTCCCTACATGATTATAAAATAAAAATATCACTCCAAACACTTAAATATACTGTCCATACACTACAAAATAGAAAAAAGTTTAGCAATTTCTTTTTAAATTTCACCTTTTTGCTGATTTTTTTAATTTTTTTTTTATATATATTCTGTAAAATTGACATTTTTGAGCTTTCTACCATGTTATAATGTTCCCTCATCAAAAACAGACCTGGAGTTGTGTTTTGTTACATTCACGCCTGTTTAAGTAATTTTGTATTCTCTAATGCTGAGTTTCCGAGGCCTCAATCAGACCTGACCAATCAGCAACAAGCTCTCTACATCCAGTCTGCTTTATTTATCAAAAAAAGGTGTATAGCTCTGTTTCCACTGATTTCTCACAGCTATTTTTCATTTTGTAGTAAAATGGTATCAAGAGTTTAAGGAAGTAAACAGCTTTTTTTTTTTTTTTTTTTTTTTTTTTTTTCAGAACTGCCCTCTGGTGGTCTCCAGTGGTGGACAGTAACTATATACTTTTAGTCAATTAATTTACTTTAGTAAATTTTTTGAAGAAAAAGTACTTTCTGAGTACATTTTGTAGAACATACTTCTACTTTTACTTGAGTAAATTTTAAATGATTTTATTTTTACTTTATATTGTCTGAAAAGTTAAAAAAAAAAAAGTCCTCTCTGGTGTAGTGGGCAGCACATCTGAGTTAAAATCAGAAGTTTCTGGGTTTGAAACTTGTTGAAGAAGAAGAAGAAGAAGAAGAAGAAGAAGAAGAAGAAGAAGAAGAAGAAGAAGAAGAAGAAGAAGAAGAAGAAGAAGAAGAAGAAGAAGATTTTGTAAAAACATTCAAATCCACTTTTTTACTTTATACTCAAAACATTTTTACTTTTACTGAAGTAACATTTTTGTTGGGTACTTTTACTTCTACTTGAGTAATATTATTTTTGAAGTAACAATACTTTTACTTCATTATGGCTTTTGAGTTCTTCGTCCACCTCTGCGGGTCTCTTCTCTTCAGTTTCTTCATGGCAGTAGTAAAGTACTGATTATACAGATAATGTTTTCTATGGTTGTAAAATGTGCAGTGCTGTCCTAGATGTGCCCAAGATTAGTTCAAAGATATATCTCCTTTAAATGTTATGTTTTGCATTATTTTCAGATTTTTTTTACAGCATTTTTAAAGACTTACACATTTTTATTTTTATATATAAATACATTTCTAATTTTGTGTGTTTTGGGATTTATTTTGAAGCTATTTTGATGACTGAAATGTTTACCTTCTTACAAATTAACATTCATATTCACATGTTTGCATTTTAATTGTGGTATTTGTTATTAATTTCCATGTCCCAGTTTCCTCACTGCTCTGGTCCTAAACTCCTGGTCCTGTGAGCTTCTCATAGTCCAGCCTCAGAGGTCACTGGGCCAAGGCCGTGCAGGACAAAGACCTAAAACAAACACGAGACTATCCTTTTAACCTTTGACCCCTGAGCCCCGCCCCCAACCTGACCAGCGACACCAGCACCAAACGATGGAGAGGAATCAGGAGAGAAACTTATATTTAACCTATATTCAATACCATTTAGGTTTAACATAGAGCGTAGGTGTTACTTTTGGGTAACAGAGGTCGTCACTGCAAATCCTCCATACAATTTGGTAACTTTTTTAATGCCAGATGCCCTTCCTGACACAAGCTTTTCAATTTATCTAGGCTTAGGACCAGCAGGAAGCCACTGGTTAGTGACGCTTTGGAGGTTGGAGCGGTTTAGAAGTTAGGAAACCAACATTTTTGGGCACTATACAGTAGAAAAAACTCTGAAAAAAGTTAGTCTGGTGTCCCTTTGTGCAAGTTTTGTTTCTATCACAGGCGGAGTAACCAGAGAAACTGAGCTGTAACCAAAACAAACACGGATTATTTGTGGAGGATTTTCCAGAAAACACTAGAATATAGCATATTATGAGCAGCTCTGTGCTTATTTCTGAACGGGGACAGCAGCAGAAGCCATTTATACAAAGACTTGAGGAGAAAGGTTGTTTGGTCGTTATGTCGGATGTCAATGGGACTTTATTGTTGTTAAAATAGCAACAAGACAAAGAAATCATAAATAAACGTCTGTGATAGGCCAGTTCCAAATCGCCTGGAGAGAAACACTTTGCTGCGAGAGAGGAACCAGACGGTCCTGATTGAAGAGGCTGACTCACCAGGCTAGTATAAAAACTGAATGAGAGTTAAAATCCTCTTGTGAGAATAAAGTTGTAATTGACTGAAGGAAAAAAACAAACATTCCCACATTTCTTCAGGCACTAAGGTACGCAAAGAACCCTATGTAAGGCCTGGTTCCTCAGTCGTATAGAGACCCACTTCCAGTCGACTCACTGGATACTGACCAATCCCAGCCATTTATCTGCAGCACGTCTTATAAACACGGAAGATCATTTTCTAGCAAAAATAACCAAGATGGCGCCAGGCTAATACACGCAAAATGTAATAACTTCTCTGACCTGATTAACGCCACTGAGTGCTTTCCTTTGTCACCTGTTGGTTCTGCTCAAGTCCACATTGTTGTTCAGTCCTGTGTGTTGTTTCCATTTTAGCTAATTTTTTCTGCAAGTTGCTAATAATACGGCGTATATTGGTGTTTTATGGTAAAATCGGTTACTCGGCCTGTGATTGTTCCGCTCACAGAAATGAAATTTACGCAAAGGGATACGAACTTCTTTGTATAGAATAGGAAAGTTAAATTTATTCACAAACCAAAGATGTAGTTTTTGAAAGAATCTATCCTCCAAAATGTGTTTCTTTATTCAGCCTTCAGCCTTTTTCTCAGTAAAACGACTTCTTTTTGCCTGAACCTATGAACAATATGGCTGCACTGTCTTTATATTAGGTCTGAATATTATCCCTCAGACCTTTGACCAAAAATATGATGCGGCCGTCGTAAACACAAAATAAATGTAATTGGACACAGCGGGACCCTTGGCCCCTGTGTGCTCACACTTCCTCACCTCTCCCCTGTCTACACTGGGACGTCCCGTATGTGGATGAGGACTGTGCGTAACTGGTTCTCAACTTAACTCAACCTTCTCGTGGGTTCAACTTGTTCCCAGATCATTTAGCGGTGATCTATGTTTTTCTGAACCAACAAAAACAGCCTAAATTTGTACACTTTTTTTTTTTTTTACCACTTCTTAAAGGTACACTGCCCTTTTTTCTTTACACTTGCTCAACAACAGTATAGCAACACATTCTGCTGCTACTTTCAGTGACCACTTCAGCATTAGCAAATTCAGAATACATTTTTAGAAATACATGTGTTAGGCTGAGGTCAAGTTAGTCCTGTTTTAGTCTTGGTTTAGACCTGACTTAATCCTAATTTAGACCTGATTTAGTCATTTTTTAGACCTGGTTTCATCTTGGTTTAGAATAGTGCTACAACAACTAATCGGATTAATCAATGATAATTGATTATTGAAATTAGGGCTGCACGATATGGCAAAAACATGCGATATTTGATAACTATGTTGAAAATTGTGATAACAATATTATTGCAATATTTGAAAATAGAGCCTACTTTTCAAACATAGTAAGTTAAATTCACTACATTTCACAAAACAGCTACAAAATCAAAACTTAACACAGATTAAACCAGGAATAAAACAAGGCTAAGCTGTGACTAAATTAATTAAATTACCACTAAAACTGGACTTTTTAAACATTTTTATTTAATCACAACACATGTTCTTTTAAGGCTCTGGTGGAAAATGATACTTCAGTGTAAATCTCTGTCAGATGGAAGACCACAGCGTTATTGCGATATATTTAGATTCTTGCGATACGGATATTGCGATAATGATAATTTTGCGATATATTGTGCAGCCCTAATTGAAATAATCATCGGCTAATTTTGTATTCATTTAATCCTTAACTCAGGTATAGAAGCAGAAACATGCCATGTGCTGAGAGAGGAGGGTTTATTACTAAGACAAAGCAGTAAAGCAACAAAAACTGTTAAAAACAATCTACATTTTGTGTTTTTGATTGAAAATATCTTTGTGTGTATGCTGCATCTAAAAGTCCTCAAGTAGCAAACTCATGGCCTTGTCTGGTTCAAATTTTGTAGAAAGTGATTTTGGTAGAATTATCCATTTTTTTTATCTGGAACTTTAAAACACCTGAAGTTTTTAACCACTTTAGTCCCACATCACTGTCCGATTATTAATCGACTAATCGCAAAAATAATCAACAGTTTAATCGAAGGGTACCAAAATAATCGTTGGTTGCAGTTCAAGTTTAGATCCAGTTTAGAGCTGATTTAGACATGGTTTAGACCAATCTGGTTTATTCCTAGTTTAAACCTGGTTTAGACAAGGTTCAGTCATAGTTTAGACCAGATTTAGATTAGATTTAGTTTATCCTGATTTAATCCTTGTTTAGATCTGGTTAAGTCATGATTTAGACTTGGTTTAGGCCTGATTTAGTCCTGATTTGGTCCTTGTTTACACTTGATTTAGTCCTAGTTTAGACTTGATTTAGTCTTGGTTTAGACCTGATTTAATCCTTATTTAGTCCTTGTTTAGACCTGGTTTAGTCCTGATTTAATCCTTGTTTAGTCTTGGTTTAAACCTGATTTAATCCTTATTTAGTCCTTGTTTAGACCTGAATTAGTCCTGATTCAAATGTTTTGGTATAAAAGGATTTGAAAGCAATTGTGAGATAGGGCCAAAGTAATTAACTCCAGCCACAAGGGGTCAGTAAAGATACAAAGTATAGGTGTTAGTGGCTTCTTTCTTCTTTACTTCTTTCCTTTTGGCTTTTTCCTTCTGGAGTTGCAAATCATCTACAATCCTCTCCATTTATCCAGGCTTGGGAATGGCACAAAGAGTACTCTTCCTTAAGACTCCTTGTGGTGAGTAGCTTCTTCACTATTATGAGATATAAGGGCTTTTTGGATGAATGGATTATGCTACTTATGAAAGAAATAAGCTCTAGTCCACCATCTACCACTAGAACACGCCTGCGGCCCTTGTTGTGGACCCCGACCCACCAGTTGAGAATCATGGTTGTGTAGACACAGTCCGCCTGCTGCTGCTGCTAAAGGCTCCTCGTCCCACTCGCACAAAAACTAATGTAGGAACAACATGGACAGGGATTAAGCAGAAATCCAAGATGGCGGTGATGGAGGACGGGCAGGTGGATGGCAACAATGAGCGCTTTCACAGATGTGTCCCAGAACAGGCATGAAGTGTGGGACAAGATATTCTCACAACTAAACTGAAAGAAGAAAGTCAAGGATTTCACGCTGCAAAAACTTTAAACAGTGGTTTCCAAACTGTGGAGCAGGGCCCAAAAAATTAAAAATAAATAAATAAAAATGGATAGATGTTCAGCTTCTCTATTTTTTTTAACATGAAATAATAAACCACATGTTAAAATACAGTACATGTAACACAAATGTCATAGTAAAATATTAAACAACTTTTTTAAGAAGTGTCTCACAACAAAATGATCAAAGATGAAAAGATACAAAGACTTAATTTTCTTAATCATGGTTTTCCAAACTGTGGGGTGGGCAGCAAAAGTAGATCACTGTGGATATTTTTTAGGTCACAACAAAAAAATTCCATTGTTTAAAAAGTTGTGCTTCCCCCAGTCCATACTGCCATTATGTCCTTGTGAAGTGCACAGCATCCGGATTTAAAAATAATGTAACTCTGTACGAACGTTTTTGATTAGAATATTTACATTTAATCATTATTTCTCATATTATCTTTTAGATAGTCCGTCTTAGTAGGCTGTTTACTTACTACAGAAACAATGTCAGACATGATTTAATATTTATTGCACTCGTATAGCTTTTTAGTTCCCAGCTACTTCCCCGTTAGAGAGGAAACCCCCGTGAAATGAAAGTGGAGTGAACTCCAAAGCGATCTCATATTAAACTGTTGTTTTCTGTCCTTCTGCTTCTGAATAAATTGCAGTTTAGGACTTTAATAATGTTTTTTTTTTTTTTTTGGCACCAACTCGTACCTTACGCGCATACTCTTCCCGAGCTGCTCAGGGCTCTGCAGCCTGGAGTGGCGGAGTGGAGATGTATCCAGTAGGCGAGGGTCTGCTCGGAGGCCATTGGCGCAGACTGGCAGCCACATCTCCATCAGTCTGCTCCAGGGCAACCGTGGCTCTTTATATAAGGGGCGGTTTACACAACAGCGCTGGCCACTAAAACGCAACTATCACGCTACCGCTGATTCGCATTTACACAAAAACGCTGAGGTGTGAGGAAAACAACAGTGGGTGTGAAAAAACTGTAGTACCCATGTTTGTCCAGCAGATGGTGCCGTGCCTTCCAAATGCTCTACACGACATAGCAAATAAACAGCAGAGGAAATCATAGTTCTGTCTGCAACTTCCCAAAAGCCTCAGTTTGAGATCGTGGGTCAGCTGACAGTCAATCACTCAGATTTGGGCTTCATCATTGTTTTCAGTGAGTTGCCGTCTTCACAGTTAAAACGAGTGTCTCCCGCTGCGAGACCAAAGCACCTCCTCCAGTGATTTCAAAAAGTTTGTGGATTCACAAAATGAAAACCCGGTGCCCATGTAAACAAAAGAGCAAAACACAATCAAACCTACTAAGATTTGCAGGTCATAGTGCAGAGAAAATAACAAATCTTACACAGTTGTAATAAATATGAGATTGAATGGCTGTCTGGTTTTTAACCCTGTAAAGCTTGACACATCAAAAAATAGCCAGGGATTAAAATTTTTTGGAACTGAGATGTTTATTAAACCTTTTAGCCCCCCCCCCCCCCCCCCCCCCCCAAACAATAAATAAATATATAAAAAATAAAATAAAAATTCCATATCATTTTGTCTCTGAGATTTTTTGTGTCACATATGATACATTGGGCGATTTTGGCAACTTTTTGCTCATGACAATGTTAACTTTAGATACAAAACACATTTTACCCATAACATTTAGATTATATAGAACAGCCATTCCCAAAGTCAAGACTGCCGTGGCCCCCTTAAATTTCCCAAAATCCCAACGATAAAACTTTCCTCTACCTCTGCCATGTTTTTCTCCATGTTTTCTTTTTAAAAACATTACAAAAATACTGATTATTGACTAAAAGTTGTTTTAAAGTAATATTTTAGAACAAGTATACAACTGTTATTAATTTCAAATGTTTTTTATGTACTTAATGTTTTTAGGTACTTAATATTTTCATTGACTTTTTATATTTTTGTATGTTTTATTTGTTTTTATGAACCAAAACGATGTGTCTGAAATAATAATAATAATAAAAAAATAATAATAAATTCAAATTGAAATTGAAATATAGACAGCCTCTGGGGCCCCCCCGTAGTACCTTCGCGGACCTCCAGGGGGCCCCAGACCCCACTTTGGGAACCACTGATATAGAACATTTCAGGAAATTTTTCTCTTTGTTTTTTTTTTTCTAAATAACTTTTTGCACCCTTTTTATTTCTATTGGTGGTAGGCAGAAAAACAGTTCCTGTCCTTGTTTAGGCAAAGGTGCACCTTACATTTATCACAGTAAACATGTGAGAAGTGAAGCCGGTGCAGTGCTTGCTTCTCTGTCGGGTTTCCCACGTTGGAAAATGTTCGATGCCATCCCTTCTTACATCGAGAGGCACACTGCAGCTTGGCTTTTTACGGGACGGTGTTGGACTTTCAGCTGGAGAGGACAGTGGTCTGCTACACTTGATTTTGGCCTTTGCTGCGCTTGTGAGAGAAGCCAACCAAAGCCTGAGCCATGGGTTTCATGATCAAATCAAAATATTGATCGTGTTGATAAATTAGAGGTCTCAGAAACTGGAGTAGCAAATATGATACAAATGGTTTTATAGGGTTACGTTGATTGTTCAGGCCCAAAGTAGCGCTGTAATTATTCATGATTTAATGTTTTGACAAGCTTTAGACAGCGATCTTTCAGAAATCCTTCTGCTCGCCAGCCCATAACTGTCAAAGAGCTGTAAATTGTACGCTGACTGAACAGACCACACAAATAAATGTTGGTGCTACCTGTGGAGAGGGTTATCCCAGAGCGGGACGTCCTCTGTCAGGGGGGCGGGGGAGCACTGGGGGTTGTTGTTGCTCCGGCGGGGGGTAGGACTCGAATGCTGTGACCCCCGCGCTCCGCTACATCTTTATTTCACGGCTGACAAAGTGAGTGGCAGCGCGGCGTGAGGAATCCTGGCCGGACCGGGACCTGATTTATGGAGCTCAGCTGCAGGCGGCCCGCACCAGCTGCTCTCACATGGGCCTCTCAGGGAAAAGAGCAAGATTAAAATAGAGAAATGCTAGTGACTTTGCCCTTTATGAGTTAAATAAAACAGGACAGGAAGAAAACTGGAGTTATATCATTAAGTATAAGCAATATTGGTTTCAAAGTATGGGCCTAGTTCACCAAGAACCATCCTATTTTAATAAAGTTTTTTGTACAATGTGACTTTACCTACATGATCTGACACTAAAAAAAGAATTATAATGGATAAATAAAGAGGGTCAGGAAAGGCATCTAGAAAAATCCATAAATCAACACTAGGAGGAAGAAAAAGGCAGAAGGAAAAAGTGAAGTGGATGCCGAAACCTCTTACCTTCAAACTAATTTCCATCTAAGTCCATCCCATCTGAACAATCTTATTTAAAATAAGGCAGGCTTTCGGCAATCCTTTGTTTCTCTGATTGGTGGTTTTTCAGTCCAGAGTCAGTTTATTCTTCATCTGCTGGCAATGACCCCAGTTTTCTGATTGGTTCTCTGTCTGTCTTCGGGCTCCAGGACATTCAGCCTCTAACGGAAATAAACAGAACAGATTAATGGATTAACTTTTCCTGTGGAGATTCACCTCGACGTGGGACATGGGAGGAAACAGACAAAGTCACATCAAATTGAAAGTAATTAGTCAATGCTAAAGAGCTGCTGTTAAATATTCTCATTAGAAAGTACTATAACTTAACTTGTGTCATTTTTAGACAAATGTAAATAAATGTAAAAAGTAGTACCGTATTTTCCAGACTATAAGTTGCATTTATTTAAAAATTTATTTCACAAAATCCAAGACCAAGAACAGACATTTAATCTGGAAAGCCAAGTTATTCAACTACACAATAGCACACAGAACAACAGGCTGAATGTCCGGTACGTTAACGTAACACATTAACAGTTATTCAACTACAGCAGCATTAAGAACAAACCTGGGAGGCTGAAGAGGTTAAATTAACAAAACAAGGCAAGGCAAGTTTATTTGTATAGCACAATTCATACACAGAGCAATTCAAAGTGCTTTACAGAAAAAAAGGCAAATTTAAAAGTACAAAACACAATTAAAACAATAAAATCAAATTTAAAGAGTATAATTAAGAATCAATTTAAAATTAAATTAAAAAGAAGAGTGCAGATAAAACACTTTCAGTTGGCATATGCACAGCTAAAAAGAACAGTTTTAAGTCTGGACTTGAACATTGTCAGAGTAGAGGTCTAACATCGTCAGGGAGACTGTTCCAGAGTTTAGCTGCAGAAAACTGAAACACTGCTTCACCGAGTTTAGTCCTGACTCTGGGACCAGCAGAGACCTGTCCCTGAGGTTCTCAGAGTCTGAGATGGTTCATATGGGACCAACAGGTCAGAGATGGACTTTGGTGCTAAGCCATGGAGAGACTTGTACACAAGCAGAGCTGTCTTAAAGTCTATTCTCTGAGCAACAGGAAGCCAGTGCAGAGACCTGAGGACAGGACTAATATGGTCATACTTCCTGGTTTTGGTCAGGACCTGAGCAGCAGCGTTCTGGATGTACTGTCAAAACAAGTCAGCGAGTCCAAAGAAAGTTACCTCTAAGCAAGTTCACCAAGCTCCTGATCTCATTCCACATCACTGAATACTTCTGACAGTAGTTGTCACAAGACTAAAGCGCCCTCTTGTGGCTGTAGACGGTAATGTTTAATCATTGGTTCATGTTAAATTTGATATAAAAGTCACACCTGACTATAAGTCTCAGGACCTGCAAAACTATGAAAAAAATGCGACTTATAGTCTGGAAAATACAGAAAGTAATGGCTGCTTGTTTTTTGTGTTTGTTGTCTATCTGACTTTTTTGTGTTCATGTGCTTTATATCTTGTCAAGATATTCATGTCACCATTGTTTTTGGTCAGTAATGTTAGCAGTTAAAGTTAACACAGCTCATTAGTCAGATTGGACGTTAGCCCTGTCACTACTGTATAGCTTTAACTTTGCTGCTAGCATTTCTAACACAATTCTGCTACTTCTATGCAACCACAGCACATAATAAACTCATATTATTTGCAAGTTTAATCTAAGAGCTGAGTATAAAACACAAATTATGACATCAATTGGGGAAGTTAGACAGCAGGTTTTTACGTGGGTTGCCGAGTTTTTTCCCCCCGACTTGTGCAGCGTTCATGTGCATTTATCAACTCACTTTGCAGCTATTTTTCATATTTTTAATCAAAACATATTCAAATTGCATTTGTTTTAATTGTTCTTTGCATAACAATCCTGTCAGTGTTTTAGTCAAAGCTGCGACTAAACAATTAAAGTATAAACACATTAATACTGAAAGCTTCCTGCTCATATCCTGACAATTTGTTCTTTCCTTTTTCTTTCAGCTGTAACCAGAAGAACTGTCCCATAAACCTAATCTTTGGAAAAAAAACACAGAGAGTAGGGCAGTGTCTGGGGCCTAAAAATGGGAAGTGGGGGTTGTCGGGACAGAGCAGCTGAACCTGTTAAGAAAGTCATCTGAATTCCAGCCCCATTCCCTCCATTGATCAGCGCGTCGAGAGGGAAACCTAAATGTTTGGCTTATTTTTAGCCAATTAAGCCGAGAGAGAGAGAGCGAGCGGGCCATTGTGGGTGCGCTATTGAGCCGTCCCTCTCTGAGCTCAAAGTGCTTATTGTCGCGCCGCTTGCAGAGAGATCAATGGCAGGCTCTGTGATCGGATTAGCGGCTAATCAATGCCAGTGGCTAATATATTAACAAGGTAATTATAGCACTGTGAAGCCCGGCTGCAACAAACGCCACACACAAATCACTTCAGGATATGACGGGTCTGAGTGAAAGAGCAGACAACTTAACTTCAGCCTCATACCACAACAGTGACGCACAATGGCTGGATATGGGCAGCGGCAAAAGCATGTAATAGACACGCACTGATATTGTTAGAGGTATTAGCGGTAAATGCTAACTCCTGTTTGGAAAGGAAGTCCGAGGTAATTTACAAAATAACTTTATGGGACGGTTTTATCGTTCATTACACTTGTGTTTAAAGCTAATGTGCTGCCTGTTGAATAGGTTGTTGAAGCAAGTTGCAGTGCCCAAGAGTTTTAGCAGTTGCCAAATTCAGTGCCAAATGGTTATTAAAAAAAAAAAAAAAAAAACTTGCAACGTTGCTCTTATTGTACAGGGAGTTATTTGATTATTTACAGTAACTTTTTAGAAAATATTTGGCTGTCAAAGACTAAAATGAATATGGTGAAGGATAAAACAGGGATTAGCAGAAAAATGCAGTATGAAAGAAAGACACAACTGGGACTAAACTTAAATTAAAACAGAATTAAACCAGGTCAAAAACCAGAACTTAACAAGAAATAAACTAGGTCTAAAACCAGAATTAAACCAGATCTAAAACCAGAACTAAACCAGGAAAAAAAAACAGGTAAAAAAACAGAACTTAAGAAGAAATAAACCAGATCTTAAACCAGATCTTAAACCAGAATTAAACCAGGAAAAAACAGGTCAAAAGCAGAACTTAACAAAAACTAATCCAGGCCTAAAACCAGACCAGACAGGTTAAAAACCAGAACAAATCCAGATCTAAAACAAGAATTAACTAGAAATAAAACAGGTCTAAACCCAGAACTAAACCAGATCTAAAACCAGAACTAAACCAAGAAAAAGCAGGCCTAAACCCAGAACTAAACCAGGTCTAAAGCCAGAACTAGACCAGAATAAAACCAAAACTCAACCAGGAAAAAAACAGGCCTAAACCCAGAACTAAACCAGATCTAAAGCCAGAACTAAACCAGGAAAAAACAGGCCTAAACGCAGAACTAAACCAGATCTAAAGCCAGATCTAAGCCAGAACTAAACCCAAAACTCAACCAGGAAAAAACAGGTTTAAAGCCAGAACTAAACCAGATATAAAACCAGAACTAAACCAGGAAAAAACAGGCCTAAACCCAGAACTAAACCAGATCTAAAGCCAGAACTAAACCAGATCTAAACCCAGAACTAAACCAGATATAAAACCAGAACTAAATCAGGTCTAAACAAGGTCAAACCGGGATTAAACTAAGACTATGCCATGTCTAAACCAGGTCTAAACCAAAGCCAAATCAGGACTAAGCAGGGTCTAAACCAGGACTAATCCAGGTCCTGGTGGCACACAAGACCAAAAAAGTTGGACCTCCTTGGCTGAGTGAGAAGGGGTTGGATAAGAACCAGCACCTCCAAGTTCGAGACCATGATTTTGAGGGTGCCCCCTAGAGGTTGGAGGGCGGCACTGCAGTCTGTGTTTGGGTCTGTTACGTTGAAGAAAAGCAATGACCTGGATGGCGGAGCTTTTGATTTGCTGTTTGATCTTTCAGTAAGTACTACAGGGGAAGGCACCGGAGCGTTTTGAGACCTCAGACCATGCCATGCCAGAGAATACAGGCATGAATGACGCAAGACACAACTCCAGGTATGTTTCTGATGTGCGAACAACATTATAACATGGTAGAAAACAGAATATAGCTGCTTTAACATGTCAGGTGTACTGGCTACTGCTACTTTGTCGAGTGTTTAAGTGTTTAATGGTGTTGAATTTTTGGTTAAGACAAGGTTTTGCGCCAATAGGTCACACGCTGGTAGTAAGTATTATTATTATTTCACTGTAAACAAGTGTTGTAGACTAAGAGCCAGTGGTAGTTTCCTTTTTTCCCCCATGTTAGAATGTGAATAAGGTCTTAATTTCCCCCCACAAATGACTCCAATCACAAAAAGAAACATAATCGCATACTTTCACTTCACTGCATTAATAACCATTATGTCCCATCCCATCTCTTCTGTCTTTTGTCTGCAGTGAGAGTGAGTAGCGTGAGCCATCTTTCAGCCTTTAGACTTTCAAAATCTCCTCAAACATGCTCACGTTTTTTTTTTTTTCGTTTTTTTTCTGTCGTTAACCATTTAAACACCAGTCTCCTCTTTGAAGACTTGTCTCTTTGTCTTCATCTCGGCGGCACTGGGAGCTTATCTGAGCTGGTTGTTATTCTCCCCCTGCCTCCCTTTGTGCCTCTGGACGCCATATGGGAGAGCGAGGACCGGCCGCATAAGTACTTAAGCAAAGTTTATATGTACACAGGAATTTTCTCAGCTTTGCGTTACTTTAGTGGAAAAACAATAACCGCGCCTGAATCTCCCATTATAAGCACTTATGCAAAGTTCATATTAGCAATGGAGATTTCAACCTTGGCTCGGATGCCTACGGAGCAGTACATAATGCGACTTCTTCTGCTTCTTCTGCTGCCGTTTTTGTAGGAATTGGCTTTTTCTCAGCTTTGAGCAAGGAACGGATTGAAAAAGACTTGAAAACTGGGTGATAATTACTGTTTTACTTCACCCACTGAGCGTTAATCTGAAACGGCTACAAAAACGAAATGAAATGAAGTATTAAGGCTATCACATGGCGATACATTAAATTAATCTCTTATTTAGGGGCTTTGGCATGCCTTTGGACTGTGGGAGGAAGCTGGAGAGAGCCTGAAAGCCCGGGGATCGTACCCACAACCTCCTCTAAAACAGTACCCAATATTGAAGAAAAATAAAGTTTAAGTTCTGAAATATGTAACTACTTGAATGTGTTTGACTTTTGCTGAGCTTTTAGGTTGTGCGTTGATACATCCTCATACCTTCTCTCCTTTTTCACAAAATAAGATTGAAAAAATGTCAATGGAAAGTATTTGAAAGTGCATGGAGTTGGTTCATATCTGACAGAGGTGCCAAACTTTTCTCACAGATTAATTAGATGCTAACATTACAAAACAAATCTGTCAAAAAAGATCTGTCAGAGTTGATGTAAGAAGGTATTTTGTTCCAAAAACCTGTAGCAGTGACTTTTTCTATACAAGATTAAAATAAAAGTTATTTCAGGAGACTAAAATGAACTAAATATTCTTGTTTGACTTTGTTGGACTTGGACACATGTAACAGTATCTGCATATTACCAGTATCCTCTAAGATACTATTTCTACTAATATTATGAATTTACTTAGATTTAGTTATTTAGTTTAGTTGAGAAAAAGGGACACAACTGTAAAACTTAAACAAAACATGGTGGGTCAATGAAAAACAACTTTCCTTGAAAAAGAGGCTCTACCAATGGTTTACTTTGATGTAAAAAGGTCTTTTAGCAAGAATAGTTAATCTCATTCAGGTAATTGTTCATTACAGAGTGAAAACTTGTCTGAAGAGAGGCTAATTCTGGTGTGCCATAGAGCCAGACTATCACAAATTTGATAAATAAACATCTGAAGTAAATGTAATGGCTTATTGTATTGAATGATTTTATTATTGTTACCCCTTAACAAAAAATATTTAAAATAATGAATGTCATTGTTCATTTAGGAGCTGTTACAGCTGCAGGACATGTTTTGTCCTATTTCTGAAGAATTGGAGAATTACAATTAAATTACAATTACAACAAAGCCAGATACTGCCGTTCTGATCACAGTAAAAATACCATGACTCCAAGTGTTTCTCAAACTGTGGTGTGGGTACCACTGGTGGTACGCAGGTGTCCTCTGCAGTTCAAGCATGGATTTAGTTTAATTCAGAGGCTGTTTTATTCCTGGTTTAATCCTGCTCTGGTTGGGGATTATATTTGAAGTTTATATCTCTGCTCAGTCCGGCTGTAGGTCTGGTTTAGTCAGAGTTTAGACCTGTTTTATTCCTGGTTTAGGACTGGTTTAGTCTTTGTTTAGACTTGGTTTACTGCTACTGCTTTAGATCTGGTTTAGTCCTGGTTAAGACTTGGTTTAGTCCTTGTAAAGGCCTGGTTTAGTCCTGGTTAAGACCTGGTTTAGTCCTTGTAAAGGCCTGGTTTAGTCCTGGTTAAGACCTGGTTTAGTCCTGGTTAAGACCTGGTTTAGTCCTTGTAAAGGCCTGGTTTAGTCCTGGTTAAGACCTGGTTTAGTCCTGGTTAAGATCTGGTTTAGTCATGGTTAAGATCTGGTTTATTCTTGGTTAAGGCCTGGTTTAGTCCTGGTTAAGACCTGGTTTAGTCCTTGTAAAGACCTGGTTTAGTCCTGGTTAAGATCTGGTTTAGTCCTTGTAAAGGCCTGGTTTAGTCTTGGTTAAGATCCGATTAGTCCTGGTTAAGACCTGGTTTAGTCCTGGTTAAGATCTGGTTTAGTCCTGGTTAAAACCTAGTTTAGTCCTTGTAAAGATCTGGTTTAGTCCTGGTTAAGACCTGGTTTAGTCCTGGTTAAGACCCGGTTTAGTCCTTGTAAAGATCTGGTTTAGTCCTGGTTAAGACCTGGTTTAGTCCTGGTTAAGACCTGGTTTAGTCCTTGTAAAGATCTGATTTATTCTTGGTCAAGACTTGGTTTAGTCTTGGTTAAAATCTGGTTTAGTCCTTGTAAAGGCCTGGTTTAGTCCTGGTTAAGACCTGGTTTAGTCCTGGTTAAGACCTGGTTTAGTCATGGTCAAGACCTGGTTTATTCTTGGTTAAGGCCTGGTTTAGACCTGGTTAAGACCTGGTTTAGTCCTTGTAAAGACCTGGTTTAGTCCTGGTTAAGATCTGGTTTAGTCCTTGTAAAGGCCTGGTTTAGTCTTGGTTAAGATCCGATTAGTCCTGGTTAAGACCTGGTTTAGTCCTGGTTAAGATCTGGTTTAGTCCTGGTTAAGATCTGGTTTATTCTTTGTTAAGACCTGGTTTAGTCTTGGTTAAGATCTGGTTTAGTCCTTGTAAAGATCTGGTTTAGTCCTGGTTAAGACCTGGTTTAGTCTTGGTTAAGATCTGGTTTAGTCCTGGTTAAAATCTGGTTTAGTCCTTGTAAAGGCCTGGTTTAGTCTTGGTTAAGATCTGGATTAGTCCTGGTTAAAATCTGGTTTAGTCCTTGTAAAGGCCTGGTTTAGTCTTGGTTAAGATCTGGTTTAGTCTTGGTTAAGATCTGGTTTAGTCCTTGTAAAGATCTGGTTTAGTCCTGGTTAAGATCTGGTTTAGTCCTTGTAAAGGCCTGGTTTAGTCCTGGTTAAGATCTGGTTTAGTCCTCGTAAAGGCCTGGTTTAGTCCTGGTTAAGATCTGGTTTAGTCCTTGTAAAGATCTGGTTTAGTCCTGGTTAAGATCTGGTTTAGTCTTGGTTAAGATCTGGTTTAGTCCTTGTAAAGATCTGGTTTAGTCCTGGTTAAGATCTGGTTTAGTCCTTGTAAAGGCCTGGTTTAGTCCTGGTTAAGATCTGGTTTAGTCCTCGTAAAGGCCTGGTTTAGTCCTGGTTAAGACCTGGTTTAGTCCTGGTTAAGACCTGGTTTAGTCCTGGTTAAGATCTGGTTTAGTCCTTGTAAAGGCCTGGTTTAGTCCTGGTTAAGATCTGGTTTAGTCCTCGTAAAGGCCTGGTTTAGTCCTGGTTAAGACCTGGTTTAGTCCTGGTTAAGATCTGGTTTAGTCCTTGTAAAGGCCTGGTTTAGTCCTGGTTAAGATCTGGTTTAGTCCTTGTAAAGATCTGGTTTAGTCCTGGTTAAGATCTGGTTTAGTCCTTGTAAAGGCCTGGTTTAGTCCTGGTTAAGATCTGGTTTAGTCCTTGTAAAGATCTGGTTTAGTCCTGGTTAAGATCTGGTTTAGTCCTTGTAAAGGCCTGGTTTAGTCCTGGTTAAGATCTGGTTTAGTCCTTGTAAAGGCCTGGTTTAGTCCTGGTTAAGAAGGAAAAATATGTTTAAACCAAGTCTTAACCAGGATCCTGGTTAAGACTTGGTAACTGTTTTAGTCCTGGTTAAGATCTGGTAACTGGTTTAGTCCTGGTTAAGACTTGGTTTAGACCTCTTTTTCTATGGGTTGGACCTGGGCTAGTGCTAATTTCAACATAGTTTTGTCCTGTTTTAGTCCTAATTTAGACCTGTATTTGTCGTGGTTTTGTCCTTACTCAGTACAGCATTGTTCTGACTCATCGCCTGTTGTATTCCTTGCTGCAGATTTATTTTAGTCAGGATTTAGGTTAATTTGAGTTCTTAAAAACTGTAAATAAAGCTCTGTATTTTCCTTGCTTCTTTGAGTGAAAAGTCTGAGAATCACTGCATCTTTCTCATTGGCCTCTTGTTAAGTTTATAGACGCAACTAAGTGCTTCAAATACAACACAACTACTTTAATAATTCCATCTTTACAAACCGAACCCAAGTCAAACATTTTTCCTTTTCTCTGTGCCACTTTCTCCAAACTCGTTGGCTCGTCTGGCGCGGCTCGAGTTCTCCGTGTATTTGTCCGCGTTGCAACATAGCAGAACATATGAGAGCTGTTTACCAAATAACTCTGAGCAAAGCTGTCCATCTGGATAACTGAGCGCCGCCGCAGTGCATGCTGGGAGATCGCTCTGAGCCCGGCTTGGCTAAATTCAATATTTGCCGAGGAGGCTGGCTGTCAGCGCCTGTCTGTTACTGTTCACCGGTATGCTTGTGTGTGTGTGTGTGTGTGTGTGTGTGTGTGTGTGTGTGTGTGTGTGTGTGTGTGTGTGTGTGTGTGTGTGTGTGTGTGTGTGTGTGGTGTCTGGGAAGGTGTCTGGATCAAAACGGGGAGGTTTTCTGATAAACCACACTGTAAAAAAAAAAAAAAAAAAGCTTCAAAAACTTAAAGCAACAGGATTCCTCAAGATTTTTGAGTTTTGGGGCCAACTCATAATCTCAAGTTTTCAATAACTATTATTTTGTTCACCTAATTTCACATTCATATGTCTAAAAACATTAAATTTTAAGTTTTACTCACTATAGTTATTTTTTTTAACTCATCTTAGAGCCACCTTACTATCCATTGTTCAGGAAAAAGTATTGTTTTATTAAATTGAGTATATTTAGTTTTTATTATTATCAATAATAGTACTTTTCCTGAACAAGGGATAGTAAGGTTGCTGTAAGATGAGTTAAAAAATAACTATAGTGAGTAAAACCTAAAATTTAACATTAAACACATAGACATATGAACGTTAAATTAGGTGAACAAAAAATATTTGTTGTTGAAAACGCAAAAATCTTGAGGGATCCTGTTGCCTTGAGTTTTTGCAGCTTTTTTTTTTTAGATTATTTATTTATTTATTTATTTTATTTTATTTTATTTCATTTTTTGGCTTTTTTGTGAGGTGTTTCCATTTCAAAGATGCACCTCTGCAAGATCTGCAAAAATCTTCATCTCTGCAATAGTTACAGATGTTTTATTATGATTTATTTATGATAACATTATGTAAGATATGTAGTAATAATCTATAAGTAGTAGTAGTAGTAGTAGTAGAATTTGTTGCAGTAGGTTTATTATTTGTAGCAGTAGTAGTAGATTTTGTGGTCATTGATGTACTAGTAGTAGTAGAAGCAGTAAAATATTTAGTAGTATTAGTAGTATTAGTAGAATTAGTAGCAGTAGCAGCGGGTCATAAAAAGGGAATAATCCAAGTTTTAGTAGTAGTAGAGTTTGTGATAATTGTAGTAGAAGAAGAAGTTAATGCTGGTTCTGATAGAAGCAGAGTGATCACCTGTTTTTCTTTTGGTTGCCATTTTAGTCGTTTGTCCCCCCGTCCCACTCATAAAGATAACGTCACACTTTTTCACGGATCTGGGAAAGTGAGATTCAAGTTAAGAACAAACAAGGTCAGGTCAGTGTTGCTGGGCTCAAATGTGAAATAAAAATCTGCGGGCGTCCTGTCTCTCTGAGTTAAAACATGTTTGGTTTGTTGCTGCGTCTGTGTTTATGGGTTCAGTCTCCATGGAGCTGGTCTTAGCGGTGCTGGAATTCATTTTTATAAATTGATTTAGTAGAGACATTACTTTGCAAAATGTGAGTGTTTTTGGTAAGAATAATACAGATCGCGTCTCCACTCACAGACAAAAGGCCTTTCTATTTCTGAACGCTGGCTTATTTTTATGTTTGGCTTGAAATATATTAATGATATGTATCGATTAGAAGTGTTTCGATACGATTCAAGAACAATATTGGCTAATTTGGAACGATACGATTTGATACGATTCAACGCCTTCGTATCGATAATCGATAAAGCAACTTTTTGCCAAAAATCGTAAAAGTTTACTCTCAAATGTAGCACTGTGGCTGGGGTTGATTATGCCCAGCAGACAGAGAGTGAAGAAAAGTTGAATATAACATTTAATTTAATTAAAAACACACAATTTATCTCCAAAAAGCCATATCTGGTTTTATTTTAACATACAAATTTCTAATTTCGATATTTCCGATATTACTGATCGATACTTCATGTGTATCGATATTCACTTCCTAGAAAACGATACGATTCAGTGGTCATGTGTATCAATGTAGTTGTATCATAGGAAAAAAATCAATACCTTGATACAGTTACTGTATTGTTACACCCCTAAAATATACCTAATGAAATTGTTTTCATTTTAGTGAAGCTTTTTCCTTTTACAAAAATCTTCATCTTTATTAACCACAAACACAACACACAGTAAGGAGACTGCTTGGGCGTCACAGATCACAGATGACAAGTGGTTCCTTACGACCTTTAAAGTTATTCTCCACTCCCACATTTAGCTCTGAGAGTACAAACCCGATTTTGGGAGCCACATGTGAAAGTCATCAGATCACAGCCTCGGTCTTTGTCTTTGTTTTGTGAAGTGGCGTGTTGTTGTTGTTTGTCTACAAACAACATCACAGTAAAGAGACCAGTGTGGTTTTCAAAATGTTTTAATGTTGTAAAATTAGATAAATTAAAGCTGAATTAAAGGGCTTCTTACATGAACATATGTCAAACTATTTCCAAATGGGACCAACTCTGAACATTGGAGAAACAAAGCTTTTATATAACACTGTAGTTTTGGACATTTTTCTACTGATAAAGAAAGTTTTTTCATTGCCATTATTTGCTAATTTTGAGTTACAGGATGCTTGGATGCAATTTTGTTTTGAGTATAGTTTGATTGGCCATTTGTATAGACAGCAAAAGGAAGGTCATTGGTCACGGCTGCAGAGATCAGGCACTCCAGGCCTGGTAGAGACAATGGTTAACGGTTCAATCTCCACTGCTGGCATAGCATACTGTTGTTGGGCAAGACACTTCACCCACTCTGCCTGTATGAATGTGTTTCGTGGTGGTCGGAGAGGTCCTAGGCACAGAATGAAATTGTAAAGCGAATTTGAGTGTTATTATTATTATTATTATTATTATTATTATTATTATTATTATTATTATTATTATTATTATTATTATTATCATTATTATTATTATTATTATTATTATCATCCAAGTGGAGTCATTGGGATTATTTTTAAGACTCAACTCTAAATGACCTGGACTTGGACTCTGCAGATGGAAGTCATATTGTGTCTAAAAATCTCTCAGAATTCCTTTTACCAAATGCTGGACTATGCTTAAGGTTTTAAAGCAGTAAAATGCACACTATATATACTTACTATACTTTAAAGCAGTGTTTCTCAACTGGTGGGTTGGGACCCAAAAGTGGGTCGCAGAACTGTTTTCAGGGGGTTGCGGGCCTTTGCTAGGACAAAAAGTTTAATTTTTAAAAGTAAATTATCAATTTACACTCCTTAACAGTAGGTGGCAGTGTGGGAGAATAGAATAATATATAAGAAACTCAACCAGAGCAAAAAATTCAGTTCTATACCGTTACTGTTATACCTAAGGTTGACCTGAGTACTGCTTAATTTTCCTTAGTATCTTTTAATTTTCCTGAAATATCTCTTAATTTTTCTCAATATCTCTTAATTTTCCTGAATCATCTTTTAATTTTTCTCAATATCTCTTAATTTTCCTAAATATCTTTTTTATTTGGGTCACAGTTTGCCATTATAGCGTGATAGTGGGTCCCAAAGCCAGATTAGCTGAGAACCCCTGCTTTAAGTAATCTGCAGTTCTGATTTAGTTTGATCTAGACAGTTTTCTTTCTGGTTTTATCCTTGTAATTTTTGCATTTTTCTGTTAATCCTTTATTTATTTCATGGTTTACTTCCATGTTATTGAGTTAGACCAGAGACCAGAAAACCAGAAACCAGAGCACCCAGAGGAAACCCACCCAGACACAGGGAAAACATGCAAACACCACACAGAAAGTCCCGGGACCTTCTCACTGCGGGACATTGCCACTCTTCTGCGGGGTGTGAAAAGTCTAAGAATCACTGCTCTACAATGTTTACATACAATGCTCAAAGCTTATTTGTCTTGCGGCCATATGCTGAGTCCCTGTTTTTGCAGAATTACAAACACCCCCCTGTATTAAATCACTTTTATCCGACACATCTTAAAAACACCGACATTTGTGTTACCATTGTTTAAAGTCTAATTAAGCAGCTCTTTCTGACCACACGCCTCTCTCTTATGTTAATGCAGAGACAGAGGCCGAATCAATCCTGGTACACACACGCTGAATACACACACAAGCCGCTCCCACAAAGAACACGTCTTATTTACCAAATCTGCTGCTTCCTGTGGGTTATTTATGCTTTCTGAACTTCACACAACTGTCGGCCGTCCCAACCATCTGTCTGGCTCTGAAAAGACCAGAGAAAGAGAAAAAAAGAGAGAGTGATGGGTAGTGGACAGTGGAGAAATGTTAACAAACAAGTCTAAATAATAATGATAATATATTGTTAAAGTGGGTTAAAGTACTGTATTTAATGAATCATGTTTTCATTGTCCACAGATTATGACTGCAGTGATTTCCAGAACAGAATAATGAATGTTTTTAATGCAGCGCTGCTCGAGATCACAAGCCATCCCATAATAATCCAAGAGCAACATCACTGAAATAATAATTTTTATAGTAGTAAAGCTTTCTTTTCCAGCCTTTTGTTGCCCCCGTCCCAACTTTATGAGATGGGTTGCTGTACTAATAGTAGTAGTAATAGTAGAAGGTCATTATAAGGGTATAATCCCAGTATTAGTAATAACACTGGTCTACAAATTTTTGGACTCGATCAGCTTCCGAGATAAAAGTGGCTAAATCTCATTTATTTTGATAAGATGAACTGAAAATCAATTGATAACTGTGCTGGTTAGCTAATGTATTCAAGATATTTAATGATATTGTTTCACATCAAAATCACATCTGTTTATACAATAGATTTAGGCATTTTTGCTTAAAAATAATATTTATATTTTGAAAATATTTAATTTCTCTACATGCATGCATTTTGTCCACTTCCAAGAGAGAGATTTCTGCAAATAAAAACAAAACATTTATTGTCAAAACTCTAGACATATTAAAATGAATGTATTGAATGTGCAGACAGCTTTCAGATTGAACTGGTTGCTTGTAGACACTGTACCTTCTGATAAACTACCGTTTTTGCCTTATTTTGCATAAATTTCCTATTTTGACCCAACACTGTTTCTTGGAAACTATAGCCAAGCTGCACTTCTGACTTACTTTTTCTTTAATAGTGACCTAATCCAAGAAAAAATTCACTACTTTTGTTCCGGAAGCATTTTGCTGTAGACCAGTGTAATAGAGTTTGTGGTGATTGTATTAGTAATATTAGTAATAGTATCAGCGGGTCATAAAAAGGGATTACTCTGCAATCAAATGGAAAATGTGCTTTTTTTTATGGTAAAATGTCTCAGTTTCAACACTACTCCTCTACATTAAAATACAAATATAATACTTTTTACTGCACAACCATTCTATAAAGGCAGGAGTAGCTTCTGCTGAGAAATTGCCTTAAAACCATGAGACTAACTGTGTTCATTCAGTTACCTGTGTGTGATTTGTCACTTACACACAATAAACACACAATAAAGGTAATGGTAGCTACCTGAAGCTTTAAGACTCGGGTTTACTACTGCTGCCTCTCCAGAGTCCTGACTGTAACATGGCTTCATCTGAGTTTAGACTTGGGTTAGACCTGGTTACACCTGTTCTAGACTTTAGCCCCTGCTCGTTCCATTCATGGATTTACAATAAATGTCTGTTTCCCATTCACTGATGCTGTACAAACATTCATTCATTCATCTTCTTCCGCTTATTCCCGTTAGGGGTCACAGGTGACTGGAGCCTATCCCAGTAACAGGGTTCGTACAGTCATGGAAAACCTGGAAAAGTCATGGAATTTTAAAATGTAATTTCCAGGCCCTGGAAGAGTTTTTGAATTTTATATTTTGATGTAAAGTTTTGGAAAAGTTTTGGAAATTTAAATAGTCTGAGTAAAAACAACTAGTAAAACCTGCGCCAGCCTGCCTAGATGATTACTTTATATCTTAATTTACTTTTTACAAATGCATTCTGAACTTACCAAGCATAATTTTTTTAAAATCACTGGTGTGTATCTTTAAGTTAGTAAAATTACTGGAATAATATATTTCTAGGGGAAGAGCCCCAAATGTTTTTTTTTCCTGACTAATTTCCAATTTTAACAAATTAAATTGCAGAAAAAGTTTCTAAAGCATCACACTGGACTTTTTGAGAACTATTTATAAGTCATTTCAGTCATTCTCTGGGAAATTTAGTCAAAAGTTTTGGAAAAGTCATGGAAAAGTCATGGAAAATTCTTGGTAAAAACATGTATGAACCCTGCAGTAACTTTAGGCCTTGGGGCACATCCTGGACAGGGGTCAGCTTGTCCCAGAGCTGACACAAACACAGACAGACAACCATTCACTCTCACATTCATTCACTAATTTTTAATTTAGAGTGGAGACTGTATAGGATCAGACTAAAATGAGTTTGACTTCTCATCTTTAGAGGTATGAAAATGTGTTTTATTCATATTTTTACAGCTGCAAATCTGTGAACATGTGAGTTAATGTAGCAGAAAATTCACCCAAAATTCTTGACTGCACTCATTTGAAATACATAGTGATATGCAGATATGCAAACAGTACGTTGAATATTGAAGTATTTCTGAAAACACATACTCCAGTACTTAGTATGGGTCACTTTTACTTGTAGGAGGATCTATACTTTAACTCACGTAATGAAGTTGAGTACTTTGTCCACCACTGATTATGCTACTACTACTAGTACTACTACTAGTACTATATATGAGATAAGCTTCATAAGAAATGTGTGCTTGAGAAGACAATTTACAAAAAAATCTCTTAATATTTAAAATTAAGAAATATAACGTATCTACTAAATACAAAAATATTTTATCTGTCCATATCTAATCTGTGTTGTTGGTTCAGAGCCACTGTGTTTTATTTACATCTTCAGTCTCAGAGGACAGTCCCTGAATACCAAACACTGATACCTGCCCCCTCCCACACACACCACCCTCCCTACTCTCCTCCAGCCTCGTTTCCACGGAGACGGTCTCCAAGGCGAGGAGGTCAGAGGTCAGGCGAGATGCGGGATGGGGTGGGCGGGCCCATCTGGGCGAGTGACCCCACATAATGACAGATCTATCCGGCGCTACAAGTGGAGACAGAGGACGATTAGATGATTATTTGAACGAGCTGTGTATCAGTTTGGTGGCAATGTTTTTTTCATTTCTGCATGTCTGCTGTTGTAATTATCGAAAGTTTACGCACTTTACCTTAAATTTTATATTATTTATTTATGGTGCTCGAAATAAAATCTTCTGCGACCCATTTTTGAGAGGGCTCACAATAATTCAGTTCAATTCAGATTTATTTGTATAGCCCAGTATCACAACAAAAGTCGCCTCAAAGGGCTTCACAACAGTTGATCAAACATAAACACACAATCAGACAACACAAACAATAACTACACTCCTGTCCTTAGACCCTCCTTCTCGGTAAGGAAAAACTCCTAAAAAAAAACCAGTCCAAAAACCCAATACAAACACAGAATGACTCCATGTACAATACAGGTGTTATATAAAAAAAGTAACACTTTCAAATAACTCAGCCCTATAGACCCTTGTTGTGTTTGTAAACACAATGTTTGCGAGACTGGTACCGGAAGTTAAAAAGACGATAACACATTTTTAACGGAGCAATTAGCACTAGCTGCCAAACATCGCAAATTAGGAACAATCAAGACAGGTTTGGCAACTGACGACCACTCTGCCACATGTGAATAATGTCAGAGCATAGTCTAACATTAGAGTGTGCGAACATTAACGATTTTATTTAACGTAGCAATTAGCATTTATAATTAGCATATAAGCTAAGTGATAATGAACAGGACAAGCTAGTAACAGAAATGTGTTGGACTGCAATAGTTTGACATTGTATGCTCTGATTTTTTTAATAATGATAATGCATTTGTCTTATTTAGCGCTCTCCTAGACACTCAAAGTCACTTTACAATTTGGTGCATTATTCATTCACTCCTCAGTCACACTCGGTGATGGAAGTGTGGTTGTCAATCATGCGCCTAACACACTGACATTCATACAGGTGGGTGAAGTGTCTTGCCCAAGGACACAATGACAATATGCAATGCTGGGAATGGGGCTTGAAAAACCGACCTGCAGGTTAGTGGCATCCTACTTTATAAGTTAACTTTAGCAATCAGTCATTTTTATAATTAAATATATATGTGACAAAACGTCTAAATAAATATTTATTAATTAATGTTATAAAACGTTCATCTCAGTACCAGGCTGTGTGTGCAACTTTTCTTACAACAGTCACTCCTGGAAGAGTATATTAAGCCATAACAAAGCATCAATGAATATGCAATTAACACTGACTTAATTAATAACAATAGATACTGTATTAACACTGATGTTTATAATTTTGCATTGATTTACATGAGATTATTGTGGAATTTCTGCAACAAAGCGACATGTTCCCGTTACTTTTTGGCCGTGCGGAGATCGAGCGCTCGAAATGAAATCATCCCAACTTCATGTTCCTCACTTTCTCTGTAAAACTCGAAGCTGTCCACATGGAGCAGCTGGGAGTGTGTAGCACGTGGGTGATTTCAGTAAAATAAGGAGTAATTATTCTCTAAAACTGTTGCCTGAGGCTTCTCTGAGCGCTGTGTGGACTACAGAGACCTAAACGCTCTCAGCTGTGCTCACACTCACCAGGATTTTTACTTCACTCGGGCCTCTTCCCTCCTGCACTGAGAATCATTATCGCACTGTCTTCATCTCACGTCCAGACAGAGGAGGGTACAGCTGCCAAAAAGAGGCTTGTTACTTCAAAATTATATTACCCACCTCTGCATTAACACGAGAGAGAGGCCAGATTTACTGTAGGACGGTGGGACATTGTTGGCATTTACATACAGAAAAAGGAAAGTAACAAAAGGGGGCAGAGCTGAAGATGTTGAGGTTCTCTTTGGGAGTGATGTGGATTAGAAATGATCAGAGAGACAGCTCACATTGAATATTTTGGAGATAAAGTCAGATTTTTTCCAGATTGAGATGGTTTGGGCATGTACAGAGGAGAGCTAGTGGCAGAAGGATGCAGAAGTTAGAGCTGAATGGAGGCCTAGAGGAAGACCTGAAAGAAGATTTATGGATCAGTATCAGGGATGTCCAACCTAGTCTGAGTGTTCTATCCCTGATCATTTTATTTTTAAAAAGCACTTTTACTCATGTACAGATTTCTGCAAAACCTTTCCTTACGCCCCTGCTCGAAAACGACATGCCCCAAAATAAAATGAGTATATCTCTGCACCTCCTTGGTTTACATGAATAATCTGAATATCTATAAAAAGGTAACACTTGTGACATTGTGTTATAGATTTTATTGGGTCAGAGTAAATAAAAATTAAATAAACACAGACAGAAATAAAAAATTAAAAAAAAGTTTCCATCTAATACAATTTTAACTGTAATATAGAGTATATTCCCATCTCAGTATTCCCATCTGTAGCCTAAAACCTCTGGGAACCCACGGCATCGGACCCTTACTTGGGGCAAATGTGATGCAGATAAAATTTAGCAGTGCAAAATTAGAGAGGTTTTAGTACAGAAACGTTTAGGCGGAATCTCTATTTAGCATAATTATACAAAATTAATAGATTTTTGCTAAATTCTGGTTTAGTTTCTTGTAGTTGAAACCACTTGGGGAGAAATTTATTATCAACTGTGTGTTTACTTTACATAATGTGTGGTTTTATGATGCATGGGAATACTCTGAAAAATGTGTTTTCTGTCACTGACTTGCTTTTGTAAACACTTTAGGTCTTTTTTGTTTGTTTGTATAGCACATATTAACCATTTAGACACATGAACCATCTCCCAGACCCTCTCCTGAAATCTTAATCAAGGCAAAAAAAATGTTATTATGCAGAAAAAAAAAGACTTTTCTGAGCTTTCTACCATGTTATAATGTTGTTACCTCATCAAAAACACACCTAGGGTTGTGTTTTGTTTTATTCATGCCTGTTTGAGTAATCCTGTCTTCTCTGGCTCTGAGTTTCTGAGGCTTCACATTTCAAAACGCTCAGTTGCACAAACCTCCGCCTCTCCCATGAAGCCCCGCCCACTCCAGGAAGCACTGACCAATCAACAAGCCCTCTACATCCACTCTGCTCTCATTCATTTATCCAAAAAACAGTGTACAGCTCTGTTTCTACTGATTCTTCACAGATATTTTTCATTTTGTAGGTAAAATGGCATCATACAAAAAATGTAAGGAAGTGAAGTGCTTTTCTTTTTCTTTGATTATGTTCAAAAGACCTTTCTAACATTTGTGTCTTATCACTGTTAGTACTTGTGTCCTGCAATCTATGCAGCTATCTATTATTTAAAATTGACTTGCCTGAAATGCCTTACTATTTTTTGTTATTTATATTTCTGGAAATGTAAATATGTTTTGTTATTATTCTTGTACGAGCAGGAAGCTAAAAATAAGTTGTTTCGATTTGTTCTATGTAATATAGGGGTAGGATTAAATAGGTTTTCTTCCTCCCACTCCTTTTCGAGCCTTAAAAGAAACAGTTTTCAATGTAATTATGATTCTGTATGTACTGTATATTTGTCTTCAGTTGCTCAAAACAAATAAAGACTAAAACTAAAACTAAAAAGACCAGTCACAGCTCTGCACTCTGCTGCCCTCTGCTGGTGTCTTCACCTGTTTCTTTATGGCACCAGTAGAGTGCTTATTAAAAACATTTTCTTTTAGTCACATCATGTTTTAAAAGGTTGTAAATTGGTTTAAAACATATGAATAAAAGCATGATATAGCTCCAAACACATTTAACAACTTTACTTTTCCGCTGAACTTTCCTTACAGCAGCATTTATCATTGCGAAGACCTTTATCTTGTCCAACGGTGCCGATGGACTCCCCTTTAGACCTGCGTGTCATATCATTACCGTCCAGTCAGTGCAAATTAATAAACCCTCCAGCGCTTCATGAGCTTTGTCCGCCCTGAAACACGTAGCAGTTAGCATCGGCTTCGACTTCCATTAATTAGCACAAGAGCCGAGCGTTTAGGAGGCGATGAAAGGTCAGACTCATTAGAGAGGACAGTGTTAGTGTACAGGGCTGAGGAGGAGGTGAGGTCTGTGACAGGAGCA
This sequence comes from Bostrychus sinensis, assembly GCA_020698575.1. Taxonomy (NCBI): domain Eukaryota; kingdom Metazoa; phylum Chordata; class Actinopteri; order Gobiiformes; family Eleotridae; genus Bostrychus; species Bostrychus sinensis. The sequence continues at coordinate 8,235,505 of CM036247.1, forward strand.
GTCAGAGTAATTAGGATTAAAGTGTAACAAAGAACATGAGTTTGTTAGAGATTAGACATTTTTTCATGCTTTTTGTGATAGTTTTGGACACCTTTGCATTCGTATTTCACATTTTATAACTTAAAATAATGTAAATGTATGGAAAATGTCTTTTTTTGGGGGGAGAACGCTTGGATTAGGTGTCTGTCGCCCCCTGCTGGCAACAATGGGGATAGAACAGAGCATAAAATGACTAATTAGCATGGCTATAACCAACATGATGCTTACAGTCAGATAAATGAGGTGACGGTTTTGTAGTGACGACAATTTAAGCTCTGAAATGATCAGAACAAAATTTTCTACTTAAGTAAACATATAAAAGTACTCACTTTTAAATGTACTTGCAAATAAAAAGTAAAAGTATTTCGCACAGACTTGTCAACTCATTATGTGCTAAATGTGACAGAGTTTTACTGAAAAATGAACAAACTGGTGCAGTCGAAGAAACTGAACTTGTTGGTGAGGTCTTCTGTCTTCAGTATTTTGATGTTTCTAAGGAGTACTGCAATACTGCATCTTTATATTTAAGTACTGTGTGTCTACAATGAGGGCACGGCAAAAACACATGATTTTAAACCAAAACTCAAGATACTTTGTACTTCAAATCAACTCAAGAATGTAGTGGAGCAAAAAGTACAGATACTTGCTCTAAAAGGTAGTGAAGTAAAAGTACCCCTTGTAGAAATGACTCAAGTAAAGTAACTAAGTACTTTTACTGCATCACTTTCCACCACTGGCTTTAGCTTATCAGAGGACTAATGTTAATTAATTAAGTAATTTGGACAGAACAAATACACCAACACACACAACAGAGACACAAAATAACAAGCTACATTCCCTTTCGAACAAAAAAAAACCCTTCTGCCTATTCAGAGCCATGCCTATTTGCTCCATTAAACTTTCTCCTTGTTCTTTCTTTTCAATGTTCAGCAAATTTTGTCGGTAATAGCGCAGCTGATACAAAAAATACCTCTTCAAAATAAAAGTGCACAATGTCAAAACTGGAAGTTATTCGAGACAAAATAGTACAACATATCAAGATAAAGTGTCAAAAGTGTTTCTAGCAAATGTAAAACATACTCTGGGTTATTTTACAGCAGATAAAGTTTGCCAATACAAGACGTCTAATTAACAAAGTGGAGTTCATTGGTTTTATCAGTCTAAAGCTAAATTAAGAGATAGAAGTTAAAGGTGAGCTCTTAATTCCCTTCCTTCCCTTATTTTGATGTAGTTTTTATTAGGGCTGCACAATATATCGCAAAATTATCGTTATCGCAATATCAGCAAGCGCAATATCCGTATCACAAGAATCTAAATATATCGCAAGAGTGCTATGGTTTTCCATCTGACAGAGATTTATGTCAGAATCATTTTCCTACCAGAGCCCTGAAAGAACATGTGTTGTGACTAAATAAAAATGTTTAAAAAGTCCAGTTTTAGTGGTAATTTCCTTAATTTAGTCACAGTTTAGCTTTGTTTTAGTCCTGGTTTAGTCTGTGTTAAGTTTTGATTTTGACAGCTGTTTTGCACTTGTAAATACAGAGCTTTACAGTTTTGTTTTAAATGAATTACCAGAACTAAACTGGGTCTAAACTAGGACTAAACTAGGTCTAGATTTAACTATAATAGTAGGCCCTATTTTAAAATGTCGCAATAATATCGTTATCGCAATATTCAACATAATTATCGAATATCGCATGTTACACCCATATCGTGCAGCCCTAGTTTTTATCCTGGATGCTCTTCCTAACACAGCTCACTGGCACAAAGAAGCTCATGAACTCCTGTGGCTGGATTTTTATTCTGTGATTTAAAAGGTGGTGTCAGGGCCTGTTTAACCTACTGTGTATAGTTTTTCTGTGAGCTCTCGTTGGGACAGTCCTGCTGCTATTACAGGCTCTGGGTTGGTTTAGTCCTGCTGTGAGTTTAACTAAGAACTCCCTCCTCCTCCTCCTCCTCCTCCTCCTCCTCCTCCTCCTCTCTCCCTCGCCCTGCCTGGGGATGGTCACGCCTGTTGCACTCTGCTGACATCTCTGGGCCCCCGGAGACACCTACACTCACTTTCTTCACGGCGATGAGTGAGACGATTAGTGTTTTAAACAAAGGCTTGAGTTACCGTTTTACACAGAGGCTGCTGGAAAAACAGAGAGTAAATCAGTCTGCGATATTTAAGTTTGAAATACTGCGCCCTGTGTAAAATCCCACGTTGCTCAAATGGTCAAAATCTGCTTTTTTTCTTGGCTCTCAAAGGTCCATTGTGTAAAACGGTGGTCTCTACTTAACTAAAAGCACTGGTACTTAAAATATTACTCAATTAGAAGTAAACATGTTCAGCAAAACTTTGTAAAAGCAAGGATTAAATGTAATGTTTTCTTAGGTCAGTGTTTCCCAATCAGGGGTACAAGGACTCCTAGGGGTACACGAGCACATTGCAGGGGGTACAGGGAGTGATTTAATCATTTATAGTAACTTTTCAGAAAATATTTAGCTGTCAAAGACCAAAATGAACCTAAATCTGGACTAACCCAGGACGGTGATGAAATATAAAACAGGGAGTAACAGAAAAATGTAATGCTAAAGAAGGACAAAACAGGGACTAAACTTGAACTAAACCAGGTCTAAAACCAAAATTCAACCAGGAAAAAACAAGCCAAAACCAGAACTAAACCAGGAAAAAAAACAGGTCAAAATCAGAACTAAACAATAAAAAAACAAAACAAAAAAACATGCCAAAACCACAACTAAACCGGGAAAAAAATGGGCCAAAATCCAGAACTAATCCAGGTCTAAAACTAGAACTTAACAAGAAATAAACCAGGTCTAAAACCATAAATAAACCAGGGAAAAAAATGGGCTAAAACCAGAACTAAACCAGGTCTAAACCCAGGTCTAAACCAGGAATAAACCAGGTCTAAACCCAGGTCTAAACTAGAAATGAACTAGGTCTAAACCAGGTCAAACCAGGACTAAACTAAAACTAAACTAGGACTAAGCCGGATCCAATCTAGAACTAAGCCAAGTCCAAACCAGGACTGATCCAGGTCCTGGGGGTACACAAGACCAAAAAGATTGGGAACCACTGTCTTAGGTGCATAGTACTTTTGACAATTTCTGCAATTGCAAAGTAACTGAATGGCTCAGGAGGTAGAGCCCGTCGCCTACTAACCAGAGGGTTGATGGTTTGATCCCTGCTTGCATACTGCTGTTGTGTCCTTGGGCAAGACACCTCTCACATATTGCCATATTGGACAAGTTGTGTGTTTGGTGGTGGTCAGAGAGGCCATAGGCACGATATGGATGCCACATCTCCATCAGTCTGCCCCAAGGCCCTAGTAAGAAAGCATTATTTAAATCTAATCTATTATTATTATTATTATTAACGACAAGTACAGCTAATACTACTACTTTAACCACTACTTCTACTAATAATGCTACTTCTACCACTGCTACTACAATCATGGAAGGTCTACTGAGTGTATTGCTGTGGAAATAACATACAGTACTTCTTCAAAATGCTATTATTTAAGAAAACCTATCTTTAAATCCATGAACACTATGAGCTCAAACGTCTTTCGGAGCGGCCTCGGTGATGGACCACTCTCTGACCTGCTATCACCATACATCTGAATTAGACACAGCCAATCAGCTCCAAGCCTTTCCAGATCAAAAAGTGTGAAGCCAAACCAATTGTGAGCGATTCCCTCGAGGTCAAAGGTCAAAGGTCAGGGAGAGTGTGAGAGTTCAAAACGCTCTTCTTCTTCTTCTCGCACACACAGTTGAGTAAATTAACAACTGGCAATGACGTTAGACTAATTACTGTTTTACAATGAGCTCAGTAACTTTGTGTGTTGTGCTTATTGAATTGACTGTCAACAATCTCTGCTTTAGGTAAAATGTCTTGTTACCATTAATTAGGTAGCACAAATAGAAATACAAATAAAGGCAAAGTCTATTTTATTTAATGCTTTGTTGGATTTAAATTGTCTAAATCAGTGGTTCTCCAATTGTGGTATGGATACACCACTTCATATTTAGGCTAGTCCAGTCACAGTGAATGTATCAGTCAAAACAAAGAAAGCAGGGAGAGACATGTAAAAAGTAGAGCCTGACTGATATATCGGCTAGCAGATATTATCAGCCGATATATGCCGATAGAAAGTTATAGTCCAAATATCGGCCGATATCTGCCGATATAAACAGTACAGTTTTTACTGTGTGCTGGAATAAGACCTGTTTACTTGCAAATGATGGCCTTCTGCTATTTATCCAGCAGAGGGTGCTGGCGGCAAGTCAGAGTGTTTCCCAGCAGTTTGGCTCTTACTCTGCAGTTCATAGGAAACTCCCCAAATCACCTTCTCATGAAAAGCTCAAAAGGGCAATAAAAATACTTTGCTCATTTCTCTTCCATAAAACCTCATAGAACAAAAATTCAAAATGCATTTTGTATTTCTCCCCATGCTCTACTTGCCCGGCAAGTTTAAATGAAATTTAAGTTAAACAAATTTAGTTAAAGCTAAATAAATAAATAAATATAATACATAAAATACATAATAATATTCCCCACACCAATACCCACTACAACCTACATAACGATCAGCATAAAGAACAATAAGCAGCTTTCTACAGCATTTTAAAGATGTTTAGTCTAATAAAGTGGCCTGGGGTGTACACACCATATTCATGTAAACAAGAGCGGAAAGAAAAATGCTTTAAAATACTTTTTCCTAATGTATAACTGTATCGGCCGAAATTTCGGATATCGGTATTTTATATTTATTTATTTATTTATTTATTTATTTATTTATTTATTTATTTTTGTTACCTAATATTTGTTACCTAATATCAGTATCGGCATTGCCCTCAAACAATCCATATCGGTCGGGCTCTAGTAAATAGTCAGAATCCAGACTCTATAAACCAATCTTAGTCACCTCTATACTGACTAAAATAAAGTGTCTCCAATAATTACTTTACCTGTGGCATAAGAAACAGGTCAACAGAGGGTAGCAGAGGGCAGCTTTGTTACACTCTTTTGAACAAAAACCTTTTAAAAAAGCTTTTTACTTCCTTGAACTTTTGGATGATGCCATTTTACTACAAAATGATACAAAGCTGTGAGAAATCAGTGGAAACAGAGCTGTACACTGTTTTTGTATAAATGAATGAGAGCAGACTTGATGTAGAGGGATTGTTGATTGGTCAATGAATCCTTGAATGGGCGAGGGTTTGTGGGAGAGGCGGAGACTCATGGAACTGAGCATTTAGAGGCCTCAGAAACTCAGCGCCAGAGAAAACATAATTACTCAAACAGTTTGAATGAAGCAAAACACAACTCCAGGTATGTTTCAGATGAGGGAAAAACATTATAACATGGGGTAAAACTCAAAAAAGTCAATTTTGCTTTATAACGCCCCTTTAATAAACCCCGTCTGCAGTGTCTGTGTAAACCCCTCAAATAACTTACTTTGTATTTGTTATGTTCAATCCTTCACTCTTAATGTTCATTAAAAATCTCTACTTGTCTTTTGTCGAGTTTTGGAAACACCACAACATCAGTCATCCCATGCAAATCCTCCAATTCCCTCGCTGTTGGGACATAGCGACAGATGACAGGCCCCGGCTTATGCAAACAAACCGTAACAACTTATGTTTTTGGCAAATATTTCCTCCAGAATGACACACAAACAAACAGTGAGCATTGAATAGATAAAATCATTTTCGTGATATACGTCCCTAAATCAGAACGAGCCATGGTCTGTTCTTTTGGCACCGTCTGGACAACTGACCCAGAGACACGAGACATATGGCGACTGGTGGTGGAGCAATGTAGAGCCACTGGGACATAAGAGTCAACAACAACAGCAAACAGCGCCGTGTTTACAAGAAAACGTTGGCACACAGTCGCACAGAGGGAGAAGCAGATGGACTTTAACGTCTAACGGGACGATTTTGGGTTTGGTTTTTGGAGAGCTGTTTGTCTTTGCAGCAACAATGTGAAGTTTTGGCACAGATGGAAGGAAGTTGTTGAATGCGATGGCTGTCTGTGTGTATCTCTGTGTCCACTGTCCAAGGTGTACCCCGCCTAAGGCCCATAGCACCCTCCACCCTTAACAGCAATAAGTGTAAACTATATTCAACCGCTCTGTGACCCACTTTTAGATCACAGATGTTTTTTGGGTAATCATTCCTTGATAGTGACTAACAATCCGAGGTTTGATGCAAGAGGTCAAGGGTTTGATTCCTTGGCATGGAGCCTCAAACTATGAAATTATGCTGGTCCCAAGCCTGGATAAATAGAAAGGGTTTCAACAGGAAAGGCATCTGGTGAAAACATTTGCCAAATAATCCATGCAAATCATTAAAATAGTCCCAATGGAAGGGTTTGATGGCACAAAGGTAATCAAATATAGTTGCTGGCTCCCACTTTTAACTTCCAGTATTTTTTTTTTTTTCTGTATTGGAGACAGGGGTGCAACATTGGCTTAAGTGCCCAAAAACCTTCTATAAGGCCATTAATACACTATGAATACAAGTTTTTCTTTTTTTCCTGCAGTGTTTCTCTGGATAAACAGTGCCTGTGCTAAATGTGCCTCTTTCTCTGTATTATTGACAGCCATTGATTACCTGTTTATAAGCAATGTAGACCAACAGCCAATAGGAGCATCTCTAACTCAAGCATGTGATTGGTCCAAACTTGCTGGTTCAGGCTGAACATCTATCAGATTAAAATCCTTGATAAAAAATCCTATATGACATCTTAAGTTCTTGTTCTTTCAGAGTTAACTCTTAATACAATATATATATACCTATACTATACAAATTAAAAATAAAATACCCATACTAAGTTGCACATTTTCTTATGATATGGCATTTGTATACGTAAACACTGACATTGTACGTGTTTCAGTAAATGAGATAAAAACATAGCTGAAGCTGACTTTCAAAACATGAAGGCGGTGCCAATATTTAATAAAAAGATGAGAGTAAATCCTGGTGTGTGTCGTTGTGAGGCTGGAAGTTGTTTTAGCTTCAGTAAACAGGAGACTACTTTCGGTTTATCGCCAGCTTTCTGTGCATTAAATTTAATCAACTTGCAGCAGTGCGTAGCTCCACCTTTCCTAAATCAATCCAAAGCGGACCCCATGCTGAGGGGTGTCAAAAGTACAACGTATGATGGTTTGTTAAGCCTGGGACATACCAACCCAACACCCGTCCCACTGAGGCAGGGCGACTGCTTTGTCTCCTCACGTCTCTCCTTGTCGCCACTGAAAGTAGCTGCAGACACCGGAGCGACCCACGACCAAGCAGTGCGCTTGTGCAAGACATACGTAATAACTATTTACAACAGCAGGCGGCGCTAGTAACTGAACTCCACGGTTACTTAAACTCTAGTAAACAAAACTCTGCAACACACATGTTTAACTCAAGTATTTATCAGTGAATAATAATCATACGCACTAAATTAAACTCGTCTGATCACAGTAATGAATAAAAGGGACTGGATTATTGCAGCTGTTTGCCTCAGAGGGACACACAAGGCTACAAGCTAAGGTAAGCTAACTGCAGCACATTAACTTCATGGATGTGGAAACATAATGAAGCAGTTGTAGAACAGAAAGTTTCTTATATTTTGATGTTAAACAAGAGCTGTTTTTTGTGAAAGGAACACACAGCCAATCAGAGCACGACACCTGATGCCCATTCGACATCAATCACCCAGTGCTATGTCCAACTGTGTCCGACTGTGTCCAACTGTGTCCCGCTGCGTCCCAATGCGTCCGATGGTGCGGAACACACCAAACAGACTCACATCGCCAACTGCGTCAAACCATCCGACCACACCCAACAGCCGATGATCGCCCCGGTGTGTCCCCGCCTTTAGACTTTCTGGGGCAGCTTTGGGACGTAGAAACACCCCTAAACCAGACTGCCCCAGAGGAAATGGCCTGTCGTGGGATTATCCTTGGCGTAATTCTCCCAGTTCCTGTTGCATGGCTCCGGTGGCCCCTGTGGGACAGCCACAGAGCTGTTGTCCTGGGCCAGTCAGTGTCAGTGAATAGGCCCTGAGCTGCAAACCCCACACGCCTCGTTCTCCTGTCCCATGTCAAATTAGGCACGCGACTCATCAGACCAAACATGAGCTTAGCTTTTAATCAACTGGCAAATGATTTTGAAATTGTAATTTTGTGACCAAGTGCTGCTATTGAGATAAAAATTTGAATAATACAACGATGAATTTAAATGAAATATGTATGTATGTATTTGTCCAGCAGCCATAGGACTGGGATTGAACAACAATGTAACTTGAAGGTATGGCTGATCTGTGCTGCCATCTGCTGGACAGTGTGTGGAAAAACAAAAGGCACTGCGCTTTTACTCATCATTTTGAGGGCATTTTCTGTTCAGCTACTCCCCCTACTGTTGATGATCGAAATACATTACATTCATGTAAAATAAAAGAAGGCCCTTGGGATACTTGCACACAGCTTTATTTGTAAATTTTCCAACAGTATTTTGCCAAACGCATTGGAACCTGCTGTAGAGAGGAAAGACAGTGCAGCAATATATAATACTACAATACACTTTACAATAATTACATGATAAAGAATGTATTTTTTTAAACTAAAATATACTCTGTCTCCTAGTTTACTAAACTGCAACAACTGTTTTGGTTCACCAAGCTCTTGTAGCCTACTTTTAATTTGAAATGAAGTGACGCTCTGAATCCTCTTAGCAGCAGATTAAGGTCTGAGAAGTGGGCCTAGAGCTGCCACGCTGAAGGCACACTGTAAGTAAACACTGAGATAGATGCTGTTTTGCAATGAATGATAGAAACCAAAGCGACTCGGAGGAGGAGGAAGAAGACGAAGAAGACAGCGAGAGTGAACGACGAGGATCATCCATCACCACTTTCTTTAACAATTTAATTTCTGGTGAGTACAAGTGTATGTCATATGGCCTTTTGAAGTAGCCTGTATTAAATTGCTTGTCAGGCAATGGCATTGTTGATGTTAGTGAGTGCAAAAGCATAAATGCAATGTTATAATATATTTTGGGACAAGAATTTAGATGATGAAATTGTTGTTACTTTTTGTGTTTATAAACTTGTAAAATTGTCTGTAAACCCTGTAGTAAAGTTGTTTTCTTTTGTTAGATAGTTTTGTCTTGGATCTAATGTAACTAACTATAGCCCTCCAGAGAATTGAACCTTAAACTTTTATAGATTTACTTCCACCCTCGATACATATCTCACAACATCACAATATTTCTGCAGTTCCTGGTTTTATTTTGTTACAAAAATTCATCTACTTCAAAATTCCTAGCCTTACAAAGGTTGCCAGATTGTTGCAAAAAAACTGTCATTACCGCTACTACTACTGCTACTACTACTACTACTACTACTACTACAACTAATACCACACAACTAGTAGCCTACCACTAATAATGCTTCCATGACTAAAACCACAACTACGATCTTCTGCGCAAAACTAGTACTTTCACTACTTCTACTACTCACCCTACTACTAGTACTACTAATACCATATGCCATATACTAATGTAGTACTATTGCTATTATCACTACTCTTATTATAACAATTACTATTGTATCCAGATTAAAACTGTTAACGATTTACGTTGATTTATTCAATAATATTCGGTTGGTTTCACTTTTACCGCGCTGAAAAATGCTTCGGCGAATTGGCAACCGTTACGTCATATTTTCTGCGACCGGTGTTGTAGTTTTTACGCAGCGGTGAAGCCTTTAATGCTGTAGTGAGGCTGCAAACCGGAATTACTAGACAACACTGAGGCTATACGCGTTGTTATTAATGTTTAATAACAATGACTCGTTATAATTTATTTGAGAAATCTGCGTGTACATAATCCATTGTACATAAATACCGTTTATTCATTCAGACGGTAATATCGCTAATCTCTTGTTAGCTTAGCCTAGCCGTGTAGCTAACATTGCTCCCCGGTTTTGACAGAAATGTTTCACAAGACAACGAGAAGACACGGAGTGAAACCAGGGAAACACAGCGGCTCTATAGACTGCCTTTTATGAGGATTTAAAGTGAATTCGGGTTTGTTTTTGGCAGATTTTCTACGGGACTGGAGCTGCTTTAGAAACGTCTACAACATGTTGAACATTCCGACTCAGTCTTTCCCCGCGGCGAGCTCCCAGCAGCGGGTCTCTCCGGGAGGATCGTCCGGGACCGGGAGGAACAAGGTAAGCCTGACCGTAGCAGCAGTGAGACAGTGGTTCCCAACCTTTTCTTTCTCGTGTACCCCCTGTCCTGTTTGTCATAACATGAGTACCCCCCTCAATATTCTTCAAAAAGTGGTCATATAAAACATCTGCGTTTATTAATAATTAATTTACTGTAGATACAAATTCTCTCTTTTTTTTTTTAACTCAATATTAAGGTAAAAAAAAAAAAAAAAAAAAAAAAAAACGAAATTAAAAACAATAAAAGAATAATTTGCCGGTCTTCAAAATAAAAAAAATAAAAAAATACAATATAATCTCCTATTACATTTACTTATTTTATTATATATTTTATGTTCAGAATAAATAAAAAACAAAATAAAAAGTAATATAAAGCTAATAATAACATAAAATGACATAATACTAAAAAAAAGAAAATTATTTGAATAAGTCCCATTTGAAATAAGCTCTGAAATAGAGCTCCAACTAACAATTATCATGATAATTGTTGATTAATAGTCATATAGTGAAGCACGAGTAAAGCGGTTGAAAACTTGAGGTGATTTTTAGTTCCCATTACAAAAACTATGAGCTATAATTAAATTGATTATACTTTTTTATTTATTTATTTATTTTTATTTATATGGGACAGCGTGTATTAATGAACAGCAGCTAATGCCCTAAATACACCGGATTATAGCTCAGAGCTAATTTCCATCCGTAGTCCCCACTCACTCCCTCACTCACATTCACACCGGCTTCCTGGTGTTCCCCAGCGGTCTCCCATCCAGGTACTGACCAGGCCCTACCCTGCTTAGCTTCCGAGGTCTGACGGGATCGGGCATCCACAAGGTGGTATGACTTATTGACACTGTTTTATTTCTGTAAATGCCTGACAGGTTGCTCTGAAGCCGGGCCACAGTTTGATGGACTGGATCCGTTTTGCGAAGAGTGGGAAAGATCTGACTGGTTTGAGAGGACGGCTTATTGAGGTTACACCCGAGGAGCTAAAGAAACACAACACCAGAGACTGACTGCTGGACCTGTATAAGAGGTGCGGCGTTTATCTCTGAGAAACAGTGAAGTTGTTTATTGTTAACACACACTGCACTGGCCAAAAGCAGATAAGAGCACGCAGAGGCTGGACTGGTCAGAACAGTTTTCCAAAATGAAAAAACATTCTTGGATATTTATATTCAACTAGAGCCATTTGAAGGTTACTTTCAGTTCTAAGCAATGAGCCTACATTTCATATACATTTTTTAAATGGCATCAAACTCAATCTTGTAGCTTAGGGTTGTGCAGTATCAGAAAAAAATGTGCAAAATGTATGTACTCTCAGCTCTGCTTCCTGTATTTTCCCCTTTCATGATTTATTATTTATTGTATTAATATGTCTTTGCATCATTGTTGTTGCATGGGGCTACACAAGATCAAAAAATATACAAAAATTCCCATTCGGTATACATTAGGTTCAATTAAATACACATTTTTTTAAACAGACTAGATACCAGTGTGACCAGTTCAAAATTAAGTAACACAACAGTTGAATTTGGCATTCATTAAGCCTGTCTCTGTGCTGTCTCTTGTATGTATTGTATAAAGACCATTTCTACACTTTTGTCACTAAAGCCCTTTTTTCACTCTTCAGGATTGGTCTATAACGTGACCCCATACATGGACTACCATCCTGGAGGAGAGGACGAGCTGATGAGGGCAGCAGGCATCGATGGCACTGACCTTTTTGACCAGGTACGTCTCTTTCAATCACTTATAATGAACTCGTAAATCTTTTATATGTAATAATGAGATTAGAAAGGCTGTTTTTACTGATGACATGAATGTGTCTGCGTCTAGGTCCACCGCTGGGTGAACTATGAGTCCATGCTAAAGGAGTGTCTCGTGGGAAGGATGGCCACGAAACCTATCATTGCAAATAATGGTATTTACACAGACTACAAATACACACTGGTGTTTTTCTATTTAATTAAGTTAAAAAATCCAGTTGTATTAATTGAATAATCAGTTTAGTCTAGCTATTAAGACTCATTAATGTCCTTTTGTTTCTTAGCAATCATCGCTCCTTCTTCTGCACCGACAACCCTAGCCCCACCTACCTCAATAGCGCCGCCTCCTGAGAAAGATGGTAGACCACGGTAACAAAAATAATTTACTATTTTTATGTTACTTAGTATATTAAAGGGGCTATGTCTTTTTACCATGTTGTAATGTCATCAGAAACAGACCTGGAGTTGTGTTTTGCTTTGTTTACGCCTGTTTAAGTAATCCTGTATTCTCTGGTGCTGAGTTTCGGAGGTCTCAGAACGCTCAGTTCCATGAACCTGAACCTCTCCCACAAACCCCTGCCCACTCCAGGAAGCACTGACCAATCAACAAGCTCCTCTACATCCAGTCTGCTCTCATTCATTTATCCAAAAAACTGTGTACAGCTCTGTTTCCACTGATTCCTCACAGCTGTTTTTTATTTTGTTGTAACGTGGCATCATACAAAAAGTTTAAGTTAACTGTTTTCTGTTCAATAATATAGCCCCTTTAATAAATAATTAAAAATAAAATTGTATGTAAATGTGTTTCTGCTTTAGGTACGACTGGTTCCAGACAGATTCAACGGTTCATCTTGTAATTTATGCCAAAAGAAAGGTGACACTCTTCAGAACGTGTATAGTTATGATATACCTTGTTATAGATTTCTGGAAGCATAAATCGTGGTGTTTTGTCTGCAGATCCCCAACTCAGGATGTACAGTTGTCGATCTTCGGGAAGGCGTCTTACGAATTGAAGTTCTTCTACAGAAAATGTCCTACATGATTCATCTGCGTGAGTTTTTTGTTTTACACAACCTCTTATTTTAATACAGCCCTACAGGTCCTCCTCGAAATACAAATGTGCCATGAACCTGAAATTAAGCTTACATTAAAAGTCCCCTGATATAGAAAATCAACTTTTTGGAACTATTGACCATGTTATAATGTTGTTTGCACCTCAAAAACATACATTCATTCATGCTTTTTTGAGTAATTGACAGACACCTAATCCAAGCATTCTCTGGAACTATCAGCAAGAAATTTTCCATACATATACATTATTTATAATTTAAGTTATAGGACATGAAATACTAATGCAGAGGTGTCCAAAACTATTTTAAAAAGCCTGAAAAAAGCATAATATGGGACCTTTAACCTTCTAGCTCTTGACCATGCCATCCCACAATAACCTTCACCTTGTAAAACACTAAATGCTTTGACATTTTCTTTTTTTCATTCTATATTTACACTTTAATGTTCCTTTTGTTCTCTTTTAGGACTCACAGAGGAAGTTGAGGAAAATGTTTCAGGTATGGCAATAATAGATTACATGAGGAAGTCTAGTTGCAATCTTAGTTATACTGAAGCTGAGTTCTCTATATTGTCATTCTCAGAGCCATGTGGCTGGTTTGAACCAATGGTGTGGCATTGTCAATCTGCTATGTCGGTTTATTTGTGCCACATATTTGGGCTGTATTTGTATTTGTGACTCTGATTTTATTCACATGTTTGCCCTTGTCCACAGTGCACACAGCCTTCTCAGTAGGAAAGATTCAGGTCACAATTCGCAAACAAACAAAAGAGAAGTGGACGAGTCTTGGTCAACCACTGGAGTCGCACAACACATTTTTACGCAAACAAGACAGAGGTAAGATTTTTAATATAGTACGCACCGATCAGGCATAAGATTACGACCACCTGCCCAATATCCAGCCATGATTCGCTATGGGCTTAGACACCTTTCTATCAGAAACAGCATTAACTTCTACAGCAATTTGAGCTATGGATGTGACCGCATGAGCCTCAGTCTTCACTCCCAGCATGCATCACCTGTCGCTGGTTCACCGCTGTTTCTTCCTTGGATCACTTTCGATAGGTACTGACCACTGCAGACCGGGAACACCCCACTCCAGGAGCTGCAGTTCTGAAGATGCTCTGTCCCAGTCTATCACCATCACAATTTGGCCAAACTCACAAATCCTATAATGTACTTTGAGGACAAAATGTTCACTTGCTGCTTAATATCTCCCACCCACTAACAGGTGCCACAATGAAGAGATAATCTGTTACTCACTTCATCCCCCAGTGGTTATAATGTTATGCTTGATCAGTGTAAATGTCTGTAATTATATTGGCAATGAACTCAATTTTAAATTCTGTTTTCCAGCTGTGTACTACAGGGATTGTGTGTTAATGTCTAAGACTGAAGTGAACCACAACACGCACGTATACAGACTGCAGCTCCCTCGGGGGACAGTGATGCATGTGCCAGTGGGAAAACACGTCTACCTCAAAGCCCTCATTCAAGGTTCGTTCAAACTTTTCCACCAACCTTCAACCTACGTCACTGTGTCTGTCTGAACCATCACAGACTCTCTGCCCTTGACTGGAGAGAGCAAAAAGACAGGGTGCATAATGAGCAAGCATGAGGTTTGTTCATGTGTCTTCCCAGACGCTGAGGTGGTGCGGCCGTACACCCCTGTGGACAGGACCCTCCAGACCCAGCAGGACTCGCCCCAGGACCCAGATCTCTACCTCATGATCAAAGTCTACCCCGAGGGACTGTTCACCCCATATCTACACAGCCTAAACCCCGGTACTGCAACTGTACATACACTTTTTAACTGTCTCTCCATATACTGTATTTGAGATTGTGATAAATACAGGGGCACCACAAGGGACAATTTTATCACCTTTGCTTTTCTCTATTTATACAAATGCATTTCAAATCCATGATGAATGTTTTAAATTGTTGAAATTTGCCAATGATATGGCATTGGTTGCCTACTACAGAAAGGGGATACTGAGAGGGAACGTTTGTATTTTAATCATTTGTCAGTGCTACAACATTGGTGTCAGACAAGTTTTTTAGAAATTAATGTTGCTAAGACAAAGGAGCTTATCTTACAGAACGATAAGGAATCCATACAGCCGCTAACAATCTACGGACAGAATGCTGAGATAGTTGAGGATTTTAAATATTTTGGAACATACATAGATAGCAGGCTAACCTTGAAAGAAAATACTGATTTTATTTTTAAGAAGTGTTCACAATGTTTGTATTTATTACGTAAACGGAACAATTTTGGTACGAGTCAAACTATTCTTGAAACTGTGTATAAGAGCCTTGTGGAGAGTATGTTAACCTTTAACCTGCTGATGTGGTGTGGTAACCTGACCATGCAGAGGAAAAACAAACTCCAAAGGATTGTTAATATTAGTTCAAAAATCATAGGGAGGACACAGAGGCCCTTGAACAGCATTTATGAGGAGAAGATGGGCATGTGAGCATTATAAATGATCCGTCCCATCCCCTACACAAAGAATTTGAATTATTACCATCAGATAGAAGATATCGAATATTAGCAGCAAACAAAAACATCTTTAAGAACTCTTTTGCCCCACGGGCTGTGAAAGCACTTAACTCTATGAATTTGAATAAACATCCGGCTTAGGGTAGTGCTCTTTGATGCTCTGATGTGTGTATTGGCCTGATCATTATATTTTATATTGGCTATAGAGTATTAAATTAATTAACATGAGATGTATTGCCATGGTTGTGGCCATATTTATATTTATAATGTATTTATTGAATGCTTTGTACTTTTTAAATGTCTTGCATTCAAAGTATGATACACATGAAATGTAGGGTCTGCCAAGTTGTCTTAGATGTTGTATGGTGTGTTTGAGTGTATTTTTGAGTAATTTGAATGTATTTTATGGTGAAACCGAAGGCAAATTTCCACATTCATGGACAATAAAGATTGGTATTCGTATTTGTACTAAGCCAAATGCAGCTTTTTGAGGTTTCTACAAAATACTAAACTAAGGCTGCACAATATATTGAAATTATGGTGTTACTACATGGTCATGGGAGCCGATGATCCTGACAGAGAAGACTTTTAGCTTCTTCACAGTTTGTTTCATGTCGATGCCCAGGCATCACTGAGATACAAACCGCTAAAATCATACAACCATTACTGATACTAAATATAACCTGTTAAATATATATGAGGCTAATTAACACTATTGGTGTAGAAATATTTACTTCCCATAACTTTTTTGATAGTCATAAGGGAGAAAGAAGTGAGGGGCAGACTCAGCAGCAGGATAGACACATGAGAGCTCCAGGAGGAGGTGGGCTTTTGTATTGAAAAAAACAGGTTTAGCCTTCCAAGGTTTAAAATTTTTTGTCATTGCCCAGCTCTAATATAAAAGTAAGCCATACATTCACCTTCTAGTCGTCTGTGTTTTAATATTAAATTGTCCTGTTCATGCTCCATTAGGTGACCGTGTCTCTGTGAGTGGTCCCGAGGGCAGCTTCAGTCTCCGCCCCCTTCGTGATAGTCACTGAGCTGTTCCTCATCGCAGCTGGGACGGGGTTCACGCCCATGGCGCGCCTCGTTCACACAGCACTGAGAGACATCGAGACAATCAGGTGGGGAATATAAAGAAAATATTATATAGATATACATTGCGTGACCAAAAAAAAAAAGGTGCCACCTGGATTTAACTAAGTAAACAGGTAAGAGCCTCCCTGCAGTCGGTCAGGTCTGGGTTCAGTAACGTTATGTGCCCAAAGAATGAGGTCAGCTGACTCCCTGAAGATACTGAAGGACCAGGTTACTCCATCAATGGATTTTTTTTTTCTCTGATAGCATCGACTTATTCCAAGATGCCAGGATTTTTGGGCTCACATTGTGAAAGAGTGGTTCAGGAAGCATGAGACATCATTGTCAGACATGGACTGGCCACCACAGAGTCCAGATCCTTAACCCCATTGAGAATCTTTGGGATGTGCTGGAGAAGACTTTGCAGAGCGGTCACACTCTCTCATCATCAATACCAGATCTTGGTGAAAAATTAATGCAACACTGGATGGAAATAAATCTTTTGACATTGCAGAAGCTTACTAAAACAATGCCACAGCGAATGCAGCTGTAATCAAAGCTAAAGGCGGTTCATCGAAATATTAGAGCGTGTGACCTTTTTTTGTGGCGACTTTTTTTTTGGTCAGACAGTGTATATAGAGAGAAAATATTAAGAGGGCAGGGGGTTGGGGTTGGTGGCAGAGTGGTTAGTGCCAGTCTCATAAACATGCCTTTATGTTTACAGGAAAACCAAGCTGCTGTTTTTCAATCGAAAAGAAGAAGATATTTTGTGGCGCAGTGAACTGGATGAACTGGCAGCTAATGACGAGAGGTACTACTTGTGTCCTTACACTCATGGACAAGGCGTAACATTATTGGTGGTTAATATGTTTATCACCATCTGCCTGATAACAGCCCCATACAACCAAATACAAATTACACTATTAACTATTAACTAAGCCTCCTGCTCCCCACATGCATCACCTGTCTCCCGTTCACCACTGTTCCCTTCCTTGGACCACTTTTGGTAGATCCTGACCACTAAAGACCGGGAACACCCCACAAGAGCTGCAGTTTTGGAGACGCTCTGACCCAGTCGTCTAAACATACCAATATGACTCTTAGTGAAACATTGTGTAAATTGACGCTTACAGATTTGCCTAAAACGAGCTTTCAGATACACAGTAAATCCATTTAAATCCATGTCTTTTACAGATATAAACCCCCACATGATTGTCCTTCATTTAATTTTATGTAATGTCAGTAATACTATGAATATCTGCAGGTTTGAGGTGGAGTATGTCCTGTCAGAGCCATCTGAGAGCTGGAATGGGACGAGGGGGAGAGTGAATGAGTCTTTGCTTCAAGAGACTGTGCTGAAGTCTGACGGTTCTAAATGTTTCGTCTGTGTCTGTGGTCCAGACGCATTTACTGAGCTCACACTAGGGTGAGTATGAAAGCCCTAGTTTTGCAAAGAGTATGTAGTTAAGTTATTTAAAGGAGCTGTATTATGCCAAAATCAACTTTTTTTTAGCTTTTTATTACTGTCACAATGTTATTCCCTCATCAAAAACCATGTAACCGTGGGTCTGGGTGCCCTGCGATGCGACTGAAGCGTCTGAAGCGTTGCAAATCGAGTGATGACACATCTGATGCACAAAACAAGTGTCTACTCTTGATGCTTGAGTTGAAAAATATGAACTTTGGCGAATATTTGGGGTGTGTTAACCAATCAGGATCTTGCTCCTGAAGAGCTGTGGTACGACGTAGGAAGCAGAGATCCATCAAAACAATCATGGCGGACTGTTCGAAGCCGTCAGTGTGAACCTGGAGCTATAAGCTACAGCCTGCAGCACCGCTTCTACTTTCATAAAGACGTCAAATGGATCTATTCCCAAAACTGCCCTGGCATAAGCCGCATGAAAATATAAGGTTATTTAGTCATTTGTTACTGGACCAGTGCTGTGATTCTGTGTAATGAGATACAAGTCTGAGACAGGGATTTCCTTCTGAGGCTCGCTTATCACATGAAAACAAGAAATAAACACTAAAGACAATGGGATTATTAATAAGATATAAAGGGACATTAACTTTACCGTATGCTGAGATGTGGTTGTTATTGCACTCTCCAAAACAACAGGGAACACAGAGCCTGTGTATACAAGTATGCTAGCCTATAACCCGAATCGGCACGGCCTCAGTTGGAATTAGCCTTGAAACAGAGGCCATTATCCTGCAAAGACTCGTCCCATGAACTAACTTTGTTTAAATGCTCAGAACACTTGGTTGTTGACAAATCCCCAAGCCCTCTACACCTGCTCTTATTCATTTATCCAAACAAATGGTGTACAACTCTGTTTCCACTGATTCCTCACAGCTAGTTTTTATTTTGTAGAGCTGCACTCTGCTGCCCTCTGCTGGTTGCTTCACCTGTTTCTTTATAGCACCAGTATTGGTAACCCATCAGATCTAAACCAGAACTAAGCCGGAACTAAACCAGGTCTAACCCAGAATTAAGCTATACCTAAGCCAGGACTAAAGGACCACATTAAGACTAAAACAGGTCCAACAGTCAGACTAAAGGTAGCAACTCTGTAGCATTTTTAAAATCCCTTTTAAAGAAATGTATTTTCCTTTTAAAAAAAAAAAAAGTTTTATGCATATTTTTTATTTATTTATTGTACTTTTCAAGTTTTAGTTTTTGAACTGTGTATTTCTTGAGGATGTGTTGGTAGTCCTCTATCTCATGGGATTGTGTGAAGCACTTTGTGACTCTGCTGAGTGCTATATAGATAAAGTTATTGTTCTAAAGTGAGTAATAGCGATTATTTCTTCATTTATTCTATCAGCCACTGTAGACATTGGCTTTATCCTCTGTGTGTGCATAAGCAGTTGTTTGGTTCCCATCTTTTTGCCTGCAGTGACTCGTGAAGTCTTCCCTTGTCTGTTGCAGGTTGTTGAAGCAGCAGGGCTTTGAGGAACAGGAGCTCCACGCCTTCCAGGGCTGAACTAAAGACGTGCCTACGACAAGCTGAGTTTAATTTAAAGACTGAAAATCATTATTTATTTCTATGCACAGAGCAGAAGCTGGCAGCAAAGACTACACAGCACACTGCCACCATGAACTCTGTAAACCTGGGCCTTTAGAGGGTAAAGAATAAATCTATGACATTATTCAATATATGCAAAATAAAACAAGATATCTGCCCTGCACTTTTAAATGTTGTTTGTGAATGCATTTAATTTAACCGGTGAACACTGCTGTCGATTAAAATGCATTACTGGAAACTCAACTGTTGTATGTTATTTAATACTTAAATACTACAATTTCATACGCATAGATTTTAACACCAGATGCCCTCCCAGACACAACCCTCTCCCTCTAATGGATGCCAAACTATCAACAAAAAAATTGAAAACGATTGGATGGAAAATTGGCTTCACTTGTGTAAACCAGTAACTAGTAAAACCATTTTGGACTTTAGTAGCACAGACTAAAAAGTGTCACCAGAGTCCTTTTACAGCGTTAAAGATCAATCCATGAGCATCCTCCACAGAGTCCTTCAGTCTGTTGGAGACGCTGCACATTTCCCTAAACTGAAATAATGACTATTTTCACTTTTTCATCTCAAACTTGGACTTACTTCTCCAACTAAAACTCTGCTTTTTGGTTTGATGTAAAGTTTTTAACCAGTTCAATGCATTCATCATTTTTAAAACATACTTCACGTTCTTCTAACTGTACCACTGCTAAGAGCAAAACAGAGTCCATTACAAAAGATATGAAAACTATACACATTTGCATTACTAAGCTGATTTCCTTTCGTCAGCTAAGTCTGTTGTATCATGGGGTTTGTTATGGTTCTGGTCGGCTGATGTGTTTTTCTATGTAACTGCAAAAATATGTGCCTTATATTTATCACTGTGGTACTGGTTTATTGTTTCCTGTTTAATTGCATTTTCTACACAATCATTAGATAAGCTTTACATATGAGTACTGCACTGGACAGTAAAAGTACTGCATAAGGATACAGCTAGAATAAAATACAATTTTTTTGTGTAGACTTGTAATGTCATCATAACACTCAATGAACACATAACGCACAGATGGAGAGAGGAAAAATGTGTGGCTCAACTTTGCCAAAGTAGACGCAGGCACCGCGCGCAGACACCGCTGCATGACAGCACAACAACACAGAGAACACAGAAAGATGGTAGTAATGCTAATGTTATGCTAGCAGCCCACAGGTGGAACAACCAGTCTACAAGAACAAACTAAACCCAGTGTTTATCTGAGGCCACTATATATAAGAATAGGTTACAGCTTTTTCTTCAATTATGCTCATTTCATATTTTTATTTAGATTTATATTAATAATATTTTAGACAAAATATTACAAACATAAAGTAGCCTAGACTGTGAATGAAAAATGTCTAAAAAGGTTTAAAGGTTTAAAAACAGTAATTCATTTTTTGCAAAAAAAGTATCGATAAGATCACCGTTAAAAGACCGGATCGATAAACCGTATCAATAAGAGAAGTAGTATCGGTAAAATCTTAACAATACCCATCCCTTCTAATAAAGTGAGATCCCATGTCTAAGGTCTGGTTTCGTCCAGAATCGGGGTTTACCTGGACCACAGCACAGGGGCTCTGTCCTTTTACAGCCTCCTCAGAGCCCAGACCACCTTCACTCAGCCTCTCCATCCTGGAGTTTGGGAGCAACTGCATATTTCCCATCCCAAACTTGAACTTGTCCAACGAACGCTCTGCTTTTTTGTGTGATGTAAAGTTTTTAATCAGTTTAATCAATGCATTCATCAATTTTTAAACATTGTTCTTCTAATTGTATCACT
The DNA here is from genome assembly GCA_020698575.1 of Bostrychus sinensis. Taxonomy (NCBI): domain Eukaryota; kingdom Metazoa; phylum Chordata; class Actinopteri; order Gobiiformes; family Eleotridae; genus Bostrychus; species Bostrychus sinensis. The sequence goes on from CM036247.1 coordinate 8,257,024, forward strand.
GCTAATAGTTAAAAAGAGTCAATTACAAAATGTAGCTCCTCAATGACAACACTGGCACAGGTTTCTCAAAAACGGGTGTCTTTATTGTCTTCGTACAGTGGGCTAGGCTTGTTTTCCATCCTTCTGATGCCATGATATCATGATGCCATAACGTTGTAAGTACGCTGTGTGCCGTGAGAACTGGAGTCTGGAGTCTTTGCCCATCCTTCACCTGCAAAAGCCTCAGGAAAACTGATAAAGCCTTAAAGTCTTTAGGGGGTTGAATATTTCTGAATACGACTATATATAATTAACAGCCAGCTCCCAACGACTTGACTCTGCTATATTTAGAGAGTACTACTGCTCTGCTCTAAGGCACAGTATGTTTTGTTTGAGGAGTTGCTGGTTAACAGAACTTCATGAGGAAATGTTGTCTCAGAATATTTTCTAAAACATACTTTTACATCAGGACATTGTTGAGGGAAAACGTTTCTTCTACTTTGTTTTTCATCTGTAAATGAGCAAAAAAATTGTGTATACCTTGGTGACAACGTAGTGAGTGGCAGTGGTCTTTTCTTGGCAAGGAGCTCCATTCTCACAGTCAGACATTTAGGAATTCACCCCGATGTCACAGTCACGAGGCACAAAGGGACCAACATTATCTTTCTTTGGGCTGTTTTCCCGTTTGTCTCTTGCTGTGATAAACGATTCAGACATTTATTCTCAAGCCAGTTCAATTTGTTTATAGCCAAGATATTCCTTGTTGTTGTATCCCAGTGTGTGTTGTTTGCCCCTTTGAGACTAATATTGCTAAGAATTGACTTCAGGCCAACCGTGAGAATGTCACTTTATTCCCCGGGAACTTACATAATTATCATCTGGAATCCCTAAAAAGGGTCCCAAACTAAAAATAGGTTAAAACACTGGAAACAGCACACTTAGACAGTATCTTCTGAACCATAAATAACATAATTCTTCAATATAATAAAGTTCTGTAATTATTATTTTTTTGTCTGATTATAAAATATATATTATAACCAGTGGTGGACAAAGTACTCAAAAGCCTTACTCGTAAGTAAAAGTACAGTTACTTCAAAAATAATTTTACTTAAGTAGAGGTAAAAGTACCCAACAAAACTTTTACTCCAGTAAAAGTAAAAAAGTAAAAGTTGATTTGGTGGATAACTATAAATATCTGGGGACCATCATTGACAGCTGACGTAATTTTGAGGCATTTTGAGCATTTTGAGTCTGTTTTATCCTTTTCCTTAGTGGCATGGTTTGGCAATCTGACTCTAAAGGACAAGAACAGATTGAGTCAGATCATTAAATGGTCCACCAGCCAGAGTTTCCCCTCGGGTCGAAGGTTCCAGATGCCCAGCTGTAGGACTAAGCGTTACAGGAAGCTCTGTCCTAACCTCAACAAATCATAGCTCTTTTGAACATATTTCTATTTAACAATGTTTTAAGTTAATACACTCAAGGAAAAAAGAAAAGCACCACTTTCATTTTCTCAATTTGTCAAAAAATATTACAGCCAGTGAAAAATTAAAGACTACAATGAGTTTAGTACTATTCTGAGTCAAAATGAAATAACTGTTTTCCTGGTTCTGGTTGATTGATTTTGATGAGCAATAACAACTGTATTTTTGTATTAATCACCTCTGTCTGGGTCATGAGTAAAACTCAGAGATGAATTGGACCTGTCCTCAATTGTGCACAACCATTCCCTATAAAAAGACACCAAAATGGAAAAAAAAGCACATTTGTTCACAATGCCACGACTCCTGCAACCAGAGAGAGATTGGCAGCCATTGGCCTGCTTCAAACTGAAGGAGCACATGGCTGTAGCCAGGAGTTTGGAGTCCATCACTCTACTGTTGTACGCCTCGCTGAGCGTTTCCACACCACTGGATCCTCCAATGACCGTCCCAGATCTGGTCAGCCACATGTCACAACTGCTGCATTATTATTGTTTGGTCATGTTATTGTTATTGAAACTGTCATAAGCATTGATTAATTGGGTCTGAATATCAGGGACGGGTATATGGTTGATGTGCACATGGAATATTTCCATCAAAAATAAGTAACCAAACAAAAATGTGGTAGAAAAGCAGTGGTGCGTTTCTTTTTTCCTTGAGTGTATTTTAGTTTTTTATCTTCGTGGTCTGATCTTATTTATTTATACATCATCACTGAGTTATGTTTTTGAAGCATCTTGTGGGCTCCTGTCTGTCATTGCATTGTCTGTGGAACAACTGCCTTGTTATTGTTGACGCTATTGACGCTAGCCTCTGTTTTTTTTCTGCAAAACAAATCTACCTACAGGAACAAATAAAGTCAACTGAACTGAACTGAACTGAAAAAAGTACTGAGTATAAATTTACTAAAGTTAACGACTACTACTATCTAAACATAGAATTTAAAATATGAATCACCTGTACGGTATTATTATGAACATTATACAGCTGAATATAGTATGTGTATGTATTCTGTACGGAGCTCTGGAGAGGACATGAGAAAAAAAAAAAAATAATACGAGGTTTCGAGTTTCTTAATGTGTGGGAACAACTTATAACACCAGGGTACAAGTTTCGAAAATGTGGGACATAAAAACACAAGAATACCCAAACTGGTAAAAAAAAATTCCCATGGAACGTATGAAGCTGCGGTTTGTGGTTACAACGATCAACTAATAATGTTAAAACTAAAAAAACAAACCATACAGTGATTGGATTTTAATTGAAATGGGCACTTTCCTTATTTGTGGGGATTTAGTGAGTAACATTCATCGTGGAATGCCCTCGATCTTTCTGAATCAGAATTTAATTACTATGACCAAACACATGAGCTTTAGCATAACTTACTGTGACCCCTGCCCTGTCCTCATTCATTCTGACCCAAAGCTCTATTTCTCTTCTGTGTCCATTGTTTCTTATTATACTGGCTGCCCTCTCATTTCAGACAAGCTCAAAACGATCTGATTGTGGGCCGTCTTTTATTTGGGGACCCAAGGACAATGAGTAAGAATGGTTATCTGCTTTCTGGTACCCCTCATGACTTTTATTGACTTAAAAGTAACAAATCTGCCATAAAGTTCATTTCTAACAGATGTGTGATAAGAGCACTTGTCACTACAGCTCACCTCAAACTGACCTTTCACGAATTCCAGGAGGAGGACTTGAAACTTGGAGCAATACTGCTACCTAGTGGCCAGGACATACTGTGGTCACTATAGTCTATTCAAGGTATACGTATCAAAGACTTTATATTACACTCATCTGTTCAAGAGACTGATTTCATGGATATACATGTTGCTTTACAGGAAAATGTTCATAACTGTATTTTGTGCAAACTGTTGAAATCATCATATTTAATAATGGCTGGATATATGCTTATTCAATATCATTATTCACCAGTATTGTTTATGTTTGTGGCTACAAAACGTTCCACTCACTTTAAATGTAACATGCCTTAAAACTTTGTTAAATGAAGTGGAGTAAAACACATGTCATTGTATGGTATTTACTTTGCATTTAGCCAAAGTAATTTGATATCCCCCACAATCTCTGCAGAGGACAGGGGACACCCCGTTTTAACACAGAGTTAAATACGCCCAGGCCTTTGTTCTCTTAGCTCCTCTGTGTCTCTTCTATGTCCAGCGTCTTCTTGTCTATCTATGTCTTTTCTTCTTCTCGTCTCATCTTCATCGCTGCTCTTAGTTTCTCTTGTTGTAACCTTACGTTTGTTTGTTATGTTTGTTCGTGTTCATTTTACTTTGCCGGTGATAATATCTTTTCACGATAAGTCGCCTAAACTTTTATTTGATCATTTTCAAGTATAATTTTTGTAGTTTATTTTGAAAGCCAACACCCGCCAGCTTTAACAATCGCTGCCTTGACCAAAGCGGCTATTTCAAGAAGTTCTACTTCTAATGTTTTTGAGTCGCTGTGAAAGTGTTTTTATTGAACTTTTTTATTTTGGCATTAAAAGGACATGTGCCATACTCTGAGACTTTGATGCTGCCTTACGTTGAACAACAGCTAAACTCTGTCCGTGAGCAGCATCACGACCGCTGTTGAACCTAACGGGACATCTGGCGACTGGCTTGTTGAGCTTTCAGAGGACCAAACTTACGAACAGTGGCTTGGACCGGGAAGACCAGGCCTGTGACACCCCACGGATGAACACACATAACTGTACATAGATAATAAAGGATGTCTCAATGTCTGACATGTTTTTTTTCCTAAGCAAAATCTCTATTTTCTTTTCCCAGACTTGATTTTTTACTGTTTTATTAAACCAACTGTTAGGTTCCTGTTCAGACAATGTTAAGCTCTCACAGTCACTGACCAGACCAAGGAGGTACTTTGAGGATTTGACCAGAGCTGTGTCAGACCTCAGGGACAAACTACAGCTCGCTCTGAGTGAGGCCATGACTAACATCTCACTGACTAAAGTCGATGTTCTACTGTCACCAGCTGAACCCACCACCAGAGAAGACTTCTTAAGATATTCATGTGAAATCTCACTGGATCCAAACACAGTTAACAGATATCTGTCTCTGTCTGGTGGAAACAGAAGAGCAACACGTGTGAGAGAAGAAGCAGAGTTATCCTGATCATCCAGACAGATTCAGTTACTGGAAACAGGTCCTGAGCAGAAAGGATCTAACGGGCCACTGTTACTGGGAGCTGGAGTGGAGCAGCAAAGATCGCAGTCGCTTAAAAAGATATTAAGAGAAAGGGATATTGAATGTTGTTTTGGATTCAATGACAAATCCTAGGCCTTAAGCTGTAACAAAACTACTTATTCCTTTTATTTTAACAACGCGATGTCCCAGATCTCAGGTCTGGTTTCGTCCAGAATCGGGGTTTGCCCTGGACCACAGCGCAGGGGCTCTGTCTTTTTACAGAGTTAAGGATCAAACCATGAGTCCAGACCTCCTTCACTCAGCCTCTACACACTGGCTTCAGTCTGTTGGAGACGCTGCATATTTCCCTAAACTGAAATAATGACTATTTTCACTTTTTCATCTCAAACTTGGACTTACCTTTCCAACTAATGCCCTACTTTTTGGTTAATGTAAAGTTTTTAACCAGTTCAATGCATTTATCAATTTTTAAATATTGTTCTTCTAATTTTACCTCTGCTAATAGCAAAACAGAGTCCAAAAGATATGCAAACTATACAAGAGCTCAAATGCATTACTAAACTCATTTACTTTAATCAGCTAAATCTGTTGGTTATGGTTGGCTCGTTTGTCTTTCTATGTACCTGCAAAAGTAGGTGCCTTATATTTATCACTGTGGTACTGGTTTAATAGTTTCAGTTTAATTGCATTTTTTACACAATCATTGGATAAGCTTTACATAGGAATACTGCACTGGGCAGTAAAAGTACTGCATATTTTTTGTGTAGAATTGTAATGCCATCATAACACTCAATGAACACACGTAACTATATATAGATAATAAAGGATGTCTCAATGTCTGCCATGATTTTTCTAAATAAAACCGCTATGAATCTTTTCCAAGACTTAATTTTTATTGAACCTTTATTAAACCTCTTTCATTTCAAACGACATTATAATGATGTGAATAAAAGATAATGAGAATAAACAGGCCCATGGGCAGAATTACCCAGCCCTTAGCTTCAGTACTTTGTGGTGCATCATTTCACTTTTATATAATTTCTAACAATCATTTTGGGTCATCACTAACAAGCTTCTTACACCTCTCGACTGGAGTCTGTGCCCGTTCTTCACCTGCAAAAGCCTCTAGCTCAGTGATGTTTGATGGCCTCTGTGCTGCTGCTGCCTTCTTTAAATCCCACCAAAGATTTTCAATGGGATTAAAATCTGGAGACTTAGAAGGCCGCTCCAGGACGTCCCATGATCTTTGTGAAAAATCTTTAACTGATAAAGTCTTAACATCTTTGGAGGGTTGAATATTTTGTCAGGAGACCTTTTAGAGGAAAAGTAACAACGTAGGCAAAGATAGGTAGGTAGAGTTGCCAAAAATTGTACTCAAGTAAGAGTACTAGTGCTTCAAAATAATACTACTCAAGTAGAAGTAAAATGTATGTTGTAATAAAACTACTTTTAGAAGTACAATGTATTCAAAAAGTTACTCTAGTAAATGTAACTCATTACTACCACCTCTGTGTAGGTAACATACTCACCTTGCAGTATGAGGTCTATGGACTGACTCTGGTCTGGTACAGTAGTAGTAGTAGTATTTTAAGGTCCTGCAATTACCAAATAAACTCAAAAGTACTCTTCTTAAGCAACACCTACGTCTTTGCACTTTTTACTTTACTTGAGACTAAAAATATAGTAATATTGTGGATTACTTCTACTTCAGTAACATAGTCTTTGAAGTAACAATACTTTGACTAGAGTACAGATTATGAGTACTTCGTCCATCTCTGGTTATTGCACACACAGTGAACCAGAGCTGGGTAGTAATGAGTTATATTTACTGAGCAGTTTTATTGCAACATACTTTTAATTTCTACTTGTGTGATAATATTTTGAAGTAACAATATTCTTACTTCAGTACAGTTGTTGGTGACTCTACCCACGTCTGTTTATTATCTCTGGGTTGGTTGAAAGCTTTATGTTGTGAAAAAGTGAGAAGGTTTGGAAATGTGTTTCTTGTGTTGCTCTTTGTTCTTTTATATTTTGACTCATGTTTCTTGTTTGAAAACAGCAGAATTGTCTCATTATTTTATGTTTCGTCTGATTACATCAAAACTAAAACATAAACCATGTATCCAAACAGTTACTCAGTCCTTGAGTACTTTTTTCACCAAATACTTCTTTACTTCTACTAGAGTAATATTATTTTGAAGTATCAATTCAATTCAGTTTTATTTGTATAGCCCAGTATCACAACAAAAGTCACCTCAAAGGGCTTCACAACAGTTGATCAAACATAAACACACAATCAGACTTAATACACAATCAACACAAACAATAACTACACTAAACTAAACAGACCCAGGACACTCCTGTCCTTAGACCCTCCTTCTCGGTAAGGAAAAACTCCTAAAAAAACCCAGCTGTGGGAAAAAAGAAGAAACCTTATGGAGCCCAACTGAAGGAGAGATCCTCTCCCAGGACGGACAGGCAATGCGTCTAGGAGTTAGTTCATTAGCTCATCTATAGGATCATAGATCAGCTCTGTAAGGATTCATCCAGGGAGTGGGGTGAGGTAGGTTGAGGAAGTCCAGAGGATGCAGCAGGTGGCCTCATCCAGACAGGTGAGTGGGGCGAGATAGGTCCGGGAAATCCAGGATGCAGCAGGGGCCTCATCCAGACAGGTGAGTGGGGTGAGGTAGGTCCGGGAAATCCAGGTTGCAGCAGGGGCCTCATCCAGACAGGTGAGTGGGGTGAGGTAGATCCGGGAAATCCTTAGAGGTGAGGTTGAGGGCACACAGGTCGGGACAGGAGCACAGATGGGGTCAGCTAAGATCCAATCGTCACTGGGACATCTGCCAGCAGCCAGGCATCTGAAACAGTCCCCACTCCCCAGAGGGGAGCGGGAGAAAGGAACAACTTGTGAATAGCAAGGAACTGATTGGAGATATAGAATATTAGATAATATTAATGACAGTGATAGAAGAGGAGCAGCAGATGAAACCAGAGGACAGAGGCTCAGTGCACCATACTTCCCCCAGCTTCTAGCTCCTAGAGCAGCCTATCTTCAGCTGTGGAGTTAACCCTGTTCATAGCTGCCCTGACCATAAGCTTTCTTGAAGAGGAACGTTTTAAGCCTAACCTTAAATGTAGAGACTGTGTCTGCCTCTCTAACATGAGCTGGAAGCTTCATAAAACAGGAGCTTGGTAACTAAAGGCTCTACCTCCAACTGTACTTTTAGAAACCCTGGGAACCACTAATAGCCCTGCATTTTGCGAGCGCAGTACTCTGCTTGGTTGGTATGGCATCTATAACATCATTAATGTAGGATGGGGCCGTACCATTTACAGCCTTATAAGTCAGGAGAAGGATTTTAAATCTAATTCTGAATTCAACTCGAAGCCAACAACAATATTCTTACTAATAATGCAAAGCTTTTAAAATAAAGTGGTCTAGTCTTGTCTACGGACTCAGTAAAAAATGTTGCTCTGTCAGAAAACCAAAGTCTACAGTTGCGACACACAGTGTTGTAGAGGGAACCAGCCTCTCTGTGTCCTTCCTCCTCAGCTCAGAGCAGGAGGCGTAGCCTGCCCCTCCCACTGTTCTCTCTCCACTGTTAGGTTTCTGTTCTGTCAAAGTCAAACTCTCACAGTCACTGCTCTCAAACAAAGAAATGGCGCAGATCACACTGGACCAAGAAGCTCTGAGTTGTTCCATCTGTTTGGATCTACTGAAGGATCCCATCACTGTTCCTTGTGGACACAGCTACTGCAGCAGCTGTGTTCAAAGCCACTGGGACAAAGAGGCCACAGAGAAGCAGCTCTACAGCTGCCCTCAGTGCAGGAAGAGCTTCAGCCCCAGGCCTATCCTGGTCAAAAACGTCCTGATAGCAGGTTTAGTGGAGCAGTTGAGGAGAACAAGGCTCACAGCGCCCCCTGCTCACCACTGCTATGCTGGACCTGGAGATGTGAGCTGTGATGTGTGCACTGGGAGGAAGCCGAAGGCTGTCAGGTCCTGTCTGCAGCGTGTGGCTTCTTACTGTGAGACCCACCTCCAGCCTCATTATGATGCTGCAGTGTTACAGAAACACCAGCTGGTGGCGCCCTCCGACAAACTCCAGGAAAACATCTGCTCTCAACACAACGAGGTGAAGCAGATGTTCTGCCGCAGCGACCAGCAGCTCCTCTGTGTGGTCTGCTGCATGGACCAACACAAGGGCCACGACACAGTGTCCTCTGCAGCAGAGAGGGCCCAGAGGCAGGCAGAGCTGCAGGCCAGGAGGGACCGGCTCCTCCAGACCGTCCAGGACAAAGAGACAGACCTGGAGACGCTCCGACAGGAGGCCCAGGACATCAGCCGCTCTGCCCAGAGAGCAGTGCAGCGCAGTGGGGACAGCTTCACCCAGATGATCCTTCTCCTGGAGAAAAGACGCTCTGAAGTGGAGCAGCAGATCCAGATCCAACAGGCGACTCAACTGAGTCTAGTCCAAGACCTTCAAGACCAACTGCAGTGGGACGTCTCTGAGCTGAGGAGGACCATTTCTGAGCTGGATACACTGTCCCTCACACCGGACCACAACCAGTTTCTACAGCTCTATCCTTCACTGTCCACAGCCACACAGAGGCCAGACTCAGCCAGGATCCAGACCGGACCAAGGAGGTACTTTGAGGATTTGACCAGAGCTGTGTCAGACCTCAGGGACAAACTACAGCTTGCTCTGAGTGAGGCCATGACTAACATCTCACTGAGTAAAGTTGATGTTCTACTGTCACCAGCTGAACCCACCACCAGAGAAGACTTCTTAAGATATTCATGTGAAATCTCACTGGATCCAAACACAGTTAACAGATATCTGTCTCTGTCTGGTGGAAACAGAAGAGCAACACGTGTGAGAGAAGAACAGAGTTATCCTGATCATCCAGACAGATTCAGTTACTTGTGGCAGGTCCTGAGCACACAGAGTCTAACGGGCCGCTGTTACTGGGAGGTTGAGTGGAGCGGGGAGGAGGCTAATGTAGCAGTCACTTACAAAGATATTAAGAGAAAGGGATATTCTACTGAATGTGATTTTGGACTGAATGATAAATCCTGGGCCTTAAACTGTAAAAAAACAACTTATTCATTTTATTTTAAGAATGTCACATCCCAGGTCTCAGGTCCGGTCTCGTCCAGAATCGGGGTTTACCTGGACCACAGCGCAGGGGCTCTGTCTTTTTACAGCGTTAAAGATCAAACCATGAGCCTCCTCCACAGAGTCCAGACCTCCTTCACTCAGCCTCTATACCCTGGAGTCTCTCTTTACAGTTATGGAGCCACTGCATGTTTCCCTAAACTGAAATAATGATGATTGTTCATCCCAAACTGGGACTTACTTATCCAACTATTGCTCTACTTTTTGGTTTGATGAAAAATTTCAATGCATTTATCAATTTTAAAAACACTGTTCTTCTAACTGTACCACTGCTAATAGCAAAACAGAGTCCATTACAAAAGATATGAAAACTATACAAGAGCTCATATGCATTACTAAACTGATTTCCTTTAGTCAGCTAAGTCTGTTAAGATTATGGTCGGCTGATGTGTTTTTTTATGTAACTGCAAAAGTATGTGCCTTATATTTATCACTGTGGTCTTGGTTTAGTATTTCCTGTTTACATTTTCTACACAATCATTAGATAAGCTTTACATATGAGTACTGCACTGGACAGTAAAAGTACTGCATAAGGATACAGCTAGAATAAAATACGACATCTTTTTTGTGTAGACTTGTAATGTCATCATAACACTCAATGAACACACATAACTGTATATAGATAATAAAGGATGTCCCAATGTCTGTCATGTTTTTTCTAAATAAAATCTCTATTATCTTTTCCAAGAATTGATTTTTATTGTGTTTTACTGAACCTTTATTCAACCCCTGCACCTCAAAAGACATATCGATGTGAATGAAAGATAATGAGAATAAATGACAAAAAAACAGGCCCATGGGCAGTATTACTCAGCCCTTAGCTTCAGTACTTTGTGGCGCATCCTTTCACTTTTATATAATTTCTAACAATCATTTTGGGTCATTGCGAACAAGCTTCTTACACCTCTCGTCTGGAGTCTTTACAGAGTCACCAAAATTGTACTCAAGTAAGAGTACTGTTACTTAAAAATATTACTCAAATGGGAGTAAAAAGTATGTCGCAATAAAACTACTCCTAGGAGTACAGTGTACCCAAAAAGTTACTCTAGTAAATGTAACTCATTACTATCACCACTTTGTAGGTATCACACTCACCTTACAGTCGTAGGGTTTATTTCAGTCATTAAAGTAAAAGTTAGAAATATTACACATATGGCTGAACTACTGCACACTTGGACAGAAATGTCACATTGATTCCACTGCCTTTATTCGTTTATATTCAGCACATGGAGCAGTCCATGTGGCAGCTAGAAAAATACCTGTTTACAATCTACGCAAATCGAAGATCAGTTTCTCGCTCTGTGACTGACCATAACTCACTGACACGGTTTAACTCAGGAATGTGTAAATCAGTCTAAAATCATACTTATCTTTCATGAACTTTCTGCTACAATGCACTTTTATGAAAAACATATAGGTCTGATACCTATTTCCTATTTATATGTAAGACAAAAAACAAAGCCAGTGTGCATGTATTTGCCTCTGCTCCCACTCCATTGACCCTCTGCGCTCAACTCTGTGGCAAGCGGGAAGCAAACCACGCCCTGTGTGCATGGGCCACATTCTTGATAAGTACAATCTACTGAGTTTCTCAAATTTCAAACTATTTAAATCTGCCTGTCTTGTTTGTAAAGTCTTACATGGTTTGGCCCCTCCACCATTGAGTGACTTCATCAAACAGAAATCCCTCAGTGGCTCTTCTCGAGTAACTCGAGCTACTGTTAGAGGGGATTGTGAGCTCCCATTTAGGCAAACGTCATTTTCTCAAAATTATTTATTTTTATTTTATTTAACCTTTATTTAACCAGGTAAAAAATGTTTGAGAACAAATTCTCATTTGCAAACATGACCTGGCCAAGAGGCCCCAGCAGGAATAAATAACATACATACATACAACTGTGCATACACAAGATCCACAGTACAACTATACATAGACAAAAGTACACCAAACAACACAGAGCAAGTGTAAATATAGGAAAACAAAAGAGGGGAGGGAAGTGTGTCAGTGTATGACACAAAATGTCCTGTAATTTCAGGGCTTAACCTTTTGGAACAGCATACGTCTCTCAGTGAGGGAATGCACACATTTTGTTAAATTCAAAATACATTTGAAACTGTGGCTGAGAGATACACAAACATGTGATCACGTGTGATCTGGATTTTATGATTATTATTATCTTGTCTGTACTAACACTGACCCTGTTGTACTTTTTGGTGTCTATGTATTTGTCCTTTTTGTGGTGTGTGTTTTTCTTTGTATATTTCTTTCTATAATATCAACCTGCCAGGAGACTGCAGATGGAAATTCGCCTAAGGCTATACTCTGGCATATTTATATTTGTTTTAATGTTCATTAATATGCATTGTCCCCCCTTTCTTAAATAAATAAATATTATTTTGAGGAAACAATATTCTTATGCAAGTAAACTTTTTGGCGACTCTGCCCACGCGTATTGGCTTCAAAAGATTTATGTTCTGAAAAAGTGAGGAGAATTGGAAATGTGTTTTTTGCAGCGTTGTAGTCAAGACCGTACTAATCAAGACAAAGATCAGTCCAAGTCCAGAGTGAACCAAGACCAAGGCCAAGACTTTCAGGGAGACCAAGGCAAACCGAGACCAAATTGAGACCAAACCCTGTGAACTAACACTGAATAAAGGGAGAAAGTAAAAAAAAAAAAAAAAAAGAAAGTGATTCAGATACACTAGTTTCAGATACATTAAGGATTATTTTAATGATCTAATGCAAAAGACTCCACAAACAATCAGAGACCAACCATTTTCCTGGTTCTTCCAATGCGGAAAACAATGACTCCAAAATTGACCAAGTAAAACTGCAGCCGAAACCGAGATGAGACCAAGCCCGTAAAAAAAAAAAAAAAAAAAAAGGTCTCAAGACTGGACTCGAGACTAAAACTGGTCTTGGGCACTTCAACACTATAGTTTCTTCTGCTGCACTTTGTTGTTCAGTGCTTAACTTTTTTTGTTTATTGTTAAATATAAAAATATCACAATTCCCCACATTATTTTATAGCCTAGGTTTTGTCTGATTACATCAAAACTGAAACATATTATTTATTTATTTATTTTTTATTAGTTTTTTTTTTTTTGCTACTCTACCCAACTCTGCAAACAGACAAGAAAAAAATTGGTTCCTATTTGAAATATTATCTTGGCGAGCCAGACTGTCCGTCTGGTTTCCCTCTCAGGGCAGCGCATTTCCCCGATTCAATTTGAAACTGGCCAATCACAGTCGTTTATCTGCAGCGCGTCTTACTAAAGCCTAAGGTAGCCTGACAACCAAGCTAATTTAATAACTTCTTTGACCTGATTAACGGTGTTTAGTGCTTTCCATCGTCAGCTGTTGGTTCTGCTGAAGTCCTCGTTGTTGTCCAGTCCTCCTTAATGTTTTTCTTCGTCTTGTCATTTTAACAACAGTTAAATCCAGTTTACCTCCGATGATAAGTGAACGCATAAAAAACAACTTTTTTCTCAACTCTTTGTACAACTGGCCTCTGCTGCTGTCCCCGTTCAGAAATACGTACAGATCTGCTAATAATATGGCGTATTCTGGTGTTTAATGAAAACAAAAAACACAAGAATCTATGTTTGTATGTCCCGCCATTCGTTTCTCTGATTGGTTACTTCGCCTGTCATTGTTCCGCCTCAGAAACGAAACTTATGGGAAGAAGTTTCAGACTAATTTCTTTGTATTGAACAGGAAAAGAGTTTGTCTGACAGGCCAGGCATATTGAAATATAGCAAATACCGGTATTCACTTTCTTGCCCAGTAGATGTCGACAAAGTTCATGGAATCCGTACAATCCTATTTGTTTATATGAAAAACAACGAAGAAGAAGAAGACGACAGGAGGACCGTAGAAGAAGAAGTCGCCCAAAAATGGAGGCGGCAGTGTTCATTCTGTCACTTGTCGACTGTTGTGCACTAATTTTTCTCTCGGTCTATTTTGTATCCTTTTCTGATGATTGCTCTGATTTGTCTTAAGCATTTAACCCGGACTTTATCACAAGAGCGGCTCATTCTCGTTTGGTTTTGTCATGAGTTAGCATCGCGTTGCTAATTCTTTAGCCCTAGCCGCCGGTGTTTAGCCGCATTGTTAGCGCTGCTTTAAAACTGCAGCAGCAAGTTATGAGGCGTGGTCCAAGACTGTCAAACTTTTACCTCGGATACTAAACAAAACAAGCGTATATAGGTGGATGGAAAGTTTTAAAATGCTCACGACGAAATTAGAAAAAGCATAAAGGATACAGGGCTGTGTTTAGTTGATCACGAGTGTTAAATGTCACTTGTCTGTGTTAAAAGTAATGCGGGCAAAGTGACTGCAGGCTTGGTTGGTTTTAAATGACCGACGAATTTAGATAAATCAACATAATCTGACGCTTATATCAGTGGTTCCCAACCTTTTTGATTTTGTGTACCCCCAGGAGCTGATTAAGTCCTGGTTTAGTCTTAGTTTAGTCTTGGGTTAATCTTAGTTTAGTGCTGGTTTGACCTGGACTTTGTTTAGACCTAGTTAGTTCTGGTTTAGACTTGGTTGTTTGCTGGTTTAGTCCTGGTTTGGACCTGGCTTAGTCCTGGTGTAGTCCTAAGTGGATGTCCGCTTTTGTTAAAGGTCCCTTATTGTAAAACGACTTTCTTGAGCTTGTAACCATATTATAATGTTTCCACCTCTAAAACAGACCTGGAGTAGTATTTTGTTTTATTCACACATTTGAGTAATCCTGTTTGCTGAGTTCGTCCCCTTCTCCAGAGCTGAAAACACTTGGTCTCATGGCTCTACGTAGACATGTGAAACCAGGAAGTGCTCCTGCGCATTTCTAAAGCTCATACAGCCCATTCTAAAGCGCTTAAATTGCCGTCACTACAAAGCAGTCGGCTCATTTAATCTACCGTATTTTCCGGACTACTAAGTTTCGCTGATCCTGCGACTCATAGTCAGGTGTGACTTGTATATTAAATTTAACAGGAATCAAGGAGTAAACATGACTGTCTACAGCAGCGAGAGGGCGCTATAGGCTTGTGACAACTACTGTCAGTGATGTAAAATAAGATGGAGAGATTGGTGAACTTGCTTGCCGCTAACTTGCTTGTTATGTTAATTTCAGCTATTCAGCCTTGCAGGTATGTTCTTTATGCTATTGTGTAGCTGAATAATTGTTAATGTGTTACGTTAACATACCAGACACCTATTCAGTCTGTTGTTCTGTCTGCTTCTGTGTAGTTGAATAACTTGCCTTTCCAGATTAAATGTCTGTACTTGGTCTTGGATTTTGTGAAATACATTTTTAAACTTATAGTCATTACATACATTATGAATTATAGTCCAGTGCAACTTATATTTGTTTTTTCCTCTTCATGACGCGTTTATTAACCGATGCAACTTATATATCGGAGCGACTTATAGTCCGGAAAATACGGTATCTGTTACTATCATGTTGCTAATAGCTGTGCTACTTAGCCATTTTATGTTCTGTCTTTTCCCCACTGTTGCCAGCTGACACCTAATCCAAGCGTAAACAGGATTCTTATTCTTCCTAAAAGAAGAGGTTTTCCATACATATACATTTTTTAAAGTTATAAAACGTGAAATACTAATGAAAAGACGGCCAAAATATTTTAGAAAAGCATAATATGGTGATAAAATGATGTTTAATTGTATCGACTGCCAGAAATCGCTGTGAACTTTTTGAGGTCTGGATTTAGTCATTTATACTATGAAAGAATATTGAGCTAACGTAAGTATAAGCCTGTGATTACCCAACCAAACTTTCAATCTGTTTTTGGCTTGTTTTCCACCAAACAGTAGCTTTACCGAGTCTTCAAATAGCTTCTGTACAAATTGCTATGGTTTTCTTATTGTTCAAGACGCAAAGTACTTTTATTCTGACCTTACCTTTTTAAAAATCCTTCTGCTCCCGGTCAGGGAGACTGAAAGCCCAATTATAATTGCATTGTTTTATCCTCATTCTAGCAGTAATGAATAAAACTGCTTGGATCAAGATATAGTTATTAACCTGAATCTTACCATAAGAAACATTTTTACAGTCAAATGTATTTTTTCATATTGTTTTCTTATCTGTCCTTAACCATTGCTTCAGATCATTACTTTGTCCGATCTCGAATGTGACTACATCAATGCCAGAGCCTGCTGCTCCAAACTCAACAAAGTCAGTCAGAACACAGTCAAAACGCTCCTACACCATATTTCTTTATTTCTCACATCTTTTTTTTTTTTTGCAGTGGGTGATCCCAGAGATGATCGGTCAGTGTCTGTCCACGATGCTGATGTTGGTATCGATGCACTGGTTCATCTTTCTGCTCAACTTTCCGGTCGCAATCTGGAACATTTACAGGTAAAGGAAGAGTGCAGTAATGTGTTGTACCTATGATTACAGCGTTCCCTCCATATTTAGCTATGTCTTCAGGAGTCAATTAATATCACCAGGTCAAATTATATTATAAGCATTAATAATAATAATAATAATAATAATAATGCATTAGTTAGGGGTGGGAATCTTAAGGCATCTCACGATTCGATTTAATTTGCGTCATCAATGCATCAGACACCTTTCTGGTTCATGTCAGCATTAATTCTTCAACAATTCATTTTATATCTGAAGCCTAATTTTAAACACTTTCTACTACAAAAACAGAATTAGAGAACTAATAATTGATATGTTGCAGTAGCAAATTCTGTTGGGCTTTGCTAGAGCTGACTCTTTGCAATCCAGCATAATACGATTTGTACTGGACATAGCCTACAATAATAATTTGTAGTCTTTATTTAGTCTTATGTAGCGCTTTTCTAGACTCTTGATGCATGGCTGCCAATTCGCGCCTCTCCGAACACCAACAAATACACTAACACTTTCAAACGTCAGGCTAGGTGGGTAAAGTGTCTTGCCCAAGGATACAATGAAAGTATCCAATGCTGGTAGAGGGGATTGGACCGCCAACCTTTGCACTGTGGAGGTGAAGTTGTTGATGTTTTCATTGCTCATGATGAGGATGGATATGATTAGGAATGAGTCCATCAGAGGGACAGCTCACGTGAGACATTTTGGAGTCAGATTGAGACAGTTTGGACATGTCCAGAGGAGGGACAGTGAATTTATGGGTAGAAGGATGCTGAGGTTTTAGACAGGAGATCTAGAGGAAGACCAAAGAGGAGATTTATGGCTGTAGTGCAAGAGGACATGAAGTTAGTTGGTCTGAGAGAGAGAGGTTTTAGCCTGGCATTGGTTATTATTTGGGATATATTTAGATTTCCTGAGGATGCCTATAATGCTATAAATTATATGAATGTTTTTGACCTCCCTTCATTGTGTCATCCATGTATAATAAAAGCAGTCTGCTTCTGCCAAAATGCTCTTAACTCTAATATATGAAACAATGCCATTCTCTATATTCCTTATTTACAGACCTATTTATGCTTGAAATTAATGTCCAGTGTTTGTATTTTAGCCTTAGTTTCTTTCTAAGTCCAAGTCATTTCTTCTGCAGCAAATTGTAAAACAAAGCCTCAGGTGTAAAGTGTTACATAAGGAGTCAGGCAGAGCAGTTCTTCCAGTTGATTTGGCAGTTTTTTGTTTTGTTTTTTCAGTTTCTTGCGAATGTTTTGCTATTCCAAAAGCTCACTAAAATACATTTTGTTGCTAAAGTGAGCTGCTATAAACCAAGGCTCAGATGTAAAATAAAAACCAACATATCTTTATTAAACTTCTTGACACTCATTATATGGTTATCCCTGAGTTTATTTTGGTGTAAGTGGATCAAGTTGTTTGTTTTTTTTTTTATTTTAAATGTTGTTTTTTTTTAGGTACGTGAAGGTGCCAATGGGGAACATGGGAGTGTTTGACCCGACGGAGATCCACAACCGCGGTCAGCTCAAGTCCCACATGAAGGAGGCCATGATCAAACTGGGCTATCACCTGCTCTGCTTCTTCATTTACTTGTACAGGTAAGACGCACGGGCACGCTTCAGCAGAGTCTCCCCAAGGTCTTATAAGTGAATTGAAAAGTTATTAAAGGTCCCCTAATATGCTAGATTGACCTTTTTGAGCTTCTAGGCATGTTATAATGTTGTTTGCACCTAAAAAAACATACCTGGAGTGGTATTTTGTTATATTAGTAGCCATTTTATGCTCTGTCCAGTGCCCACTGTTGCCAGCAGGGGGCGACAAACACCTCCCCAAATTAACAGCTCCCCAAAAGAAGACGTTTTCCATACATTCACATTATTTTAACTTGAAATGTGAAATATTAATGCAAAGGTGTCAATATGGGACTTTTAAATATGCTAGGGTTAAAATTGAGGCCTTTAAATTGTTATTTTGTATGGTTAGGCATTAAATTATGTCTATCTAGGTCTCAAATGACATTTATCCTTAAGTAATATACATCAGCTAGCTATTACTTAATCAGTCTTAAACAATAGCACTTGAATGTTTCATAAGAACTAGCCTTTTTGTTCTAACTGCATGATAGAGACCAAAATGATCTTCTATAACCTTAAATTATTTTTATTTTATTTTATCAAAACATTAACCTCTAGGTAATAAGGAGTATAGTGTTATCAATTATATGTTTTATTTTATTTATAGCAGGAACATTAAATGTATGATTAATGTCAGTGGATTAATGACTGTATTTAATTATTGCTGTGGTGTCTTTAAGGTAAAAAAACACATGATAAGATTAGTCACTTGAATAAGTCAATCAATCAGATCGTAGTTGATAAATAAGTTAAATTTATGGTAAAATTTGTTAAAATGTATTGGTTTTTAAAAATAGAGTGAGATGACGATACTTTGAAAGATCTTTGCATGGTATTTGCATTTAAGTGCTCTCCAATAGTTGATCTTTGACGTTTTTTTCTCGTTTGGACAAAACAACAAACTGCTGGTGTTCACGGTGCTGTCCTGTCACGTCCTGTGTCTCATATGAGACTGTAGGCGAAGTGAGGACAGAGTCAGAGACAAACTGTCAGAGCTACGCACACAAACCTGTGGCTGCGTGTTGTGACAGACTCAGATGTGCGTTTTCCCTTTCACTTCTGCCTGGAGCAGCGGGTTAGCGGCAGCTCCAGTGTTTTTGAGTAAATAAAGACTCTGGTGAGGATCTTCAAGTCTGTCCCTTGTGCTCTGGAGCTAAATGACGTCCTGTCTCTGTCACAGCCGATGCTTAAAGTTACACTGTGTAAGATTCCCGGTCTTGCGCCTCTAGAGGCCACAGGTGCCACTGCACTGTCGCAAAACGTAAACACTAGGGCCCCTCCTCCTTCTGAAACTCTGCGAGCGTGCGTCTATTTCCATCATTGTTTCAACTTTAGTTGACCTGCTGCTACCTTTGGAAGTTTGGACTGGATCTTCTATAGAGTTAGCGCTAGCGTTAGCTTATCAACAAATATCGCACAATGGTCGCAGTAAAAACAACTAATAACTGTATGAAAAAGCACGTTCTAAAGAAAAAATAAATAGGCTAATTTACCTGCCCAACAATAAAGAAGCAAAAACGTGATCCGATTTGCAGCCTTCTCTGTCTCTCATCTGACGCCAGCGAGCAAAAGTCTGTCCGATGTTGACTCTTGTCTGCGATCTGGTGCGGTCCCTTTCACATTTTCTTTTTCTTGCCTCGTCTGACATTGTCTTCATCTTCTTGTGTCCTTCGGCCCTGACGAACTGGCGAAAATAAAGCTAAAAGTAGCTTCCTGGTTATACCTGCGCCTCAGGTATAAGAGCAGAAGGAGGAATGCCGTAAAGCGAGTCGTTTCCTGTCACGTGACTCTTCCTGAACAGCGGAGCGCTCCCGGCCAAGTTGCGAGGGCGGTTTCTCAGTACAGAAGCCCCGCTCGGAGCAACAGATCGCGCCTCAGGCCTTATAATCGCTCAAAAAATCACAAAAACAAGTCAGTATGCCCCACATATTTAGGAGAAAAGTTACACAGTGTAACTTTAAGTTGAAAACTCAGCTCAGAACCCGGAGCTGAAAGTGACGCGGCTGCTCTGTAGTTTTCTGTAGCGCTGTCTCTGGACTCGCCAGGTATCGAAACTTGGCACCGAAAGAAAATTATTTTTACGATACCAATATGTACCGGAGCTTTCGGTCGGTACCACAAAGATATCTTGTACTTGTAATGTAAAGATTCAATACTTACATGTAACTGTGTTTTATCTCTGTGTTGCAGCATGATCCTCGCTCTCATCAACGACTGAGCGGCCCAACGCCAAATTCAATCTAAACTCCTGAGTTTGCTGTTTTTCTCTCCAACTAAAACCTGCAGAGAACGGCAGAACTGAGCAGACTTCATTTCAGACACATCCATCTCAGAGATTACAATATCAATGCTAATCATAGACCGTAGAGCTTAGGATTCACAAAAGGTGGGTCAGGGCCTAAAAAGTGGGGCGCGGGGAGGATGGATATTCAAATGTTCAGCTTATTTGAGGCCTAAATATTGTCTTAATTACATAAAACGATTAATTAAACATTTTAAAATACAGTCTTGTGCAAAAGTCTTAGACAGGTTTTTAAGGCCGTGAACAAAAAATACACAAAATTACTCAGAAAAATCTAAATTTAAACTAGAAGAACAAGGCATTGGTCCTATCTCGCAATGGCAGTGCCCAGACCTGGACATAAATGCTAAGATCTTCTAGTTCAGGGGTAAATGCTCTTTCCATGGAGCCACAAAAGTTCTGTATCTCACAATGGTAAAGAATAATTCTGTCCTTATCTTAGTTTACAGGATTTTCACACATCGCTAACACTTTTGCACAGTTGTGTACATGTGCCATAAAGATTGTAGTAAAATAATTTTGAAAAATAACTTTGGTTTTGTAAAAAAGTAGGTCACAATCAGGGCTTGACATTAACACGAGCCAACCACACAAATACAGGTAGATTTCTAGTTTGGCTGGTAACGCATTGACTTCCACTGGCCACTCTGGCTGGTTGGATTTTATCTTTGTTTTTTACAACAAATTTATGCCTAAATTTCTGCGTTTCCATAATTAAATATATAGTTGTTCATCATGATTAGGAAAAAAGCCGCCTTAAGTGACATTGAATTATGATATGTTTAATACATACAAAAAGATGACATTTATTCTATGTATTTAGGTTAACTTGTGGATTGTAACTGGCTAGTAACTTGTGAAAAAGACGGTCACGGTGGCCAGTGAGCGAAAAAGTTAATGTCAAGCCCTGGTCACAGTGAAATAATCATGAATAAAACTGTGTTGAATGATCAGACCAGTCGAGATCCAGCGGTCTACAGTATCTCTGAGTCATGTTTTTCAAAGCTTACCAGTACTTCCATCAAATGCGACTTGAATTTTCTGCCTCTTTTTCCAAATATGGTATTAACGTCTTAGCTATTAAATTCTCCACTTACTCTACTGTCTATGATTCATAATGCAGTGTTTAAAAGTTCACTTCAATACCTTCACAGAAAACAAGATGGCTTCCAATATGACATGAAACATCAAGTGGCCTAAATGTGAACTTGAACCAGTAGTGTTTTGCTCAAGTTTATATTTAAAACATATTTAATGCGATTGTGGCAGCTCTTTGAAGTAGCAGTGAATATCCATATCCTATATACTGTAGAAAAAACAAAAGTGAACACTGACCACCAACTGAGCTTTTGCAATAGGTATAACTCAAATAGAAAACAAACAGGGCTACCCACTGGGCTTGTTTTTAAACGGCGTACAGTATCCATCGTTCAGGCAAAACATTATGACCACCTGCCGCGGGTTCAACCTCTGATCTTTCCTTGGACCACTTTTGACAGATCCTGAACCCTGCAGACCGGGAACAGCTGCAGTTTTGGAGACGTTCTGACCCAGTCGTCTGTAGTCTGTGGTAAAAATCAGAATTTAAGGCCTTAAAAAGTCTTAAATTTGCCGAGATGTGGAGTACTAGGTCTTAACATGTCACGTACTTTTGATGTAACTACCTGCGTTTACATTTTATTCTAAAATGCAAACTTAAATTCTCAAAGGGACATTATTTTTTCAGATTTTTTTTGCCAAACTTGCTCAAATCCCTACACTTGACAATTTTTCTGCTTCTAAAACTTCTCCCACTCACTAACAGGTGCCATGATGTAAAGATAATCTGTGTTATTTGCTTTATCTGTCAGTGGTCATAATGTTTTGCCTGATCTATGAAAGTTTTCTTTTTTATCTACTCATCTGGTTATGGTATTGTAGCTTTTACTTGTTTATATTTTCAGCTCATGGAGTCTGTTTTCTGCAGCACCGATGCCTTTTTGTTGCTTCGTTACTTCAATGCTTGTGCTGGTTTTGAAGTGAAAAACTAAAAGGGACTCATTTGACACACGCCATTGTAAAACATTATATATGCAGTTTATGAGCAAATTTCAAGGTTGCATGAGAATAGTGTGTCCCTGGAAAGTTTTGGGTTGGTGGAAATGTCATCGTTAAAGGATTTCTAAGCTTTACCATTTAAACAAGTCACGTAATGCTGTTGATTTCTTACATTTTTACAGTTTTAACTACTTCTTGTTGGTGCACTTTCAGTCAGAATGAATGGCAATCCCAATTTTAGCATTGACTTTGGCTTACTTACTTAAAGGTCCCCTATTCTGCTAAATTTTTAACTTTTAACCATGTCATAATGTTGTTTCCACCTCAAAAACATACCTGGAGTAGTATTTTGTTTTATTCACTGAGTAATCCTGCATGCTGAGGCGCTGTCCTTCTCAAGAGCTAAAAACGCTCGGTCTCATGGCTCCTACGCATTTCAGCTCTTAAATTACAAATGTGTCAAAAATTATTGAAAAAAGCATAATATGGGACCTTTAAATCTTACGTTTTTGGGACGAGGTGCCATTTTGCAAAGTTTGGGCTCAGTTTTCTCCATAGCACGCATGTATATGACTGTAAATAAGAATAAACTCCTATAAAAAGGACAAAGCAGTGGTCTAAACATTGAATTGTGAGAACCACTGAACCCCACTAGCCTTTACAAATAGTCTCCATTTAAGAGATTGAGATAAATTTATTGCCTCATATTCCTCATTGAACCCTTGGTCCATTTTTATATCCAGTCTACGGTGAACACACGCATCCAGTTTTAACATTCCTCCACATCTTAAGAAATTCGTCATCGATCTCAGTCGTTAATCAAAATGTGAATTAACTTTTTCTCTCTTCAGTGTGGGTAAACTGTTTTATGCAGTATTGTTTTATTTTGGAAATGTTTCATAAATAAAAATGTAAAAATCAAATGCTGTTTATTTCTTAATATAAATGAGCTCTTATTATGTCAGGTTGGGTTGGCATAATAAGAGACATGTGTTTTGTGGACCTGGAGAAGGCGTTCGACCGTGTCCCTCGTGGTATCCTGTGGGGGGTGCTCTGGGAGTATGGGGTCCGAGGCCCTCTGCTAAGGGCTGTCCGGTCCCTGTACGACCAGAGCAGTAGTTTGGTTCGCATTGCCGGTTGTAAGTCAGACCTGTTCCCAGTGCATGTTGGACTCTGGCAGGGCTGCCCTTTGTCACTGGTTCTGTTCATTATTTTCATGGACAGAATTTCTAGGAGCAGCCAGGGGCCGGAGGGAGTCTGGTTTGGGAACCACAGGATTTCATCTCTGCTTTTTGCAGATGATGTTGTCCTGTTGGCTTCATCAAAGCAAGACCTTCAGCATGTGTTGGGGCGGTTTGCAGCCGAGTGTGAAGCGGCTGGGATGAGAATCAGCACCTCCAAGTCCGAGGCCATGGTTCTCGACCGGAAAAGGGTGGTTTGCCCTCTCCAGGTTGGGGGAGGGGGAGTTCCTGCCTCAAGTGGAGGAGTTCAAGTATCTCGGGGTCTTGTTCACGAGTGAGGGAAGGATGGAGCGTGAGATCGACAGGCGGATCGGTGCAGCGTCTGCAGTAATGCGGTCGTTGTATCGGTCTGTTGTGGTGAAGAAGGAGCTGAGCCAAAAGGCGAAGCTCTCGATTTACCAACGATCTACGTTCCTACTCTCACCTATGGTCATGAGCTTTGGGTCATGACCGAAAGGACAAGATCCCAGATACAAGCGGCCGAAATGAGTTTCCTCCGCAGGGTGGCTGGGCGCTCCCTTAGAGATAAGGGTGAGGAGCTCAGATACACGGGAGGAGCTCGGAGTAGAGCTGCTGCTCCTCCACATCGAGAGGAGCCAGCTGAGGTGGCTCGGGCATCTGTTCCGGATGCCTCCTGGTTGCCTCCCTGGGGAGGTGTTCCGGGCATGTCCCACTGGGAGGAGGCCCCGGGGAAGACCTAGGACACGCTGGAGGGACTACGTCTCTCAGCCTGGGAACGCCTTGGGGTCCCTCCAGAGGAGCTGGAGGAAGTGTCGGTGGAGAGGGAAGTCTGGGCATCTCTGCTTAGACTGCTGCCCCCGCGACCCGGCCCCGGATAAAGGGGAAGAAGATGAATGGATGGATCTTATTATGTCCAGAATTCACCGTGGGCTCTCTCTGGCTTCGTCCAAAGATTTATGATGTTATGGTGAATTGGTGACTCTGTATTGCTGCTAGTGGATGAATGTGTGAGTGAATGGTTGTCTATCCCAGTAAGTTTGGGCAGGGTACATCCTGGACAGTGGCCAGTCACAGGGCTGACACAAACACACACACGGACAGACTTCAGCACCCATAACCCTTAATGGGAATAAGCAGAAGAAGATGAATGAATGAATATTATGTTAATTTATTTTGAGAAACACAAAAAAGGTTAGTTTTAACATTATAAAATGATTTTTACCAAGCAGTTTTCATTTTAATCGGTACAGGTCTGTTGGTACACACTACTACCACTACTACCACTACTACTACTACTACTACTAATGAAATAAATGTATATTCTGTATCCTGAATTTGAGCCATGTTTTGTACAGTAGTAGTAGTAGTAATAGTAGGCTATATACTTTACTCACATTATTTTGTTGAATACTTTTACTTCTCTAAATGTATTTTACTAAACTTACTGAATTTATTAAGTAACATTACTTTTACGAGTACTTTACCAGAGTTGGAGTACTTCTTCCACCTCAAAAGTGCCCACCCCTGGTTCCAGAAGTAAAGTTTCCATTAATTTTCCTCTTAGACATTTTGAAAAATCAGTATATTAAGAATTTAAAAGCTTGACGGGGCTTAGCAGCTGTGTGGTAGCTCATGACACGATAAATTTCTATCAGAAAGATTAAAACGTGAAAATTTGGCAAAATGCATTAGTAACTTTGCCTTTTGACAAGTTTAAGATGTGAAATGGCCATAGTGGATTAGCCTCTGTAGAGCCGCTGAACTCTTAATAAATTGATTTTTCAAAAAGCTTAAAAAGAAAATGAATGAGAATTTTACCTCCAGCACCGTGGGGTGGGCGGTCACTGCTGAACTCCACAGTACACAAGCAGTAATCTGTACAAGGGGTTATCAAACAGTGGGCTGAGACCCTAAAGTGGCTCATGGGGAGGCTGAATACAGAGTTAATGTCCAGCTTATATGAAGTTTAATTCTCTTCATCATTATGGACATTTTTGTGCTCTTTGGCCAGCGTTTTGTCTGTGTTAATGCTAACGGCACACATTTTTGTAATAAAGGCTCTCTCTTGACATAGTTTAGAACTCAGTTTTTATTCTTTCTAATGGAGCACACTGAAACAAATTTACGTGATCCTGTGACCTTTAGAACATACAGTGAAGCCCGAAATTATTCGTACTCCTGGCAAATTCTGACTTAAAGTTACTTTTATTGTAAATGTAAATAAAAGCTGAGAATGTTTTTTTTCCACAATGATACCTCTTGGACATCGTCTTATTATCTTTTGGGAGAAGCCTGTGTCATTTACGGTAAAAAAAAAATACTTGCTGGTTGAATAAAAGTAACTTTAAGTCAGAATTTGCCAGGGGTATGAATAATTTCGGGCTTCATTGTACATATTTACTTCCAAAAACATAGAAATAAACATTTAACAGATTCATATTTTTCTGCATAGATCTGGTTATCTCTTGAAATTATTAGACGTTTAAGCAGAAAAAAGCTGAAGCTGCAAATTGAAGTGATACCTGAAGGCTAATATTGTTTTAAGCTCTCTACATTCAGTCTGCTCTCATTCATTTATATAAAAAAAAAACAAAGTATTATTGGAAATGCTTTCTTTAGGTCACAATGTTTTTAAAGGTTGTAGAATGTGCTGTGCTGTTCTAGATGAGACCAAAATTAGTTCAAAAAGACAAATAAAAGCATAATCGATCCCATTTAAAGTTGAAGACGTTAAGAGAGCTGCTCCTAGGAGGGAATCATAGTACAATAATATAGAACGAGAATAAATTACTTAACATGCATAAAACAAGTCACACCTTTCCTCCTTTAAAACCCTGAATACTTTATTTAAAATCTGTTTACATGACACTTCTCCTACAGAACAATACAGAACAGTACAATCACTTTTGTAATAACACGGTTAAAATGTAAAAATGGCGTCAAAACGATCAGTCTGCACAGCTCAGCAACAGCGCCTCCTGCTTTCAGCTTCTGCCGACGAGAAGCTACCGAAAGCAGGAGCAAAGCCATAAAAAAAACAAAACAAAACAAACAAAAAAAAAAAAAAACACTGCAGCAAACCAACACAAATAAAAGGTTTAAAAAACACCGGAGAAACGTGAGAGCGATGGGTCCAGTGAGTGTGACAGCTATCGGCCGTTTAACACTAGATTTTGTGAAGAAGCTGAAGCTGGTGATGCTCAAAAGACAGGGCTCCCACTTAATCTGCTGTAGGCTTTTAGACCAATTATTATCAACTATTAACCCAGACACAAAGGGTCCCAAGCCTGGATAAATGGAAAGTGTCGTGTCAGGAAGGGGATCTGGCGTAAAAAAGAAGGGAAAAGCTCAAAAAAGTTTATTTCCGCCTGTTTTCGTTAGTGTGTTTTTGTCTTTTAGCATGATAAATCAAATCTAATGCTCATGTTTTATTGAAAATTTCAGAAAAGTTCATTAAAACAAATGAAAAAAAATGCAAGACAGAGCCAAAATTACTAACTCCAGCCTCAAGGGGTCAGTAAAGAAACAAATAGGTTTTAGTGGATTCTTCAGTGAAGCATTTAGAAATTTTCATGAAAGTTAATAGGTTTTAGGTGTGGATCTATATTTTATTTTAAGATTCTGTAAGGATGTGAGATAGGGACAAATATTTGCCTTGTTGACTCCAGAAGGGAAAAGCTCAAAGAAGTTAATTGTTTCTGCTTGTTTTAGTTGGTTTGTTAGTCTTTTAGCAAAATAACTTAAACCCAATGGTAATATTTTAATGAAAAATTCAGAAAAGTTCACTAAAAGCAAATCATTTTTTTTTATTTTTTTTTATTTTTTGGTGTTGCAACACAGAGTCAAAAGTACTAACTCCAGCCTCAAGGGGTCAGTAAAGAAACAAATTGGTAAAGAATCCACTAAAACCTATGTGAGTTACTGTATACACTGTAAAAAAAAAAAAAAAAAAGTTACAAAAACTCAAAAACTCAAGGCAACAAAGGCAAGGCAACATTTTTTAGTTTTGGAGCCAACTCAAAATCTCAATTTTCAACAACTAATATTTTGTGTTTTTGTCTAAAAATGTTCCATTTTAAGTTTTAAACTCTTGACAGCCAACTTACTATCCATTGTTCAGAAAAAAGTAAAAATTGTAAAATTCTTTTGTTAAATTTAGTGTATTAAGTTTTTATAATTTTCAAAAATAATACTTTTTCTGAACAATAGATAGTCAGTTGGCTGTAAGATGAGTTAAAACAATAATCATAGTCAGTAAAACTTAATTTTTTTTAGACATTTGACCCTTAAATTGAACAAAAAAAGTTTTTGTTGCTGAGTTGGCCGCAAAACTCAAAAATCTTGAGGGATCCTGTTGCCTTGAGTTTTTGAGTTTTTGCCACAAGAGCTTTGTGGCTCAATATATAGAGCATTTACCCCTGAACTAGATTTTTTCATAAAAGGTCAGTAATGTACCAAAATGTTTTGTTTTATTTTATTTCAAGATTCAGTACGGATGTGCGATAGGGCCAAAAATGCTAACTCAGGCCGTAAAGTGTCGGTAGAGAAGCATTGTTTACCGACGTCAGATGTAACAGCTTTGTGACCGAATGAAGAGAGCATTTACCCCTGAACTAGAAGATCCCCAGTTTGAGTCCTGATCTTGGAAGTAACTCAGAAATAATGACAGTGGCTCTGGATCACTGTTAAAGGATTCTGTACCATTGTGAGATAGGGCCTCCAGCCACAAGGGGTCAGTAAAGAACTGAACTCGTAGATCAAAAGTTTGATACCTGGTCTGTGAATTTTATTTTAAAAAATCAACAAAAAGGTCAGACATTATCCAGGGAAGTTTTTGGTGTGTATCTATATCACAATCTGGATTTTTTTTAAGGATTCTGTACCATTGCAAGATAGGGCCAAACATAATACCTCCAGCCTCAAGGAGTCAGTAAAGGAACAAATGATTAGTTTTTCATGGGAACTTTGTGGCTCAGTGCATAGAGCATTTACCCCTGAACTAAAAGATACTAGTCTATAACTTTACCATTGTGAGATAGATAATTATATTAACATGGACATTTCTGCATTTTAGGACCAGCATTGTACCCTTTACTGACTTATTAGCACAACGGGGGACCTTTAGAACTCAAATTTACCCACAATGCCACTGCTCACGTTTAATTTAGTCCCGTAGCGAATAAGTGGGAGCCCGAAACACAAAGCCGCCCCTGTCCACAGCCCCATAATACATGCCATAACAGAGAAAAAATACAGCACATATCACACACAATATCAGGCATTGTTCTTTAGACTCAGGGGAAAAGTCTTTGTACAAGTCCATGTGTGGCTCTATGTTACAAATGTGTACACAGCACTGACGCCGGGGGCCACACTCTCACCCGCTTCTGCTTTCTCAGAGTCACATTTAAATCTGAGGAAATCCCAGGAGCAACCAAAGCCAATAGTGACCCCAAAACAAAAACAAAAACAAAAACAAAAATGGAAGGAAAGTAGACTATTTTATGGCTGGTTTCAATGTATTATTAGTGTTTCTCAAACTGTGGTACAGGTAGAACTTGTGGTACTCTGCAGTTTTTTCTTGGCTTAGTCCTGGTTTAGGCCTGTCCTGCTTTAGACCAGCTTTAGTCCTGGATTAGTACTGCATTAGATCTGGTTTACTCCTTTAGTCCTAGTTTAGCCCTGCTTTAGATCTGGTTTAGACCTGGTTTAGCCCTCTTTTAAATCTGGTTTAGTCCTGCTTTAGCCCTACATTAGACCTGGTTTTGCCCCGTGTTTTAGACCTGGTTTTGAACTAGTTTTGTCCTGCTTTAGACCTGGTTTAGTTCTAGTTTAGTCATGGCTTAGAACTAGTTGTGTCCAATTTAGTCCTGCTTTAGATCTGGTTTAGTCCTGGTTTAGCCCTGCTTCAGACCTTGTTTAGACCTACTTTGTTCTGCTTTAGACCTTGTTTAGTCCTTCTTCAGACCTGGTTTAGTCCTGCTTTAGATCTGGTTCAGTCCTAGTTTAGCCCTGCTTTAGATCTGGTTCAGTCCTAGTTTAGTCCTTCTTTAGACCTAGTTTTGTCCTAGTTTAGTCCTTCTTTAGACCTAGTTTAGTCCTGCTTTAGATCTGGTTCAGTCCTAGTTTAGTCCTGCTTTAGATCTGGTTCAGTCCTAGTTTAGTCCTTCTTTAGACCTAGTTTAGTCCTGCTTTAGATCTGGTTCAGTCCTAGTTTAGTCCTTCTTTAGACCTAGTTTAGTCCTACTTTAGATCTGGTTCAGTCCTAGTTTAGTCCTGCTTTAGATCTGGTTCAGTCCTAGTTTAGTCCTTCTTTAGACCTAGTTTAGTCCTGCTTTAGATCTGGTTCAGTCTCAGTTTAGTCCTGCTTTAGACCTGGTTCAGTCCTAGTTTAGTCCTTCTTTAGACCTAGTTTAGTCCTGCTTTAGATCTGGTTCAGTCTCAGTTTAGTCCTGCTTTAGACCTGGTTTAATCCTAGTTTACTCCTGCTTTAGTCCTGGTGTGGCCCTGCTGTAGACTTGGTTTAGTCCTAGTTTAATTCGAGCTTAATCCTGGTTTAGTCTTAGTTTAATCCAGGCTTAATCCTGGTTTAGTTCTAGTTTAATCCTAGGTTAGTCCTGGTTTTAGCACAGTTTAGTCTTTATTTTGTAATACTAATACATTTCCCCCTGGTTTATTACTTGGTTTAGACCTGGGTTAGTCCTGGTTTAGGATCCATTAAAGACAGTACTTGGAGAGCTCAATATTTACTGAGGTGGTCCTTGGTGTAAAAGCTTGACTGAAGTCTATATAAATATCTGCACACAGACCAGCTGCATGCAATTTACACAACAACTTTGACGCTTCCAACTAATTTCTACTGCATTTTAAGCACCAGTAATATTAAAACAAGCATCGTCAGTACTATTTTTTTTTTTTTTTTTTTTGACAGCCTTAAAGGAACATGCATTTATTGTTACAGGACGTGTTTAATGTAGCACTGTATCATTACTGTTCCTTTTGTTTATAAAAGCTCCTTATCAGCAGAGTTTAACCACTAGCACCCCCTGCTGTTATGAATAGTTACTACGTCTTGCACATGCGCAGAACGTACACAGTGTTGCCTATTAAATACAGGGACTTATATTTCCACTTTAATTAAGAACTTACTATGTAAAATAAAAAAGTTAACCAAAGTATTGCCAATCATATCATTATTCTTATTGTCCTATATGTTTTTCTCATATTGTGCAGCCCTATTATTATCATTATCATTATTATTATTAGAGGTCAATTGATATAGTTTTTTTCTGAGGCTGATGCTGTTTTTTAAAATTCAGAGCAGCTGACATCCAAAAAGCACTGCCAATTTTTTGGGGCCCAATATATAGAGATTATTTTCTTAATTTTATGAAAGAAATTAAGCTAATATAGCCATTTTGTTTAGTAATGCTTATTAAAAATGGAAACAAATGTTAGAATTGGACAGTGAGAACAGTTAAATATGAGATGTTTTTTGTGCAAAGAGAGTGACAAAACGCCTTTGGATTTTTTGTTCTATGAGGTTCTATGCCAGAGAAACGAGCAATGAACTGCAGTGTAAGAGCCCAAACTGATAAAAATGGTTGGGGTCCTTCAGTCACATGGTTGCCCGGACATGTGCCTGACCAAAAATTGGCATTAAAGTGCAAGAATCAGAAATCAAGGAACTCTTTACAAAACCAAAAGTTTAAGTGGCGCAGGAGGTTAAACCCAGTGCATACTGTTGTTGTGTTTTATTGCCTACTCTAGTCACAGTATGTTGTAACAGGATGGGCATCTGGCATAAAAAAAGCTGCCAAAAAATATTGCAAATTCTTTCTTTTTTTTTTTTGTTAGTTTTTTGGACCATTTAATTAGCATTTGGTGACCCATTTATTAAAGAACAATTTAAAACTAATGCTAAAGATGGCACAATATATCCTTGTATTCAGACTGTCACATACATGTTGTTGGCTTTTGGTCTATTCACTGGATATTTAAAAAAAAGACTTTAAAATAAACTTGAAAACTGAGGATGTTTTTTTTTTTTTTTTTTACAAAATGGGTGAGAGTGTTGTCCCAATACAGCTCCACTTGTGTCCATAAAAAGCAAAACGTTGCAATAAATAAAACTTTTTAAACATTTAGCTAAAGCAAACCAAGAAAATACCAGATGAAAACCACTGTTTAAATGAGACGCTACATTGAGAAAAAATTAACATAATAAAAATAAAAATACAGAAAAGCATAAAATTGTAACGGCAAAAATATAAAGAGGAAGTCGACATTTGAAGGCCAAAAGGAAAAGCATTTCACATCTGCGTTTGGTGCCGTTTTATCAAAGGCAGCTACCGACAGCAGCAAGACGTACTTTGAAATCGCGTGATCCCATTTAGTGCAATGTTCAGATGGAGGCGAGGAGTGCAGAGACAATTCAGAGAGGTTTTCATAGTGGCATATTCTTAAAATGTATGTAAACCCCCTGTACAGTCGGTAGAGAACAGCCTTCAAAGTCCGTCTTAAAGGGATGATTTTGCTTCTGTTTGAGACTTTTGGACAGCACATTTATTCTCTTCCTCACCCATCAATTCTTTTGTTTTCTATAACTTCCACATACACTATATTTCCAAAAGTATTAGCTCACCTGCCTTTACATGCATATGAACTTAAAGTGACATCCTATTCTTGATCCATAGGGTTTAATATGATGTGGGCCCACCCTTTGCATCCATCTACGTCAGACATCTACGTGTCTGACATTCTCGTCCAACGTCAGACACTGATGTTGGATGAAGGCCTGGCTCACAGTCTTCGCTCTAATTCATCCCAAAAATGTTCTGTCAGGTTGAGGTCAGGACTCTGTGCAGCTTCAGTCAGGTTCTTCCACACCAAACTCACTCATCCATGTCTTTATGGACCGTGCTTTGTGCTCTGGTGCAGTCATGTTGGAACAGGAAGTGGCCATCGCCAAACTGTTCCCACAAAGTTGAGAGCATGGAATTGTCCAAAATCTCTTGTTCTGCTGAAGCATTCAGAGTTCCTTTCACTGAAACTAAGCTCCTGAAAACAACCCCACACCATAATCCACATTAAGTTATTAGGGTGGGTGAGAGAACCCTTTTGGAAATATAGTGTATGTTGTCCCAGTGTCAACATTATAATTGTATATGAATGCTAAAATGTCCATAATAATATAAACTAAGTCTATATCAAAAGAACAATGATAAGCTGTTAGGCTGTTTTTAATTGGCCTAACAGTTTCTCAGCCTTGTGGTTTCTTGATTTTTAGATTACAACTTCTTCATTGTGTCTCTTAAAGGGAAACCATGCAGCTTTTTTAGCTCAATTAAACAGTTTCGGAGTCAGCGTGATGGCTAAATTGGCTAAAAATTGGCAAAGTGCGCATAAAGTCTCCTGCATCTCCCTCTGGTGTATCTTGGCGAAAAACCAGCCTTGCAAGAATGAGAACACTGTCCCTAAAGTCTCGGGTCTCGCAAGAAAGCAGCATGTCCCGGTATAATAACAAGCTAGCAATGGCTTTATTTCTTAGATGTTGGTCATGAAAGAGCGGCCAGGCTTTTGTTAAGGATATGAGAAGGAGAAAACAAGAGTCAAGCCGAGCAAATTTTAGCAACAGTGTTTTTACTCCAAAATGTAGGGGGCGCTCCGTAGATAAAAATGTGTCCAAAACAACAAAGAAGTTGTATGGTTTCCCTCTAAATCACTTCCTGCCCTCCATCTAAACTCCAAGCTTTTCAACGCAAAGCCGAACAAAGTGACGTCATAGTGTATAGAAAACAAACTATTTCTCTAGGCAACATGCTCAGTCATTGCACCTTAAAGCAACAAAACGGGGGGACAAAACCAAACAAATTTTAAAAAGCGTTTTAAAAAGTGTTTCTTCAAGTGGGCGTTACATCCTTCAAATATATTCTGCACGTAAAATCTCTTTGAAAACTCCAGAGGTCCTCCATCCATTGCAGAGAATAAATAACATTGGTAATAAATAAGATTAAGGAGGGAGGGGATTTTTTTTGGTGGTCCGAAAGGGATTGAGGAGGACGAGGAGAAGGAGAAGGAGGAGGGGGAGGAGGGGGGGGATGTCCCGGGACAGTCTCTGAAAAAAATGGGAGTCTGACATCAGTGTTTTGTTGTTTGTGTTTGTGGTGACTCCCTTTTTTTAGGCCCCCCGCACAAGCCGCTGTCCAATGATGGCTGTCCAGAGAGAGTTTCGTCCCTTCGTCCAATCAAGTGAGAGAACAGTCCGCAGTCGCAGCCGATTATCAGCTGTCCATGCTGCAACACTCTGACACAGAAACACACACAGCTGTTTACCCAAGTAACCGCCAAGTACTACAACTTCAACGAGTACTTCAACTTTACTTAAGTATTTACAATCCATGTCTACAAACTGTGTATAGCACTATATCCTAAATATTTTGTACTTTTTCTTCTCAGTTTTTACAGGTGTATCTCAGCATATTAGAATACAGTGAAAAGTGAAATTATTTAGTAGTAGTATTCAAAATTCGGGGTGGCAGTAGATAAGGCCAGTCGCCTACTAACCAGAGCGTTGGCGGTTCGATTCCCACTACCAGCATTGCAAATTGCCATTGTGTCTTTGGGCACTTCACCTTGCTTCCATTGTCGGTGGCACTGGTGTATGAGTTTGTTAGTGTGATTATGTGTTTGGTGGTGGTCGGAGAGGCGCGGTATGGCTGCCACATCTCCGTCAGTCTGCCCCAGGGCAGCTGTGACTACAGCAGTAGCTCACCACCATTAGTGCATTACATGAATAATGCACTGTGTCCAGATTCAGCACACACTAAGTGATTTTGTGTATGTATGTAAACTGTATTTGCGTTTCACTTTGACCTGAACTACTAAAATTAATTCACTTTTCTATATTATTCTATTTTTAGATGCACTTGTTTAACACTACATCTTAAATTTATAATAAGTTTCTCTTCCTTTTAATATCACTTAACCTCTTTAGCTTCTCTTAATATTGTTATAAAATTAGTAATAAATACATGTTAAAGGTTAGATTATTTACATTATATACAGTTATTACAATGAGTGCCACTATTAATGCTAGTTTTGTCTTGTTTCAAAAGTTTAAAGGTGTATGTATTTTTATTGGAAAATGTATTACTTTAAAAAATTCAAATTCAAGTATTGAGAGAAATCAGTTTGATCAACTTAGAATTCCTTTCTGTGGCTATTAAGACAAAGTCATCAAAAAGTGTGGTCCTGTTAGACAACAATAACTTTTTAACACATTGAATTTCCCTTTTGTTTTAATATTTATGCAGGATTAACATTACCAATATAATACAGATTTCTTTTCTTACTAGTTTGAAGCTTTTATATGACTATATTTCTAATTATTACAAACAACGAACGAATGGGTTGGGTTGTTGTCTATTTCAATTTTGGCCTTTGCTACTTTTGCTTGTCTAAAACAAGAAGTGACCACAAAAAGGTGGAGTTTGAGAAGATAAGTGTTTTCTTCAAAAGCCATCTTTTCACTCGCTAAACACGCTTACACAGGCAAGACTGAGGATATTAATAAGTGTGCGTTCTTCTTTGTAATAATCTTTGAGATACCCAATTATAGTTGTTGCTAGCAGACAAGCATGCTAATATCAATATAAAGCTATAATTTCACTTGGTCAGACTGAGAAGTAAAAAAAATGATAACTTACGTTTGAATTTAAGATACTAGATAGCAAATTGATATGATTAAAATTTCCTCAAAATCTCTGGGATACTTATTCAAAGTTGTGGTTAACTGATGCTAACATGCTAACATCAATATTAAGTCATGTTTTTAGTGAATGACCAGACTAAGCCGTAAAAATGTATTTTTAAAAGCTGCCTAGCAATAAATTTTCCATTTTTAATTTAAGATGCTGGGTATTGAATGTAGAAAATAAAAATTTTCTCTCTGAGATACTTATTCAAAATTGTGGCTAACTGATGCTATCATGCTAACATCAATAATAAGTAATTTTTTTTACTGACATACCAGACTGAGGAGTAAAAAAGGTCTTTTTATAAGCTGCCAAGCAATAGATTTTCCATTTTTAATTTAAGATGTTTGGTATTGATGGAACATAAGTCAATTTTCCTCTGAGATACTTACTCAAAGTTGTGGCTAAATGATGCAATCATGCTAACATTGATAATAAGCCATATTTTCATTTACTGACAAGACAAAAGTAAAAAATGTAATTTCAAAAGCTGCCTAACAATGACATTTTGCATTTTTAAGGTTAGGGTTATTCAAAATGCTTGTTAGTAAATGTACATAATCAATTGTTCTTTAATCAAAGTTGTGGCTAACAGATTACCATGTTAATTTTCATAAATATCTTTGACATCATATAAAACACTGTAATAAATAAACAGCTGTATAGGTAACCAGTGCTATTCCCTTCACAGTAAAAATCCCTTTGAATATAAAGAACAGAGAAGCATGTAGCAGCGGTCCTCACAGACAGCTCAGCACAGTTTTCATGCTCGTACCATTGATGCCATCTGCGTCCGGGACGTCCAGGAAGGGCGCGGGACCCCAAATCCGGACCGTCCCGTCGTCTGAGGCGCTGGCCAAGAGCCCGGGCAGGACGGGGTTCCAGCTCACGCAGTTCACCGTCCGAGTATGTCCGGTCAGCTCCGCGATCGGCAACTCGCTGCGCCGGTGCCAGATGTAAACTTTGTGATCTGAAATGGGACATGAAACTCCTTCAATCAACTTGAATGAACGTAGTAAACGTGAATGGCTGTATGTTTAAAGGCTAAAAGGTTTTTTGTGTCTGATGATATGAGAAATGTCAATCTAATTCTTGGTAGGACTGTATTATGAACAACATTTGGCCATTTTCTGGATTTTTTAAAGAAACATTTAGCAAATATTATAATTCAGTTGTAATTGTAGACAGGCACAATGCCACCTCAGCCTAAAATATTACTTAGCGCAGGCCTCTTGTAGTTCGCAAGCAATCTGGAGCCACAAACAAATGTGAGATATATACACTGTTTAGGCATAACATTATGACTGCTGACAAGTGAAGTGAATAACACAGATTATCTCTTCATCATGGCACCTGTTAAGGCTCATTTATGCTCTATGTTAGATACACATTTGGGTATGAACGGAGCGCTCTGTCCGTCTTCTGGTTCATTCTGTCATCCGTTGGTCCGTTTTCCCAGAGCTTGTGGATATGGACGAACGGAGCAGTACATGCATTGACTGACTGGGGGGAGCTAGTGAACACAGCTCAACAGTCACAGCAGAAGAAACAGCTGAACTTTAAGGAGTGACTAGAGCTAAAGTTAGTCACGGTTTATTCAAAGACTGAACAGACCACCACTAGTTTCGCCTAATTTTTTTGGGCTCTTTTTTAATAAATGTGGTGTAAAAACCTCATCAGTGCTGCCATGTTTGTTTACTATTGCTCTTTTTCTTCCATCTTGGTAAAATCTTTGACTGTTGGTGCTTGCTCCCTACTGGTTATTTAACATAACACAGAAAACAATTAGAAGTATAAATGCTGTGACGCCAACAACGCTTGGAGTGGACGGATCAATTTATGTACAAAATGGGAGTATAAATAAGCCTTTAGTAGGTGAGATATATTAGGCAGCAGGTGAATGTTTTGCCCTCAAAGTTGACGTTTTAGAAGAAGGGAAAATGGGGAAGCGTAAGGATTTGAGCGAGTTTGACAAGGTGTGATGGATATGGACAGCTGGGTCAGAGCGTCTCCAAAACTGCAGCTCTTGTGGGGTGTTACTGGTCTGCAGTGGTCAGGATCTATCAAAATGGATGAGGTACCACCCCGTCTGTCCTGCCGCAAACTGTCGCTTTATTCCTATATCCTAGTACAACTTTAAAATTGCTTTTGTTGTGTGTGTTCATTACATGGCCCTCTTTAAAAAAACAGCCTTCATTTAAATACTTAGGTGTATTTCAGAGCTCTTTAGTTTCCCCTGTGCTCTTGCCTTCACTGCCGCTGGCGATGAAGTCTTCGTTGTGTCCCCCGAAGCAGGAGTGGATCGTGTAGAAGCCCTGGGTCACGCCCTGATACTTTCTCACCAACACACGGTCCTGCAGGTCCCAAAGGTGAACTCCCTAAAAACACACAACATCAAACAAGCCTTTGTGTGACTAAAGAGTTTCAGCAAAAATGAAAGAACAGGTGTGCAAGACAGCGATAAAGTCAGTATTTCTAGATGGAGACGAACACACACAGAGGAGGAATAATGAATACATGGGTGGAAAGATGCTGAGGTTAAAGCTGCTAGCATTGTGACATTTTGATACGTAGGTGCTGATGTATAGAAGCGGTATATTCTCACCTGAGTAGCAACATTGAGCAGCGCTAATCTTCCATTTTTAGAAACTGTGAACGACATGATGGGATGGTCCTCTTGCACTCTGAAACAAACAAATGTCCACCGTTAAAAGTATAGGTCAATGACATTCAAGGAAGCAGCAGTGAAGCCAGTACAACAGATAAGTGCTTGAAAACAGCCATAAAATACTAGTCTGACCAGCTAAGAGTTATTACACAGAAATGTATCTTATCTTACATGTTTCTGTCGGTCAGGTCCTCGAAATTGTAGCCTCTGATCCGTTGGTGAGTGTCCGAGGCCAGGACGGTCCGGCCGTCATTCAAACACCACAGACACTGCACTCGGACGCCCTCCCACGAGTCAAGCAGGTTCCCGTCCAGGTCCTATGAAAGACAGAAAGGAGGACATAATGGTACTTCAGCCAGGAGAGAAATGAATAGTGGTTTAATGAATTATTGGTTAGTGTTTTTGAGAGAGTGTTCGGCGCTTAGACAACAGCAGGGAGAGAAGTCGAGTGATGAGATGTAGGAGAGTTAGGAAGAGATTTTGGGACCAAGACACTGGTGGTGGCTGAGAAAAGGGGGCTGCGGAGAGAGAAATGGTTCTGCTGCTGAGGAGGAGATGGTACGAAAGAGGGCTTCGGATCAAATCTAAAAAACAGCTGAATGATAGGAGACTGTGTGGTTTAAATTTGGACAGCTGAGCGTAGATTGGCTGAGAGATTGAGGACGTCGGATGAGGCTGAGAAAAAGAAGACAGCTGAGAGGACGTAGAGTGGGTGGAGAGTATTATAAAAATATAGCACAACATTTTCTGCGGGACTGCAAAGATTGTTGAAAATGACCAAAAATGGTGGCACTGGCTTGCAACTTTTTGAGAAAATGCTGACTGGGAAAGAGTTAAAATGGACAGAAAGAAAATTTAAATAGCAACTATACCAACTCTACTATATGTGCATGTGACTTGCTGTTTACAGACTGCATCTTTATCATCCAATAGAGCTTATGTCTAGTCTATTTAAACCCTACTCCTGCACAGAGGGACACATCGAGGCATCTCCACTATGCCTGATGTGTGTATTGGTGTGAGCAGCTGAGAGTTTAATCGCTGAAAAACAATACTTACACACTGGTAAAACTGTCCGCGCTGCCCCCCGGTGACGAAGCGCTTGCCGTCTGGATTCCACGACACGCTGGTCAGACTGTCCTCGTGGGACTGGGACATTTTGGTCCGCAACTCCCCCGTCTGCAGAGAGAAAGAGAGACAGATGAACACACACTCGCTCTGGAGGAACAAGAGAGGGAATCAGGCCAAACATTAGAGGCTGGTGTGGTTTGAAATACAAATCTATTTCACTGAAAGTATTAGCAGCACTCAAGCAACAAGCAGTCCTGGTTTAGACCTGGTTTATTTCTGGTTTAGTATTAGTTTAGTCCTGGTTTCGTTCTAGCTTAGTGCTGGTTTAGTTCAGGTGGTTTATTCCTGGATTAGTATTACTTTAGTCCTAGTTTAGCACTAGCTTACACCAGATTTAGTTCTGGTAGTTTAGTCCTTGTTTTATCCTGGGTTAGTCTTGGTTTAGCCTTGGTGTAGTCTTGGTTTAGTCCTAGTGTAATCCGAGTTTTGACCTGGTTTAGTCCTGGTTTAGTCCTGGTAGAGTTCTGGAATTGTCTGGTTTAGTCCTAGGTTAGTCTTGGTTTAGTCCTGACCTTAGTCTTTGTTTAGTCCTAGTTTTGGTTTAACCTTAGTTTAGTCATGACTTAGTCCTGGTTTAGTTCTTGTGTAGTCTTGGTTTAGCTTTGGTTTAGTCCTGACTTAGTCCTGGGTTAGTGATGTAGTCTTGGACTTAAACCAGTCCAGGACTAAATCAAGTCTTCATGATCTGATTCTATAGACCAAATTCTTTAAAACCAACTCAGACTTTTTGATTTTGTAGTCTGCATCAATACAAGTTTTTGACACTAAATGAAAGAAGAAAGGCTAATAATAATAATAATGATGGCTGCTGAATAGTTTGACACTGAGTGTAAAACAGTGTTTGAAGAGTGTTTTGGATGAAGTGTGGACAGATGGGCCACTGTAGTTGGTCACATGACAGCTGGTCGTCATGGAGACTTTCTTTGAGTGCTGGACAGTGTTTTATTTTTGTTAAAAAGGAACTCTGAGAAACTACAGAAGACGTGAGCAGAGAGGTGTCAGATTCATGTTCTTGAATTAAATACTGTAGAAATGAGACTGGGATTTACTTTTGTTTCCTGGTTGCGCTGTAATATAAGCAGACACAGGACAATAGGAGATTGATAGGTCAAAGGTCAAATGGTGTCAGCCCTACCACTAACGGGCCATTGTCCTGGGGGGAACTCTGCCTCAGGCCCAAAGCTGTACCACCTTAACAGACATAAGCAATGACCGACAGCATCAAAAATAAAGCATTCACAGTGACCACTTTAAATGTTTAAACCCGAGGTAAAAATTATGTATGCAAATGTTTGGAGCTATAGTTATAGTAATTATAGTATAATAAATATACACATCTCTTAAAGTGTCATTTCTTGATTTTACATTGACATCCTGCTTGGTGTTAAACTCTCATCTGTGACCTACTTCAAACTTAAACTAACCTTACCTTAAAGCTCTGAGTTTAGCTTTCAGCTGCCACCAGTATAAACCAGCACTTCTCTCCACTCCTTCTATGACATCTTAGTCTTGTTTTTCACAGATGATTCCCATTAAAATATGCAATTACATGTTTAAATCAAATATTAGTTTTACTGATAACAATGATTTATTCACAGTTAAACAAAATATTTCACAAAATGGCCAAGTTGTTTATGTTTACATTTTTGTTTTGGTTCCCTTGCATTGCAGATCCTCCAAATAGAAAAGCAGAAAGAGCTCCATGCTCTGGTTGCCACATAGGCTGACGTGAGCATGCAGCAGTTGTGGACACAGCTAACAGCAGAGCAACAAAACCAGTTGGCAAAAGAGTTCACTGTGACTGGCAACCCGCAGACCTTTGTTTTGATTTAGACTGCAGTGAAGTTTTAAAACAGTACGAGCGCATGCTACTTTCAGTACCTTTAATCTTTAATTCAAACCAAGGAAATAATAAAACATAATAATGAGGCTGTGACAGTCTTATATAGCACTTTTCTGGACACTCCAAGTCATAATTAGGTGCATTATTCATTCACTCCTCAGTCACACTCGCTCTGGAGGAACAAGGAAGGAAATCAAGCCAAACATTACAGGCTGGTTTGGTTTGAAATACAAATCTATTTCACTGGAAGCATTGGCAGTGCTTCCCAAACAGGCAGTTCAGGTTTAGTCCTGGTTTAGTCCTGTCTTAACCTTGGATTAGTCTTGACTTAGTCCTAGTTTAGTTCCAGTTTAGTCTTGTATTAGTCCTGGACTGGTTTAGTCTTTATTTAGTTTGCCCTGTGACTGACAGAGACATGGCTGCCATTCTACGCCAACGGCCTCTCTGACTACCACCAGACATATAATCACACACTCATTCATCCACAGGTAAGGTGGGTGAAGTGCCTTGCTTAAGGGCACAACAGCAGTATGCAATGCCAGTAGAGGGGATAGATTATTTATCATATATTTTCTGTTTAAGCCAGGGCTTTAAATTAACTTTTCCACTGGTCCCTCTGTGAAACTCTTCACCCTCCCTTGCATAAAGTCTTTTTTGGAGTTGATGAATGTGTTAAAGTAAACCACCACCGCTTATTCTTCTTTCATAATATTATCCTCACATAAAAATTGGCTTACTGTACTATGTGAGTTTTAAAAGCACACAGATACCTGCACGTTCCAGAGCCAGAGCTCGGAGCAGTCGTCCGGTCCACAGGCGATCAGATAGGCATCGTCCGGGCTCCAGGCCAAATACGAGACTCCGTACGCATGGCCCTCCAGAGTCTTCATCAGCTTCAGTGTGTGGGTTTCCTGTCAGCAAACCAACAACCAGTTACACCCACACAGGTTACAGACAAAAGCTTCTACAAGCTGGTTCACTGTTTATTTCACACTCCTTAAATAAGGTACACTTTTACATTTTTTTTTTTTTCTCACCATCTAAGGTCAGCGGGGTATTGTCATGTAAAATGTTTAAAAGCCAATTGAGGTGACTGTTTTATTGGTCTATGAATATATAAAAATTAATTAGAAGTTGCTTTCAGTAACACAAGAAAGATGTTGTCTGCAGACCCTGAGAGCAGGGCCTTTGTGATGCTTTGGTGCATTATGTTTTAATTTTAGCATTCATGATGACACAAAAAAGGCTATTTAAATTTCTATCCAGCAAAGTGCCTTGTTTTTTTTTTGTCTGCCCTTACATGCGCATTCACTGTTTTTACAAATAGAAAAATGTCTTCAAAACACCCCAATACCTGCAAAGCACTATTTTTGCATGAATTATAAAGGAATTTTGAGAATTGAATGATTATGTTTAAAGCTCCGTGAGGCGTTCAAGTGGTCTGGGGATTTACCAGCAGTGGCTCACTTACACAGTCATCATAGTTTTACCAATAAATATGAACAACAAACACTTTTACCTCACACGGCAAATGTGTCTCACGCTGCCAAATAAACATTAATCACAGCTGCGACAGTCACTTTTAAACACGATGAACCAAATGATGCTGATTTGGCATAGATTTCTACACCAGAAGCCCTTCCTGACGCAACCTGTCCATTTATCAGGGCTTGGGGTTTGCACATAAGGTACCCTAGCTTGTGCCCCAGGTAAAGTCAGGATTTAAAAATATATATTAGCACGTACATAGCCTTAGTAGCACGTAGCCTGGTTATTTTAGTTAAATTATCCTCTTCCGCCTTCATAATGCTCCTATTTATGCAACCTCTTCTCCTGAAAGTGTTTCCTAATAATGTCTTTTTACAATTAGGTGCTGTGTAAATATAATATTCTGGGATCCTTGGTTCATGAGTAGCAGCTCACCAGGTCGACGTGCCACACGATGACAGTGGTGTCTTTGGATCCCGTGGCCAGTTTGGTGCCGTCGTTGGAGAATTTACAAAACCAGACTTCGTTACAGTGCTCGGTGAGGATCTGCTGAGTGTAACACGGGAACTGCTTCCTGCAAAACAAAACAAAACAAAACAAAAAACACACATTTAGCATTCAAATGTCAAGCATGTGGTATATTACGTGATGACAAATTAGTCCTTTAAAACAGCTTAGAGACCAGTATTCGGGCTGAGAAATTATAATATTACTATTTGTTTGAAGGTTTATTTGAAGTATATTTTCTAAAACATGCTTCTAACTTTTATTTGAGTAAATTTTTAACGGAAACTTTTGCTTTTAATAATGTTTAAGGTCTTTTAATAAGTAAAAATATTTTTGGACTGTGGCACCTTGTTGCCAGTGGGTGCTGGGTGCGACTATGGTTTGAGGATAGAAGTAGTAGTAATAGTAGTATTAGTTGTAATAGTAGTAAAGGTAATAGATGTGATACCAGTAGTAGTAGTAGTAGTAGTAGTAGTAGTAGTAGTAGTAGTAGAAGCAATGGTAGCAGCTGTAGTTGTGGTTGCAGCAAGTGTAGTATTTGTAATAGAAGCAATTGAGGCAGTAGTAGTATTAGTACAAGTAGCAGTAGAAGTAGTAAGTGGTAACAGCAGTAATAATAGCAGTAGTAGTGACAGTAGTAGTAGAAATACAAGTAGTGGTGATAGCATCAACAGTTTTTGTAGTAGTAGTTATAATAGCAGCAGCAGTAGTAATGGCTGTAGTAATCACAGTATTAGTACTAGCAGTAGTAGTAGTAGTGTTAGTAGTAGTAGTAGCAGTAGTGGACAATGTTACTGTGATGCAATTGAAAAAGAAATATCAAGGGCAGAGCGCAGGAAAGTGCAGACTGTTGCCATCTTTTAAAAACAGAGGAAACTGATTTTTATTCCCTTATTTTGTATGATGCCATTTTACTACAAAATGAAAACAAGCTGTGAGGAATCAGTGGGAACAGAGCTGTACACCGTTTTTTTTTTTGGGATAAATGAATGAGAGCAGACTGAATGTAGAGGGTTGCTGGAGTGGGTGGGTGGGGTTTGTGGAACCAAGCGTTTTGAGACCTCAGATGCTCAGGTCCAGAGAATTCAGGATTACTGAAACAGGGGTGAATGAAACAAAACACAACTCCAGGTCTGTTTTTGATGAGGGAACATCATTATAACATGGTAGAAAGCTCAAAAAGTCAATTTTCCATAATATACTGTGTCCCATTTAACTCTTAACCTTTGTCTTTTTAGGCAGTGCAAATATTTTAAGGACTACTGCCAACTGTCACTGACC
The DNA here is from genome assembly GCA_020698575.1 of Bostrychus sinensis. Classification (NCBI taxonomy): domain Eukaryota; kingdom Metazoa; phylum Chordata; class Actinopteri; order Gobiiformes; family Eleotridae; genus Bostrychus; species Bostrychus sinensis. The sequence continues at coordinate 8,301,066 of CM036247.1, forward strand.
ACACCTACTACGCTGATTATTTACAGAGAGGAGTGGAATTTATTTGTCATGTGTAGTGTTTCAGCCAAGAATAAGGGTTTGCCTTTGTATCGTTACACTGCAACTGGAATTATTTGACCAACTGCCTTTTTCAGTACACCACCATCCTGCAACAATGCACTCAAGTCACGCTTTGATACAATTTACAATTTTAAATTCACAACATCATTTTCTTAAGACATTTATAAACAGAATGGGCTCAAATGAGACTGTGGTGGTAACAAAGTTTAAATAGTTCAGGTTTAATCTGTGTTCAGTCATAAACTTAGCCTTGGTTCACCCAGGGTTAGCCCTAATTTAGTCCTTGTTTAGCACTAAATTAGTCCTGGTTTAGCACTAAATTAGTCCTGGTTTAGCACTAAATTAGTCCTGGTTTAGCACTAAATTATTCCTGGTTTAGCACTAAATTAGTCCTTGTTTAGCACTAAATTAGTCCTTGTTTAGCACTAATTTAGTCCCTGTTTAGCACTAAATTAGTCCCTGTTTAGCACTAATTTAGTCCTTGTTTAGCACTAATTTAGTCCTTGTTTAGCACTAATTTAGTCCTTGTTTAGCACTAATTTAGTCCTTGTTTAGCACTAAATTAGTCCTGGTTTAGCACTAATTTAGTCATAGTTTACCCAGGTTTAGTCATATTTTAGTCCTGGTTAGACCTGGTTTTAATTAAACTTTTGCCATGTCAAAAAGCATATCTAAATATAGTTATAGCAATATTAAAAGGGGTTATATTATGCTTTTATTTATGTTTTTTAAACCAATCTTGGCCACCTCTAGAACAGAATTGCACATTTTAAAAACAGTATCTGACTAGAAGAAAGTGTTCAAATGCCATAAACAGGTGAAGAAACAGGCAGCAGAGTACCGAGCTGTTACGGTAGTGGCGTAAATAGGTAATGTTGGGTCCTAGTGCTTGATTTCAGAATGGGCCCTGAAGTTATGAAGCAGATTCAGTACTACAGGTTCATGCATTAAGGGTTTTTAATTTATAAAATGTTGCTGTTTTATTAGAGTTTGATAAAAACAAAACAAAAACAAAAAAACAGGTGCGTATTAATTAAAATTTAAGGGCAATTTCATAAATTATATTTGTTTATTTTATTACAATTTGTGTATTTCTCTTAAGAAAATACAAGTTTTGTTATTTTTGTTATGGGTTTACAAATTTAACTGGATTTAAAATTGAATTTATGTTAAAAACTCATAAATAGAGTTATGTGCTGCTCCTATTTATTGAGACTATTTTAAACAGAGATTTGACCATAGATGAACCTGGCCTGATGTTACACCCCTGTGTTAAGCTCTTTTGAACAGGAACAGTTTTGTTTACAGTTTTTACTTTATTAACTTTTTGCATGATGCCATAGCTGTGAGGAATCAGTGGAAACAGAGCTGTACACTGTTTTTTGGATAAATTAATGAGGGCAGACTGGATGTAGAGCGCTTATTGATTGATCAGTGCTTCCTGGAGTGGGTTAGAGTTAGAGAGAGAATCTGGCATAAAAAAAGCGAAGCATTATTACATTTCTATGGACAGATAATTAAAATAAATTAATAATAATAATAAATATAATAATAAATTGTTTGTTGCAGCCCTTGTGATGCGCGTTTGTGTGGATGCGCGTGTCGTTACCGGCTGCATGCGTGGTCCAGCAGCAGAGACACAGAGTCCAGTCCAGAGTCCAGTTTGGTGTTGTGGTACAGGCAGCGCTCTCTCTGAAGCTCTACGGCTTGCTTTAACAGAGTCTGCAGTCGGCGAGGGGGCAGCATCACAGACGGAGGCAGGTACGCTGTGAACACACACGGATGAGCATTTGTAACTGTGCAAAGAACACCAAGTGTGAGGAGTTGTGTCATTTGTACAAAAATACTGACAGCAGAAGCCCATATATGTTAATATTTTACCCCAAATCTGTACTTCCCAGTAACAAACCATTTTTATTTGCATTTATCCTTGCTTTCCTTTTCTCTGGTTATATTTTTTTTTCTTTTTGTGCTGTTTCTCTGTGTAACTCAGCTCTGAATTACTCTGAGTCACTTTCTTTGTTGGTTACAGCCATTAATTCAAGCGGTGCAGTCCGACTAACAATGGTGCAAAAAAAAACAAAAAACTAGATACTCTAGTAATTTAGGTACATTTTGGGCTTTTAGTAAAAGTAAAAGTCTCTTAATAACGTATTTCTGAGCTTTATTGCAAAGTAGGTAGTAGTAGTAGCAGTATTAGAGGATAAGTAGTAGTTGCAGTCGTAGTAGCAGTACTAGAAATAGTAGTAGTACTAGCAGTGGTAGTAGTATGAGTAGAAGTATTAATGGGCAAGTCGTGGTTGTAGTAGTAGCAGTTGTAGTAGGTAAATAGTGGTTGCAGTTGTAGTAAAAGTAGTACTAGCAGTGGTAGCAGTAATAATGTGGGGATAGAAGTAGTAGGAGTATTAATGGGTAAGTAGTAGTTGCATTGGTAGTAGTAATAGTAGTACTAGCAGTGGTAGTAGTACTAGACGTGGTAGTAGTAGTAGTGCTAGCAGAAGCATTAGCAGTATTAGAGGGTAAGTAGTAGTTGCAGTAGGAGTAGGAGTAGGAGTAGCAATATTATTGGGTAAGTACTAGTAGTAGTAGTAGTAGTACTAGAAGTGGTAGTAGTAGTAGTGCTAGCAGAAGCATTAGCAGTATTAGAGGGTAAGTAGTAGTTGCAGTAGTAGTAGGAGTAGGAGTAGCAATATTATTGGGTAAGTACTAGTAGTAGTAGTAGTACTAGAAGTGGTTGTAATTGTGGTGCTAGCAGAAGCAGTAGCAGTATTAGAGAGTAGGTAGTAGTTGAGGTAGTAGCCGTATTAGTGGGTAGTAGTAGTAGTAGTTGCAGTAGTACTAAAAGTAGTACGAGTAGCAGTATTAATGGGTAGGTAGTAGTAGTAGTAGTAGTAGTAGTAGTACGAGCGGTGGTAGCAGTAGAAGATTTTGTTGTGAATTTGCAAAACAGTACTTTTTAATTAAACTTTACATTTAATACTTTTTTGCTTTTACCTAAGTAGTGCATTTATTGAGTACTTTCATTTCTACTTGCGTAATGGCATTTTGAAGTACCACCATTTTTACTAGGTTTTAAGTACTTCTTCCACCTCTGCTAATCCTTGAGAGCTCAATAATAAAGCTTTGACAATAACTAAGGTCTTGTATTTTCTCATATTACTACTATCATGACATCCAATTAGGTGATTAAGCATTTTTTTTCTCAATAAAATAAAAAAAACTGCACACTTTCCACAATAAAACTTGAAAAAATGAACGTCTTGAAGTATTACATCACTAACAGCTGCAGCCATAATGATAACAAACCGACCATTATCTCATCTGTTGACAGTTTTGTGACTCACTCTGTAGTTTGTCCAGGAGTTTGGTTCGGGACAGCGGTGCCCTTTCCCTCCCAGTCAGCTTTGGCCCGAAGGTCGTCTGCGTGACTGCACATCAAGTACCTGCAAAACACCAGCACGGTACTCAGAAAATGATTCAACCAATGTGAAAATAACAAAAAAATAAACAGTTTTACCCCAGGGTTACAATTAAAAAGGGTCCAGCCAGCTTTACCCAGACACTTTCTTAGCAGATTCTCAAAGCTTTTCTGCCTTGTGTCGGTCTAGATTCTGTTTATCCTGCATGTGTTGGTGGTACTGTCCTATATCTTTGATTAAGTGTCCCTCCATAACATTTAATCAAGGGCACTGTTAATGAATACAGCTGTAAATCCACTTCTACAATAAGAAAACCTTGGGCTATAAGTTCAAATATTTTCTATAAAGCTTAGAAGATGGAAATGCTGTTCACATAAAAAGTCTGTGACACTTTAGAATAACACGCAACTATTAAGCAGTAATAGGCCATTAATAAATACATAATTAAAAATATTCAATTAAATAGTGTATAGGCATTGTATGAACACTGATGTATACAACTGTGGTAACATGAGCTTATTACTCCAGATTTAAACATTAAAGCTCCCTTATTCTGCTTTTAGCCATGTTATAATGTTGTATTCACCTCAAAAACAGACCTGGAGTAGTATTTTGTTTCAGTCACAAATGTTTAAGTGATCCTGTATGCTGAGGCCGTCCCTTTTCAAGAGCTGAAAACGCTCGGTCTCACAGCTCTACGTAGACACGTGAAACCAGGAAGTGCTCCTGAGGGTTTCTAAAGCCCATACACTGTCACCGGACTGTTTCTGATAATTTCAGAGCCTAAATTGTTGTCACTACAAAGCAGTCAGCTCATTTATCTATCTGTTAGCGTCATGTTGCTAACAGCCGTGCTAAATAGCCTTTTTAAGCTCTGTCCATTCCCCACCGTTGCCAGCATATACATTATTTTAAGTCATAAACATGAAATAATAATGCAAAGGTGTCCAAAACTACTTAAAAACCTGAAAAAAGCCTTTAATACCAATGTTTATAACTCAGTGGTGTTTATTAATGTTGAAGTAATGCTTTGTAAATACTGTAATACTAAATACTAATGCATCCCTACAGACCTGCTCTATGATACTAAATATGAGCTAATGGACTTTATTTAACAGTTCCTAGACACATTTATAGCCTGTCCGTCCTGGGAGAGGATCTCTCCTTCATGAGGTTTCTTCTTTTTAGGAGTTTTTCCTTACCGAGAAGAAGGGTGTACTTATTGTTTTTGTCTAATTGTGTGTTTATGTGCGATTAACTGTTTGTAAAGCCCTCTGAGGTGACTGCTGTTGTTATACTGAACTATATGAATAAAACTGAATTGAACTGAATCAATGCTTATTAGTGTGTGTTATTCAAAAGTGTTACCAAAAAGTCTTCAAAGCTTGATCCAGCCTTTTACAGCCAAAGAAACAGTGGAGTCCCAGCCAGGTCTTTGTTCTTTTTATTCTCCCCCTGTATTACTCAGCGTTGCAGCTAAGAGTGACTCATATCGGCCACGCTTCATGACTTACTACTATTTTTCTGCAGGATTCCTCCAAACACTCGCCCCCACTGCACCAACACTGAGCTCTCAGACACAATAGCCTTTTATTTACAATGCAACATAGTAGGACAATGTGAGATACTACTGTTTATAAATATATATATACACACACTGATCAGGCATAACATTATGGCCACTGACAGGTGAAGTGGATAACACAGATTATCTGAAGAGTACTGACCCGCTGAGGATGTGGATGCGCTCGGTGTTGTACTTGAGAGGCGTGAGTTCGGCTCTGAGCACCTGCAGGGCCTCCAGGACTTTACCATCCTCCAGATACTCCAGGTACTTCTGCTGCAGCAACAGGAACTTCATCCTCTGTGAAGGACCACGCAAACTTTACAGTTCTATATGCGGACACATTCAACCTCAGGACAATATGACTTTAAATATGACTAAATAAAACGTTCATCTTGCTCTAATTAGAAAGCAGCAGTGTGGAACAATGAATCAAAGTTAATACAGTTAATTTACTTATTATTATATTTTAAAATGATATAATTTTTCTGTTGCAGATTGTGGAATGAGCTTCTTCTGCACATCAGACAGGCCGATTCACTTCCTGTTTTTAAAACCTGTCTTAAAACACATTTTTTTTCTTAGCTTTTAGCTCAGTTTGAGGTTTTCGGCTTTTACTTTTTCGTCATAGTAGTTCTTATTGTTTTTACTGTATTGTGTCTATAATTGTATCATGTTTTTATTCCTTTGTTGTGTACAGCACTTTGTCTAACCTTGTTGTTTTTGAAAGTGCTTAATAAACAAATGCAATTTGGATTTTGGTTATTTACTCTGTATTTTTTAAAATAAAGTATCAGTTTACAGTTTACATTTTAAGCATGTAATGGAGCATTAACACAAAGAAAGAACGCAGAAATATTAATATAAGGAATCATACGTCTTTCCAGGGTAGCTCCAGGTTTTGTCTTGTGAAATATAAGACGTTTTTAAGACTTTTAGAGTCAAATTTAAATGCCAGCATCATCAACAACATAACACTGTATGAATTTTACACTCAGCAATAATCTGTACTTCTCTCTGATACTCAAGGGTTTTATTTTAAAAGTCTAATACAGATGAAAGAACTCCAGTGCTGCATAAAAAAAAAAAAACATGAAAAATTGTATCATTCAAATGCATGATTCATTTCTTCAATAAATATATCTTGTTATTGTGACACTACTTTTTGTTTTGACAAATTTTAAGACCTGCATGAACAAGACTTCATACCTACTCATAATATTTAATACTTTTAAAGCCTTGACTTTGGCACAATCAGCTGTAATACCTTTTTTAATGCTTTTCAGATCTTGGGGATACCCTGCTTTCAGAACATGTCTGAGGTCTAAACTACAGGAGGAGCAGGTATAATAATACAGTAAGATTCTGTGGAGACATGATTTTTGTTCCCTGCAGAGATGTGAGGTTTTTGTATTCACATCATGATATGCAAAAAGGTGAGAAAACCACTATTGGTGCCTTTAATGCCTGTAAAGTGTAGTAACTTGCGACATTAGATAATATAGGAGACACTGAAGAGGAAAAAAAACAAAAATGCAGAAAAGGGTGGTCCTGTATGTTGTTGCTTTGCTCTTTCAGCAGAGGAAACTCAGATCTTGTCCTTTCAAACACCTCATGCCCACTTTTGAAGCATTGTAATTATAATATTTATAATAACCTACTCTGATTGTGGTTAGTTTTTCACCAGCGAGACCTTTAACAGATAAGATTGTTTAACAGCAAAAATGAGTCATATGTATTATAAATCAGGCTGGGTATTACAATCATCATACTAATCCATTCTTTTTAAATTCTCATGTTTTGAAGTTCAGCAATTTGGTTTATTATAGGTTTATGTAAATAATGTTCAAGGCAAAAGCTAAAACACTCCCAGATTGTGTCTAGAGGTTCTTTTTAGTTCCTGAGAGCAAATATGAGTTGAGAGATTTGCGTAAATTCACTTTACAAAAAGCTAAAAAGGAAGTTAGGAGGAGATGTGTTTCTGTCACTGGGGTTAAATTGTGGAACAGTGCGCTAACTTGGCATTAAAAACATGTAGTTTGCTTTTTATGTTTAAAAAAGTATTGTACACTTCTATATTTGAAAGTTATGGCTGTAATTTGAATGATTTTTTTCTTTTTTTGTTCTTCCTTGTTATGATTATTATTACTATTTATTTTTCAAGTGTAGGTTAAGCAGTTGTAACTAGGCTGGCATAAATAAGCTTTCACAAACCTTTCACAATTACTGATGCAGACATACTTTCTAAGTGCATTATGTGACCTTCCTATTCATTATATCTCTTCAGTTTTCTTTCAAATACTTTTGCATTGAAAGTTGAGTCTGCCACATCCACATCGCACTTACCACGATGGCGCTGGGAGAATGCATCAGTGCCTTTAGCTCATTCAAATCACTCTCGGCCTGAAAAGAATAAAGAGAAAATGGGTGACGCACTTACAAAAACAAATCAACCAGCAGAGATTTCAGGTACGGCGTCAGTCTATAAGGATATGAATGGTGAATTTGTATTTTTTATTGCATGCACATTTGCAACTTACCTTAAAAAAGACTAATGCTTGATGGTAATAAGAGTCGCACCCCTGTTTATGACTTCTCCTTCATTACCTTTCACCTAATTTCCATTCAAAATAAAGTCTACCCTAAGATTACCAAAATGTAAAAGGTTTTATGACACTTTTTTTGTTTGATACTGTATTGTATCAAATGTATTGCAAGTTTTGAGTAATTGAATGTTTTCATAAGCAAATTAGGCATTATATGTGTAGAAATGTTGCAAATTTGTACTTCAAAATAACTATATATACACTCAAAAAACAATTTCTGATTATTTGAGAGAACCAGATTTAAAATTCTTGATTCATTTTGTCGACATGTTACATAAATAGGTTTTTACAGAGAGGATTATGGAGATCTTATTTTGTCTTTGTTTCAGTTCACTAGAAAATACTGACATCAAATTTTGTCTTGTTTTAGGAGTAAAATGACCAATAAATCAGGCTTGAAATTACACATCAACAAATCCCTCTCTGTAAAAGCCTTTGAAATGTAGTTAAGTACAGTACAAGACTGGAAATGTTAGTGCTCGTAGGAGCTACTGAAGAGGAGATCTGACTCAGAGTGAGAGAAAAACTCTCAAAGTTTGGGAGAACAGCATCTGAAATTAATATTTCCAATAGAAATCTATGGAAACAAGTGACTAACTGTATTAAACTACACATCTTAAAAGTGTAATTTAGACATTTTCTTTATTTCAACCATTAACGCCACATGTTAAAAGCAAAATATCCACATTTTAAAAAATGCTTTTTGCATGAAGTGTCTCCCCTAAGTGTAAAAGAAATTAATCTTCAGATATATGAAGCAATTGTGACATTATTTTATATTTTTCTCACTTCTTCACTGTAAATACAAGTCCAGTTGTCTCCTATATGACCCCTCCCTCAGCTTTACTTTAAATTTCTCCTTCTCATATTCGTACAAAGTTTTTTTACTGCAATGATGAAAACCAAGACATCTCTAGCTTGTTTTGCTCTAGCAGCGACGTGCCGCTTTCTCGCACGCCTCAAGACTTCTGTGACACCGGGTTGGCAACGCTTAGACTTGCAAATATCATTTTTGGCCCAGAGACACCAGGGAGAGATGCAGGATGCTTCATTTATCCCACAACACTGCTTTAACTCTGACACAGACTCTGAAATGGTTTATTTAAAGGTAAAAAATTACTGAGCTCCTCTTTAATCCAGTTGAGGGAAACAACAGGCACAAGTACAACATACAGACTTAAAAATGGTCTCAAATCTACCTCAGCACTCTTATTTTACAGCGTTTTCTCACATCACTACCCTCTCCTCTGGCTGCGTACTGGCTTCTTTGTATCCCATCAGAAAGCGCTGTCTGAGGCAAGGTGAGGCGTAAAATCTAAAAATAACTTTACCTGACATTGACCTATCAGAGCGAGGGCTTTTTTTCCCTCCAAGTGGAAGTACAGTAATATGATTTGCTTCACTTATATGCTACCCTATTTTAAATTTTCTGCCACTGAAGGGTTTCTGTGCAGAGGGTGCGTGGTTCACCTTGTCCCATTCGCCCTCCATGACGTGGTTTCGAAACTTGGTGGCGGACGGATGCTCGAGTCGGCAGCCGGACTCCTGCATCAAGAGGTCCACCGTCTGACTGTGGGAAAAACAACAACAAGAAATTAAGTCTATGGCACTTACCAGGGTATAATTTTTTTAGTTTAGCAAGATTTGGGATTTTTTTTTTTTTTGTTGAATATTATTGTAAAACAAATGACAGTTTTTATTTAAATATGTTTTTATTATGTGTTTGTCCCCTGATGAAGGCTGTAACGCCAAAGCTTTTTTAGTCTATTGTGACATTCCCTAAATAATAAAGGCTTTTTAACTTTATGAGAGAGTGCCTTGGGTATTTCTTTGTTTATGTTTTTATTATGTTTTTGTATTTTCGTTGCACTTTTACATAGTCATCTCATGCTCCATACAAAGCAAGAAATGAACGTTCCTCAAACATAAACCAACTGTAACAAATACACAAGCAGACAATAATTGATTCAAAACAAGAATGAAAAAAAAAACAACGAATAAACAAATAAACAAAACACACACATTGTTTCCCAAAACCATTTCTGTCCCCTTCCCATCCATTTTACTCTCACCCAGACATTACACAGTGGTTCAAACAGATTTGCTTTCGAGGTAGGCAACAAACAGTAGCCATAGTAGCCAAGTGGAGTACCTCAGATATTTGTTGCATCCATAATTTTAGAGATGGAGCTTTTTCCTTTCTCTAGAATCTCAGTAGTACTTTTTTTGCTAAGGTAATATGAAATTAATTGTTGTTGGAAGGAATTTAATTTAGTAACTTTTTCCGATGCACCTAGAATAATTGTTTTTGGATCTGGATTAAACAGGCAATTAAATAACTTTGATAAAACACCAAATATTCCAGACCAGAATAACAACATTTATGACAATAGATGAAGCTGTGATCTAAAGTCGCCTTTTGAAGTCCGAACTTTGCACAACTCGGAGAAATATTGGAAAAATCTTGTGTAATTTGGATAGTAAAGTCTATGTAAGAAGACTAAGAAAAATTACAATTACTCATTTATGAACTTTTTACTAGCCTGTTTGAATTTCTAGTTATGCCCTGAGGTAGTGATGAGTTACATTTACCTGAGTAACCTTTAGAATACATTGTACTTCTAAGTAGTTTTATTGCAACATTCTTTTTATCCAAACATACTAACTCCAACCACAAGGGGACAGCAGAGGACCAAAAGAGCTCCATGAATTATACATTTACTCATTATAACGACATAATGAGTTCATTTTGTTGTTTTCGACTTCATTTTCTTGTTATAACAAGAAAACAAGGTGCGTTTTCCCAAAATTTTGATAGCGTTATACCGGGTGATGAAATATTTGGCCTGTTATGAAGCTGCAGACTCGAAGCCTACGCTCAGGACCACCGCACTCTGTCCCAATAAACAGGTGTCCCGAGACTGCAGGCTACGTGTCTAAAGCTTCAGACTACTCGCTGAAATAGAGGCACAGGGGATGGAGATTATGGATCACCGCGTCAGATATTTATTCAATCAACTCATAAGAGGCCACTGTGAAAACCATGCTATGTATCTGTGAGATTTGGGGCTTATATGCTTAATTAGTGCTGATGTGAAGCCAGAGCTACCCTCCCATCTTTTAGCAGTTCAGACATCTCACTCTGCTTTAGGGCTGAACGATTTTGAAAAAATATCAATCTGTGATTTTTCTGACAGATATTGCGATTGTGATGAGATTTACAATATATGTTGTAAAATCAATGTTCAGCTGACTTTACATTTTGAGATGGAGCATTGACACTTGACAGAAGAATAAATACTCACTGCTAAACCTGTAGAGGTCTGAACACAGCTGTAGCACAGTTTATACATAACAAGACCCTGTGGGAGCAGGATATTTTGTTCTCTACTGAGGACATTATATTACCTAAATAATTGCAGCCTTTACAATTTGCTAATTGCAACAGTTTAAAGGTACTGTAAGCAGCGTGTGCTCGTAGGGTACTGCAGTCTAAATCAAAACAATGTTCTGTTTTCCGATTGTACGATCAGCCATACAATTTTAGAACCAAAACAAAAAATGTAAACAAAAACAACTTGGCCATTATGTAAAATTTATTTTATTCATTTAATCTACATCATATCTTGGCACAGATGTGGGTAGTTTGTATGAAATATAAAAATATATATATACTGCTCATAGAACCTTTAAATTGCAATTTCGATTTGATTTCAATTAATTGTGCAGCCCAACACTGCAGTTCATAGGAAACATCCAAAATCACTTTATCTCAGCGAAAAAACCTCAAAAGGGCAATAAAACGACCTCACAGGCCCTACTAGCACAGCAAGTTTGATTAATATTGCCTTATTGGTTTTCACAAAAAACAAATTTTCTGAATCTATACCATAGAATGACACAGTATAATGCATAAAAGAGACAAGCACACAGCACTAATGTTCCCACACATGAACTCTGATAAGCTGACTCATTTTGGCTTAGTTATGAATGCACACCTGCTTCTGGTTTCTGTAGTTTACATTTAAAGCCCAAAATAACATAGAACATAGCTTATTTCTATAATGGTTCCCAATAAATTTGTCAATGAACTATATCGGCAATCATTAATCATTACTGAGGTCAAGCTAAATTAATTGTGTGGTCATATAATGCAGTCCTGTATGAAAGTGCAGGCATAACCTTTGAGTAGTAGCCTCTGCAGTCTGGCTCCTGGCTCCTATACCACTTTATATAACGTAATATGCCATGGTGTGAAAAAAACAGCACTGCAGAAAACGCTGAGTAGTCCTCCAAAGTTTTCCTGACATGTAGAAGGTTAAAAGTGGATTCATTAAAATAATAACGGTAATAACAATGGTTCTCAAACTGTGGTACTGGTATCACTGGTGGTACGCAGGGTTCTTTTGGAGTTAAAAGTAATGATTGAGTTAATTTAGAGCCAGTTTTATTCCTGTCTTAGTCCTGCTCTGGTTGGGAATTTGAAGACCAGTGCTTAGACCAGGTTTAGTCTTGTCTTAGACCTGGTTTGTGTGATGTCCTTATTTTGTCCTGGTCATGTTTACTCCTGTCATAGACCTTGTTTAGTCCTGGTTTTGCCCTGGCTTAGTCCTGGTTTAGTCCTAGCTTAGACCTGGTTTAGTCTTGGTTTAATCCCAATTTAGTCCTGGTCTTAGTACTGGTTAAGTACTGGCTTAGACTTGTTTATGTTATAGTTATGTCCTAATTATGTCCTGGGCTGGTTTTGTCCTGGTTTATTCCTGATTTTGTCCTGATTTAGTCTCAGTTTAGTTCTATTTTAGTCTTTGTTAATCTCAATTTAGTTCCGGTTATGTCCTTTGTTAACTCTAGCCCTGTCTTAGACCTGGTTTAGTACTGCCTTAGACCTGTTTATGTTGTGTCCTAATTATGTCCTGGGCTGGTTTTGTCCTGGTTTAGACCTGATTTAGTCTTGGTTTATTCCTGATTTTGTTCTGGTTTAGTCTTGGTTTAGTTCTGGTTTAATCTCGATTTAGTCCTGATTATATCCTGGTTAACTCTAGTCCTGTCTTAGCCCTGGTTTAGTACTAGCTTAGACCTGTTTTTGTTATGGTTATGTCCTGGTTATGTCCTGACTGTGTCCTGGGCTGGTTTAGTCCTGGTTTAGATCTGGTTTAGACCTAGTCTAGTCCTGGTTTAGACCTGGTTTTGCTCTGGTTTAGTGCCTGTTTTGTCCTTATTTAGTAATGCCTCATTTTAGTCCATTAAAGACTCTGAAAGCCAAATATTTAGAAAAAACATTTGAGAAGCTCTATAGCTTATTACGGCTTACGGTGTGCCTTCATTGAGGGGTATTTGAGTTAATCATCCTAATTACTGTAAGTGCTACATGATTAGGGTGCAGTTAGGGGCCGGATATGACCCGGGCAGTTAGCTGTGATCCTGGCGGCATGTTAGCTTTCTGTTTAGCTTTGATATAAACACATGTGGCAGAAAAGTACTTCGTGTTTAAAAGGGATGTGGCTAAAAATAGGCCATTACATGAAAACGCTTGCTTTTCTTATGCCCCATTATGTTCTGACAACTTAATTACTGATGCAGAGTTTCTGTTACAGGATTAAGTTGAGGGGTGTAGTGCGTTTACCAAAGACTTTGATGAAATTGGAGCAAATTTAAAGGTTTAAAGGTCCTATATTATGTGTTTTTCAGGCTTTCTGAAATAGTTTTGGTCACCTTTGCATTAATATTTCATGTTTTATGACGTCAAGTATAAAGTGTATATATGGAAAATGTCTTCTTTTGAGGAAATGTTACTTTTTATTTGCTGTGTGTCGCCCCCTGCTAGCAACCGGGGGAAATGTCAGAGCATAAAATGGCTATTTAGCACGGCTATTAGCAATATGAGGCTAACAGATAGATAAATGAGCTGACTGCTTCGTAGTGACAGCAATTTAAGCTCTGAAATTTGTTGGAACTTGGGGTGGGACGCTAAACAATAATATTGCTAATCACGATAAAAACAGTAAAGCTTAATTGATCATGGCAATTTTTCTTGAGAAGGCTCAAAGCTCGTCTTCAGTCCAGTTTCTCTAGAACTGGTTAAAATACTTGATCAGCAGAGCAGACAGATGAACTAAGGCTTACAGTGGACTGAGAGGCGTTCAAGCCGTCTGAGGATTTAACAGCAGCTCTAAATGTTTGCAGCCCTAAATGCTAATAAACGTAGCTAATTTACAAGGTAATCATAAGTTTACCATTAAATATAAACAGTGACACTTTGACTGTACGAAATGAACAACAAAGTTAGAAAATGCGTTCCTCGCTTGGTAAATGCGTCTCACACAGCCCCATAAATGTATCTAAGCTGCAGCTAACATGCTTTCACTTTTAATCTTTTACAATGCAATGATGTAAAATGCATATTTCTGTGATCTATAAACGTTCTGATAGTAGTATGACTAATTGCTGTTTGAATGCCACTCCTACCTTTATTAAAGTACCTTGTACACGCTGCAGCAGTCCAACAGTCACTGTGTTATCCAGGTCAGTACAGCTGTTGTTTACATGTATATTCTACATTTTGCCCACAAGGGGGAGCTGTATGTTTGCAATAATTTATCCGAAAACCATAAACTTGAGTCTGTCATGTCACTGTAAAATAATTCCAGTATGTTTTAGCTACATTTTCAAACTACAAAAATTATTTCATAGTTATTGGGATAATAACATTAATCGCAATTACTGTGGCCCAGATAATCGTGACATAAAATTCTATTATCGTCCCATGCCTAGTTAGAACAAGTCCGGTGACGGTGTATGGGTTTTAGAAACATGCTGGAGCACTTCCTGATTTCGCGTGTCTATGTAGAGCTGTGAGAGCATATTCAGATCTTGAGAAGAGGACGGGCAAACTACACAGGATTACTCAGTGTGCTCGCGTACCCCTGGTTGGGAAGCACTGGTCTAAGCAACAGCTGCTTGTAGCCATTACACAATAAGGAGCATGTTTAACTACTTGTAAAAATGTAAACAAATATAATGTTGCTTGGATAACAGACCGGCATGACTGGAACAAATCATGGTGTGCCAATGACACCTTCCACTTTGTTAAATGAGCTTTAAATGTCTATTGTTACCAGTATGACGCATTCGCTGCAACGTTTTACACAACACACCTTTGAATTACTCACAAACACGATCGTCTACATTGAGTTAGGTTTAGTAATACATATGGCTTGGGGGCATTTATCGTCTTAACTCAGCCCTTAGTGTTGCTTAAAAATGATGGATGTGAGTGAAAGAGCCACAGTTTAATCCGTTTAATCATAAATATTGTGGAGCGGCAGAAGGCATCAGGCCGAAGTGTGATGAATGAGAGCGATAATATACAAGTCATGTGACAGCTGCTGAGTAAGATCACAGCCACACTGAATCAACAACACGGCCATAAATGGGTCTAAAACTGGACTAAACCAAGGCCCAAACAAGGACTAATACAGGGACTAAACAAGTAAAATCAAAGCAGGACAAAAGCTTGGCTCAACTATTAAGTACTGCAATCAGGCATAACATTATGACCACCTGCCAATTATGTGACAATGGTTTTATCTTTTTAAACCTCTTGAACAGCATTTCATGTTTTACAACATTTAAAAACATCATGTGACTAAAAGAAAGCATTTACAATAATTACTTTACTACTGCCATAAAGACACAGGTGAAGAGACCAACAGAGGGCAGCGGAACTGTTACGCTCTTCTGATCAGAATCAAAGAAAAAGAGCTTTTAACTTGCTTAAACTTTTTGTATGATGCCATTTTACTACAAAATGAACAATCGTTGTGATGAATCAGTGGAAACAGAGCTGTACACCGTTTTTGGGGTGGGGGGTGTTTTAAATGAATGACAGCAGACTGGATGTAGAGGGCTTGTTGTTGCGTTTTGAGAGGTCAGAAACTCAGCGCCAGAAAATACAGGATTACTCAAAGAGGCATGAGTGAAGCAAAACACAACTCTGTATTTTCCGGACTATAAGTTCCACTTTTTTCATAGTTTGGCTGGTCCTGCGACATATAGTCAGGTGCGACTAATATATCAAAATAAATAAAAATTTTACATTCAACATTACCGTCTACAGCCACGAGAGGGCGCTCTAGGCTTGTGACAACTACTGTCAGTAGTATTCAGTGATGTATAATGAGATCAGGAGCTTGGTGAACTTGCTTACCGGTAACTTTCTTGTCAGACTCGCTGGCTTGTTTTGTTAATTTAGCCTCTTCATCCTCCCAGGTTTGTTCTTTATGCTGTTGTGTAGCTGAATAACTGTTAATGTTATGTTGACATACCAGATATTCAGCCTGTCGTTCTTGTGCTACTGTGTAGTTAAATAACTTGCCTTTCCAGATTAAATGTCTGTCTTGGATTGTGTGAAATAAATTTCTAAATAAACGCAACTTATAGTCCAGTGCGACTCAAATATATTTTTTCCTCTTCATGATGCATTTTTTGATGTGACTTATACTCCGGAGCAACTTATAGTCTGAAAAATATGGTATGTTTTTGATGAGGAAACATTAAAACATCGTAGAAAGCTCAAAAAAGTTGATTTTGCAAACTCTTTAATGACAGATATTAATATCAAATTCACCTCCTAACAAAAACACTTTTTTTTTTTTATTATTAGTTAGCTACCAAGTATTACGTTTTGACAAGTAGAGGCTTCCTTCTAACCACACTAGGACTAGAGCAAGATTAAATGTACAATACAGGACTAGGTAAAACTTTATTTTACACTACACTTGATACAGTGTAAATACAGTGTAACCAGTGTGTTTTAACAAACTGTAATATCATGTAACTACATAGCACTTACATTAGGACTTTTCGTTCACTTACAGTTTCTAGATACAAATGTGATAAAAACACTTGTTACATTACTCTACCAAAGTGCATTTTACTTCTGTAGAAAACAGCACAGTGACAATTTTACTCAGTGGTAATGTGCACTTTGATGGAGTAGTGTGTTTCTTATTACATTTGTACTTAGAAACTGTAAGTACACAAAATTCCACCATATAAGTACAACGTAACCAGGCTATTACAGTTTGTTACACTGACACAGTATCAAGTGTGGTGTAAAATAAAGTGTTACCGAGTATTAAACTACAAATTTACACTTATTTCACATTTCCTCTTTTGTTTACACGGAGAGGATTTTTTTTTGACTGTGTGGCACTCAGCAAATCACAGCTTAGTGGAGAGATAATTACACCAAAACTATAATGCAGTGACAATTAAAAGCCATTACAAATCTAAATGTCTTTTTTAATTATTGACAAGCACTGAGGTAGAGGATGGTATTCGTTTACAATCATTCAGCTGATTAAAGCCTTTAAAAGCAGCACAACAACAAGGCCTGAGGACCTAGGACCAAAATAGGGTTAACCTATGATTAATTCAAGAACTAACATAGGACTAAATACAGATTTAAATCAACCAGAACCAAATCTTGACACAAAAAAGCATAAATTACATTATCAGGGTAGCTCCAGGTGTTGTCTCTTGAAGTGTAGGACCTTTATAAGACATTTTAATGCACTTAGAATAAATTTTAATGCCAAGACTGCCGGCAAAAAAACAATAATCTGTATAAATATTACACACAAAAAATCAGTAGCTATTACTCTCTGAAACTCATTGGTTTTATTAATTTAAGGTCTAATACAGGTGAAATAACTCCAGTTTTGCATAAAAAAATCATACGTTTCAGTGTTAACAGCATTTACTGTATTGTGTGGATGTTTTTTGCAACAATTTGTCTGCAACATTATGCAGCCATATAAACAGTAGACTTTGCTTTAAAAAACCTACTAAATAAAAGCACTTTTGAGTGGGTGACTTTAAGATATTCATAAAACCACTACTATTTGTTGCCAAATTCTCATCCAACTCACAAAAAAGACAGACTTCTCAGTTGTTACTTACAAAGTATTATTCTAAAATATATTTTTGACAAGAATAACACTGAAAAACTTGCCTTAGAAGTCACAATTTGACAATTTAAGACTTAGATGAACTAAATTCAATACCTGTCCTTTTGATTTAATACTTTTAAGACCATGATTTTGGGAACATCAAATTTAAAACCTTCTTAATACTTTTAAGACCTTGGGGCTATCCTGAAAAAAGGAGAAATTACTCCATGACAATTAAAGGTAATATGAGCAGTATATATTTTTTATAGTTCATAAAGATTACCCCCATGTGTGCCAAGATATGATGTAAATATGTTCAAATCAAATAATAGTTTTACTGATAACAATGGTATGGTTGAGTTACTACAAATTAAAAAAATGTTTTACATAATGGCCAAGTTGTTTTTGTTTACAGTTTTTGTTTTGGTTCTAAAACTGCATCACCAATTGGCCACTCTGTAAGAGACCATAGTTTTGATTTAGACTGCAGACCGTTTTCAAACCAGTACGAGCGCATGCTGCTTCCAGTGCCTGTAAGATTTAGGACTAAAATAGGGTTAAAACTAGGATTAATCCAAGAACTAACATAGGACTAAAGCCAGACTTAAATCAACCAGAACCAAATCTTGACCAAAAAAAGCATAAATTACATTATCAGGGTAGTTCCATTTTTTTCTCGTAAAATTTAAGACCTTTTTAAGTCTTTTTAATGCCATTTAGAATAAAATTTAATGCCAAGATTGCCGGCAACATTATACAGTATCAGTATTACTTTCTGAAACTCTATAGTCTAATTTCAAAAGTCTAACATCGGTAAAATAACTCTGGTTTAAACAGTCTAAACTGCATCAGCGATCGTCCAATCAGAAAAGAGACCATTGTTTTGATTTAGCCTGCAGTACCCTTTTCAAACCAGTATGAGCGCATGCGTCTTGCAGTACCTTTAAAAAAAAAAAAAAAAAACATAGCCCAATGTCAACCCAATGACCCCAGCCCTGCACTGAACTGAATGCCCCCCTCCTCCTCCCCCTCGTGACTTACTTGAGTCCTAAATCGTGTAAATGCTGTCCTATGAGCCGGATGACATCCTCCTCGGACTGGGACAGGCGCTTCTTCTTCTTCACCGCGGAGCTGACCTCGAGCTGCGGGCTGTTGCTGTTGCTGTTCGTCGGTGAAACTCCATTGTTGTTGTTGTTGCTGCCGCTCACAGAGTTGCCATTGTTGTTGGTGTTGTTGGCGTTGTTGGTGGTGACTGGCAGAAGTCCGTTGGTCACCTCCACCACCGCGGACACCGAGTCGCCGTTCTGGGCTCCGTTGCGACATGACAGCTCGGTCTCCGTCTCCTGTCCTGCCCCATTCGCCTGCATTGTTATGTATTTTTAATCTCTACCCAGCGACTTTCAATGGTTTTCGGAAAAACGACAGGGCCCACTGACCCAGATGCAGCCGAACTAAACTAGCGCGTTGTTGTGTTTCCTCTGCGGCCGAGTCTCGCCGTGTTGTTGTTGTTGTTTTTTTTCTCCCCCCCAGCTTTTCGACTCGTACGACGGACAAACGGAGGCCCGAGTTACTCCGAAAGCCGCATTTTGTCAAATGTCGGGGTTCGAGGCGCTGTCAAGTGCCGTTTGACGCGGACAAGTCGCAGGGTAGCGCTTGTTATTGTTGCTCTCAGACAGCTGCAGCCCTGTTATGGACATACGCAGTGACGTCAGCGGAAATTCCTTCACGTCCTCCGCGTGCGCTGCGTCACCTGCAGGGGGCGCGCGCGTTGCGTCTCAGTGGTCTCAATGCAGCTTTTTTTTTTTCCCCAACAAAAATGGATTGTGGTAAAACTAGAAGGGCTTAAAATTAATATAAAAAATAAATAAATGTATATAATAAATGCATTTATTTTATTCGAGATTTTAATCAATCAAAATTTATTTATAAGAATAAGAATAAGAAAACCTTTATTAGTCCCTCAGTGGGGAAATTGCATTGTCACAACAGCATAAGTACAGTTTTTTGTTTGTTTTTTTTTCAACAAAAATGGATTGTGGAAAAACTAGAAGGGCTTAAAATTAATATAAAAAATAAATAAATGTATATAATAAATGCATTTATTTTATTTGACATTTCAATCAATCAATCAATGGACATTTATTTATAAGAATAAGAAAACCTTTATTAGTCCCTCAGTGGGGAAATTGCATTGTCGCAACAGCATAAGTACAGTTTTTTTTTTTTGTTTTTTTTTCTGTTCCCAACAAAAATGGATTGTGGAAAAATTAGAAGGGCTTAAAATTAATATAAAAAATAAATAAATGTATATAATAAATGTATTTATTTTATTCGAGATTTTAATCAATCAACATTTATTTATAAGAATAAGAATAAGAATAAGAATAAGAAAACCTTTATTAGTCCCTCAGTGGGAAATTGCATTGTCGCAACAGCATAAGTACAGTTTTTTTTTTTTTTTTTTTTTTCAACAAAAATGGATTGTGGAAAAACTAGAAGGGCTTAAAATTAATATAAAAAATAAATAAATGTATATAATAAATTTATTTATTTTATTTGACATTTCAATCAATCAATCGACATTTATTTATAAGAATAAGAATAAGAAAACCTTTATTAGTCCCTCAGTGGGGAAATTGCATTGTCACAACAGCATAAGTACAGTTTTTTGTTTGGTTTTTTTTTCAACAAAAATGGATTGTGGAAAAACTAGAAGGGCTTAAAATTAATATAAAAAATAAATAAATGTATATAATAAATGTATTTATTTTATTTGACATTTCAATCAATCAATCAATCAATCAATGGACATTTATTTATAAGAATAAGAATAAGAAAACCTTTATTAGTCCCTCAGTGGGGAAATTGCATTGTCGCAACAGCATAAGTACAGTTTTTTTTTTTTTTTTTTTTTTCCCCCCAACAAAAATGGATTATGGCAAAACTAGAAGGGCTTAAAATTAATATTAAAAATAAATAAATGTATATAATACATTTATTTATAAGAATAAGAATAAGAAAACCTTTATTAATCCCTCAGTGGGGAAATTGCATTGTCACAACAGCATAAGTACAGTTTTTTGTTTGTTATTTTTTCAACAAAAATGGATTGTGGAAAAACTAGAAGGGTTTAAAATTAATATAAAAAATAAATAAATGTATATAATAAATGTATTTATTTTATTTGACATTTCAATCAATCAATCAATCAATCAATGGACATTTATTTATAAGAATAAGAATAAGAAAACCTTTATTAGTCCCTCAGTGGGGAAATTGCATTGTCGCAACAGCATAAGTACAGTTTTTTTTTTTGTTTTTTTTTTCGTTCCCACCAAAAATGGATTGTGGAAAAATTAGAAGGGCTTAAAATTAATATAAAAAATAAATAAATGTATATAATAAATGTATTTATTTTATTTGACATTTCAATCAATCAATCGACATTTATTTATAAGAATAAGAATACGAATAAGAATTAGAACAAGAATAAGAAAACCTTTATTAGTTCCTCAGTGGGGAAATTGCATTGTTGCAACAGCATAAGTACAGTTAGCAGTAGCACACAGTGGTATCACACAAGAGGGCAAAGTGTATCAGAGACCAATCTGGCCAAAGATAATTAAATAAAAAACTAAACTACAAGTAGAGCTAAATAAACTAAATTAGAATATGAGCAATTAAATACACTATAATAAATATGTACAGTATATAGTCTGACAGAGTATGAATATTCAAAATACCACAGGTAAAGAGTGTGCATTGTGAATAGCTGCTTCAATAAAATAATTATGGCACATAATACTAAATAAATATTGCACAGGTTTCCACAAGGTGCTGCCAGTTAGAGCCCTTTACAACACTCAGGGTGAACAAAGTGCTTTCCAATAAAATCAAATTAAAATCAAAATAAAACAATAAAATCAGAAAAGATATAAATATATTCATACAGCAAATTATAAATAGTGTGTCACAACATTACTAAGTGTTGAAAGCCAGTCTGAATAAATATGTGTTAAGCCTGGATTTAAAAAGAGCAAAGTCTGTGATGGTTCAGAAGACAGCTTGTTCCAGAGTCTGGGCTCATTTATTCAGCAGGAAAGTCCCACTGAGATTACACAACACTCTCTTCTACAGGGGAGAGTCCCGGCCCCATGGGGGACATTTTGTACATATTTTTGGCTAAATAAAATAATCATAATCATAAACATAATCATTATATCACTGTATTAGTATTTTATTAAATATTTAATATCCCAAATTTCCTGTGTGCTCCCTGACTTCTGGCTTTACAAATTAAAGGTGCTATTAGCAGTATATATATTTTTTAAATTTTTAATAAAAATTACCAACATGTGTCCCCAGATATGAGGTAAACATGTTTAAACCAAATAATACTGATGACAATGGTACAGCTGATTTATTCACAATTTAAAAAAAATTTACATAATGGCCAAGTTGTTTACATTTTTGTCCAATCAGAAAAGCGGAAAAAACTCCATGCTCTGGTTGCCACATAGGTCAATATTAACATGCAGCAGAGCAACAAAACCAGGGCAAAAGAGCTCACTGTGACTGGCAACACATAGATTGTTTTTAAACCAGTACGAGCGCATGCTGTTTACAATACCTTTAAGAATACTGTCTGTAAGCAAATGCAGTTTTTTTTTTATTTCTCCTGCTATGTGCAATAATAAAATAAATCAGATATTCATATTTTTCATTAAAAAAGTCTCATTTTATAAAAGTCGCTGACACATGTTTGAACCAAGTGGTAAATAACAGTGTGCACTATGTTCTGTAGGCTATATCATACTTACTATATAAAGAGAGCTTAATTCGAGGGGAAACAAGAGGGTTTATATTCCCCAAATTTGGACCAGGACCTGGTTGAGAGAGTCCCTTACCTCTTTACCATAATTATTTAAACATTGACTATAAGATTATACAAATTAATATAGCTATTTTGCAGACTTCATATCAATGTATATTCCCAGAGTTTTTTTTATTTTTATTTTCAGTTCGGTCGTCTGTATTTCCATAATACTTAATACATAATACATAATTAAATGTAGCCTAGGGGTCTCCAACCTTTTTCCCCTGAGAGCTACTTTTACAAAATGAAAATGACTACTCCTGTTTTGTAACATTAATTAATTCATTCATCTTCCTCTGCTTATTTCTGTTAGGGGTCCCAGTAACCACTACTTCCCCCAGATTTATATTGAAACTATGGTGACACTGATGATTCTTAATAAAATAATCTTATTAAAAACATTTGTTGGAGTAAAAGTGTAAGTTAATGTCTCTATAGTACAGTATAGTTTTTTCTATTTTTATAATAATATAAGAATGAAACATATCACCTGTTACCAATTTATTGTCCAGCTTTAGTAAATTACAATATGGTGGGCCGCCATCTTCTCAATTAATGGGAAACACTGCCAGTAACTATGAGCTTTAGGCGGGGAACTCCCTGACAGAGGCCACTCAGTTACAGAGCTCACACTTTTAAAAGTAATTTTGTTTCCCCTTAACATTTACCTGAACATTTAAAAGTGTGTGGGTCCACAACTCAGATACTTAGTTCACCTGCATGTTCATTTTGTAACTGTATCGATCAGTTTTGTTGATAAGTGTGTGTCACTTATCATTTACATTCATGAAACAAAACTCTGTTCCATATTGTTCATAGGGTGACCACCTGTCCCTCTTTTGGTTGTACTGCACAGCCATTTAATCCTCTGTCCCTCCGTCCCACTGATTAAGACAATGTCCCACTTTTGCATAGTTGCTCAGTGGATCTTGTAAAAAAAAAAAAAAAAAAAAAAAAGAGATTCAAGAAGCCTATAGAACAAAATCAGGTCAGTGTTCCCTGTGTAAAATGTAGAATATTTTTGGGCATTTTGATAGATTGATAGGTTGAATATAGAGCTGCTGCAGGTTTGTTTTGAGAATATGCAGACTGCGAGCTTTGATTTTTTTCTGTTCCATCCATTTTATTCTAATTAATAACGTCTCAGTTAAGACATTACTTTGCAAAATCTGTGTTTTTTGGGATGAAAACAGCGCATCATATGTTTTATAGGCCCTAAACTGAAGCAACTTGTATCTCAGTAAGTTGGCAAGTTACATTTGTTTATCGAAAGATTTATTTCTCGAGTCCCTCCCACTTTGTCCCACCAAATTGCACA
Source organism: Bostrychus sinensis (assembly GCA_020698575.1). Lineage (NCBI taxonomy): Eukaryota > Metazoa > Chordata > Actinopteri > Gobiiformes > Eleotridae > Bostrychus > Bostrychus sinensis. Next base: position 8,324,862 of record CM036247.1, read on the forward strand.
ACTTGTCCCACTTTTTATAGTTTTTGAGGTGGTCACCCTAATTCAGGGGTGTCCAAACTATGGCCCGGGGGCCAAATGTGGCCCGCAGACTATTTTTTATTGGCCCTCGGGCTTCATTCACAATTGGCCCAGATTGCCACAGGTAGCATTGTTCACTGCAAGGTTGAAGCGCAGGTAAAAAACTTGATTTGTGTGAGATGTACCTGGCATTAAGAAAAAGAAAAAAAAACAAAATTAGCGGTTGGTGGCACCAAAAAAAAAAAAAAAAAAAAAGAAAAAAAAAAAGAAAAAAAATGTGCTGGTGCCCAAATGTGGGGTTGTTGAAGGGGGTCAAGAGTAAAACAAATCAATAAAAATATCCATGAGAATGATTCACTGTGAAGATCTCTGAAGGAAAGTGATATCTTGTTTTGTGGTGATGCAAAATATGGCGCCTCGACTGAGTGGCCCTCCTGCACATACATTTTTCAGTATGTGGCCCCCAAGGAAAAAAGTTTGGACACCCCTGCCCTAATTGTTCATGAAAATAGTAGTAGGGTTTTCAGCTGTGGTCCCGCTGCTGCTGATCTCATATCACTACCGACGCAGCAAACTTTACTGCAGCACAACTGTTTTCTTGACAACTAACTGGCGATAATCATTTTGTGCATGAAAAGGGGAGGCACCTATGAATTTGATTGGTTACATACACCAGCCGGTCTGCCAAGGAAAAATAAAATGTGACTAATCTTGCTTTGAGGATTCATAAAAACCTTTGGGGAGCTACTTGGGAAGCGGTTGTGAGCTAACCCTGCAGCCCCAACTAATTACAACCCACAATATAAAATACAATACAGCAAAAATGTCAGAGTTTATCTAAAATGACTTAATCTGAGTTAGTTTTTTCTTCTGTGATTACCGTTATGTGAAAGATAAGGCACAAGGCTTTAACTCCCAAACATAAATAAAGACAGCACTGTTTCATTGTATTTTTATTTTATTTTATTTAATTTAACTCACCTTAAGATGACATTTAAGTTAAATCAAGAGGGTACACAAACAGAGAAATCTCTTCAACTTAAAGACCGACATTAACCATCTCTAAATCAGTCCACTTAAACTTCAAACAGGAACCAAAACTGGGAATAAAACTCGGACAAACTCAGATCGATTTGAGCCACGGGACAGAGTGGTTTTGGTTTTTTGCCACTGTCTGCGCTTTAGACGATTTTAGTGTTCCTAAACAACATGGCTGCGATAAGTTAAACAGACCGCCGCACGTTTGCAAAGGATGAATGATGAATTAGCAACATGGTTTTGACAACTGGCAACTAAAATGTAATGTCAGTGCCTGGGTGGAGAACATTAGCAAGGACGTTTGTAATAAATTTAATGGTAAAATTAGCATCACATAAGATAAATTGGTTGTTTTGCTAGTTTGTTAGCAAGAAAACTCAAAAAGTTATGGTCGAGCATTGATGACCATTTCAGAAAAGACCACGAATTGGAAAAGAAATATTCCGATCACTGTCTAGATCCAGGGTGGCACCGTAATGCCTTGGCAGTGGTCTACGCTCTTCAAGTGGTTCAAATTGTTTTACATATTTACTTACAATTATTTATTCATATTTTTAAACCTCTAGAACAGCACTGCATGCTTTACAACCTTTTAAAACTTATCTGACTAAAAGAAAATGTTTTTAATAAGTAGTCTGCTGGTGCCATAAAGAAACAGGAGAAGAGACCAGCAGAGGGCAGCAGAGGGCATGTTGTTGTGGTCTTTTAAACGGAATTTAAAGAATAAAAGCAGTGGTGGATTGTAACAAAGTAAAAGTACTTAGTTACTTTACTTAAGTACAATTTTCATGTATTTGTACTTTACTTAAGTCAATGTTACAAGGTGTACTTTTACTTCTACTTTACTACATTTTAGAGCAAGTATCTTTACTTTTTAGTCCACTACATTTCTGAGTTGGCTTGAGTATTTTGAGTTTTGTTAAAATCATGTGTTTTTGTCGTGCCCTCATTGTAGACACACAGTACTTAAATATAAAGATGCAGTATAGCAGTACTCCTTAAAAACATCAAAATACTAAAGACAGAAGACCTCACCAACAAGTTCAGTTTCTTCTACTGCACCAGTTTGTTCATTTCATCTGCAATCAGCACAATTTTTCACCCAAATCCCTCATGTTTAACACAATAATGAGTTGTAGAGGTGATAACTTTTACTTGAGTAAATTTTTGCTCATTTATCTGTACTTTTACTTAAGAAAAGAAATTGAGTACTTCTTCCACCACTGAATAAAAGGAACTTCACTTCCTTAAACCTATTGTATGACGCCATTTTATTATAAAATAGCTGAAGAAGAATCAGTGGAAACAGAGCTGTACACTGTTTTTTGGATAAATGAATGAGAGCAGACCAAAACATAAAATATTATCATTATTATGTACAAAAAAGTGGCGTATTTTAGCTTCTACTTGAGTAATATTATTTTGAAGTAACAGCCTACAGACCAAAACCATCTTATTGATTCATAATTTGCTATATATTTGGCGGCCATATTGTTTACAAACACTAACAGGGTCTATATTGTAATTTCCTAAAAACCTCAGACAAAAACCAAGAATCAAATACAGAGTCGTCACAATATTATTCAAAGTGCTATTTTGTTCCCAAGCCTGAGATTTCTTTAAAAATACAGGAAACAGCTGCTGTGGTCCACGCTTTGGCATTGACGCCTGTATCGTTATTTATCATTGGCACTTTCACACATTGTCTTTGTGTAAGAAAAAACAAATAAACAAAAAAAACAAAACAATGCCCCCATAATCTTCTGTAATAAATAAATCTGAACCGTAAACCGCTCTGTATAATTTCTATGTACACACGCCGCCTTCGCTTTCCATAAATACAACAAAATGCTTACATTACGTTATAAAAATATGGATTAAAGGGGAAGAAATGGTTCGTTCGGAGAGAGGAGAGTCAAGTTTGTCGAAGAGGATACTATTGCACTTTCATCCCATTTTACACAGACAGCAATGGGCTTCACAATCAGCAGAGGCTTCCTCACACACTCACTATTTCAAAAGTGTACCGCTCTGATTCAAAATACAGTGTTTTTTCATTTCAAACAAGCAATTTATTAGTGTGGAAAGACAACAAAACCCATGTTTAAGGCGTATTTTCTGAATTTTGGGGGGAGAAATTGTGTATTTGCTGGGCTTTTGTGTGTGGAGTTTGCGTCTCTGGGTCACTGTGATGTTGTTGTTGTGTCCTTGGGCATGACATTGCCTACTCCAGTCATGGCTGAGGAAGAAGAGCATACGGCATAAGAAAATAAAACCTGTGGCGACCCCTAATGAAAAATAAAGTGGACGAAAGATTAAAAAAATATATATTATGCACGTCTCTGTGTGTCAGCCCTGCCTGAGGCCCAAAGTTACTGGGATAGGCTCGAGCACACGCCACCCCAAACGGGAATAAGCAGAAGAATACCTTGGTCCTTGGGCAAGAAGACCTTTCATCTACATTGCCTACTCCAGTCACAGTTATGTGCAACAGGAAGGGCATTTGGCGTAAAAAAGTTGCCAAATCGCAGTGTGATTCATTTACTGCGGGGACTGGGGCTGGGTACTGTTTTTGATTCCAGTTCTTAAACGATACCTGGTTTTCAATACCTATGGTGAGCTAATTCATCTTCTACAATCATAAAACACAATAATATTGAATAAAAGATACATTTTTGTAGCAATATTCTCAGCTGTAAGTTAAAATCAGTAGTTTGTTTTATTTTGTGTTATTTATTTGATTCATACATGCAAAGGAACATTATTTTTCATTTTCATTTAACCTTTATTTTACCAGGTAGAACATTAAGAGCACATTCTTATTTACAGTGTTGACCTGGAACAACACTTGGACTTGGACCTGGACATTAAAGGTCCCACTAGGTATTGGAACTTGGTATTGAATAAAATATTTTTTCGACACCAGTAATATTGTAACTTTTCTTTCAGTAAATGTAGAGGAGTAAAGAAAAAAGAAAAATAATAATTTTATGAGACACAAAAAAGAGGTTTGTTCTTGACACTATCTGGGCAGAAGCTTTTTCTGGTGAGATGTCTGAGAACTATTGTGGGCGTGGCTAATGAACAAAAGTGGGCGGAGTCTTCAAGTTCTTGTCGCCTCACGAACAAGAAAAAAATATGTTATTGCGGAGAAAGTAACACACTTAAGCCATAGTCATCACAGTTTAAAAAAAACAAATGCTTAAAATATTAAATCACTGCTTGTACTAAATCTATGATGTGTGTTTCGGGGATATTAATGTTAAAAAGTTATAGTTGTTGTAATTTCAAGGTAATGTTGTCCTTCCACTGAGTCTGAACCAGCTGTGAGAGGCACTTCCATCTGACCACAATCCCGTTACATAAATAAATACAGTAACTATCTGTGCTACTTTCCAGAAACATTCATTCACACAGTATAGCCACACGCATCTATGACTCCCTCACGTTCTTGTCTGACCTCAGATCAGTTTGAAAAAGGTGAAAACTGCTTGTGTTAAAGAGCCACCCACACACCCACACACACATGGACCTGCAGCAGGAGGCCAGGCTGTCCCACCGCAAGCCAACTGCATTTTTCTGTCATATTTTTCAGTCTATTTGTGGAAAGACAGAGGCAACATGGTGCGGAGCTATTTGTCAGTATTCATAAATGTCCAATCACTTCCCTGTTAATGAGCCAAGTAATTAAATATCCATGTATGGTTCATACAGATATTTGGTTGATATAGTTCATGAGGATATTTCAAACCATATGCCAAATGGAGAAAAAGTTTTATAATTAAGTTGCCTTTTGGAGTTCTTTAGATCAGTGGTTCCCAATCTTTTTTGTCTTGTGTACCCCTGAGCTTTTTTGGTACACCATACTTCCTTAAGTATACATGTTGATAGTCATATATAATTCATGACAACTGAATATTTTTTGGCCTTTCCTAGTAGTACAATGACATTTTAGACTTACTTTGAATAATAACATAACTTAATATAAATATAGTACTTTAAATGGTTAATATAATTCATAATTCTCTTGCATTTTAACAACAACAAAAAAAAAACCAACCTAACAAACAATAATACAAACTAAAGGCAAAATAGAAATTGTAGAAATTACTTTCAAATTGATTACTGTAATTTTCTGGAAATAAATATCACAATAATTCCACGTAACCCCTGCAATGTGCTCCAGTACAGTTACAGTATTTACCTTTCACCCTAATTTTTAATAAAATGTAAAAAAATTTGGCAATGCAATCAAAATCTTTCGGGTCTGCACTGACCTAGACAATTTTTGCAATTTAAACTTGAACTGTCAACGATATTAGGGCCTTAAAGGCAGCATGATCCAGTCAGTAATACATGAAGCAGAAGTTAATGTTTAGCTCGAATGGTTGGTCTGTCTTTCCACACATAGAAAAACATACTGTAGCAATTGAAAGTTTAAAATTAGGAGTTTCAGAAAAAAAAAAAAAACCCTCTTCTGTCTTGTCCACTTTGCGTTTGTTACCTCTATCACGTCGACTGTAAGCCCATTTGTGCTGGTCCTCATTTGCAGGGTCCCAGAACTGACCCCCCCCTGTTTTATAAATGATTAAGGAAACCGTGGTTTGTTGATTTGTTATTAAGGGTCCAAGTTTAAGGAAAGCAGTCATTGTAACTTCTCTCATTTGTATGAAAACCAGTGTTTTTCAAGGCTGGAGGTGCGGTCCTTAACTGTCCACCACTTGATGCGGCAAAGTGACCGACGACCCGTTAATGAAGGAGCCCTGTTTGTCCCGCCCCTTTAGGAAATACGTGAGCAGTTCGCCTTTGCCTTTGACGAAGATGGGCCCTCGTCGCACGAAGCGGAAACCGTACTCCTTCAGGATGTTGTAGCAGTCCTCCACCACCTGGGGGCGACACACAAAGTTTATCACCAAGGTATTTTGCAGTCTAAAGTAGAAAACAGTGTCCTGAGGAAAAGACCGGAGGCAGAGCTGGAGATGTTGAGGTTCTCTTTATTCATGACAAAGATGGAAATGAATAGAGCATTTACCCCTGAACTAAAAGATCCCTGATTGCACACAGCACTACAGTTTAGTTTTGGGGTAGTAAATTGTCAACCTGGATGTTGTCCATGTGTTACGGAGAGAGCATTTACCCCTGAACCCCAAGGTTCCTGGTTCTAGTCTTATTCTGCTTATCTACCACAACAGGAATAATTCAGTTCAGTTTCAATTTTATTTATGTAGCCTAGTATCACAACAACAATTGCCTCAGAGGGCTTCACAAACTGTTACCGTATTTTCCAGACTATAAGTCGCTCTGGAGTATAAGTTACATCGGTCAAAAAATGCGTCATGAAGAGGAAAAAACATATATAAGTCGCACTGGGTTATAAGTCACATTTATTTAGAAATTTATTTCACAAAATCCAAGACCAAGAACAGACATTTAATCTGGAAAGGCTAGTTATTCAACTACACAATAGCACACAGAACAACAGACTGAATGTCCGGTACGTTAACGTAACACCAACAGTTATTCAGCTACACAACAGCATAAAGAACAAACCTGGGAGGCTGAAGAGGCTAAATTAACATAACAAGCAAGTTACCGTAAGCAAGTTCACCAAGCTCCTGATCTCATTCTACATCACTGACACATTACTGACAATAGTTGTCACAAGCCTAGAGCGCCCTCTCGCGGCTGTAGGCGGTAATGTTTACTCATTGATACATGTTAAACATGATATATAAGTCGCACCTGACTATAAGTCTCAGGACCAGCGAAACTATGAAAAAAAAGTGCGACTTACAGTCTGGAAAATACAGTAATCAAACATAACACAGAAACAAACCTAAACAATAACTACACTAAACTAAACAGATCCAGGACACTCCTGTCCTTAGACCTCATTCTCTTAAAAAAAAAACCTAAAAAAAACAGCTGTGGGAAAAAAAAAAGAAGAAACCTTATGGAGACCACACTGAAGGAGAGATCCTCTCCCAGGATGCCCAGGCTACAAATGTGACTGTTAAATAAATAAGTGTTGAGGCAGGTATTAAAAGCAAAAACCTGGATGTTGCCCATGACTCCGGTGGACTCCATGCGACTGGCCACGTTCACAGTGTTTCCCCAGATGTCGTAGTGAGGTTTTCGGGCTCCAATCACTCCGGCCAACACTCCCCCTTTATTTAGACCTTCAGAGAGAGACAGGGGTTTAAGTTATACTCCACAGACCATGCACTCTCGCCTCACTGCAAGAAGGTCCCAGCTTTAATTCCAGACCATGTGGGTCCTTTCTGTGTGGCGTTTGCATTTTCTCCCTGTGTCTGAGTGGGTTTCCTCTGGGTGCTCTGGTTTCCCCCATCAACCTCAAAACATGCACAATAGGCTACTAATCCTTCACCTAGATACTCCTGACCAGGATCCTGGTTCAAGATCTGGAGATGGGACCCCAGGCGCTGCACTGAGGTCGCCCACTGCTCCTGACAGGTTGCCCCAGTGGCACTGAAGGATGGGTCAAACGCAGAGATCGACTTTCCCTACGAGGAAAATAACATCTACCTTACCTTAATCTTTGGCAAATAAAAGATAGATAGTAAAGTAAATATTTTAGAGGGGTATTTGATAACAGTAGTAGTAATAGTAACGGTAATATTATGTTAGAGATACAGAAAACCAGGAAAGTCCATTGAGATTCTCTTTTGCAGGGGACTCCAGACCCTATGAGGGATCTATTGTTCATGTTTTTGGTGGTAGGGAAGCACCTGAAGGAAACTTACACACACACGGGAAAAACATGCAAATTACCAAAAAAAAAAAAAAAAAAAAAGAAACCCCTGACTTGAACCTACAAAGTTGTATTCTATAGATTATTCTAGTTATTTAGTCTACCTTAATCTTTACCAACAAGGACCATCAATTTTATGGTTGAATAAACAAATTGTGTCACTAGATTCAATATGAAATCCGATCATTAGTGCTCTTGGAAATAGGAAATGCTGAGCCTAATTTTGCAGATAAGCCAGAAGATGAATGGTTAGTCCGTACCTATTCGTAACATGAAGTTGTTGAAGGACTGGTAGTTGATGTTCATGAGCGTGACCTTCATGGCCAAAGCAAAGTCTGCGAGGTCGGCCAAATGCTGCCAGCGCTCTCTGTCCGTCAGCTCCTCCTTCTGACAAACAAACAAACACACAAGGATTACACACAGGGATTTTTACAGATGTAGAGATAAACCAGTACGGTGCTGACCTTCGTACAGGTGTAACCGTTGCTGACGTCCGAAGTGACCCCAGACGCAGCCATGTATGTGCTGCCGATCGTCTTTATTTTGGTGATGCACCGAAACTGAGGCTCATCCAGCAGCTGTGATGGAGAAGGATTACTTAGAAGCAATAATGTTTAATTATGAAAGCACTAATCTACTGGCAAATGGGTTTCCTAAACAATAAATCACCTAATTCTGCGCCCTCATGGTTAAAACTGGAGTTGCAGTCTGATATTACCGTATTTTCCGGACTATAAGTCGCATTTTTCTCATAGTTTGGCTGGTCCTGCGACTTAGTCAGGTGCAACTCATATATCGAAATATATGACGGACTGACATGAACCCAGGAGTAAACATTACCGTCTACAGCCGCAAGAGGGCGCTCTAGGCTTGTGACAACTACTGTCAGTAGTATTTAGTGATGTGGAATGAGATCGGGAGCTTGGTGAACTTGCTTACTGGTAACTTTCTTGTCAGACTCGCTGGCTTGTTTTGTTAATTTAGCCTCTTCATCCTCCCAGGTTTGTTCTTTATGCTGTTGTGTAACTGAAAAACTGTTTCTGTGTTATGTTACCACACCAGACACCTATTCATTCTGTTGTTCTGTGTGCTTTGTGTAGTTGAATAACTGGCCTTTCCAGATTAAATGTCTATTCTTGGTCTTGGATTTTGTGAAATAAATGCTTAATTAAATGTGACTTGTAGTCCAGAGCACCTCATATATGTTTTTTTCCTTCTCTTCATGACGCATTTTTTGACTGATGTGACTTATAGTCCGGCAAATACGATAAACCACATGCATCACTACTCTCGCTGCTTTTTACTGAACCAGTGTCTACTGTTAAATCTTTAACCCACAGTATAGTGGTTAAAATTCAATTAAAATACTCATTCAAATTAAAAGCTTTATAATATTCCTTAAGTATCTCTATACACACCCTTTGTCATAATCACGCTTTCAGTCCGTCCCTGTTTGATAAAACATTTTCCAACTGGCATTTGGGCATCTATTATTTATTTAGAGGGCAGATTTGCTCAGTGGTGGAATGCAACAAAGTAAAAGTACTTTGTTACTTTACTAATGTACATTTTTCATGTCTCTGTACTTTACTTAAGTAATTTTTACAGGGCATACCTTTACTTTTACTTCACTACAGTTTAGAGAAAGTATCTGCACTATTTACTCCACTAATTTATGAACTTTGTTTAAAGTTTTTATTTAAAATCTTTTGTTTTTGCTGTACACTCAATATAGGTACGCAGTACCTTAATATAAAAGATGCAGTAAAGTAGTACTCCTTAGAGAAAACTAAATAATAAACACAGAAGACCTTCCCGACAGATTCAGTTGTCTTCTGTTGCTCCAGTTTGTTAATTTCATCACATTTTTTCCGCAAAATCCCTTACTTGAAAAAGTGAGACAAAATTTTCAGCTTCTACCATCAAGTTTGTTTTGATACATTCAATTAATGCATTTGATTAGAGAAAATTTGCCAAATTTTGAGTTTTTAACATAAAATCTTTACTTTTTTTAGTAGAAGCAAGTAAGAACAAGTAAGAAGCTCATTACCGAATTTGTTTGATTCCTTTTACCCAGCTAACAGTGTCAAAACGGCACAGGAAAATGAATTAAAAACTACAATACCGGAAGAACTGTGGAATCTGGCCCTGTCTCAAATCCATAATTGTTCACTTAACAGCAGACATAGACTTATGCAGTTTAATGTGATTCATTATTTCTATTATTGCACAGTTTCATTACACAAATTCTATCCTGGTGTGTCTCCATTGTGTGATAAATGTAAATCAGCTGAAGAATCATTGCTGGACTCCTTTTGGGAATGTCCTCTAATGCAACAGCTCTGTTTTTTTTTTCTTTTATTCAGGGATCTGTCAAAAAAAAAAAAAGTAGCTCCAGACAAGGATGATGTTCGGCTGCATCTGAGGAATGCTCTGCTTCTTGGGACAGTTCTGGCCAAAAAACTGCGGCTTATAAACTCTGGAAACCTATCAAAATGGAAAGAGACATGGAGCCCCTTACTGAAATAGTTAGCTCTGTGAACTTTGGACTTCTTCTCTACTGATATTTATGAAATCTGTTTTGGTCATCCTTGGTAATTTCGTACCTTTTAAAAATGTTGTAGCATAGTACCTCTCGCCTTCATGTATGTGTGTGTTAATGTATCTAATGCCTAATGTGGGATGATTTAAAAACGCAATAAAAAGTTTAAGTATTCACATTTAAATCCTAAGTGTAGAAATATGAAGTAGGAAGTAATATCTCACGCTGTCAAAGTCTGAGATGATCTCGTTGAGGAACCGCAAACACTCGATTCCTCCGTTGTTGATGCTCTCCTCTGTGTAGAAGTCAGAGAAGTTTGGGATCGAGGCGAACATGACGCCGATCTCATCGTACGACTGGCTGTACAGCTCCTGCAGGGGACAAAAGAGGAGGAGGAGGAAAGAAATCATGAATAAAAATGAATAGTAAAAAAAAAAAAAAGACATTAAAATGCTCTAATTACCTCGTCTCTTTTCTTAGAGCCGAGAAAGTGCCGCGCCACGTGCTCCGGTAACATGTTGGTCACCAGGGCTTCGTTCCAGCGTCTCATCTCGTACACCTTCTCCTTCTGCTCATGGACCTCGATCTTCCACAAGAACAACGTGCGGGCCAGCTTTTCCACCTGCAAAGATGGGGAAAAATAAATCCAATTTATTAAACTAGTAATATATATATAAAATAAGGTTAAAGTAGAGTTAGATCAGAAAACTGCCTACTGACTAAATGTATATAATGTCAGAGCCTGCATAAGCTAAAGGCTACATACCAAAAGTCTGTGCAGCTGGACAGTAGTTACACAAAAGTCAATGTACTCTCAGATTTAATAAACTGAACACAACAAACCCTACAAACAGCAACAAACCCTTTAAAGGAGGTATATTATGCAGAACTGACTTTTCTGAGCTCTTTCTGCTGTGTTATAATGTTATTCCCTTGTCAAAAACATACCTGGAGTTGTGTTTTTTTTCACTCACGCATGTTTAAGTAATGCTCTATTCTCTGGCACAGCTGGTTTGAGGCCTCAAAATGCTTGATTGCATGAACCTCCGCCTCTCCCATGAACTCCCACCCACTCCAAGAAGCACAGACCAATCACAATCAAAAACCCTCTACATCCAGTCCGCTCTCATTCATTTATCCAAAAAATGGTGTACAGCTCTGTTTCCGCTGATTCCTCAGTCCTCATTTTTCATTTTGTAGTAAAATGGAATCATAGAAAAAGTTTCAGGAAGTGAATTACTTTTTTTCTTTAAATTATGTTCAAAAGACAGCAACACTCTGCCCTCTGCTGGTCTCTTCACCTGTTTCTTTATGGCACCAGTAGAGTAGTAGTAATTTATAAAAACAGTTCTCTTTTATATAATGTTTCTAAAGGTTGTAAAACATGCAATGCTGTTCTAGAGGCGACCGAGATTGGTTTAAAAAATATGAATAAAAGCAAAATATAGCCCCTTTATAAGATACAGTATATATTATTTAATAAAATATATTAAAATATATTTCTTTGACTGTAATGTCAGCCATTATAGATTACAATAACCTACAAAAATGTTATTCAGAGACCAGTGAAAGCTGAAACTTACATGTCTGGAGAAATAGTAGAAACTGACCATCATCGTGAAGATCATAATGGTCATGGTGAATTTGGAGGGAACCAAGAATGGCCTGCAACAAAAGAGACACTTATTTAAATTGTGCTTTAAATTTCCCAAGACCCCGGCTACATACAGTAGCGAAGTACAGGAGCAAAATCTTTTGCGGTTCAAGTCCTGATTTAGTTTATTTTGGCCTTTGTCCAGTAGTGAAGTTTAGATCACTTACTAGGTCTTGGTTTAGCCCTGGTTTAGACCTTTACACCTAATTTAGCACTGGTTTAGTATTGATTTAGCCCTGATTTAGTTATGGTTTAGCCCAACTTTATTCTCTCTTTAGTCCTGGTTTAGATGTGGTTCAATCCTGGTTTAGCGCTAGTTTAGTCACTCTTTAGTCCAGGTTTAGACCTGGTTTAATCCTGGTTTAGACCTAGTTTAGTCCTGGTTTAGACCTAGCTTAGACCTGGTTCAGCCCTATTTTATTCTCTCTTTAGTCCTGGTTTAGATGTGGTTTAGTCCTGGTTTAGCCCTAGTTTAGTCTCTCTTTAGTCCTGGTTTAGACCTAGCCTAGACCTGGTTCAGCCCTATTTTATTCTCTCTTTAGTCCTGGTTTAGATGTGGTTCAATCCTGGTTTAACGCTAGTTTAGTCTCTCTTTAGTCCTGGTTTAGCCCTAGTTTAGTCTCTCTTTAGTCCTGGTTTAGACCTAGCTTAGACCTGGTTCAGCCCTATTTTATTCTCTCTTTAGTCCTGGTTTAGATGTGGTTTAGTCCTGGTTTAGCCCTAGTTTAGTCTCTCTTTAGTCCTGGTTCAGACCTAGCCTAGACCTGGTTCAGCCCTATTTTATTCTCTCTTTAGTCCTGGTTTAGATGTGGTTTAGTCCTGGTTTAGCCCTAGTTTAGTCTCTCTTTAGTCCTGGTTCAGACCTAGCCTAGACCTGGTTCAGCCCTAGTTTATACTCTCTTTAGTCCTGGTTTAGATGTGGTTTAGTCCTGGTTTAGCCCTACTTTAATCTCTCTTTAGTCCTGGTTTAGATGTGGTTTAGTCCTGGTTTAGCCCTACTTTAATCTCTCTTTAGTCCTGGTTTAGACCTGGTTTAATCCTGGTTTAATCCTGGTTTATTCCTGGTTAAGCCATAGTTTAGCGCTGGTTTAGCCCTAGTGTAGTCCATTATGTTGTGGTCTAAAACTTTTCATGAGCTCTTAAAATGGGGCAGAGCTATACAGTATTTTAAAGCAAAAATAACATTGTAATTGCATCCAGTCCCTAAAATCCATCTCACTGAGTTTAAAAGTGTAGGTAACTCGTTGTTGCCCCGTACCTGTAGTCCTGGAAGCGCGCCATGTCGTAGCGATCAAAGATGTCCCGCCAGCTGTAGATGTTGACGATGCCGGTGGCCACGGTGATGAGCAGCATCAGCGTGAGTTTGACCATGTGACTGACCTGCACCAACATGGTGGTGGCCATCAGGGCGAGCACCGCGATGTAGCTGTAGTATTTGGGGTTTTCAGGACACCCTCCAGGACTGGGCCAGGATGAGGAGGAGGAGGAGGGAGGGGGTGTGGAGCTGGTGGGGTCCGGGACTCGAGGCAGACAACTCAACTGGACAGAGCAGAGAGACATTTCCATGACTTATTTATGTATTATTACTTTTTAAAAATGACTAGTTGTAGGTTTTATATTTTAATAAATGCATTAGCTACTCTCTGAAGGGGCCAGAGGTGACTAGATATATCCTGGCTAATATATATATATGGCTTAGCTTCGCGAACGAACATTAGGTTGGGGGATGTTCACGTTTTTTGCAAGCGCGCTCATGGCTGACAAGACCAATTTGGGCTCTACATCCCCGGCCACACCAGCTACAATGGAAGGTCGGGCTCTGTGTTTGGGTTCGCAGCCCAGTCTTTTCGCCTTTGTCTCATCTCCTTCTGGCAGATTCTTTCGAGATTCTTCGAAGGCACAGGTGGCCTGTTGGATAGTTCTGCGCCATGTGCTGCGGTTGGCAGCAAGGCAGGACCACTGGTCGAGACTGATTTTACAAGTACCTAAGGTCTTCTTAAGGCGGTCTTTGTACCTCTTCCTAGGAGCACCTCTGTCACGATCGCCAGAGGAGAGCTCGCCATATAGAATGATGATCGTCAAGTCTGGAGGTGTGTCCTGCCCAGCGAAGTTGGGTCTGTAGCAATAGGGCTTCAATTCTAGTTGCTCCTGCTTGTTCAAGGACCTCAACATTTGTGATGAAGTCACTCCAATGAATGCCAAGGATGACTTGACTTCGGTAGGTAACCCACGACTCAGAGCCATAATGAAGAGTGGTAAGGACAATGGCTCGATACGCACTGATCTTTGTAGTTGTTCTTAAATGGTTATTGTTCCAAATCCGCTTGTACAGGCGGCCGAAAGCGCTGTTTGCCTTCGCTAGCCTACAGTCAATCTCCTTGTCGATCTCCTGGCTAATATGGGATGCTTAAACACTTAAAGACTTCACTATGGGACATTTAGATTCAACTTATTTTCTAAAGCTCCTACTATAGCAAAGTTTGAAAAAATATTTGTAGTCCTTGATGCAGAGAAGAAAGTTAAAAGCATTGTAAAAGGCTGAATTTACAAAAATAGAAAAATCAAATGAGAAGAGCTCACCATATCTACAATGTCTGCCATGGTGAGGATAAAGATGGCCGCCATGGCCCAGGTGTTCCTGGCCCAGCGAGTGTGGTCGATCCAGGTGGAGAACGACACCAGCTTCTTGGGAAAAACCTGGATTAAAATACACGTTCATTAGTCATTCAGAAGTAAATACGTTACAATACCACTACTACCACTACCTCTACTAATACTAATACTATCACTTTGTAGTATGGACCACTGGCTCCCAGTTATGACAAGTTGGCACACGCCAATAAGTAGGGCTGGGCAGTGTTAAATGATACCTTTGTGGTATCGAAAGAAAAGTTACAAAAAAATCATTATTATTCAATACCAAGTTTCAATACCAAGTGGGACCTTTAATGTTCCTCTGCATGAATCAAATTAATAACACAATAAATCATACAAATAACTGGTTTTAAGCTAAGAATTGTGCTCCAAAAAATTTTAATCAATATTTTTGTGTTTTATGATTGTAGAAGATGAATTAGCACACCATTGGTATTGAAAACCAGGTACCGTGTAAGAACTGGTATCGAAAAAATCTGAACGGTACTCAGCCCTATCAGTAAGGGACATTCCCATTGGCTGTTTAATAATGTTTGCCGGAGGAAGTTCGAGAAAGTCTCTATTTTTAGTCCTGGACACATCTTGTTACACAGAAAAACAGCGCAAAGTGCAAAAAATAGCTATAAATGTGACGGTCCCGTCCCACGCCTCACTGGTTCATATAGACACTAATGCTGGGTAACTAATGCTGTGATGGTGTGAGAGATGAAGCTTTATTGACTTCGACTTCAAACGCCTTCAGCTTTATTAACAGTGACTCTGCGTTTTCACAGTTCATGTCACGGGGCGGCCATGTTGGTGGGTCGGTTTGGTTTGGTTGGTTGGCCGTGTGTGGTGAGGGTTGGCAGCGCCTAAAGATCAATGTTGTTGGCCCGGCTCCCGTGGGACAAATCAATATATCTGTATTTCCGTAAAGAGGGTGAAGCCAAAAGCACAGAGTGGCTGCCAAAAACATAACGAGCTACCAGAAAATAGTTTCCATTAATGCTCTGAGCTAAAGGACAAAAATAACAGAGGTCAGATTTAGAAACAGGGCGTTATCATAGTATTATAGAAGTTATACTGTATATACTACTACTACTACTGCTGCTACTACTACTACTGCTGCTTATACTACTACAAATACAATAATACTACCACTACAACTCTTACTACTTCTTCTTCAACTGTTACTCCTATTACTTCTACAACCATTATAACTACTATTACAACTTCCACTACTACTACTACTACTACAACTCCTACTATTCTCTTACTATTTATTATTACAAATGCTACTACTACTACTACTACTACTCCTCGAGTAACTTCCACTTCTACAACAACTAGTATTCTTACTCTCACTACTACTATTACTTTGCCACTAAGGTCGCAAAACGTTCATTTAAAGATTCTGAAAAAAAGTAAAAGCACTTTTTGTTTTGCAAATAATTACTACTACTAATTAATAATAATTAATAATTAAAGTTACTGTAGGCTGCATGCGCTCTACTGGTTCGTAAACGGTACTGCAGTCTAAATCAAAACAATGGTCTCTTTTCTGATTGAGATGCAGTTTTAGAACCAAAACAAAAAAGGTAAACAAAAACAACTTGGCCTTTATGTAAAACATATTTTTAATTGTTAATAACTCAACCGTACCATTGTTATCAGTAAAACTAATATTTGATTTAAACATGTGTACCTCATCTCATCTTGACACAAGTGGGTAATTTCTATAAAATATAAAAAATATATACTGTGTAAAGCTTTAATTAGTAGAAATTTGTTATGGAAAATATACTTAGTGTAGTGTAATATGTAGTGTCTATCATGTTATTAGCAAATTATTAAGTGAAGAAAACTGTGGAAAATACAGTTTGAATGTTTTGATATGTTAAGTGAGACTTTGATGAGTTTAAGTTGAGTTTATGTTGAGTTTATGTTAAGTTGTGGGACAGTATAATAAAGTATGTTTAAAAAAAAAAGTGGGTCCTAACTTAATAAGGGAAATCTTTGTGTCTTTAGCTCATCAAAGAAATGTATCCCATGGAAAGACTGATCTTTTCATTGAGACTTGCTGCTGATAAGTATCAAAAATATTGGAAGGAAGGGAGTCAATCATTTTTTAAATTTTATTTTATTCTATTTGGCTGTCCTGAACTTTTGATACAATGTGCCTAGATGCTCTGAATGTTTGTTGGCTGTGGTCTGCTTGTTTTTATGCATCATAAAAACTAATAACACTGGTCTACAAATTTTTGGACTCGATCAGCTTCTGAGATAAAAGTGTCTAAATCTCATTTATTTTGATAAGATGAACTGAAAATCAATTGATAACTGTGCTGGTTAGCTAATGTATACAAGATATTTAATGATATTGTTTCACATCAAAATTGCTTCTGTTTATACAATAGATTTAGGCATTTTTGCTTAAAAATAATATTTATATTTTGAAAATATTTAATTTCTCTACATGCATGCATTTTGTCCACTTCCAAGAGAGAGATTTCTGCAAATAAAAACAAAACATTTTATGTCAAAACTCTAGACATATTAAAATGAATGTATTGAATGTGCAGACAGCTTTCAGATAGAACTGGTTGCTTGTAGACACTGTACCTTCTGATAAACTACCGTTTTTGCCTTATTTTGCATAAATTTCCTATTTTGACCCAATACTGTTTCTTGGAAACTACAGCCAATCTGCACTTCTGACTTACTTTTTCTTTATTAGTGACCTAATCCAAGAAAAATTTCACTAATTTTGTTCTGGAAACATTTTGCTTGTAGACCTGTGTAATTAAAAATAAAGTTACAAAATAGGTCAAATCAAAAGACATGACTTTTTTTTATTTGTTTAGAAATATACTGTATAAATTAGCTCTGTGGAGTGTACTTAATGTCGCTGATGTTGCCAAATGCCTAATGAGATTTTAAGTGCACTTTAACATGAGTCCACTTAAACTACAAAGTCATTTATCCACACTTAACATGTTTTACCTTTTATGATCTCTTTTTTTCTATTGGTGAAGAGGATACGTTTGATCTTTCTGGCACACAGTCTCTAACAAAAGAACTAGTGTTTGTGTAATATTGGGTTAAATGAATACTGACTCTGGGGAAGATGGCGGCGAGCGAGCAGATCGTCAGCACCAGCAGCAGAACCTCTCCCACTGCAAACGTGATGTAGTTCGCAATCAACCTTTAACAAAGAAGCACAGAAAACCTTTTAGTTTAGAAATTTAGCAGAAATTATACAGTACATTGACAGTAGGACTGAACAATATAAGAAAAAAAAAATAGGATAGGCTATAACTGCTGAATATCGCAAACAATATTCATTGGTGATAACTAGAATATACTGTATTTTCCTGCATCTTATAGTCAGGTGCAGCTTATATATCAAAATATATATAATTTAACACAAACCAAGGAGTACACATCACTGTCTACAGCCGTGAAAGGGCGCTCTAGGCTTGTGACAACTACTGTCAGCAATGTAGAATAAGATCAGGAGCTTGGTGAACTTGCTTACCAGTAACAAACTTGTTGGACTCGCTGGCTTGTTATGATAATTTAGCCTCTTGAGCCTCCCAGGTTTGTTCATGCTATTGTGCAGCTGAATAACTGTTACTGTGTTACGTAACAAACCAAACCCTTGTTCAGTCTGTTGTTCTGTGTGCTGTTGTGGAGTAGAATAACCTGCCTTTCCAGATTAAATGTCTGTTCTTCGTCTTGAATTTTGTGAAATAAATTTCTAAATAAATGTGACTTATAGTCCAGTGCGACTTATATATGTTTTTGTTCCTCTTCGTGATGCATTTTTTGACAGATGCGACTTATACTCCGGAAAATACGGTGCTTTTTAACATAAATACATAATAGAAATGTATTAACTTTAAATAGAAAGATTTTAATTATTAAATATGTTATTAATATAATATATATTATTAAATATATATTATATTTTTGCATTCACTAGTCAAAAATCTAAGCACTAAACTAAACTATTAGTTAGATAAATATTATATTGTTATATATTTTAAAGGTAAGCAGCTTGCGCTCTACAGGTTTGAAAACGGTCCTGCAGTCTAAATCTAAACAATGGTCTCTTTTCTGATTGGACGATTGGTGATGCAGTTTTAGAACCAAAACAAAAAATGTAAACAAAGACAACCTGGCCATTATATAAAATATATTTTTAAATGTTAATAACTCAGCTGTACCATTGCTATCATAAAAATAATATTTGATTTAAACATGTTTGCAACATATCTTGGCACAGATGCGAGTAATTTTTACAAAATAAAAAAAAATATTTTCTGTTCATAGCACCTTTAAGGTTTAATAGCTTGCTGTAAAGGATAGTTATTCTAATTACTTAATTTTTACTTTGTATTAGATTTATTATTGGTTTAAGGATTTTATAATTATTTATTTTTCAAGTTTATTTTGAACATAAAATATACAGTAAAATAAGAGTTTATAATTGTATTTATTATTTTTTTTTATCATGAAAAAAACAAACAAGCAAGAAAATTTGTATTTACTAGATGTTTTTCATGACTACATTTTGTAGAATCATCCACACGTATGAGTAGTGAGTGCATTTATATGCACTCGAGTATCCCGGTTATGAGCCTTATCCCGGTTATGATGTGCTCAGAAAAACATGGATACTCCTGTCCCTGTATATAAGACAAATTATAGTATCCCGGATTTTTAGGGGAGCCGAGTGTGATGTGGGTGCTTATAACACATACAGCAGTGAGCTAAGTGTTGTGGCAATGTTAATAGTAACACGGGGCTTAGTGAACACATTTATAGCGACAGAGGGAGACAAGAAATAGCCATATAAACACGTAAGACTGTAGTGCACTGTCACAGCAGAAGTACAAGATAATATATGTGAAAAAAATACAGGGAAGATAGTTTATTCCGTGAGCAGTGGAGACGTGGACACTGTAACCAAGTCCAGCTGAGCAGAAAGGTGTGTTATGTGCTGTGTTGTTAGGTACATTGTTGAAAAAGACTAGATTAGACTAAACAGATTATGAGTTTTGAAAGCGCAGCTACAAGTTGCAGTCACTGTTTGTTTTGCTGCGTCTCTCGAGTTTGCACATGCTCAGTACGTCAGGTGAGGTCAGAAATCAGGACACTGTGTTTACATGCACAAAGACAAAACCGGCATACTTTAAAACATGATCATAACCGGGATACTCAAGGGCATGTAAACGCTGAGAGGGTACTCAGAATACGACAAAAAGACAAAACCATAACCATATAAACTAAATATGACTATCTATACACAAGATACAAGTTTAAATACTGAAATACAAATACTTTCTGCAATATTCTTATTAATGATGTGCGCCCATAGTGTGCAAATATAGAGAAAATTCAACTAGCTTTGTTATAGAACCCGCTGACCAAGGAGTAGTGATTATTTCTTCATTCAAACCAAACAAATTTTATGCTGAGATAAATGCACTCTGTATTAAAACAACATTGCTGCAGTTTGTGTGTGAATATGTCTGACTGTGTTAACGCACCACGGGTCTATGAGCGCCTCCATGGCTGCAGTGAAGAGCAGGACAGCGCAGGAACAGCAGAAGGCGGCTCCACTCTGCTTCTCCTTCTCCACAGAGTACCGGGTTTCAAGCTCTGGGTCCACGAACCTCAGGGACAGGCGGTTCGTGTGCTTCCCTTTTAAACTGAAGACACAGACAGAGCAGGTTAACATTAAGTAAGAAGCAGGTGTAAATATGACATATATTTAGTATAAGTAATGATAAATAATAATATCTGTTTAATCTGTTTCTTCCTGTTGTTGGTGGTGTTTGTTGTCTCTGGAGAATTTGACTCATTTACTTTTTAGCTTTGTGTTGCTGACAGCCGTGCTAACTAGTCGTCAAATCTCGAACTATAAAGTAATTTAAAGCTGGGGACACACTACACAGTTTTTTGCCCAATTCACAGTCTGTACCCGTCAACACTATTTGCTGGGAGTCATCAGCCCAGAAATCTGTCAGTGTGGGAGGTCTCAGTCGCAGTCAATGAAACATGTTTGAATTTTAAAGCTGACTCTCGCTGTTGATCAAGTGATTCTGCCGTATGTGTAAAAAAAAAGTTAAAGTTGTCCGAACTATGATTGTGAACAGCTTTATTAAAAGCCCTATCACACCTGGTGGTATTTAAGTATGTATAGGCTAGATAAAAAATAATCTGTGTTCTATTTAACATGAATTTTGATGTTGAATGAATAAAACAAACTGGATTATTGCAGCTCTTATCGCCTTAATGTTATGTGGGGAAGCTGTCATTTATACAGGCAAAGGTCAGCTAACAGTTATTACTGTGGCTTATTTAGTAACAATTAATTCATTATTACGCCATGAAAAAAAGCATCTCAACTGGTTTTATTCACACTTGTTGTGTACATTTTAAAAACCGGGGAGGTCCTGCTGTTCTTCTCTGAGGGCTTAGAGGAAAAAATGTTGAACCACTGCTCTATACAGTGAACAGAAAAGACTGTGATCCCAGTCTTTCAGTCATCAGAACAAAAGCTGCTGAAACCAGTCGTTAGTGTGTGTGCTCCTAATCTTTTCAAAATCCATAACAACAAAGAAAGTTGTATAGTGGGTCCCCAGGTTTAGGTAAAGTATATTTTATTGTCCTCTGCATTTGACCCATCGTTTAATGCCACTGGGGCAACCTGTCAGGAGCAGCGAACCCTTCTCCAAAACTTGAGCCAGGAACTTGGAGCAGGAAGCTGCAGGAATAAACCCAGAGGAAATCCATTCATACACACAGCGGAAGAAGGTGCAAACTCCAAAGGCCCCACACAGTTTGGGAATCAAACCTGGGACCTTCTTGTTACTTAAAGGTAGGAACTTGTTTGGGAAGAGGTCATAGTCCGGAAGTGATGTCTGTAAAAGGATTTAGACGACTGACTTACGCCTGCACAGTCTCTCTCTCCAGCAGGGCCTCGTTGAGCAGTTTGTTCAGCTCCTGTTCGTTCTCCTGAGCGTCGATCACTCTCTCGGCCAGGTCCCGCAAACGCAGCCTCCTCCGAGGGTTCGGGAACGACGGATTCACCACCTGGAGATAAAAGGAGGAGACATCCACATGAGCCAACAATATTGAAGCATAGAAACCTTCGCAACTTTGCAGAAACCTCACCTATAGCACAGTGGGATAGTATCAGCACACAGCAATAATTTATATTATCTTGTTAAAGTATATTTATTTCAGGATTTGTATGTGTAAATATATAAAAGCTGTTTGTCAAGGTTGAGCTACTGAAGATCTCAGCCTCTTAGGTGACAAAAGACAGGGATTAAACTCTACAGAACAAACAGGTCGACTTTTCTGTACGGTACAACCACATCCTGTTTGTTTTAGTCAGTCGAGCATGCGTCTTCCAAAAGCAGCACAGTAATCTGCCAAGACAAAGCAAATCTTCCTGATCTAATGTTACTAACTAAACAATGTAACTGTTCACTACCACACACTATGATATCGACTCCCTCACTACACTAAATTTTATCCAGGAAAAGAAAGACCAAGGTAATAATATCAGCTTAAATAAACTTATAAATCACATGTTTGCAATATGTTCTTTCCTAGCCTGACATACACCGATCAGGCATAACATTATGACCACTGACAGGTGAAGTGAATAACATATTGTTACAACATGGCGCCTGTTGGTGGGTCGGATGTACAAGGTTCCTGCAGGTATCAGTCTAATTTATGCCCTTTTTTTTACATTTTTATGCCACAAACATATAATCACAGCAGCTTAAATAGTCTAAATTTATTTTTAAGTGTTATAAAATACAGTTCATAAAGCAACAATAATGCTGAACTTGAACGTCAATGGTCCCATGTTTGGGTAATTTGGTCCCGCTGGAAGAAAACTTGTTCTGCCCATCTATCACGCTGGTGTAGACTACAAAAATGGTAAATTATTAGGGATGGGACACTAAAAAAGGACAAAACCAGGTCTAAAACCAGAACTCAACCAGGAAAAAAACAGGTCTACAACCAGAACTAAACCAGGAATACCCCAGGACTAAGGTCAAACCAGGACTAAACCAAAGGCTAAACCAGTACTAAACTAGGACTAAAACCAGAACTCAACCAGGACTAAACCATGCCTAAAACCAGAACTAAACTAAATCTAAATCAGGACTAAACAAGGAACAAACCAGGTTTAAACCAGAACTAAACTAAGACTAAACCAGGGATAAACTGGGTCCAAACCGGGATTAAGCCGGGTCTAGTAGGTGTGTTTACCCGGGCGTCGAGCTCCTCCGGTTCCTCTGGAGTGGTGCAGGCCGTGTTGACGCTGCCGTTACACTCTGTGGTGTTGATCAACAGCGGAGAGTTCCCATTGGATGAGGTCACCGACAGCTTCTAAACAACAACAAACAACAACAAAAGAGTAAAAAGTAGAGTTAGAGCATTAGTATTTCACGTTTTACAACTTAAAATAATGTATATGTATGGAAAATGTCTTCTTTTATCTAGCTGTTACTTTGAATTTGTAGAGAAAGCTTGGATTGGGTGTCCGTTGCCCCCTGCTGGCAACGATGGAGACTGGACAAAGCATAAAGTGGCTATTTAGCAAGGCTGTTAGCAACATGACGCTAACAGATAGATAAAGGGGTGGGAAAGCACACTGCAGGGGGTGTGCGGTTTTATATGATCATTTATAGTACCTTTATATATTTGGCTTTCAAAGACTTAAACCAAAATCAGGACTAACCCACGACTATAGCGAGGAACAGGACACTAAAGAAGAATAAAAGAGGAACTAAAACAGTACTAAAATCAGAACCAAACCAGAAAAAAAATTGGTCTAAAACCAGAAATAAAGCAGAAATAAAACAGGACAAAACCAGGAACAAACCAGGTCTAAACTAGGTCTATACCAAGCCTAAACCAGGTCAAACCAGGACTAAACTAAGACTAAACCAGGACTAAACTAAGACTAAACCAGGACTAAACCAGGTCTAAATTAGAGCCCGACCGATATAGATTTTTTGTGGCCAAAGCCGATATTAGGTAATTTAAAAAAGGCTGATATCCGATACAGTTATACATTAAGAAAGCATTTTTCTTTCTGCTCTTTACCTTGTAGCAAGGAGCTGGACCAGGTTTCTTCCCTTTTGCTGACCTTAATTGATGAAACTCCACTAACTTTCCAGGAAGTCATTCTACAGCCAAAGATGGCCTTTCTGATAATCCTGGGCCACAAACAAGGGTCCCTATCTGTTCCTTAGGCACCTCATGACAGCTCAAGGTTGACTTAAAGACTTCTTAAACACCTCCAGCTAAACATTACCAAATGTGACAACACTACATCCTTCTGAAACTGACCAGTTACTGAACTCTTGTTTATGACTGGACTTTCCAAAAAGGACCCAAAGCATGGGCCACGGGGAGACAATTAAATTTCTCTTCTCATCTGCTCAACAAGGGGACTTTGTTTGCATTCACATGTGTTGCTTTCACAGGACAATAGCACAACTGTTTTATGAAGACTTACAATCATTGTATTTAACAACTGTTGGGTATTTGTTTCATCCACTGTTATTCACCTGTGATATTTGTATTATGTTATCATGAAACCTTTTCTCAGTATGAGTGTAAAATGTCTTAAAACCTAGCTAATGGAAGTGGAGTATCTGAATGTATGTCCTTGGGGATGACACTTAGTAAAGGTCATCTGATGTCCCCACACCTTGCTGCGAGCAAGTGACCGCCCTTTTTGGGCACTCATTTAAATACGCCCGCTTGTCCACATCTTCGCTTCTCTCTCTCTTCGTTCCGTTTCGTGCTTCTTGGTTTGTTGCTCTTCGTTTTGTCTTCTTGTTATTTTCTCGATGGTAATTTTATTTTAACACCTCTTGTCTCGTCGACGACTTCTATACTTTTCAAACCACCTCAGTTATTGTTTTGCTTTAACTAAATTTTTATTCGTTTTTATAAGTATCATTTTTGTAGTTTATTTTGGAGCATCCGCCAAGCGTTCGACACAGCTGCTGTCTTGACAACAGCTGTCTGATAAGTTTCCCTTTTTGAAGTTTCGAGCCGCCGTGAAAAGCGTCCTACCGAACTTTAATCTTTGCATTAAAAAGGACCTTGCCAACGCTCCAAGACTTTGATGCTACAACAGCGACTCCTTCCCATAGCGACGCTTACAATCGCTGTTAAGGGAAGTACAACCACATAGAGCTTCTGGAGGACCTGAGATCCCAGGACTGCGGCTTGTGGCTGGAGGACCAACCGGCACCACCTTGTGGTTTGGAGAGAGACCGACGCCGTGAGACTCCGCCAGCAAACGGAGCACACTCTCCTGTCACCACCCCCCCCCCTCCTGCTCCAGATCACCGCCAAGTAAGCAGGGCGTTTATTACAACTCCGAGTTTGCGTCAAATCTTAGGAGTTAATTTTTCACCTTTTAATACCTTACAATCGCCCATAAAATTATAAACCATGCAAATGCTCCACTAGAATTAGCGTCATTAATCCTGCATAACTCTTCTATTCAAAGCCCATCCACTTGACGTTTACCTGTGCCTTTCAGTACACTATTTTGCCTAAATCATGTTAATAAACTTTATGCTTAATGAAACTTAAGTGTTCTCCATCTCTATTTACTGAGTCCCTGCTGGTAACCCTCCCTAGACACTGGTTTTGACTGTTTAACTGAAATTATTCAGTGTAAGACTGAACATTGAGCTAAACACCTAACCCTTGTCTCTATGTTAGCATAATAAAATAAATATATGCTACAACCTGAATATGCCGTGTACAACCCAGGCCACTTTATTAGACTAAACATCTTTTTAAAATGTTGTAGAAAGCTGCTTATTGTTCTTTATGCTTATTATTATGTAGGTTGTAGTGGTTATTTGTGTGGGGAGTATTATTATGTATTTTATGTATTATATTTATTTTTTAAATTTAGCTTTAACTTAGTTTGTTTGACCCAAATTTTATTTAAACTTGTTGTGCAAGTAGAGCATCGGGAGAACTACATAATGCATTTTGAATTTTTGTTCTGAGGTTTTATGGCAGAGAAATTAGCAAAATATTTTTATTGCCATTTTGAGCTTTTCAGGCCATGAGAAGGCAATTTGGGGAGTTTTCTATGAACTGCAGAGTAAGAGCCAAACTGCTGGGAAACACTGAGTTGGCACCAGTGTTCCCTCTGCTGGATAAATAGCAGAAGGCCATCATTAGCAAGTAAACAGTAAGTAAACAGCACACAGTAAAAAAGTACTGTTTATATTGGCAGATATCTGCAGATTTTGGCCGATAATCAATCTTTTCCTAATAGGCTATATTGGCCGATATCGGTGGGGCTCTAGTCTAAACCAGGACTAAGCCAGGTACAAAAAAACAGGACTAAACCAGGTCAAACCAGAACTAAACAAAGTCTAGTCCAGAACTAAACTAAATCTAAACCAAGTCTAAACCAGGACTAAGCCAGGTCCAAACCAGGACTAAACTAGCAACACACCACATCTAAACCAAGTCCAAACCAGGTCAAACCAGGTCTAAACAAAGATTAAACCAGGACAAGAATGGGTCTAAACCAGGACTAAACAAGGACTAAGCCAGGTCCTGGCAGTACACGAAACCAAAACAGGTTGGGAACCACTGGAATAGGGGACCTTTTACAGCCTTTTTCACAATCACACTAAATTCACTAAAACCTTTGCTCAGTACTGGGACTCTGTAAACTCACAACTCCATTGATGCCGTTCTTGCCCACGGGACCCTTGGGGACCACCACCAGGTACGTCTCGATGCCCCTCTCCCTCAGATAGTCGCAGCGGTCCCCACCGTTTCCCGGCTCCACGTCAAACTCTCCGTGAAGACACTCCATGGTGCTCTGGGAGATGTGTACGCGGCTGGAACACAGCAGGCAGAAGATTAAATACAAACCTCTGATTTTAGCCTTTCCTGCACATTGACTTCTATTTTTATTATCGGTTTTATGAGTCATCAGTTGTTTTAATTCATCTACTTATTTTAGATTGTGCTTTAGCTCCAAATCAGTACTGTAACTTCTAAATATCATTACCTAAGTAGAGGTAAAACATACTTAAAACTTGACTTGATTAGTACTTGCTGCTATTACAACTATGGCTACAATTATCAACACTAACGGCTACTACAACTACTACTGTTATTACAACTACTACCACTACAATGTGAGTAATACTACTGTTACAACTACAACAACTACTACTACAATTATTACAACTTCTAATACAATGTGAGTAATACCACTGTTATTACAACAACTACTACTACAATTGCTACTACTACAATGGGGGTACTACTACTACTACTACTACTACTACTACTACTACTACTACTACTACTACTACTACTACTACTACTACTACTACTACCACCACTACTGTTACTGCTACCACTACTGTTACTACTACCACTACTACTACTACTCCTACTACTGTTACTACATCTAATACTACTAATGTTACAACTACTTCTACTACTACTACTGTTACTACCAATGTTGCTACTACTACTTTTACTATTATTACTACCACTACGACAATGTGAGTAAAACTACTACTACTGTTACTACTACTATTGTTTCTTCTACTACTACGGTTACTACTGCTCCTACTACTATTATTGTTACTACCACTACTACAATGTGAGTAATGCTCCTACTACTGTTACTACTACTGTTAGTACTTCTGTTACTACTGTTACTACTGTTTCTACTACTACCCCTTTGTTTTGGTAAGTCGTGTACGTTTAGTCTCACCCAGGAATCCCTCCGGCCTCCATCTTGTTGGCCACAGTCACGTCGGTGGACCAGACGTCGTACTGCCAGCGCTTCTGTCCCAGGACACCCCCCAGGACCGTCCCACTGTGGACGCCCACCCGCATGTCCACGTCCGTCTGCGTCTTCTCCCTCACATACCTGGGCAACAGTTTCACAAGTGCCATCAGCTTCCAGTATACAGATGTGTTGCATGTTCTACCATTACTGTTTTAGCTGTACCAAGAGCGTCCAGAAGGTAATTATTACATCCATTCTCTTATAAAAGTCTTACAGTTGAACACTTTTGGAACATTTTCTGCATTAAACAATGCACTTTGTTCCCCTGGAGGACTTCAAGAGGGATGGCCTTCAGAGCCTGTGTATTGACTCTTTGGACGTTATCTCTACACAATCAAAAATGGTGTTCATCTTCGGGAGCTTGTACTTGAAAGTTCCTGGTCTCAAGGGACAGATTTTTGTGTAAGGCTGGGTACCGTTAAAAATACCTTTGTGGTATTGAAAGAAAAGTTACAATACTACTGGTATTTTATTTTATTTTATTTTTTAAATTGTGGGACCTTTAATGTTCCTTTGCATGTATGAATCAGATAAATAACACAGAATAAATCATACAAACTACTGATTTTAACTCAAAAAATTTGTCTTTTATTGAATATGATTGTGTTTTATGTAGGAATGTAATGATTCTTCATAAATCGGCTAAAAATCAATACAAAAGGTAGAAATTTTTAATCGGTGGGAAAAAAATGAATCGCGATGTCCCTTTAAAACATCATAGGCCACCAAGGTATAATGGTACATAATCTGGCTCACATGTTTGGTGCTAGACAACATTACCTGGCCATTTTAGTTAAGAAAAACATTAATTTATATAAATGAAATATTATTTAGGCTGCACATATACCTGTTTGCTCCATTTGCCATCTTTCATAAAGTAGCTTATTGTTAGCAGCGAGCTAAAGGAAAGCTAAGTGGCTAACAACAGCTAAAGTTTATCTGAAGTTTCAGTGGCCCCTCCCTCGGAGCGTTTCCATGGAGCTCAGAGTCTTTACTGAGGACTGATATTTTGTTTAAGACTTGACTTATATTAGGCCCATTATAAATTGCTTCAGGTGTAGATTTATGACAAGCTGCTTCTCTAAGAGGCATTGCTTGCCACTATAGTGTATCTGTATTAAATTCATACATATTTTTGTTATTTTGACATGCCATTGTTTTAATTAGGGCTGCACAATATGGAGAAAACATGCAATATTCGATAACTATGTTGAAAAGTACTGTTTATATTGGCAGATATCGGCAGATTTTGGCCCATAACCCATCATTTCCTAATAGGCTATATCGGCCGATATCGGTAGGGCTCTAGTCTAAACCAGGACTAAGCCAGGTACAACAAAGCAGGACTAAACCAGGTCAAACCAGAACTAAACAAAGTCTAGTCCAGAACTAAACTAGATCTAAACCAAGTCTAAATGATATTACTGCAATATTTGAAAATAAAGTCTACTTTTTGAACATAGTAAGTTCAATTCACCACATTTTACAAAAATGTAAGTTCCTGTATTTACAAGTCAAAACAGCGACAAAATCAAAACTTAACACAAGCAGGAATAAAACAAGGCTAAGTAGTGACTAAAATAATTAAATTACCACTAAAACTGGACTTTTTACACGTTTATTTAGTCACAACACATGTTCTTTTAAGGCTCTGGTGGAAAATTATTCTTCAGTGTAAATCTCTGTCAGATGGAAGACCATAGCATTATTGCGATATATTTATATTATTGCGATACGGATGTTGCGTTTGCTAATATTGCAATAACAATAATTTTGCAATATATTGTGCAGCCCTAGGTTTAATATCTACTTATAATTCAATTTCTATTAATAGGAAATTTACAGCAATCTAAGTTTGATAAGGAGACACAAAAAAATATTTTGGTCATAATGACGCTGCCACAAAGACTGCTGACAAAAAAAGAAAAAAACTGTAATCGTGAACATAAAATTGGGAATCGAATCGTGACTTGAGCGAGTCATTACATCCTGAGTTTTATGATTGTAGAAATTTTAGAATTAGCACACCATAGGTATCAGAAAAAGTAGGTACCGGTGTCAAAAACCAGGTATCGTTTAAGAACTGGTACTCAGCCCTGTTTTGGTGTGTGTCCTGAGATCCTTCACGTCCACACACTCAGTTTGGGCTGTCAGAGATTATTAGGCTGAAAAACACACCAAGGTTCCCCTACAGCCCCGACATGGCTCCTTGCAACTTTTTCATTTTCCCAAAGATGAAGAATTACTTTCATTACTTTCTGTAAACCCTAAAGTTGCATGGCTGTCAAAAGTCATAAGTTTAAATGTCTAAATTCAGCAAGACAAATGACACCAGCGCATATCTAACTTGACTTTACACTGGAGCCACTGTCCACAAACATCAATTTTAATCACTCGGTCTGATCAATGGACAACACGTGCCTCACACCAGATGATAAACTCCTGGCACTGGAGAAAATAGTCATTAAATTCACCAATAAAAACCCTGGGACACTCACGAAATGGCCTCCACCATGGCCAGGCCCATCATGATGGAGCAGGCGGCGTGGTCCTCCCTGTAGTCCGGCAGGCCGCAGATGCAGTAGTAACAGTCGCCCAAGATCTTGATCCGCAGCTGGTGGTATTTCTGATGCAAAAAATAAATGAGAAAAGAGATTTTAAGTAACAAGGAAAGAGTCCACAATATTTGAAAAGCCATAATTAAACCTACTCAAAATCTGTACTCAAGTAAAAGTACAGCTACTTCAAAATAATAGGACTCAAGTAAAGGTAAGTAAGCAGTAGTAAGTAAAATATATAATATGTAAACTAGGGCTGCACAATATATATCGCAATATCAGCAAACGCAATATCCGTATCGCAAGAATCTAAATATATCGCAATAACACTGTGGTCTTCCATGTGACAGAGATTTACACTGAAGAATCATTTTCCACCAGAGCCTTAAAAGAACATGTGTTGTGACTAAATTAAAATGTTTAAACAGTTCAGTTTTAGTGGTAATTTAATGAATTTAGTCACAGCTTAGCCTTGTTTTATTCCTGGTTTAGTCTGTGGTAAGTTTTGATTTCGTCGCTGTTTTGACTTGTAAATACAGGAACTTACATTTTTGTGAAATGCAGTGAATTTAACTTACTATGTTTGAAAAGTAGGCTCAATTTTCAAATATCGCAATAATATCGTTATCGCAATTTTCAACATAGTTATCGAATATCGCATGTTTTCGCCATATCTTGCAGTCCTAATGTAAACAAATGTAGAGAATAAATAGAAAATATCCTATTTCTGAAATCAGTAGTCCATATACAGTACTGCTACAACTACTACTACTACTACAAACTACATAACACATAGTCGCTACATAACTGGACCTCAGTTATGTAGCGACTATGATATCCACTGTCCAAGTAAAATAAATAATTTGACTAATTTAGAGACTTTACTTGAGTAAAAGTAAACATTATACCTAAAAAAACAGAATTAAAAGTATGTTTTAGAGAAAGTACTTGTTTTTCAAAACTGTACTAAGGAAAATTACTTTAAGGGAATATATTTGCTTTTGCTTTTATTTATCTTTTTAAAAACAATCTTGGTTTCCTCTAGATTCACAACCTTTAAAAACATTATCTGACTAAAAGAAAGTGTTTTCAATAATTACTTTACTACTGTTGTAAATAAACAGGTGAATAGACCAGCAGGAGGCAGCAGAGTGCAGGTCTTTTGAACAGAAATAGTGGAGAAAAAAAAAGCTTTTTACTTCCATAAACTTTTTAAATGATGTCATTTTACTACAGAATTTTAAAATGTCTGTGAGGAATCAGTGGAAACAGAGCTGTACACTGTTTTTTTTCTGATAAATGAATGAGAGCAGACTGTGTGTAGAGGGCTTGTTGATTGCTCAGTGCTTCTTGGAGTGGGCAAGGGTTCGTGGGGCCAAGCGTTATGAGGGCTCAGAACAGCCGTGCCAGAGAACACAGGGTTACTCAAATAGGCGTGAATCAAAACACAACTCCAGATATGTTTTAGATGAGGTAACAACATTATAACAAGGTAGAAAGCTCCGGAAAGTCATGTGTGTGTAAGCTATGTAACACATTTAAAAGCTCAATATAAAAAGGAAAATCTAAGGTAACATGTACATATTACAAATTCTGATAACAACATGTATTTAATATCTCAAAAGTATCCACAATGACAGAGGAAGTAAAACATGAGGAGGCTGATTATAGTTTCTGCCATAAAGGTTGTAGTGCAAAAACTTGGAAAAATATCTTCATAAAAT
The DNA here is from genome assembly GCA_020698575.1 of Bostrychus sinensis. NCBI lineage: Eukaryota > Metazoa > Chordata > Actinopteri > Gobiiformes > Eleotridae > Bostrychus > Bostrychus sinensis. Next base: position 8,356,706 of record CM036247.1, read on the forward strand.
CCATCATTATAGTATAAGACACCTATATTTATACTAAATTTATATTTACTGTTCAAGACAAAGGGAATTAACTATGTTTTTTGGAGGAATAAACAGCCTTTTACTCAAGGGACAACATGCTTAGAGTGGAAAAAAAAACAGTGTGCACCTGGTTTTGGATCGAGTCGCAGGTGCAAAAAGAGAAGATACTGCAGCTGGGTATTATTTTTCACATTTCAACACTAAAGAAGGGTATTTTGAGGACAAACTATGAAAAATAAAGTCCATATAATAAAAGATACTGCCATTGGACTAATTCAGTGCACACTAAATCCAGAAAAAGTTGTTACACTGGGTAAAATGTATAAAATAAAAACAAAATTGCAATGGTTTGTGAAATACATATACCCATATTTAATTCACAGTAGAACATAAACAATACATCAGGTGTCGAGATTTTTTACCAGTTCTTAAAGGTCCCAGGGTATGCTTTTTTCAGACTCTGAGTATTTCATGTTTTATAACTTAAAATAATGTATATGTACGGAAAATGTCTTCTTTTTCGGGAGTTTTGGTTGTCTGTCACCCTCTGCTGGCAACAGTGGTGACTAAACAGAGCATAAAATGAATATTTAGCACGGCTATTAACGCTAACAGATAGATAAATGAGCTGACTGCTTTGTAGCGACGGCAATGTAAGCACTGAAATGATCAAAATGAGTCCAGTGTCTGAACCACTGTAAATAAAGTATAGGTTTATAAGTTTTGTTGACAATTGAGGTCATTTTGATTTACATTTTACACGGTGTCCTAACTTTGTGGAACTTTGATTTGCAGAAAGATTTAACAAACTGTGTAACAGATAGAATTACAAACAAGCCAGTTGTTGTCCAAGAGCAACGTTGTGCTACTATAGCCTTGAGGACTCAGTGGTCATTAGTGAAATCATTTAGCTGTAAGCCTTGCTTCAAACCCAGTGCAATCTTTGAAGATCAGCTTCTAAATTACACACTCCCCGATGCCCAATTGTTTCACGCTAATTTGCACAGCTTCATCATAAATGGGCCTGGATTCTATGTTGACATACAATTTGCATAATTTGATCATGTGTAATGTCCACTAATGCAAGAAAAATGTTCAGCTTGTCCCCAGTCTCAATAATTACAGTGTTAAAGTATAAAGTAATGAAATATAATAATAATAAACTCACTGCAGCCAGTTTGTCGAAGCGAGCGAAGAGTTCGTTGAGCAGTTTGACGAGCTCCTGAGCGCTGCAGGATGAGGAGAGCTGAGTGAAGCCCACAATATCTGCAAATAAAATACTGGAAAAGAGATGAGACACTAATCAGTATTCATTTTATTACAAGCTACAAGGCTAACCAGGAGCAGGTCTTTTGAACATGAGGTGTACAACATGGGGTTTCGGAAACTCAAGCCAATATGGCCGACTTCCTGTTTGTCGGAGGGCGGGGTTATAATAATATTTTACGTTGGCCTTGAGGTGAAGAATCATTGTAAAAATTTTGTTGCCATGTGCCAAAAATCACTAAAAATCTAAAAATCACTCATTTTTGGGACACTATTGAGCCATTTTGTTTTAGACAATGTGTCTATGTAAGAAGAAGATATAGGACAAGGAGAAAAAAAAGGAAGGAGGAGGAGAAGATGAGGATGAAGAAGCAGGAGAAGAAGAAGTAGGAGAAGGAGAAGAAAGAAGAAGAAGGAGGAGGAGAAGAAGAAGACGAAGGAGGAGGAGGAGGAGGAGGAGAAGATGAGGATGAAGAAGCAGGAGAAGAAGTAGAAGGAGAAGAAAGAAGAAGAAGGAGGAGGAGAAGAAGAAGTAGGAGAAAAACAAGAAAGAGGAGGAAGAAGAGGAGGAGGAAACTTTTTTGAGGATCCTAACTTGTTAAATTTCTGACATGGGCTTTTGCAAAGACTGAGAGTAATAAAGTTTAAGTTTATGTAGGGACATTGGTTCTCTGAGTTTGACACTGGGCGACCCGTCAGGAGCAGTGGACGACCCAGGACCCTTCTCCAGCTCTGGAGCCAGGATCCTGGTCAGGAGGACCTAGCTGGAGGATTAGCCTATTGTCCATGTTTTAATGTTGGTGGGCAAAAAAGGTAATGCAGGCAGACAAAGCATCAAAAAGTAAGGAGAGTAATTTAAAAAGGGATGAATCAACAAAAGCCCTGAAAGCTGGATTGGTACCTGACGTTCTCGTGCCTGTACATGTACATGGTGTTGAACTGCTGCATCTCCTTCTGGCTCTGCTCCTTCTTCATGTCCTGCAGCATCTCGTCCGCTATGTGCTTCGGGAGAATGGACAGCAGCAGACGCTCCTACAGTGGACAAACACAGATAAAACAGCGGTCACTAGGACTGGAATAACAGAGCCCATGCACCACTGAGAACGAACAGGACATTTATTTTCACAGTTCAATATAAACAAAAAGAAGTCAACTGTTATATCTGTGTGAACTCATAACCTTTAAGCATTTTTTGTACAAAACTTGCATAGTTATTTTGAGTAATTATTTAGGTTTTTAGATTACAAAATGATGACTGATATGGATGCTGTTCGGTGTTATGTGTCAGTAATTAGGCAACATTTAAGTAGATTGTAAACATTAACACTATTCATTCATTCATTTATTTTCTTACACTTAATCCCATTTTGGTTTTTTGATTGGCTGGAGCCTCTCCAAGCTGCTACGGGCCTGAGGTGGGGTACACTCTGGACAATGCCAGAGAGTCACAGGGTTAGAAGCATACACTGACAGTAGGGGTGTAACAATGCAGTTCAATATATAGATGTATTGATTTTTTATTTCTACGATACAACTATATCGATATGCATTACCTTGTATTGAATCGTATAGTTTTTTTTAGGTAGTGTAAATCAATATACATGAAAAAAATTGATAATATCCAAAATATTGATATTAGAAATTTGCATGTCAAAATAAAACCAGTTACGCCTTTTTGAATGTCATTTTTTGTGTTTTTAATGAAATAAAATGTCATAATCAAATTTTCTTCTCTGTCTGCTGGACATAATCAACCCCGGCCGCGATTTGGAGTAATGCTGGATTTGGAGAAAGCTTTTTATGATTTTTGGCAAAAAGTTGCCGTTGCTTAATTGGCATTAATGCCATACAGTGGCGTAACATCAGGCAGTGCAGCCAGTGCAACCATACTGGGGCCCCGGAGGTGTAGGGGCCTTCGTTCATCTATGGTCAAGTTTCTGTTTAATATATTTATAATAATTCAGAGCAGCACATAACTCCATTACAGAGCAGAATTTACATTTTAAACCCTGTTAAATTCTGAAACTCATGACAGAAATAACAAAGTTTTTTCTTAAGATAAATACACAAATTGTAATAAAAAAACTAATAAAGTTTCACAAAATTGTCCCTAGTATTATTGAATAAGCGCTTGTTTTTATTTTTTTAATCAAGCTCCAGTAGTGCATGAACCTTTAGTACTGAATCTACTTTGTAACTTAAGGGCCCATTCTGAAATCCCGCACTGGGGCCCCATATTACCAAGTTACGCCACTTTGGCCATAATTGATTTAAAGAAATACTAACAATCAATCGTTATGCTGTACAGTGGAGTAAAGGCACAATACTATTGGAGAGCTGGGACAAATTAAACATAAAATTAAGCAACTGTTTCTTAAAAAATACAAGCCTATAACTTGTCTTTGGTTAAAAAAAAGCCTTTTTTTTAAATTATGGTTTATGACTTTGAATTTTATAAAAAGCTGTTTTTTATAAAACATGATAGGTGATGCCAAGCCGATGGTTAACGGTTCATCAATAATTGTTAATACTATCAATTAATCAATTAAAGAAAATTAACCAATTGTGCATTCCTATTTCCTAAACCAGAAATAAAAAATTATAATGAATAATGATTTTCTGTTTTGCATTGGCCAGAATTGTTCAGTACAACATTTGTAACCACTCTTTTCATTTACAATGCTGCTTTTTGACAAAAATATTCATATATAGGCATTTATTTATTAGTTACCAGCAGCAAACCCGCAAGCCAATACAAGACACTAGGGCTGACAGCCTCTGGTCACGTAGTCAATTAATCGGTCGATGAGGTCTTGGTCGACTAAAATGTTATTGGTCGATTAGTTGGATCCACACTTTGCATTGAAAAAACATTTTATTTATAACACAATTTATTTCTTTTAACTTTTGTCATTTTATTCAAGATAACAGAGGTAATTGTTAGATAATGATATGTTTTACAGCCATCTTTTGGAAATATTTTATCTCCTAATGAATGTGAAGTCACTTGTTTGTATAAGACTCTGGTAAGTCCCACACATATCCTAAAAAAGGCTCAGTTGACAAACAATTTCTTTGGTCGACTACAGCTCTGAGACACTCTGCACTTAATCAGGACCAATAAATGTAATGTTGCTATATTTTTCTAGATAAAACAAACAGCTACTCCACACTAGTTTTACTGGGAAGCTCCATTTTATGTATTGGGCATTGTTTACAGGAACGGTGACCCAAAACTGTCACTCAGATCTCCCTCACAGTGACCTACTCCCAGAAAAACAAAAATTAGACCAGGACTTGATCTGTGTGGATTTCCATTTAAAATCAACACTGGAAAAAAAAAAAAAAAAAAAAAGGAAAGGAAAAAAAAAATCCAGGCAGACATCTCCATATCCTCCTCCAGAGCCGGCGGTGATTACAGATCGCCGTCTCTCAGGGGCCTGTTGCCACGGTAACGGCAGGAGCCAATCAGAGCGCCCGGACGCCTCTCGAGTCTCGACTGGATGTGTGTTTTGGTCGGTCCTTCAGACTCCAGTGCCATGCCGCCGCTCCATTAGCGTTCGGGAAGGTGGGAGTCACTTATTAGCATTTCCGTATTTCTTTGATGAGAGTAATAAGCCATTTAGCATGTGGCTAACTAGCTTGTTATTTTAATCAAGTGTACAGGCCTCAACAAAAAGCACTGGCCCTATCTGGCAACAGGAAAGATAGAGTGGCTAGACCTGGACTCAAAGCAGCAATCTTCTTGTTCAGGGGCAAATGCTGTATCCATTAAGCCAGAAAGCCCTTATATTTCACAATAATAAATACTTTGACAAAAATAATTGTTCCTTTACTGGCTCCTTGTGGCTGGAGTTAGTATCTGTGGCCATATCTTGCAATGGTCCTTTAAAACAGTAGTTCTCATACTTTTGGTTCTCAAAAAATAGATGGCTCTCCAAGTACCATTTAATGAAGTGAAATTAGTTGTAAATCAAGACCCTAACCCAAGTCAAAATAAATGAATTAAAAAGAGGGATTAACACAGAAAAATGCATTATTAAATAAGAATAAAACTGTGCCTACACAAGGTCTAAACCAGGTCTAGGTTACACCAGAACCAAGACTAAGCAGTGGCCTACACTTCACTATGTAATAAACTCTAAATTTGGTATAATATACAAAATTGACCTTATCTGAGATTTCTACCATGTTATAATGTTGTCCCCTCATCAAAAACATACCTGGAGTTGTGTTTTGCTTTATTCACACCTGTTTAAGTGATCCTCTATTTTCTGGCACGGCCCTTCCGAGGCCTCAAAACGCTCTGTTCCATGAACCTCCACCCTCTCCAGGAAGCACTGACCAATCAAAAAGCTCTCTACAGCCAGTCTGCGCTCGTTCATTTATCCAAAAAACGGTGTACAGCTCTGTTTCCACTGATTCTTCACTGACATTTTTCATTTTGGAGTAAAATGGCATCATAAAAAAAGGAAGTAAACACCTTTTTCTTCTGTTTGTGTTCAATAGACGGCAACACTCTGCTTCCCTCTGCTGGTCTCTTCTCAAAAAGGTTTTTTTTATTTAGCCACATAATGTTTTTAAAGGTAATAAGACATGAAAATGCTGTTCTAGAGGCGACCGAGAAAGATTAATAAAAGCATAATCTATCCCCATATAGCTCAAAGTCTGACCATTAGTTTTACAAACAAACAAGCCAATATCAGCAGTTACAAACCAGTATACCGTCTCTGCAGGGATCATTCATTTCAGAAGTAAAAATAAACAAATAGTAAATAATGTAGGCAATATCTTCTGGAATACACCTATCTAGCATTGGTACAAAATCCATAAAAATAAAAAGAAACCCGGATACAAACAGTGATCCTTAACGTATAGGGGTGTAATGATACATTTTGCAACATTACGATACATATCGATTAGATACGATTCGAGAACAATATTGGCTAATTTGGAACGATACGATTCAATAGAATTCAACACCTACATATCAATAATCGATACAGCAACTTTTTGCCAAAAATCATAAAGGTTTAGTCTCAAATTCAGCATCACGGCCAGGGTTGATTATGTCCAGAGACAGAGAGTAAAAAAAGTTGAATATAACATTTTATTTAATTAAAAACACAAAAATTAAATCCAAAAGATGTATCTGGTTTTGTTCTAATGTGCAAATTTCTAATATCGATATTTCCAGTATTCAGTGATTTTTTTCCCCATGTATATCAATACACACTTCCTAGAAAACGATATGATTTGATACCAGGTAATGCGTATTGATCTAGTTGTATTGTAGGAAAAAAAAAAACATACATCGATATAGTTACTGTATCGTTACAGCCCTATTATGGTATCTTTTCTTACTTGGCCCATGACTGAAATTACTCAGCATTTTATTAAAACCCAACCTTAACATTTTTGGTTATCTTACTAAAAAAACTTCATTAGACCAAGCACAAACAGTATAAGAGCAGAAATGTATGATTTAGGTGCAGTATGTAATGGGATCTGCCTCTCACCTGCTGCTGGCTCTGCTCCTCCAGATTCAGCTTCACCTCCAGAGACTGCCTCGCCTCCAGAAACGCCTTCCGGTGCTTTCGGTCAGCCATGTAATAGGACATGATGCCCACTGTTATGGCACACACTGTAGATCACCACGTTGGCCAAGAGCTGCAGAGAAAGAAAAACCTAACATGAGGGCAGAGAATTAAGCAGCTATGTGACATTAAAGGTAGATGTTGGGCTGATTTTCTTAATTTTATAAAAGAAAAAAATGTTATATAGCCATTTGTTTTAGTAATGCTCATTAAAACGGAAACAAATGTGTTAGAATTGGACAGTGAGAGGAGTTAAAGATTTGGAATTTTTTAGAAAACAAATAAGGCGATCTCAAACTCTCTGTGTGACTAAAGCTTGGGAAGAACAAAAAAATGCATTTGGATTTTTGTTCCACAAAGTTCTATGTCAGAGAAATGAGCAAAATCTTTTTATTGCTGTTTTGAGCTTTTCAGACCAAGATAAAGCGGTGTTTCCTATGAATTGCAGTGTAAGATACCCAAAACTGCTAAAACATGGCTGGGGAAACTTGGGTCCTTCAGACACATGGTTGTCCGGACATGTGCCTGACCAGAAATCAGAATAAAAGTGCAAGAATGTCTAAAAAATGCAAAAATCACAATTTGTTCGTTATATCGTTCAACTTCTAATTAAGAGCAACAAAATCATTGTTAATACACCATTTTAGAGGTTTCAAAAGTGTAAAATCCCATCAAAATAACAATCTATGCTTTTATTTATCTTTAAAATAGAGCCGTTCAATACCACAGAACCCAGTGCAAGTGTCTTTTCTTCTGGACCCTAAAACAAACTGAGTGCATCTGGAGGAGAAATGCACTGTTTTCTATATAATTTTGCAGGAAAGCTAAGGACATTTATGTGTCATAAAGACAGATGGAGCATTACTCAGCTACTATGGGCCTGAAGCGGGGTACACCTTAAATAATGTCTAGTTACAGTCACAGGGCCAACACTTAGAGACATAAATATAACAAATATACATTTGCTTTGTTTGATTTTTGGAAGTCATGGTGGTAGAGAGGTTAGTACTCCCGACTCCTCATAACAAGGAGGTTGTGGGTTCAATCCTTTCGTCAAGGGAATTGGTGACTCTAAGGGCCCGTTTACACAACAACGCTGCCCAGACCAGGTGTTCACAATTAACTGGCTAATTGGTTAATTCGGTTAATTGGTTAAATCAGTTGAAAGAAATACTAACAATTAATCGTTATGCTATACTGCTATATATATGCTATATATATAGAGATGCTGATTCATGACTTTGAATTTAATAAGGAGCTGTTTTTTAATAAAACAATAATTATAGGTGATGTCAAGCCGGTGGTTAATCGATAATCATTTGTTAAGACTACCAACTAATCGATTAAAGAAAATTAACCGAATGTGCATCCCTACTGGCCAGGAAACCGCCAACAGTCATGCCGCCTCTGATTTGCATTTACATGAAAACACTGAGGTGTGAAGAAAACGAGTTAGTGTGAATAAACTGTAGAACACGTATTTGTCCAGCAAACAGCGCTGTGGGCTCCGCAAATGCTCGACACCACACAGTGAGTAAACAGCAGAGGAAATCAGGTCTGGAACTTCACAATAACTTTAAGATCTTGTGGTTTTCTGGAACCACTCTCAAAAAATATTCAGTAAAAGTCAGCACTTGAACAGATATTACTGACAGTTACTGGACTAAATATCTGTTCAGATCAGGGCTGACTGTTATGTCATCATTTTCAGTGAGGACTCGTTTTTCCAGTTTACACAAGGCTCCCCACTGTGAGACGAAAACACCGCCTGACTGTGTGTGTCTCGAAGAGTCAGCCCAGGGCAGAGGTTTTGCTTGAGATAATTACTGTCTGACATTTTGAGTGACAGGGTCGAAAAATTCCGTCATGAGCTATTTTTGTCTGTCATTGCATTCTTCCATTTTAATATCATTAATTATGACCATGATACCATTTTAATAATAAGAATATGCTACTAATATGTAAATGCCATAAAAATGACTTTAGTCCATTATCTGTTTTTCAATAAATTAATGTGTCTAAAATACAGTATTGCAGGTTCGTGCTCCACATTCAGACATTTAGGAGCAGCAGAACAATGCGTCTCTGCCCCTGGCACAGCCTGGTGAGCCCTGAATACACCAAAATACAAACTTTACACACTCTTTCCTACAGCTCTTTAAGAGCTCCAGGGTACACTGCCTCAGACCAGTGGTGTCTGCAGCTGTACGCACTGTGCGTGGCCTACCTTTGGATGTTCCCCGTTACATTCTCATTGCACACAGAGCAGCACAGAGCCATAGCAGTGCGTGTATTTGGAAACATGTGCTGAGCTCCTTATAGCCACGATCCAGGTAAAATGGTTGAAGTGTATCCGTATCTGACTTTGGTTACGCGGAGAGGACCTTACATGACGTGCTCTGAATGTCCCACTTTATTTCCCAATTGTCTTTCCACAGCGCATGTGACATAAGCCACAGCGGTTTGTTCTTTTATTCAAGTGCGTATTAAAGCTACAGATAACGCACTGAGGGTCACAGGATGGAAGCCAGTCTGGTTTTGCGCAGAGAAGACTGCGCGCTCTATGACAGTGACTAAAAAAGAAGTAAAAGCGAAAGGAAAAGGGCGTGTTTATTGGAACTTTAAAGCTCACCGCACCACGGTGTTATTCTCATTTTTAGACGAGGCCACAGATTGCAGAGCGTGGCTTAGTCTTAGTCCATGGTGTTTTAGGGTTTTTGGGCATTTTAGTTTTAACGTGATTCAGTCCAGTCCAATCCAAGAAGTACAGTATATGAGGCTTAGACAAAGACAAAACTATAGCAAATAGTGATATAATTAACTCGCGCTGTTGCCATGTCTTGGACAGAACTGGGAATTGCAAACGCCACCTTCTTTTTATTCTGTCAAAATGACGGACGGCCTTCAGAAATTTCCGTCAAAGCTATAAATAATCTGCCAATGACGGAAAATTCTCAGTTACCATAATCTCTGGCCCAGGGTGTACCCTGCCTAAGACCCATAGTTGTTGGGATAGGCTCCAGCCACCCACAACCCCTAATGGGAAAAAGATAAATGAATTAATAAAAGCATGTCCAAAGAGGGCTCCCATAGGACCTCAAAGGCTGTAGAAAAAAGTTTGCCTATTTTATAAAACTAAGGGAGCATGTGTTAGAAAGTTGTTTACTCTTGAACAATTGGAGAAGCTACTTCCTCCCCCAGTTCCTGTTAATGGTTATGGTAACCTCACGTGTTGGATAGGTTTGAAGATTTGGTTATGCACATAGTGATTGTGTGCTGTACTGAACAAATGCAGAGTGTTTGTTCAACTAAAGGTGAAGTGATCAAACAGAGGATAAAGGAAGTTAGAGACTGAAACCTGTTGAAGGCAATGGAAGATTAAGTTTTAGGAGGAAGCTCACGCGATATTTTGATTAATGTATTGTTGTTAATGTCTTTTAAACCACAGTTAAAGGTCCCCTATTTTGCTATATCGACTTTTTTGAGCTTTTTAAACATGTTATAACGTTGCATGCACCTCAAAAAAAAAAACATACCTGGAGTAGTATTTTGTTTCATTCATGCATGCTTAAGTAATCCTGTATTCTGTTTCTCAAGAGCTGATAAAACTGCTGCTGCTGCTGCTTTACAGCTCTGTATCGACACGTGAAACCAGGAAGTGCTCCTGCGGGTTTTTAAAGCCCAAACACCGTCACCAGACTCATTCTGATTATTTCTGTACTTAAATTGCCAACAATGCAAAGCAGTCAGCTTATTTATCTATTTTTTAGCGCCATGTTGCTAATAACTGTGCTAAATAGCCATTTTATTCTCTATCCAGTCTTCACCGTTGCCAGCACGGGGTGACAAACACCTAATCCGAGCATTCTCTGCAAAGTTAAAGTAACATCTCCCCAAAAGAAGACACTTTCCATACATACACATTATTTAAAGTTATAACACGTGAAATTCTAATGGAAAGGTGTCCAAAACTATTTCAAAAAGTCTGAAAAAAAAAAGCATCATATGGGACTGTAAACGAGACTGGAACAAAATAATCTTTCCAAAGATCAAGACAAAGACCAGACCATAATACAATGGTGCAGATTTCAGGAAGCAGATCCAAGCCCTCAAATTTAATAAAGATAGAGATTAATTATGATTAGGTTGAGAAGAAATAATACGTTTTCATCTGATTATAATAATATTACCAATGTTTCATGTTGTTGTTTTTCAGTTTAAAAGTATTTTTGTTTAGCTAGAATGACTACTTTTGCTTATAACCAACTTATACCTTTTTTTTTTACTTGTGTTTTTCAAGATTGCTTTTATTGCTCTTCTGTGACCAAAAAAATTCACTTGTGCATCAACAAAGTCTTAGTCTATTACTAGAACTACTGACAACTATTTACTTACTACGACATATTGTTCTGTGATTAATTGGACAAGGTCTGGAGAAGTCATACAGGTTTTGTTAATAATTATTTTAACCTGCTGGTAAACTCCAGTGCGGGAAACTCCCTGCGGCTGCTGAGAGTTAGACCAAGTTGTCCCACAATTATTTCCTCCATTTCAAACATTACATGGAAGCTATGTGCTGTCTATATAACTAGACATAGACAGGAGAATTAGTCATTTTCTCTGCGTTATTGGTGGTCACGACTGCAATGTTGACCAATTAGTGGCAGCTTGATAATTAAGTCTAGATCAGTGCCTCTCAAACTGTGGTTCAGAGGCCGCTGATGTAACGTCTTTGGCAGTTCAAGTCCTGATTTAGAGCCAGTTTTATTCTTGTTTCAGCCTTGCTCTGGTTGAAGTTTGACGATTACAGTTTAATATCTGGATTTCTTATAGACAGACAAATATTTTTGATGCGACTGTGTGACATGTCGGCTGATTTCAACAGGTTTAACAGGGCACACTTCTGAGGAAAACTGCAGAAAAATAAATGGCCAAAACATGTCAAGGTATAGGATACAAAAATATTGGTCTGTCTATAAGAAATCCACATATTAAAGGTACTGTAAGCAACATGCGCTTGTTTGAAAACGGTAATGCAGTCTAAATCAAAACAATGGTCTCTTTTATGATTGGTCGATCGGTGATGCAGTTTTACAACAACTTGACCATTATGTAAAATATATTTTTAATTGCTAATAACTCCACTTCATTGTTATCAGTAAAACTAATATTTGATTTAAATATGTTCATCTTGAGGGTATTTTATAAAATATAAAAAAATATATACTGCTCATAGCACCTGTAATATTAGTAGAAGAACCTTTTTGGATTATATAAGCACAGTTTAGTTTAGTTTAGTCCTTAATTCATCATTAAATCCTGAATTTGTCCTGGTTGGGTTCTGTTTTAGGCCTAGTTTAGTCCTGGTTTTATTCCTGTTGTAGGCCTGCTTTAGACTTGGTTTAGTCCTAGTTTATCCCTGATAATTCCTGGTTTAGTCCTGGTTTATATGCCCAGGTTTATACCTGGTTTAGTCCCTGTTCTGTCCTTACAAAGTATTGCATTGTCTGTGTTTTATTCCTCGTTTTAAACCTGGGTTTGTCCAGATTTAGGCTCATTTTAGTCCATTAAAAATAGTAATTGTAAAGCCAGTTATTTTCTGTAGTGGTTCAAATCAAAAAGAAAAAAAACACACACAGTATTTCAGGCTCAGACCCACCTGTCGTCCCAGTGAAGCTCCCTGAATATCCTCTTGCTGCTGTTGTGCAATGGTGACCCCCAAAACCAAAGTATGTACCCCGCAGGACACCGTAGTGATGAGCACAATGGGCGTGAGTCTTAGCGGCAACGTCAGGAAGAAGGAGAAGCTGAAAAAGGCCTGCCATCCCACCGTGTCGCTGGCCTGGTGAAATCGGGCATAGTTCAACCCCAAATAACAAAATATCTGCGCTGCTATGAGCACCCAGAGCGCGTAGGGCACCACACGGCGGGACACTCGATCCGGCAGCAGCCCAAAACGACACAGCAAGTACAGGACAATATCTGCGGCCAGTCCCAGCGACGCCACCAGGACGGAGGCCAGCTTGTCACTCGTGTAGACCACAGCGCACATGACGATAATGTAGCTGTCGAACAGGGCGGCAAAAACGACCAAAACCAGCAGCGTCTCGTGTCTCTGTCTCCTGAAGTAGGTCTGGTAAAGGTTTTCCAGGGACTCGGGGGCGAAGGTGAGGCGCATGAAGCGGGGCAGGCACAGGCAGCATCCCGAGCTCCGGACGGTGACCTCGTGGGTGCGCCCCACGGCTTGTCCCGGGTCCGAGGGGAGGGTCACGGAGCAGTCGGCCGAATACTCCGCAGAGTACTCCGGCTCTGAGAACGCCCGGTTTCGAGGCATGGTCTGAGGTTTGGAGGCTACTAGAGGAACCAGTGTGTCTCCCTTCAAGAGAAGAACAAAATTTATTTAGTCACGCAACGCATACTACTTTTAGGTTTCAAAATTGCTAAATCGCTGATATTACACACAGCAGTTTGCAGAAACATCATGGGTAAAAGACTAGATGATTGACTAGATGAGGTTAGCCTGGCCAGCCAAACAAACTCTTTAAGAAAAGAGTTTAGGCTGGTATTTCTTCAGCTTTGTTTCTACAGGCAGAACAATCAGAGGTGGAGTAACCAAACAGAGAAACAAAGGGCGGGACATACTGTAAGCAGCACACTGCTGACCTGTAACAAAAACAAACATTATGGATTATTGCTCTTCGGATTATTGTTTTGGCAAAAAACATCAGAATACACTGTATTATTAGCAACTGACACAAGACCAGCAGCAGAAGCCAGATGTACAAAGACAAAGACATCAACAGGGCTTTACTGTTGTTAAAATGGGAACAAGACAAAGAAAAAAAAATCCTGGACTGAAGGAAAAATCCTGGACACAGACGACTGAACAACAGCGCAGACTTCAGCAGAATCAACAGGTGACAAAGAAAAGCACTAAACGGCAGAAGCTAAGTCAGTTGTGATGCTTGTCCTCTAACCCGAAGGTTGGCGGTTCAAGCCCCACTACCGGCATTGCATACTTTTGTTGTGTCCTTGGCCAAGACACCCAGCTTGCCTGTGTATGAATGTGTCAGTGTGTGGGCCTTAGCAGCCAGACTTCTGCCACACCTCCTTTGCCCCAGGGCAGCTGTGTTTAAAGAGGTTAAGTGAGGAGTGAATGAATAATGGACTAATGTAAAGTGCTTTGAGAAACTTGAGAAGCTTGTAAAGAACAATATAAATCCAATTCATTATTAACTGGGTGAGAGTAGTTATTAAATTCGCTCTGCTTCCGTGTTCATAAGACGCACTGCAGATAAACGGCTGTGATAGGCCAGTTCTAAATCAACCGGAGAGAAACACTTTGCTGCTATGGGGAACCAGGCTGCTCTGACAGTAGGAGAGGCTGGCTCGCCAGGCTAATAAAATATTCATCTTTTTTGCAAATCTCATCATGCAGTGATTCCACAACAGAAAATATTTGGCAAAGTACCTTCCTTAACTGCCTAACATAGAGCTAAACTACAACAGAAGCAGGAGTGGATCAGGAATAAACAAACAAGTTCAAAGAGAATTGCGCAGTGGACTAAATCCAGGACTAACCTGGGCGTAAGGACAAAACCAGGACCAGGCCTAAACATGCCCTAAACAAGCATGACTAAAACAGGAAACAGGATTTACTACAGGACTAAATCAGGACTAAACTGGAACTAAACTAGTCTGTAATTACATTATATTTATGTATTTTTAATAGTTTTCATCTTTAAATATTCTAGACCAGTGGTGCTCAAACTTCTCACCATACCACCTCAGAAATAATTTATTTACGTACCATCAATGAACTAAAATGAACTCAAACCAGGTCTAAACCAGGTCTAAACCAGGTCTAAACCAGGTTCACACTGGGACAAAATGAAGACTGACCCAGATCTAAACCAGGCTTAACCCTGGACAAACAGTGAATCTAGGATTAAACCAGGCCTATAATAAGGACTAAACAAGGACTAAACCTGGTCTAAACTAGGACAAATCACAAATCTAGGACTAAACCAGGGCAAATCATGAATCTAGGACTAAACTAGGACTAAACCTGGTTTAAATCAGGACAAATCAAGACTAAATCAGGTCTAAACCAACACAAATCACGAATCTAGGACTAAACCAACACAAATCACGAATCTAGGACTAAACCAGTGCCTGCGCTCGCCTCGGTCCTTTTTCTTACCTGTATTTTCCCAAAAGCAGCGAGTCCTCCGTCTGCGTCCAGCTCTAAAATCCCTTCTCCATCACTCCCTCCTCACCTCGTTCCCTTCAGGAGCCTCATGTGTTTGATCTGAACGGAGAAACCGCAGCCCTGGAGTCTGACTGTGGCGCATTCGGACGTCTTCTCCCGTTACATGTTCACTGCTCACTCTCTTTTTAATCCCGTGTGACTCAAACCTCAAACGTACCGCTCCTCCTCTTTCGGGGATCAAATCTCATTCAGCATTTTCCAGTACGCTGTCCCCGTACTTTCACTTCTGTTCTTCACCATCGATACCAACCTGTGGTCTGGATATTTCAGCTGTATTTATGTTTGCATGGCTTCCTCTGGGTGTACTCCTCACTTGTTTGGACCAGGACACTTTGGGGTTTTAGTGGTGCAGACATGTCCATAGTCACATCTCACAAAACCTGAACAGACAAAAAAAAAAGAAAGAAGAAATTAGTAATCACAATAGGCCCTAGTACACAAAAGTCAGTGGCCACAGAATATTTGTGTAAACTATTTATAATTTCTATGTTACATACATTAAAAATCCTATATTATGCTTTTTTCAGGCTTTTTGAAAATGTTTTGGACACCTTTGCATTAGTATTTAGCGTTTTATAACTTTTGGGGAGCTGTTACTTTGACTTTGCGGAGTACGCTTGGATTAAGTGTCTGTCGCCCCCTGCTGGCAACGGAGAGAGCACAAAATGGATTAGCAACACGATGCTAACAGATAAATGAACTGATTGCTTCGTAGTGGCAGCGCTGAAATTATTAGAACGAGTCCAGTGACTAGAGCTGGGGGAAAAAAATAATGTTTCTGGTGCATTGGTTTCTTTATAAAGATTCTGAATTGATTCAGAAAAGCTAATAATCCGAATTTTAAAGACTACAAATTATTACAATATTCTTAGCTGTGGCAAATGCTAACAAACAGAATTTGCTACTGCAACATACCAATTATTAGTTCACTTGTTTAGGTTTTTGGAGTAGAAAGGGGCTAAAATTATGTTTCAGATATAAATATACAATTAAAATGAATGAATGTTGAAGAATTAATGTTGACATTAACCAGAAAGGTGTGAGATAAATTAATGCATCGCTTTTGAATCAAAATCAAATTCAAATCAAATTGAGAAGTGCCCTAAGATTGCCACCCCTACTGGTTACTGTGAAAGGGCTTTAGAAACGCGCAGGAGCACTTCATGGTTTCACAAGTCTATGTAGAGTCATGAGACTGAGCGTTTTCAGCTCAGAAAAGGGGACACTGCTGCAGTAGACAGTAGAACAGCATCAGTGCTTCTAGTTTATTCCCAGTTTTCTGAACTTTACATTAGGAAAACTGCATCAGATTTATTAATTTTAATGCCTCACCTTTTAATGTCAGAGGTAATGCTGTTGGCTAATATAACACAGTGAAAGCTACATTTTTACAGTGGAAACACCTAAAGGCTCATTTATTCTAACATTTCGTACATAAATACATCAGTTCGAAGCACTGTTATCGTCACAGCATTTATACTTCCAACTGTTTTCTATGTCAACGTGTGTGTTATGTTAAATAACCAGTAGCATTCGGTGACAGTCAATGATTTTTCCAAGATGGAAGAAGAAGAGCAACAACCACAAAAACATGGCGGTACTGCCAGAGGTTTTTACACAATATTAATGGAAAAAAAGCCAAGAAAATGAGGCAAAACAGGTCTGTTCAGTTTTTGAATAAACCGTGACTAACTTTCTCTGGTCACTCCTTAAAAAGTTCAGCTGTTTCTTCTGCTGTGACTAGGGGTGTAACGATACTGTAACTGTATCCATTTTTTTTTTCTATGATACAACTACATCGATACACATGGCCTTGTATCGAATTGTATCATTTTCTAGGAAGTGAATATTGATACACATGAAGTATCAATCAATAATAATATATAAAAAAAAAAAAAAAAATTATATCAAAATTAGAAATTTGTATAAAACCAAATATGACTTTTTGGAGATAAATTTTGTGTTTTTAATTAAATAAAATGTTATATTAAACTTGTCTTCACTCTCTGTCTGCTGGACATAATCAACCCCGGCCATGGTGCTACATTTGAGAGTAAAGTTTTATGATTTTTGGCAAAAAGTTGCTGTATCGATTATCGATACGAAGGTGTTGAATCGTATCAAATCGTATCATTTCAAATTAGCCAATATTGTTCTTGAATCGTATCGAAACACTTCTAATCGATACATATCGTATCGTTGCAAAAATGTTTTGTTACACTCCTAGCTGTGACTGTTGAGCTGTCTTCACTAGCGCCCCCAACAGTCAACACATGCACTGCTCCGTTCATTTGTGTCTTCAAGCTTCCGCAAAACGAACAAATCCGTATTTAACGTAGAGTATAAACAAACCTTTACAGTGCATCGTACAACCCCAAGCCAAACTTCTTAAAAAATGGCAGAGCAATCAAATCAACTGTTATTTTACCTAAAGCAAAACCTAATCTTGTATATCTTTGTATTTTTGTGTCTTTTCCTGCTCTTGTGTTCCTATTTGTAACTTTATTTCTTCTGTTTTAGCAGCTGCTCCGTGTGTACATTACAATCCCTTTATTTTGGATGGAGTTGGGCCTAATTCCCGCAGCTGCTGTGGCTCAGTGCACTGTGTCCTCTGTCAACACCGCACCAAGCTGTTTTAAGCCACTGCTGTGAAAACACACATCCACATGTAATAACTCAGGTCACCGAATAAAAATAATGACAAATATGAGTCATAATTTCACTTTTCAGGATAATTAAAACGTCTATAGTGAATGAAAGTGGGAGTGAAAGGTGTCAGTGTGTGTCTTTAAGTGTCAGCCCTGCGACTAACTGGGCAATTATCCAAATTGTACCCCGTCTAAGGCTCATAGTTGCTGGGATAGTCTCCAACCACCATGACCCCCAACAGCATTAAGCCTTTGTTTTTTTAGTTTTTTAATACCATGAGTTTTACAAGAGTCGCATTTCCTCGAAAACGCTGAGGTGCAAAGAAAACGAGAGTTAGTGTGATCAAACTGTAGTGCACATATTTGTCCAGCAAACGGCGCTGTAGGCTACGCAAATGCTCTACGCCACACAGTGAGTAAACAGCAGAGGAAATGATAGCTCCGTTCTGCAACTTCCCAGCTATTTTAAACACCTATGGTTTTCTGGAGCCGACAAAGCAGAATTCAGTAACCTTTTGACCTTAAATAAACTGTTTTGGAGTCTGTGTGATAGTTAAATGTTGTTGTGGGGTAAATAAAGCGTCCTGCATCTCTTCCTGGTGTCTTTGGACCGAAAACGACACTTGCAAGTCTGAGCATCGCTGACCCGGTGTCACAAAAGTCTTGAGTTTTGTGAGAAAGCCGCACATCACGGTTAGAGCCAAACGACAAGCTAGTGATGGCTTTATTGCGCGATTTTTATTGTGGCACAGCGGCCAAATGGAAGAAAAAACTTTGTATAGGTAAGCGGAGAAGAAAATGAAAGTAAAGCCAAGCGAGGGATGACAATAGGAGTCAAATGAAGTATTTATAATAGCGCTATCCTCTGAAATGTAGGAGGGAGCTCTTGAGAAAGAAAAAAGCAGTTCCACTTTAAGAACTTATCCATAATTTACTGACAGTTAAATATAAACGTACGAGACATAAAAGCCTCGTATTTTGCGATTGTGGGTCAGCTGACGTTCTAATCACTGTTCAGATTGAAGATACGACTTGTTTTTCCAGTTCACGAGCGCAGAGGGTCAAGACAAAAACACCTCTTTCCAACATTTTGAAAAGATTGCAGATTCGGAAAACGGAAACCCCATCCTCGCATGAACGAAAGGCAACCGTTCACTCTCACTCTCATTCACTAGGGGCAATTTAGATTCACCAGTTCATCACATGCATGTCTTTGGACGGTCACGGAGAGGTTCTTCAGTTCTAACAGTGCCAATTGTTGCAGGACGACGCAGACGCAGGTTGTTTTAAAGACATGCACTGTTGACCTTACATAACCAGACGGCAGATGGCAGGAAGCCGCAAGCGAGGGGGCTAAGGAGTCGCAAGTGGCTCCAGAACCACGGGCTGCAGATGTCTGGTCCAAAACTAACTTGTCAACGCTAGGTCTATTTAATACTAAAGACTAAACTTAAAGGCCTAAATGTGGTCTGAAAAAGGTCTAACAAAAAACGCTATCACTATACAACCAATTCATCACATAATGGGCACTACAATTGGGCTAATGATAACAGCAATTTCGCAAATAATCATGCAGCCCTACTTTATATGCATTTTTGTCAATACAGGCCTGTAGAAAAATATATATTTTGCCTGTGGTCATGTCGGAAATCAAAATAAAGACTTCTAAGCGTGGCTACTTGTGCATTTCGTTGTTGTTTTAAGTTGGTTATCTTTGCATTTCTTGGAAAGCCTTTGTTGACTTAGGTAGTGGCTTTTATGACAATGGCATGGCCAGACTTCCAAGCTTCCTATTTTTTTTACTGCATGTCATCTTCCTCTTTTTTTTCTTCTTTTTATTTTTACAATGCCTTCCTACCTACCTATCTACCCTCCTTTGATACATTTTGTTCCCATGTTAGGAGATTATCTATGTCCACATCCCCACGTTTACATCCCCAAAATATCCACCCAACAGCAGCCTAAATATAACCCTAACACCGTGACATCGTGCTAAATATATTCTTTGGTTTAAAATAAGGCCCTTATGAGGTAGATTTTAGTGGAGGCGACCATAAAGTGGCATTTTTGGGAGTGCGCTCACCAGAAAAAGAAGAAGAAGCCATGGCTGCAGGCAGAGAGGCAGGCAGGCCTTTCCTAATAAAATGCTACATGTTGCGCGCACGGTATCATGGAAACACAAGACAGCCAGGCGCACGCACACACAGCAATAATAATACTGAGATTTCACGGCTGATGCTGGCTCCAGAGAGGAAGCAGGTCTACAGCGGTCAGTGATGGAAGAAATGCGGATGTGTCACTGACTGGAAACGCGTCTCTCTGGCTCATTCTATGTGATTAACATCTTTTTTTTTTTTTTTTTTTTTTACCTCCAGATGCTGAACACAATCCCGTCATCTCACCGTCTCGAGAGCTTCACGAGGAGGGAGAGGGGAGAGGAGAGGTGTGGGGGGGTGGTATCCACACGGCGCGCGCGGTCCGGTTCCTTAAAAACCCAAAAGAAGATCTGTCCGGGTCTGATGGGAACGGTGCGCGCGTGGAGAGAAAACCCAACACGCAGAGAAGAAGAAACCTGCAGACCGCGGCTCTGTAGTCCTGGGTGTTTTCCGCTGGAGACACGGAACACTTTCACCGACAAGGCGCGCGGGAGAGACGTGGATACGACTTCCGGTTTCTTTCACAATAAAAGGAGAAGAGCGACTGGATTTGTTGTGTGACTTGTGGACTCCAGCTTTCAAGATCATTTTGATTGGTCCAATAGATGAAAATGTGTATTTGTATCTGTATAATTGATTTATTTATTTTATTAGTCTATTATTTTATTTTTTTCTTATTTACTGGTGTTTAGTTTGTCTTCTTAATTATATTTTTGTAATTGAATTGTCATTAACCTGGATGCTGGTTGGTGCAAATAACTCCGATAATTTATTTTTTTTTATTTATTTTTTTTTCTGTGTGAAATTGAAAATTGAGCTGCATATTTGAATAAAAACATGTTCAAAAGAAAAAGAAAAAAAAAGAGGAGAAGCGCGTTAGATCAGGACAGGAGTAGTAGGCTACATTGTTAATAAATATGTTTTTATTTTATACTATTTCTAATATACACTTTTCTTAAGGATATTTTATTGTTTTTAATTTTTATGTATGTGTTGTTTTTTGTTGTTGTTTTTTTTGTTTATTCACAGCAAGATGATCCTGGGTTTGATTCCCAGACTGTGTGGAGTTTAACTGTGTGGACTTTGTTTTGTGCTATATAAATTATTGTTATTATTATTATTATTATTATTTATTTTTATTTTTTTTAAATAATGATATTGCACTTTATGTCTGTTTAGATCTATGGCACTTTATAACTTCAAATTGTTTTTTGCTGCATTTTAATTTTAAATCCATTGTTTATTTTTATACATTAATATCATGTTTTGTGACATGTGCTGCTGACCTCTTAGGTCACCCTTATAAGAGATATCCAGATCTCAATGTTTTGCTTTTTTTTTTTTTTTTTTTTTTTTACCTGGTTAAGTAAAGGTTAAATAAAAAATAAATAAAAAAAGTACTATGACCTTCATGGCACATATATTTTTTAATGTATTTCAGTCTTTCAAGTCATCCAAACATTATTTAGGCTTCAAATAGATTTAAAAAATAATAGCTACACTTTAGTCCAGGCCTTTCCTATAGGCAAAGTAAGCGAGTGCATAGGGCCCCACAGGCATTAAAGGGCCCCCATGCTCTAGCAATGTCTGTATATGTGACTGATTCTGCAGCTCTTTATTATTTTTTTGTTGTCTATGTATGTAATTTTTCGACCTGCTCTTTCCAGATATAGATTTAATCTGTAATTGGGGCCCAATACTATTAAGGCTTTTTACTGCCTGTTTACGCAGGGCCCCTTGTGTTGAGTTAGTAAAGTTTGCAAGTCAGAAAATGAAACCATTCATAAACCTTGTGCTAGAAACAAATGTCAGTGTTTTAAGGAAATAAAAGGTGCATTTACTTTTACTTTACAAAATGACTGGCTCCCAAACCTATCTTGCTTAGGGCCCCCAAATGTACAGGACCGGCACTGCTTTAGACTTGGGAACACTGCTTGTTTCATAGTTTCAAAATTACATTTATTTTCTTCTGAAGCCTATATCCTGGGTACTTTGAGCCTGAGAGAGCACACTCCTGTAATCACCTCAAATTCAGTTTTTATTTAGATAGATATAGATATAGTTATATTTTATTATTTTAATTTTTCTGCAATTTTAAAAAAAGATAAATACATTTAAAAAATGAACCATAAAAATATATAAAAATGTTTACAGGATTTTATTATTATTATTATTTTAATAATGAACAATAAGTTGATTGAATTAATCTATTTAAATGTGCTTCAGACCTTGAAAACCTGCTCTGGGGCCCCCATCACCAAGTTACGCCCCTGTGTGTTTATCATAATTTAAGCAGAATAACCAGAATAAAATCAGTAAATACGTCTCTTTTTAATAATAATTTGACCAGGAAAAAACAGTACAGCAACCTAAAACATCTTACTTTTATAGTATTCTGATATTTCGTTAACCTTGTGCTTTTATTTTTCCCGTAAGGACCCCACTTCCGGTCTGGTGCTCGTGTGTTGTGTGTAACTTGACCTCGTGTCCATCTCCACATTTTGTGCCCCGTGTCTCCGCCTCCCTCTCCCCCCGCCACCTCCTCCTCCTCCTGTTGTACGGAGAGGAGCAGAGCCTGGCTTTGGGTTATCACTGTTTACAGAGGGCTCATTAATACAGGCAGTAATCAGCTCTGGATGGACAAAATACGCCAAGAATACATTAAATGGAATTAAAAAAGTCACTAAAACTAAGGCAAAACCTTTTTTTTTATTTATTTATTTTATTTTTTAGAAAAGTTAATAAATCAAAACATGGAAACATAAAAACGAATATCTTGAACGCACTATTTAAATCTGTTTAATTAATCTTTTTTTTTCAAAGCTATTTTCTAATTTGATAAAAGAAACAAACAAACAAACAAAAAGACTGGCCTATGTATTTTGCGAGGAAAAAATAAATTAGCACTTGATGAACAAAATACGTAAAAAAAATAAAAAATAAAAAAACCCCGCTAAGAATACATTCATTGAAATAAAAAAAAACAAACAAAAATAATAAAATAAAATAAAATAAATAAAAAATTGGTAAAACTTTACTAGAGAAGTCAATAAAATAAAAACTCAAAAAAATAGAAAAAAACAAACAAACAAAAAACATAAAAACGTATATGATCTTAGACATTTTTTTTTTACAGATCGGAAGCTATTTTCTTATTTTATTTTTTTAAATACCTGGCCTATATATTTTGTGTAGAAAAATTAAATTAAATTAAATTAAATTAAATTAAATTAAATTAAATTAAATTAAATTAAATTAAATTAAATTAAATTAAATTAAATTAATAACTTAACTTGCATACAAATTAAAATGCACAGATTTTGGCCACATCTTAACTGGTTGTTTAACCAAGGCCAGAGTCAAAAACTTTAAGAATTGAAGTACAACTGAAAAGGAAACAACATGCAGTACATGTAAAGACAAAGTTCCTCAACAAACTATGCGCCATCATGATCAGAAGAACAGGTCGTGCAGGTTTTTATTAATTGCAGGTGACATTATCGGGCAACGGCAGGCGCAGCTTTTATTCCTGTCTCTGTGGAAACCAGGTCTGAGTCTGGTCTTTGGAGTCGCTTTAGGAGATTTTACTGATTTAACTGTGGAGCCTCCGCTGACCCTGTCCCGTGTTTCGATTGTTCCACTCAAACCCAGCTCTGAGCAGTGATCAATAACAGACTGCTGCTGGCCCGGGACCAGCTCCAGCTTCACCTCTGGCTCCCACAGATGGACCAGGTCAAGGGCAGCACAAAAAGTGGCCTGATAGTTAATTCATCTCAGTTTTTTCTCAGGTTTGAATCCAGGTCTGGGCACTAGATATCTTTATTACTGCAAGGTAAGGTGCTAATGCCTTGGTGGAGGTCTGCCAGTGCTTACTGCTGTGGTAAAGCATAACATTTAGGCTCTAAGACAGTGATTTTCAAATGTTTACACTAAATCCCAGCTCAGAAAATATTTGGCCTTATAAGGACCAGCTTTAAAGGGCTAAAAAAGAGCCAAAATAAAGACTAACCCAGGTCTAAAGCAATGGAAAGTGATTAGCCTCACTGAAAAATGTATTACTAAATAAACACTAAAACTTGGCTAAACCAGGACTGAACCAGGACTAAACCAGGATTGAACCAGGACTTATTAAAGCAGCACTAAATCAGGCCTAATGCAGTACTAAACCAGGACTAAACTAGGAATAAATCAGGACTAACCTGAAGCTAAACCAGGACTAAACCAATGCTAAACCAGGACTAAACCAATGCTAAACCAGGACTAAACCAAGCTCTAAATCAGGACTAAATCAGGCCTAACCCAATGCTAAACCAGACCTAAACCAAGAGTAAACAGGGCTAAACCAGAACTGAACCAGGTTTAAAGCTTTGGGACTCAACTAGAGGCTGCATATGAGGCAGGTTGTCATAATGTTATGCCTGATCTGTGTGTG
Organism: Bostrychus sinensis; assembly: GCA_020698575.1. NCBI lineage: Eukaryota > Metazoa > Chordata > Actinopteri > Gobiiformes > Eleotridae > Bostrychus > Bostrychus sinensis. The sequence goes on from CM036247.1 coordinate 8,381,098, forward strand.
TACATTAGGCCTTTCACGTAACAATCCAGAGTCCCCTTTGGCCTTTGGGACTGTTCCGCTGAGACATTTGTCTAAATTAATTTACCGAGGATTTCCCTAACGATGTTACAGCGAGATTTACCTCTGAGAGCAGCCAGTAATTAATAAACTCTGAGCTTCTCCTCTGCGCCACACAAACACAGATTACAGGTTGGATTAGAACTGGCCCCAGTGTTTTTGTTTTTTATACAGCGTTTAATCTGATAATGGAGATAGAGTGTATTCAAAATATCCAAATGTTCACTGGGTTTCAGAAAAACAGGTGTGCACTGTCAACAGATAATCAGAGATATTCACTTTACCTGGGATTGTTTTTATGATTTGTAGAAGTGCTTGTCCTCATTTTTTAGGTTCATGTAAGTTTTCTGCATTATATTACCTCTGTTTTTTTGTCTGTTAGCAAAAAGTGATTGATTTTGTTGGAAAATGACAAAGGAAGGGTTTGTAATGGGCCAAAGAAAACATAACTAAAACCTAACCCTAACCCTAAAAAAAAAAAACTGTAAAATTGACGGTAAATTACTGGCAGTTGTGGTTACCAGAGTTTTACCTTAAAAATAAAAAATAAAATAAAAATCTGGTGACAATATAAAACAATGAATTAGCTTTGTTTTTCCATTGCAGTGACATAAAACAATATTTTTTTATGCAGATTAGAGACAGTGAAAGCAGAAAAAAAGCTTAGTTTAATGTAAAAGTCACCAGATTTTTTACAGATTTTTTTTAAAGTGTAGTTTTTGGTTATCTGTCACCCTAACAATAAACCAGGGTTGCACGTAACAAAGTGAAATTTACAAGCAGTATTCCTTTAGAAACATCAGAATAATAAAGACAGAAGACCTCAGCGACAGATTCAGTCTCTTCTACTGCACCAGTTTGTTTATTTCATCTGGAATCAGCAAAATCTTTTTGCAAAACCCCTCACATTTAATACATTAATAAGCTGTCAAATCTGTGCAAAATATGTTTACTTTTTTACTCAAAAGTATATTTAAAGGGGAATACTATTAAACTTTTACTTAAGTAGAAAATTTAAGGTGATTTTTGCTCCCTTATCTGTAAGTGACTGTAACTGAGTACTTCTTCCACCACTGCAATAGACACACATTATTGAAACCCAACATATTATTTAAAAATATGCCCCTTTAATAAAAAAACGCACATAGTTCTATATACATATTATTTGAAACGCATAATGTCGTAAAATATATTGCATTTGTATTTATTATTTATTGTAAATGATTAAAAACGCTTTATTTTATTTTAAGCTGTAGTTCTAAGGTGTGACCAGTAGGAGGCGCTGCTTATCTTCTTGTCTTGTCACCAACTGCCACGAGGCGAGCAGAAGAAGACAGTTTGTGTTTGAGCCGCCGCTGGTTTAAAAAAAACAAAACAAATAACAAGAAATGAAAGCAAAACAGCGAATATTTCACCGCTAATAAAACTGATTTTACCAAGTGGTCCACATTTCATAAACCGTGAGTATATTTCGCTCAAAACGCATCAAATGTTCATCGTAAAAATCACCGTGAGCGGGTTTAAAAATGCATTTGTGTCTCTGTTTAGCCTTTTGTGTTGTGGTCCTGTAACAACGTTATATCACTGTGATCTTTATTAACACAGCGCCTTTTGAGTCACTTTCAATGTATTTTTTTTATCCACGTATGCGTCAGATTAGATAATAATAATACATTTTTTTGGTCATGGCTATTTTTGTAGGCAGTGTTGCTATTCTTGTCACCTTCATAGGTCATAGGTAGGTTTAAGCCTTAGAGATAAATAAAAATGGGTTTAAGGGTTATGAGTTTAAGCAATGGTACAGCTGAGATGTTTAAACCATCTTCTCTCAGACTAAATGAGCCACCTTTTCATTTTTTATTCAGTTGAGGGCGACAAGACAGTGTAGTTGTATTAATGAACTGTACCAAATGCTTTACAAATTACAAACAAAATAACAACTTATAAAATTATTTAATAAGGTTAGGTAGATAGAGTTAACCCTGATGTGGAAAACACTGCATGCAACAATGCAATATTGTAATAATGCAATATCAAAGATCTCACAATATTGTTGTGGACTTTGTTGAAGTGGAGTAGAATATGAGCCGAGGGAAAAAGCAATTTCAATTGTAGCAATTAGCAAATCACAAAGGCTGCAATTATTTTTGAGATTAAATGTCCACTGCAGAGAACAAAATATCCTGGCCTCACAGGGTCTCAGTATGTAAACTACGGCTGTAGTTTAGACCTCTACAGACCTGCTCTGAAGGCATGCGATTCCTTGAAAAAATTGAGCAGTGAATATTTCAGTTTTCTCTCAAGAGTCAATTCTCCAGCACATGCTTAAAATGTAAACTGTGAACTATACATTAATTTAAAAAAAATATCACAAATCTAATCACAACCACAATTTGGGTCAGAAATATTGCAATTAGATATGTTTTCAATATAGTTCCACCCTAAGGACAAAAATGATCAACTAAAGGCTTGTCAGGGATATTTTAGAGAATACGTTTTATTATCGTGAGCATTTCTACAACACTGTGAGTCTCCCTACAATATTGCTATAAATATTGTACCATGAGATTTATATTGTACTGTGAGATTTGGATATTGTTACATCCCTATAGTTTTGAAATAGGGAGTACTAATACTAGTGATGACACTCCAGCTGTTACCGTGCTGTAGGGCTGTGTGTGCTTCTGAGCCTCCTCCAGATGGCAGCAGTCCAGTCCATGTCCTGGGTGAGTGGGGTCTCTGATGATGGGGGGGGGGGGTCATAAAGCTGTTTTATTTTTTTTTTATAATTTATTTATACAAAAATATGCAATATAAAACAATATGTAAAAAAAAAAAAAAAAAAGTAGAATTAAGCACAAAGAAAAAGAAACAGTGGTGGATTGTTTAGACAAAGATATATAGATTAAGGCATGGTTAATAAATAAATAAAAATAAGGGAAAGGGCACACGGTAAAAAAATAATTGTTGATAAGTTTTTTGCATTAATAATTACAGTTACAGATTTTTTTTGTTTGTTAGACAGTTTAGGGATTCAGTGTAGTTAGTAGTGTTGTAGCGCCCAAGACCGTTCTTGGTCTTAAGACGATTTTCTTACGGTCTGGGTCTCCATCTCGGCTGCAGTTTTACTCGGTCTTGTCTCAGTCTCAGAGATTTTATTTACCAAACATTATAAGAAAATGCTATTGTTTAGAATTTTGGAGTAATTAGTTTTCCGCATCAGAAGAAGCAGAAAAATCCTCTTTCTTGGTTTGTGAATTCTGTTGCATTAGATCTTTAGAATTATCATTTGTGTATTTAAACCAATTTTTAAAAACCTTTTTCCCTTTATTTATTGTTAGTTTACAGGTTTTGTTCTCGACTTGGTCTCGGTATTGTCTCAGTCCTTAAAAGTCTTGGTCTCGACTCTATAACTCTAAAACCCTGAAAGTCTCAGCCTTGTCTTGATCTTGGCTCTGGCTGGTCTTGGTCTCGATTACGGTCTTGACTACATCATTACTAGTTAGTTATTTCAATCAGGAGTAATTGTAAAGCAGGTTTGTATTTGGAGAATTTAGTTTTACCAAATAAAATAAAAAGATTGACCAGTTTTTCTATTTTTTTGTCCTGGTAAATTTATTGTTGTAACGCAGCACAGAAACAGTTGTAATGACCTCAAAGAACTAACGAGAGTCCCTACTGACAAGGAAGAAACTCACAATAGTGCAAAGCTTTGACCCAATAACAATAAGTTTAACATAGACTGACATGATCACTAGCCAACTTTTTGATTTTGAGCAGTCCTATATTTTATATCCCTCCTTATTTTCTTGTTCATACTCACCCTTTACTGTATTTTTCTCGTGTGCCTCTATAGGAACCGAGATGTTGACCTGTGAGATCTGTGGAGAGGAGCTGATGCTGGAGGAGGACATGAAAACGCACCTCCTGCTCAGCCACCTCGAGAACGACGCACACTGCCCGCTCTGCTCGCTGTCCGGAGTCTCCTACGACGAGCTGAGCTTCCACATCAACAGCGCGCACCCGGAAAGTCAAAACAGGACACATCCACGAACTAAAGACGCGGCTGTTTCCACGACGAATCCAGCTACTACGAAGTATTTGTCAAGCCCTGAATTATACTCTGCTACGGATTGCAGTGGCACAGATAGTGAAAGTTCAACTACCTCTAGTCCTTTTTCAGTCAAATCTAAAGACAGTGTTACTAAACGGCATTCGAGTTTGAGCCCAGTAAGAACTAAATCACAACACCAAACTATGAAACACAACACTGATGGACAGGACAAAAGGAAACGCCTCTGCTCACCATCTAAAGGTTAGTATTAGTTGTGTTTTATTGATTCATGTGTTTGGTTATTTGCTGGGCTTATGTGGCATCTTAAAAAGTCTAAAAATAAAGTCTTACATTCTAAAAACAGAATGTAAGGCCTTTAAAAAGTCTTAAATTTGTCACTATATGGCCTATTAGTTCTTGAACACGCTTAAACAGGTCTTAAATCGGTCATGTACATTTGCAAACAGTGGTTCTCAACTGATCTGGCTTCGAGACCCACCATCACTCTTTAATGGCAAGCCACAACCCAAATAAAGAGATATTGAGGAAAATCAAGCAGCACTTCAAACTATGGTGTAACAATAACATTATAGAACTGTATTTTTTGCTCTGGTTGACTTTTTTCTATATTATTCTATTGTCCTATTATTCTATTCTTTATGTCCCATACTGCCACCTACTGTTAAGAAGTGTAAATTGATCATTTATTTTTAAATATTAAACTTTTTTTTTTCCCTGCCAAAGGCCTGCAACCCACTGAAAACAGTTCTGCGACCCACTTTTGGGTCTCAACCCACCAGCTGAGAACCACTGACCTAAAGTGTCCACCTAAATGCTCAAAGGCGTTTTACCATCTCCAATACAGTAGCTTTAATATTTTCTTACCAAGGCCAAAATGCTTTGCTCAATGTTCTCACAAATGGTCTCAGCTTTTTGTATACGGCATGCTTATGAAACACGTCTTCATTTTTGGAACAATGGGCTTAAAAAGGTCTAAAAAAGTCATTGTTGTAGCCTGCAGAAACCCTGAATTTGTTAACTTGTGGTTCTTTGTTGACTCTAGAGAGGCAGTACCCTTGTCCCATGTGTGCTGTGGTCTGCAGCGACGCATTCACTCTGCAAGAACATGTTGAGCTGCATCTGGATCCAGCGCATAAAGCCCAAGGTACAAAAAAAGTTATGTTAAAAAAACAACTTGTAATGGCTCACTTGATGTGTTGCATGGTATATTTTTCACAGAGTTCCTTTAAACCCTTCAGTGAGATAGATAAGAACAATAATTGTAGCTTGGCCAGACATCCTAAGTCTTTTTTCTTTTCTATACAAAGCATTAGACTGGTTCCAACTAATTTGATTTTGATTTGATGTGAAACAAAAAGATGCAGATTTAACCCTTGCCCCAATGAGGACAAAAGTGTCCTTCTCAAATTATTATTATTTTTTTATAACTTTGCAATAGTTCCTACATTTTTTATGAAACTTGTTCTCGGGTGTGTATTTTATCACAAATGTTGATATTTTAAACACAAATCTAATATTACTTCATGTTTGCTCTCTAACTAAATGTGTTACATTGCTCCTGTTAAGTGACAAAAGTGTAATAAAAAAAAGTATACCTTCACATTTTTTCTGCTTTTTTTGAATAATCTTTTAATTCACTTCTGCCCTGACCATAAATACCAAGTATTTAATTATTTTCAAAATTTAACCCGTTATATACCAGTGTATGTAATAGCATCTACACTGACAGTAAACATTTACAACATTGATTCTGATGGATTTTGTATTATTTTGTAATAGCAAAAAGTCACAGTTTTAATGGGAGTTGGTTTTTAGATTCTACAAAGCACAGGAAAAAAGATCCTTAAAAATAAACATTTTTAATGATGGCGGAGACACTTTTGTCACCTAACAGTAATGTGGAATAAAAATTACATAATATATCCAAAAATAAGGAGCAGGTGAGAGAGAGTCCTGCACAGAAAAGTTTATTGCATGACACAACAAACGGACTCGTGTCCGGTCCCCACAAAAGCCCCTGAACTCATCCAAACATGATCTTTTATACTTTTTTGTTACACTAATTTTCATATGTCCTTGAAAATAACAAGTTATTATTCGTCTAGACAGGAGTAGCAACTAAACTAAACTAAACTAAACTAAACCAGTGTGTTTCCCTCACAGTTACAAAGTCGCACATTTCTCAAAGAATGCATGAAGATGAACACATTACATTATCGTGAAATTAATGAATATATGAAATTATATGGAGCTTGATTATACGTATAACCAGCAAAATGTGAATAACATACATGGATTACTCAAAGCTGGAGTATACCTTTAATACTTAGCATAAAAGCATAAGAAAACCAACCCTCGGTGTTAGCAGTCTTACAACGACCTAAAGTAACAACATTTATAGCTTTTTAACTCATTAACCTCTACAGTAAAAACTTAACTTTTTGAAATTAGGGTATAAAGGTTAAATCAATCATAGACATTTACTAATCCAAAAATAGGAGGCGCTGTTATAACTTGGCTAACATGAAGTGTATTTTGTGTTTGTAGGTGAGAGTCAGTACCAGTGTCCCATGTGCTCTGTCGTCTGCACCGACAGCTTCTCTCTTCAAGAACACGTCGAACTGCATTTGGATCATGGAGCAACTGTAAACGGTGGGTTACAGCCTTAAAATCCATCACTTATTTTCTGTAACATCTTTTTTGGACAATATCTCTTGTATTTTATTAAGATATGATTTGATCTTAACGTGTATCCCAGTGAGTCCTGGTTCAGACCTGAAACTGGCCCGAAGACTTCAGGAGGAGGAGGAGCAGAAGAGGAGAGAGGAAGAGGATCGACTGGAGAAGGAGCAGTTCAAGAAGCTGCAGGTGGAAAAATAAGGCCAAAGATATATTCACTATTAAGCCATGGTTGCGTGTTTGCATTGTTTCTTACCCCTCCTCTAGAGGGCTCAGCACAGATCAGCTTTTACACAAATACGACGTGAAAGTTCTTTTTCCGGGTTACTTCAGTCACTCATCAGAAGTAAACATTAATTATCTTTATTTTGTGACTATTGCTGTGCAGTGCCAAGTTATGGATTTTCCGTGACTTTCTTCAAAACTTTATTTTGTGAATGTGCTCTGATGTTGTCTTTGAACCATTTGAGCTACACTATATTTCTAAAAGTATCAGTTCACCTGCCTTTACACACACATGAACTTAAGTGACATCCCATTCTCTATCCATTTGGTTTAATATGATGTGGGCCCTGCCTTTGCATCTATCTACATCAGACATCTACGTGTCTGAGAAGGCCTGGCTCGCAGTCTTCGCTCTAATTCATCCCAAAGGTGTTCTGTCAGGTTGAGGTCAGGACTCTGTGCAGGTTCAGTCAAGTGTTATTTCGGTGTTTTGTTTGCTTAATATGCCACACAGCTAGGGGGCGTATTACCCCGGGAGTTCAGGTTACGGTCATGTTGTTTCTGTGATCATGCGAGTGGTCGAATTAAAGTTGTCTGTGTTAAAAACGTGGAGTTATTTAGACTAACATTGGTAGCAGAGGATGGTTACTAACTATAGAGTTCCACCAGCGTTTGAAGAAGGAAAGCCCTACGAAAGCTGGAAAAATGAAGTCGGTATTTGGACAAGAGTTACCGATTTGGATGACTAACATGGGTAGCAGAGGATGGTTTAGCTGATGCCTCTCTGTACTGGTACAACCGAGTTAAAAACATAATGATTGAAGCAGGAGGTAAAATGCCCAAAGTAGACCCAGCAGTTTTCTTCTGGCTAGATCAGGATAATAATGTAACTGGAGTTCTTGCTTGCCATGTTGACGATTTCATATGGGGAGGGTCACAAATGTTTTCAACGACAGTCATACCTCACCTTAGATCCAAATTCAGTGTTGGTCGTGAAGCTCATGATAACTTCTCCTATGTAGGTGTAGATTTTGTTACTTCTGGCATGAGGGTACAAATACACCAAGACACATGCATTCAACATTTGCAATCCATACACCTCACTCCATCACGAGCAGTGGAGCAGGCTTCACCTCTCACTGAGCAAGAAAGAGATCAGCTCAGATCAAAGATAGGACAGCTTCTATGGGTTGCAAGACAGCGCAGACCTAACCAAACATGCTACTAGGGATGCACCGATACCACTTTTTTTCAAACCGATACGAGTACGAGTACTTCCATTTGAGTACTCGCCGATACCGAGTACCGATACGAGTACTTATATAGGGGTTACTTTATAGTTTATACAGTCACACTACTATATCTCATTCATGCCATACCGTGTCGTCTTTTTCCCATCTATCCCAGCTCTGCGATGCTAAATTATTTTTACAACAGAGTGGTTTGAACACAGCTAACCACGGCTAAACTTTGCTCAATATGGACATGTTATACCTCATTTTAAAGCTTAGATTCTCTATTCAGTCGCTAAAATCATTTTAAAGACAGACTGAGCATCTGCGCATAACCAGCGGAGATTCGCCAAGACATACAGCAGCTAACACAGCAGCTAACACAATTAGCAACGGTACTTCTTAAGCTTTATCAGACAACAACTGCTTCGCGCTTATATAATTTTCGGGACAACTACGACAACAAAAGGACAACTGCTTAAGTTTTAAAACTCACGTATGATTTGGGATAAGTCTGGTTGAGGAGAATGTAAACTCAGCTTTGCTTTTATCTCCACACAGTTCACTTTGAAATCCAACCACAGGTTTCTCACTCCTCAGCTGAGAGGGGAATGTCACGTGACAGCGCTGTAGTGGTATCGGTTGTTGGTATCGGCCCACTTTTATGAATACGAGTACGAGTACTTGGACATAGTATCGGTACCGATACCCGATACTGGTATCGGTATCGGTGCATCCCTACATGCTACTGTACAGACCATGCATGAAGCAAACAGAGTTGTGTGCAAACTCAAGACCAAGTTGCTTAAAAATGGTTGCATTTACTGATGCATCTTTTGCGAATCTCTCTGATGGGGGTACACAAGGTGGGCGCTTTATTATCTTGATGGGTGAAAATGGACAGTTTTCTCCGATTTCATGGCAGTCAAAGAGAATTAAGAGAATTGTCAGGAGCACACTTGCAGGTGAGACACTAACTGTGTCTGAGGGGATTGACAATGCCATTTTCCTGTCAACATTGTTCTCTGAACTCAGTGTTGGTAGTGCTGACCGCCCTGTACCAATAATCTGTGACACTGATAATTATTCTCTTGTTGATGCACTTAAGTCCACAAAGTTTGTTTCAGAGAAAAGACTACATTTGGAAATAAGTTCTATTAAAGAACTGATCCAAACTAGAAAGGTTCAGCAAGTGTTATTGTCAGACACAAAAGAACAACTTGCAGATTGTCTTACCAAAAAAGGAGCATCATCAACCTTTTTACTGTATGTTTAATAATGTACGTTGATGTGGCTTGGGAAAAGAGAAGTTACAGTGAATGTCTCTTCTGCTGTCAATCCTAAACATTTAAAGATTTTAGTTGTCCATTACTAAACTTCTCTGTGTGTGTCTTGTTTTGTTTTGTCCTGTGTAGAAGCAGTTCGGTGTGGACGGCAGTGGGGGCTATCGCAGACAGATGGAGAAGAAGCTGGAGAAGGCCGTGGCCCGGGGACGACTGAACCCAGCGGAGTTTCACAGTAAAAGAGCAGAGATGATGGAGTCTCTGGCGTCAGGGCTGGACGACGGCCGGACCAGGACTCAGGGTACGTGGTGTGAAAACTGTTCAGTCTTGAGCGTAAATTAAAAATGAAAGAAATCACTTGCTCCAGTATGACAAGTGGGATTTTTTTTTAAACTTTACTTTGGTTTTATCTGGCTGATATAGAATAAAATTTATATCTCAAAATAACCTCAGATCCAAAAAAAAGTTGAGGCACTGTATAAAATGCAAATAAAAACAGATTGTAATGATCTGCTAATTTCATAAAGCCATATTATATTCAGGGTAGCCCCAAGGTCTTAAAAGTATTAAAAAGGTTTTAAATTTGATGTTGCCAAAAATATATTTTAGTTTAATAGTTTGTAAGTAACAACAGAGAAGTCTGTCTTTTTTGCATGTTGCAATGTGAATTTGGCAACAAATTTTATCAATAGTGGTTTTACAAAGATCTTAAAGAGTAACTCACCCCTGGCCCAGGCCTGACTCCGCCCACTGCCAGAGAAAACTGCTCAAAAAGTGGGCAGAGACCTGGCAGAGACAGAGGGGGGAACTGAGGGAGGAGCGAGGCCTGGTCCTGTGACTGACAGCTGTCAGTGACCGTCATGGACGTCCTCCACAGCAGGGGGCGCCAAGTCCCAGAAAGGGGAAAAAAATACAGGACGTCTGGACTAATGTTTTATGTTATGTTATGTTTTATGTTTTATGTTGCTTTTATAATAACACAGCTGAAATATTGTGAGAAAGGCGTCGCGGGCCGCCGCAGTAACGTGTGCTTCAGATCGCGTCTTTATTACTGAAGGTATTATTTCAGCTGAGAGCTGTTTTTGATCGTATCTCCACGAGTAAGAAATCGATTGTCGTCAAACAAAAAGTGACTTAAAGCGTGGCAAGACTAAAACACATCTGTGGAGTCAAAACTCTCCCTAGTGTCACTAATTTGTAGGTATATACTGTCATTGATCAGGCTCATTATGCCTTATTGTGCGCTGACACACGGGACAGTGGAAGCGCAGCCGTGAGAGGGGAGGGGGAGGAGACTGAACAGTAAATGCGGGGCTGAGTGGCGTTGTTTAGGAAAAAGACCCACACCTGGCAACAGCAGAACTGGGACGAGCGCGCGGGGGAGAGAGACAGCGAGGGCGTGGAGAGCACGGGCTGTGGGAGGAGATACTCGGCACAGGTGTGGTTACACAGGTGTGGTAACACAGGTGAGGTTACACAGGTGAGGTAACACAGGTGAGGTAACACAGGTGAGGTTACACAGGTGAGGTAACGAGGTCAAATACTACATCACACTTGTCTACCTGGAACTATTGAGCAGAAATCCCACTGTTTGACCCTAGGAGGGCAGCACTCTGACGGTTTTCACTACAAAATGTGAATTTATTTTATTTATTAGTTTATTTGACAGGGACAATGTGCAAATACATTAAAGATGCTTTACACCAGATTATAGCTGAAGCTAGTTTCCATCTGTAGTCCCTGAGCAGGTGAGAAATACCACATAAGCAAATACAATGCAAGCAATATAAACAAAACACATTCACACGCTGTTACTATGAATTATTACACAATAAAATTATACATTAAAATCTCACTAAGACCACATCATACCTGTTACAATTCTTAATGCTGACACTGCTGATTTTCCAATAGTAATTTCTTGACATTAAATGAAAAGTTTTTCATGTCAGAGGAAAGTTTCAGACTCTGTGGGAGTTTATTCCATTCGTTAATGGCTTTGAAGGAGAAAGCTGTCTGTGAAAAAGCAGAACTCCGCTTAGGTAATCTGCAGTCATTTCGACTTATGGACCTGGAGGTCCTGACTGTTTGTTCAGAGCAGAGCTGCACAAATTTTTCCAGTGGAGGAGGCGCTGCATTATTTAAGATTTTAAAGATTAATCGCACATTTGAATAGGTAATTATATTGTCAAAATTTAGCATGTTGTGTTGTGCAAATATTGGACAATGATGATATCGCAGTGGCTTTTTGTCCAATATTTTAACAGCTTGATTATATAAGGACTTTAGCGGTTTTGTTGTTGTCTCACATGCTTGAGACCAACAAGATATACAATAATTAATATGTGAAATAATCATTGCATCAAGGTACACTTTTGCAGCATCATAGGTCAATTTGTTTCGAATATTTCTAAACACAGACAGACTATATTTTAAAGTATTAGAAACTTTTTTAACATGCTTATTAAAACTAAAAATTGGATCCAGAACAACTCCTAAATATTTGAATTCTTCTACTGTTTTGATTTGACTCTTATTTATGTATATACATGGAAACGAGGACTTCTGTTTGTGTGTCTTAGTAACATACATTGCCACTGTTTATTTAGACCTTTTTTTACAAAACGGTCAAACATAAGACTATAAATAGTGAGATGTATCACTAAAGCCCTGTTTGTACAACTGATCAGCAAAAAAAAATTGGTTTGGGGTGAGTTGCTCTTTAAAGTCACCCACTCAAAAGTGCTTTTATTTAGTAAGTTTTTGAAAGCTAAGCCTACTGTTTATAAGGACTGCTTAATGTTGCAAGCATTTTTTTTTTTTTTTTTTGCATAAATCATCCCCACAACACAGTGAATGCTGTTATCATTGAAATTTGATTCCATTTTGAGATTTTTTATTGCAGAACTGGAGTTATTTCACTTGTGTTGGACTTAAACTAATACTGATATTGTATAATGTAAAATTTATACAGCAGACATTACATTTTATTCTAAGTAGCATTAAAAAGTTTTAAAAAGGTCTTAAATTTCACAAGAAAAACGCCTGAGCTACCCTGATATTTACAATAGCACATAAAAAGTATATCAGAAGTGGCAATAATCAGTGGCACTGTAGGCGGGAGAAAGGTTAGGATGATTTCAAGGGCCCAAGACAGGGGCCCAGGAAAATCTTACAATAATAATAATATAAGGTTAGCTTAGTGTTGAATGATAGGGCCCAGTGGTTTATAGTAGCTCTTTTTAAAATAGATGGCTGCATCACATCTCAAAATGTTGGGACACAGGCAACAAAACACTGGAAATATTAATAGTACAAAGCAAGCTAGAGTGAGCATTTTGTGGTTTATTAGGTTAATTAACAACATTTCAGTCTATATTATTACTATTGGATGTTCATAATCTTCCATTAAAAACACTTCCAGAACATAGTTTGTACAAATGCAAGTAATATGTGAACATAACCCAGAAACACAGCTGTTTTTTACATTATAGACACGGCACAATTCAAACTTAACACATTTTTGACTCTGCCTTAGCATGATTTAAAGTTTGCAAGTCATAATCATTGCAACATTCAGCGAGCCTCACATATTTTTGTGGACACTAATAGGGCTGACGTAAGAAATAAAAGTAAAGGTGAGAAATTGTTAGTCGACTGAGTTTTACACAGGCAAATGACTGAACATAAAGTGATAAAACATTTAAAGAAGATCGCTGTAAGATATACATATTATCTAAAAAACATCTATCCTATATTTAAAAAATGAAAAATAAAAGTTATCAAGTAATAAATTAGACCAATTTTACTGATGCACCATTTAACCATCACACGGACTCTGAAACTGTTTATTTAAGGTAAAAAAGTTACTGAGTTTTGCTTTAAAGGGTTGCCACATCTGCCTCCCAGTGTGCAGTGATTTGCTTATTGATTTGACATAGGTTTGACAGCAGGTGCTAGCCTCAGCCTCTCCTCAGTCTGGTTCCCCACGTGTAGCGAAGCATTTCTCTCCAGTCGATTTGGAACTGGCCCATCAGAGGCGTTTATCTGCAGCGCGTCTTACAAATACGGAAGCAGAGCGAGTTTTACAACTTCTCTGACCTGATTAACGGCGTTTAGTGCTTTCCTTTGTCACCTGTTGATTCTGCTGAATCAACAAAACAGTGTTGTTGTTCAGTCCTCTGTGGGATTTGTTGAACACTAAAGTCCCACTGACATCCAATGTAACGACCACATTCAAACAAACCTACTTTTTCTTCAACTCTTTGTGCAACTGGCTTCTGCTGCTGTCCCCGTTCAGAAATACGGTACAGAACTGCTCGTAATACGGCAAATTCTGGTGTTTTATGGAATAACAGGCAAGAATCAGCCATGTTTGTTTTGGTTACAGGTCAGCAGTGCACTGTTTACGTCCCACCCTTCATTTCTCTGATTGGTTACTCCGCCTGTCATTGTTCCACCCATAGAAACGAAACAAAGGGACGACAGACTAACTTCTTTGTATAGAAAAGGTAAACAGTTTAAGCAGGTGCCCTTCCTGACGCAGCTCTCTCTATTTATCCAGGCTTGGGACCGGCACAAAGGCATGTGACCCCTTTGCCCACATTCTCGATACTTCTCAAGCCAACTTTAATCATATCCTTTATCTCAGATTTGCATCTTAATCTCATCATTGGAACAGATCATGACCTGTGCATTTGTATGTGCTAGTACATTTAGGTCCTCCCCCTGACACACACACGCACACATGCACACAGACCGTGACACACACATTCTCAGTCACATTTCGCTGGAGTGACTCTTTAATTTCTGCCTGTTCATTCACATATTTCACATTGCATCATTAGTCTGCACCTGGCCCTCGTCTGTGTCCAAAACCGGTTCCTCGGCATTCCCACGGCCTTCACAAAATGTTCTTTATTTTAATCTCCTTCTTTTCTTTTTACGTGTGAAGACTGGACTCGGTGTTAACAAAGTAACAAGTAACCTGTTCCGTAATTTGCAACCATATTAGATAACAAAGTAATTATGTTTGCATTTCTAAGACTAGGTGCAACTTTATTTGTCCCCTTTAGAGGAGTGGTTCTCAAACTGTGGTGTGGGAATCACGGGTTGAACGCAGGCGCTTTCCTATGATACTCAGAAGTGTCTGGAAATTTTTAACATTGTAACCATTAAATAGGTAATTACAGAGAGTTTAAGCCCGGGGTTTGTTCTGCCTTTGTTCTGTTTTAGTCCAAGTTTAGTCCTGCTTAAGATTAAATCCCTATTTTAATCTCAGGTTTAGACCTTAAAGGGTCCTCTGAGAATCACTGCTGTAGGGTTAAAAGTGCCACAGTAGCTGAGGGAGAGTAGTTTGCTTCTGATTTAATCTCTAATTTTATAACATTTGATTGACTTCTTGCAAAAAAAAACTCAATTGCATGAACAGCTGCACATTCCTGGTAGATAACAGTGGGAGGAAGAGCACATTCCCGCGAGGAATTTTACATTGTCACATGTTAGAGACACAAAATAACTCAATATGTCTGGATTTTTGCTTAGACAGCCTGTTTATTTATCAAGGTTTTTTGAATGTAGCTCCTCTAGAACAAGCTGCGCATATGCAAAGAGGCTGACTCTAAATTAAACTAAATCAAGACTGAAAAAGACTTGTGAGTACCACCAGAAGAGGCCTGCGTACTCCTATAAGGGCAATAAAATAACATTAAGAAACAATTTAAAAAGTTACTTCTAGGTATTAATAAGTAGTTTGTGTTTAATTAACATTGCAATATTTCCAAAAACATTGTGTCAAATTTATATTTATATACAACAGTACATGAATCTCCAAGTTAGGGCTGGGTACCATTCAGATTTTTTTGATACCAGTACTTCAACCATACCTGGTTTTTGATACCAGTGCCTGAGCGATAGTTTTTCTGATATCTATGGTGAGCTAATTCATCTTCTACAATCAAAAAACACAATAATATTGAATAAAAGACCAATTTTCAAAGCAAAATTCTTATCTGTAAGCTGTAAGTGAAAACCAGTAGCCTGTGTGATTTTTTCTGTTATGTATTTGATTCATACAGCAAAGCAACATTAAAGGTCCCACTAGGTATTGAATAAAAAATATATTTTCCATAACAGTAGTATTGTAACTTCTCTTTCAGTACCACAAAGGTATCGCTTAACTGTACCTGTATTTTTTCTTATATAGATTAACTTATTGCCTCTTTTCTTCTACCATCCATTTATCAAGCTGTCTTTGCATAAGCGCTAAATGACATATTAACTGGAAGTACATTTTGGCTCAACCCAGTACTAGAAACAAGTTTTTTATGACTAAACTTACATAAATGTTCAACTCCCTCACCTCCAAATATATTAAAACAATGTGAATAAAAGATAATGAGAATAAACAAACCCATGGGCAGTATTTCTCAGTGCTTAGCTTCAGTATTTTGTAGTCCTTACTTTCACTTTTATATAATTTCTAACAAATGTTTTGGGTCACCACTAACAAGCTTCTTACACCTCTCGACTGGAGTCTGTGCCCCGTTCTTCTCCTACAAAAGCCTCCAGCTCAGTGATGTTTGATGGCCTTTGTGCTGCAGCTGCCTTCTTTAAATCCTGGGCTGTATATGAAAAAAACTCAGCCTTTACTCTATGGTTCTGTGTCCAGGTGTGTTACAAGCCTTATGTGAGTTCTACCAGACTGAGGCCCGGGACTGTGTGCACATTTGGCTGAGCGCTGACACCGACCACTACTGCTCCTCAGAGGGAGACAGAGGCTGGGGCTGTGGCTACAGGAACTTCCAGATGCTGCTGTCCTCTCTGCTCAGACTGGAGGAATACTCTGCTGTCCTGTCAGGTAAAATATCCTAACAACCATCCAGTTTTTATGGTATAGAGGCAGGAGGCTCGTTGTTCGAGATGAGGAACGAGTGCATGTACAGAGGAGGGGTGGTGAATGTATGGGTAGAAGGATGCTGAAGGTTAAGCGTGTGTTCACACTTGCCGTGTTTGATTCACTTCAATCGAACTCTGGTGCACTTTCTGGCAAAGTCCGGTTCATTTGAGCAGTTGTGAACGCACAGTCAGACTCAGGTGTGCACCAGACAAGTGAACTCTCGGAACTATCAGAGGTCTCGGTGCGGTGCGCTTTTAGCCCTGGTGTGCTCCTGCTCTGGTCCTGGTGAAGTGCAACGTGGACCAAACTACAGACTAACGCCAGGGAGAGGACTACAGCACTGTTTACAAAGGGCAGAAAAACATACGCACATCTAATGTGACTATAAGAAAAAAAAAAAAAGAAATATTCTACAAATAAAATGGATTTAAAAGGTTGCTAACATTAGCAAACATATGTGAAAACACTGCTAAAATAATACAGATTTCATATTAATCACAGAGAGAATCCACAGCTGGGTTCAGCTGATATTGCTGTTCTAAAAGTAATATTTCATTAAATATTAATTAAAGTGCGCCGTATGATATTATTGGGATATATGAAGCTGAAGAGGCAGACTTTTGACCAATAGATGAGCAGGGTTTCTTCTTCCCAAGTTTCTCTCAATAAATACTGAGGCGCTGCCCTCTACAGGCGAGATTTGTTACTGCTCTCTCGGTCAGTTCAGTTCATTTGACAAAGCTCAGTGTGAACTCAAACCAGACCAATGACATCATGAACATAGGTGCGGGCTTTTGTCCCAAAGTGCACTGAGTCCTGTGGACCAGCAACCATGAACACACCTTAAGGTACCAGACCTAGAGGAAGACTGGAAATGCTTCAGCCAACTGCAACCCCAAGTTGGAATAAGTGGAAGAAAATTAATTGTAAATTGTATTTGTGCTAATAACCGTGCACCCGAGCTAATAAAGATTCAGTGCACCACATTATGACTGCTATATTCAAATTGTGACTGCTCCCAGAGTGGGCTGGACTAACCAGAATCTAATTTGTGTCACTTAGAGTGTGCTTTGTCAACTGGTGGCTTGGGACCTACAAATGCATCGAGGGCATGTTTTTAGCAGGTTGTGGAGACCGGTGGCAAAATCTGAAGAAATCCCATAGGTGGGGCCGAAATGTTAGCAGCTGTCATCCATGTTTTTATGTTGAAATAGAGAATATTGAACATATCTTAGGTGGATGACACTTTCTATGCATATATTTGAAGAATAATATATTAATCACAGCGTTTTTCTAGACATGTCGCTTTACAACGCAATTTTCTGGTTACACTTGGTGGTGGCACGCTCCATCTCTAGCTAAAGCTGCCCTGGGGCAGACTGACAAAGATATGGCAGTCATTTTGCACCAACGGCCCAGTGGTTGAACGGCACTACCTACTGAGCTACTTCTGCCCCTATAACAGTTGTGACTGGTTATTCTGGCTATTCTATGTTTTCTATGTTTAGTACATACAGTATGTATTATTTAATGTTTTATTTCAGCTGCATGGTTGGTATTTTTTACAGACATATAATGATTTTTTTTTCATTTTTTACAGCAAAAAAGAGGCCCATTTTGAGTTTCTAATTGACATATTTTGTTTATGCATAAACTTATAGAACCAAGATTTGCTGCGTGGTATTATGATGTTAAAGTCTACATACAGTGCAAATTTCATAAGAAAATCTTGAATTTCACTGAAAATGTCCAATTTTGGTGAAGGAGGCCATTTTGTTTATTCAATAAAAAACAAACAAAAGCCTAAATCAAGTGCCATCCACCTCAGATATGTTCAGCATACTCTATTTTAACATAAAAACATGGATGACAGCTGCTAACATTCCATCCCCGCTAAAGTGATTTTTAGAGCCTTTTTGAGATTTCGCCAACAGTGTAGAAGTAAATAAAGTTTTAATGTTTGGATAATGTGATGCTTTAATGAGGCTATGACGAGGTTAAGTTTAGACAAGATTGGAAGCATGTAAGTCCACTCATGTCCTTCCACTTTAAGCCTGATAGGAGGTCACTGGTGACTGGAGCCTGTCCCAGCAACTATGTACCTAAAGCCTGGTTTACACGGGAAGATAATTATGCCGATTTTTGACCCGATTCTCCCCTTACGACAATATTAAAGACGCCCCAAATATCGTAATGGCACTAAAGATAATCTTATCAGATATTCCTGCTGTGTGTGGTGTGTTCAGAGTGCTCTGGTCTGCTCGGAAGGACATTGGCACCGCTCCGATCTCAAATCGGAGATATTCAACATGTTGGATTGTCTTGGCCTGATATCACAGCGTGTGTGGTGTGTCCTGTTGAATGTGACGTGTAGCCAATCAGAAAGCGAGGTGACTGAAGCACGGAGGGGAATCCAAAATCAAAACAGCTGTCATGGCCCATGTTCACGCTGTCTCCACTCCTTTAACCAACGTATTTCTTTTTGTATTGTTTTTTCTCTGTTAGAAATAGTCCACAAACTGTAGCAATTGCTTCTTCGTCGTCCGCCATGTTTGTGTACGTCATGTTTGTGTACGTCATGTTTGTGTACGTCATGTTTGTGTACGTCATGTTTGTGTACGTCATGTTTGTGTACGTCATGTTTGTGTACGTCATGTTTGTGTACGTCATGTTTGTGTACGTCATGTTTGTGTACGTCATGTTTGTGTAGGTCATGTTTGTGTAGGTCATGTTTGTGTAGGTCATGTTTGTGTACGTCATGTTTGTGTACGCCATGTTTGTGTACGTCATGTTTGTGTACGCCATGTTTGTGTACGCCATGTTTGTGTACGTCATGTTTGTGTACGTCATGTTTGTGTACGTCATGTTTGTGTACGTCATGTTTGTGTACGCCATGTTTGTGTACGTCATGTTTGTGTACGCCATGTTTGTGTACGTCATGTTTGTGTGCGTCATGTTTGTGTACGTCATGTTTGTGTACGTCATGTTTGTGTACGTCATGTTTGTGTACGTCATGTTTGTGTACGTCATGTTTGTGTACGCCATGTTTGTGTACGCCATGTTTGTGTGCGTCATGTTTGTGTACGTCATGTTTGTGTACGTCATGTTTGTGTACGTCATGTTTGTGTACGTCATGTTTGTGTACGTCATGTTTGAGTACGTCATGTTTGTGTACGTCATGTTTGTGTACGCCATGTTTGTGTACGCCATGTTTGTGTACGCCATGTTTGTGTACGTCATGTTTGAGTACGTCATGTTTGTGTACGTCATGTTTGTGTACGTCATGTTTGTGTACGTCATGTTTGTGTACGTCATGTTTGTGTACGTCATGTTTGTGTACGTCATGTTTGTGTACGCCATGTTTGTGTACGCCATGTTTGTGTACGCCATGTTTGTGTACGCCATGTTTGTGTACGCCATGTTTGTGTACGTCATGTTTGTGTACGTCATGTTTGTGTACGTCATGTTTGTGTACGTCATGTTTGTGTACGCCGAAGTCACGTTTAATCTCGTGAGGTTTTGCGAGATTTCCTGTCTGACCTGAGAATGTTTGTGAGTGGAATCTGTTCGTGTGTGGTGTGTTGCCACACACTGTAGGACCAAACCTTTGATATCTTTGATTTTTTTATTGCCATGTGTGGGGTCTCTCAGGTTTTGAAAATCTTCCGACAATTTTAAGATCTTGCCGTGTGAACCAGGCATTAGGCGGGGCACACCCTGAACAATGGCCAATTAGTCGCAGGGCTGACACAGAGACTTGCACAACCTTTCACTCTCACATTCATTCACAAAGTTTAGTTTCACCATTTCACCTACAAGTGCATGTTTTTGGACGGTGGGAGGAACAAAGGAAGGACATGCAGTCTCCACAAACTCCTTTACAGGGAAAGCCTGAAATATTGCATTCTGTACTTGAACAGTGAGGAAGAAAAAAAAAAAAAAACTGTGTCACTTTATGCAAAGTCAGTGTCCCCGGATTAAAATAGCACTCATGACTCATCTAACATTCACTCTCGTGTAATGTCACCGCACCACTCAAGTACTGACATTAAATAAACAAGGACATGATCCACGTCTTATGCAACGTTGCACAGTGTGACTGAGAAATAAGTCAAGGGCAGACGCTTCAGAACAGCTGTACTGGTCTGAGAAAATACATAAGCTGTGCGAATACCATACATGCCACACACACAGAAACGGTGGAGTACTTGATGTTCCAACATTAGCGCATACTTTTAATAATTGTATTAATTATTAGGCAATTACTACTATGACAGATTCAATTACTGCTGTACCTTTAATCCAGGGCTTCTGGTTATGAGACTGCACTTTGACACTGAGATCAAACAGTAGCTCCAGGTTTAAAGTAAAATTTAAGACCTTTTTCATGCCATTTAGAAAGAAATTTAATGCCAGGATCATCAACAACAGAACAATAATCTGTATGAAATTTAGGCTAGTACTTTAATGTACAGCTCTCTAAAAAGTTATAATTTAAAAGCACCGATAAAAAAAAACACCAGTGCTCCATTAACAAAACTCATTCATTGTTCATTTCAATAATAACTGTTCTTCAATATTGTAGACATTGTTGTATTGTAGACTTTTTTGTGATATATAAGTATTTGAGAAATTTAAGTCCTAAATGAGCAGAATTTAATACCCACTCCAATAATTTAATTCTTTAAAGGCCTTGATTTTGACAACATCAAATGTAAGCCTTGAAAAACAGCATATGTCTCCTTTAAAATCATGAATCACCTAGATATTAAAAAAAATTGAGATTACATTTTTTATCCATATCACCCAGCCATATGACGAACCACTGCCTGATTTCCAAACAGAGGCCAAACCCTGATCAACTTCCATGTGACTGTAAAAGTGTCATTGTTGAATTCTTGTGTAAACTGTAATGCATCTGTTAAAGCTGATACAAGGCTGCTGGATCACATGTTTTAGTGTTGCTCATAGAAAATAATGAACTCCTCCTTACTTTGAGTTTGATATAGCCCTGATAAGATCTGCATGTATCCGATATGTTCCCGCCTTTGTCCACTTTTGTGAGGATTGTTGTTTGACAAAGCTGTAGTCATTGTTTTTTGTTTTGTTTTTAATTATTATTATAATAACAACAGTGTGCTGTCCTCACAACATGTGACCGTATGCTGCTATCCAGCCGGAAGCAAATATAAAAAAATGCTCTATACAAAGGCTTTCTTCATTTACGGGGACGTTCTCCTTTATGTCATTATTTTGTAACTGCAACACAGAAAAAATTGTTACCAGATACACTGAACGTGCAGAACGCTCAACACAAGTAGCCACCTTGAATACATCTGGTACACAACATGGGGACAGTAACTATGCATCTGCATCAACAGGTTAACACCTCATGTTCACAGTATTAACTCTTTTAGGGTTTTTCAAATGTATTTTTTGCTCTCATTTTGGCATTTCTTATGCTAGGGTGATGATATCTGAGAAAGATTTTCATTAATACATTAATTTTAGAATTTCAGCATCACAGCTGAAAAAAACTAAATTTTCTACTGTCTAGACAAAAAACTCACATTCTTCCTCTTAAAGCCCTTTTTTGGTCCCATTGACTTACATTAAAATCACTTCTTTTCACTCTGCTGCCATTGCAATACAAAAATGTTAAATCATTTTAATTCCTCTGTGACTCGGAGGCTAAAAAATAAACGAACAGAAGAAATATCACTACCAGATCCACCATTTTATCATTGCATTGTGGGAAACAATTCCTTTATAATTCCCACAATATATTACAGTGACTGTAGACCAGCCTCTTTATGGTAGCCTGGCGAGTCAGACTTTCCTACTTGCTTTTCGCAAGCAGGACAGTCTGGTTCCCCTCTCGGAGCAAAGCGTTTTTCCAGTTTGATTTGGAACTGGCCTATCACATTCGTTTATCTGCAGCGCGTCTTACGAAAGTGGAAGAGCTAACCAAGGAAGCGCTGGCTACCGAGCTAATTTAATAACTTCTCTAACCTGATTAATGGCGTTTAGTGCTTTCCTTCGTCACCTGTTGGCTCTGCTGAAGTCCTCGTTGTTGTCCAGTCCTCTGTGGGGTTTTTCTATGTCTTGTTGTCATTTTAACAACAGTGAAGTGTTGCTTACATCCGATGATTAACAAACTCATAAAAAACAACTGTACAACTGGCTTCTGCTGCATTCAGAAATAAGTACAGAGCTGCTCAGAATACAGCGTTTTCTGATGTTTTCGGAAAAAAACATCAGGAATCCTGTTTGTTTGGGTCAGTGGTTCTCCGCTTATGTCCTGCCCTTTGTTTCTCTGATTGGTTACTCTGCTTGTCATTGTTCCGCCACAGAAACAAAAATTTACCGAAGAAATACCAGACTAACTTCTATGTATAGAATAGGAAAATAGTTTGTCTGGCAGACCAGGCTACCTTTAGGGCGAAGAGGAAGAACGTGAGTTTGTGCCTTTACTCACAAAGACAATAGTTTTCCAATGCACAAAACATTGAAACACATTCCAAGACGTTTCTAAACACACGAGCCCTGGCAGAGCTTCATCTTGTGCAGAACTCTGTAACTCTAATAGGATGTCACTTAGCTCTCTCAGTTTAACATTGTCTCTTTTTGTGAGTCTTGAATGTGCATCTTCATAACCTCAGGTGAGCCACAGGACTCTTCGAGGCGTTGCCAGACCATTTTTACGCTTGTCGACGGAGCGGGGAGTGTTGTGTACGCTACGAATCCCTGTGGCCTGCTCTGACGACTTTGGCCCTAACCACAGTACTAACATATCCAGCTCTTCTGCAGCTGACAGATTAAAGTCTTTTGTTGTCCTAACAAATGAGGCTGACCATGCCCAGTAGTTTTCAGGTTTGTCATCGAACCGCAGTAAACCAGTGCGTGCTAATTCTTTGCATATGAGAACTGTGTAAAGTCCTGTGCTCCACTTTTTTCAGTTAAGTAGTCACTTGCGAAATCGTGTACGTGTTGGAGCGTTGTGCAAGTATGTGTTGGTTGGATTAAAATCTATTGCTGGTTCTTGTTTCATGTGTGGGTTGTTGTTGTTATTATCTTAGCTTTTTATTTGTTTGATGTCCTGCTTGTCCAAATCATTGTCTCCCTCCCCATAGCGGGCTCCAGCACAACCTGTAAAGAGTCTGGTTACAGAAATTCGTAGAAATGTTTTTCTCCCAGCACAGCGTGTCTTGTCCTTGTTTTGCTGCGTTGACCTGGTTCAGGTTTGGAGATAAGCCTCATTCATGCTCTTTACTCCTGTTTGACTGGTGACAACATGAAAGACAGGTGAGACATGTATTAAGGAGGATACTACAAGAAAAGAAAGCGTTATTATGCAACTAGTTTCCCAAGCTTTAAATGTTGTTGTCCTAATATTTCTTTGGTTCACTGCTTTTGGTTTTAGCTCTGGTTCAGTCTTGGGTTTGTCCTTGTTTTGAACTTGTTTGTTTTGGTTTTCCTGGAGGCAGAAGAAATGGACACAGATTAAATGCTACTGGATAGATACTGTCTTTAAAAAAATGGAAAACAGGGGCAGCATATGCAGAATAATAATTAACGTTGCTAACAAGGAGCATCGGTCTGACTCTTAAGATTATCGTCATGCTTTAGTTCTTCAGTTCTCCAACAACACCCTTTGGCAACATCACAATGTGTAAAAAGAAAATTATGGTCGAACAAGCTGAACTATTAAGGGTAAAGCCATCAACAGGATAGCAATTTTGTGTGTGAAAACAACCTTAATATGTCATCTACTGCCAAACCTTCAGCTTGTATTAATTGGCGTACACTACATGTCAACACTGAATGATCACTGCTGAGAAAGCAACTAATTCAGCGTCGTCTGTGTCTACTTAAGCTGAGAGATAGCACAACAAATAAAAAGTAGTAACTGTAGCTATGTTGTTGTTGTTTTGGGCACCTCTAAGTAAGTCTTTAATAATATTCGGGCTGACAGCCTCTGGTCGCTTTATCGGTTGGTGAGGTCTTGGTCGATAAAAATTGTATTGGTCAATTAGTAGGGCAGGATACCGTTAAGATTTTTTGGATACCTGTCCTTAAATGATACCTGGTTTTTGATACTGGCTACTTCATCTTCTACAATCATAAAACACAATAATATTGAATAAAAGACCATTTTTTTGGAGCATACTTCTTAGTTGTAAGTTAAAAGCAGTAGTTTGTATGATTTATTTGATTCATACATGCAAAGGAACATTAAAGGTCCCACTAGGTATTGAAACTTGGTATAGAATTAAAAGTATTTTTTATTACTTAGTATTGTAACTTTACTTTCGATACCACAAAGTTATTGTTCAACAGTAGGCCTATCGATTAGTTGCATAAACTCTTTGCATCAATACACTAGTCTTGTTTATTACTTGATAACTTTTTTTCATTTTATTGGCGATAGCATAGATTATTAGATTTTACAACTATCTTTTCTAAATGTTTTATCTCCTAATTAATGTAAAGTCATTTGTTTGTGTAAGAAGTCCTCCCACATACATGTATCTTTTAGTCGATTTCGGTCGATTAATCGCTGCACTGGTCATACCTTCGGTCAACTAACAGTTTCTTTGGTCAACTCCAGCTCTAAATACTTTTAATATTCCCTCACAGAAATGCCGGTGCCCAGTATTCCCCGGATCCAGGGTCTGATTGAGGAGGCGTGGGGCGAGGGGCTGGACCCACACGGAGCGTCCCACTTCAACCGCAGGCTCCGGGGCACACGGGCGTGGATCGGAGCCACTGAGATCTACAGCCTGCTCACGTCTCTGCGGATCAGGTTAGAGCTGCGGTTCTCAAACTGTGGTGCAGCTCCCACTGGTGGTACACAGGCCTCTGTTTGGTGTTAAAGTAAAGTTACATAATGTTGTACTGTAATTTTAAATCATTCGATTATCCTACAGGTGCTACACAGGCTTCTTCTACAGTTCAAGTCCTCATGTAGGTTCATTTAGAGACCGTTTTATTTTAGTCTTGGTTTGGGTTTAAATTTGTCCTCCACTGATTTGTTCAGGTTTAGTTTCAAATGAGTTCCAGTTTAGTCCTGGTTTAGTCCCGGCTGTGCCCTGTCTTAGTCCTGCCTTAGACCTAATTCAGTCCTGACTTAATCATGGTTTAGTCCTGGTTATGGCCTGTCTTAGTCCTGCCTTAGACTTGATTTAGCCCTGATGTAGTCATGGTTTAGTCCTGCCTTAGACATAATTTAGTCCCAGCTTAGTCATGGTTTAGTCTTGGTTATGTCCTGGTTAAGTCCTAGTTATGTCCTGATTTAGACCTGGTTTAGTCCTGATTTAGTTCTTGTTATGCCCTGTCCTGGTCCTGAGTCCTGATGTAGTCATGTTTTTGTCCTGGTTTTCTCCTGCTTTAGTCCTACCTTAGACATGATTAGTCCAGGCTTAGCATGGTTTAGTTTTGGTTATGTCATGGTTAAGACCTGATTTAGTCCTGGTTCTGTCCTGTCTTAGTCAAGCCTTAGACCTGATTTAGTTCTGATGTAGTCATTGTTTGGTCTTGGTTATGTTCTTGTTTAGTCCTAGTTATGCCCTGTTTAGTCCTGGTTATGTCCTGTTTAGTCCTGGTTATGTCCTGGTTAAGACCTTGATTAGACCATGGTGAAGCCTTGTTTTAGTCCTGCTTTAGACTTGGTTTAGCCCCAGCTTACAGTAGACCTGGTTATGTCCTGGTTTAGACCTGGTTATGTCCTGGTTTAGACCTGGTTATGTCCTGGTTTAGACCTGGTTATGTCCTGGTTTAGACCTGGTTTAGACCATGGTTTAGTCCTGTTTTAGTCCTTGTTATACCCTGTCCTAGTCCTGCCTTAGACCTGGTTTAGTCCCGGCTTACAGTAGACCTGGTTTTGTCCTAGTTTTATCCTGGTTTAGACCTGGTTACCTGGTTAAGACCTGATTTAGACCTGGCTTAACCCTGTTTCTTCTGGATATGCCCTGTCTTTGACATGATTTACTCTCACCTTACAGTAGACCTGGTTTTGTCAAATTTTTTGTCCTTGTTTAGATCTGGTTTAATCTTTCAATGCCCATTTTAGGGAATAAAACATGGTCCTTTTAAAGCTGTATATTTTTTGTGGTGGTACTCGTTGTGACAGCTGTGTAAAATAAATATTTCCTAAAAGGCAAACACCTGTGTACTGCAATAAAAGAGGTACTTGGAGAGGCAAATATTTTTAGAGGTGGTGCTTGTGTGAAAGATTTAGAGCAATGTCAACACTCCTGCATTAACCAGGCCTCTGTCAGCAGAGCCGCCTTAAGATACGCCTTTGGTATTTTAAATAGAGTTCAGGCTCAGGTTAAGACGCCTGTTTTAGTCAGGATTACTGTGTGCAGTGGATTAGTGAATGCCTGCACAATAACACTGATAACCACAAGAAGATAACCGCACTAAATGCAGTAAATGTCAAATATTTATTATAACTGGGCTGCTGCTGAACCCAAACCTGTATCCTACCACTGCAAGACAACCATGCCACCCAATTTGCCACCAAGGTCAGAAAAAACACATTAAGAGTGTGTCTTGAATTAAAGTAACATTTATCTCTCATTTGTGTGGCTCCTTAAAGCAGGTGGCCACATCAGGGTATTAAAGCATCAAAAGCATTTCAAAATAATTTGTACTTAAGTTAATATTTATACATTTTTCCTTCTACCCAAGTGATAATCTTGAGTTCTTTTACTTACACTAACTTATAGATAGGGCTGGGTACCATTAATATCTTTGTGGTATCGAAAGAAAAGTTACAATACTTCTGGTACCAAGTTTCAGTACCCAGTGGGCTCTTAAATGTTCCTCTGCATGTATGAATTAAATAAATAACACAGAATAAATCATACAAACTACTGGTTTTAACTTACAGCTAAGAATTTTGCTCCAAAAATTGGACTTTTATGCAATATTATTGTGTTTTATGATTGTAGAAGATGAATTGGCTCACCATAAGAATCAGAATCAGGCCTTTATCATTATATTTATATGCTTAGGTGATAAATTTTTTAGATGTTTGAAGGATTACTGGTTCTCATAGGCTCTCTGTCTCTTTACTCCTCACACACGGGGAACAAAATTCACATAACTCACAGTACAAGAGTCTTCGGTATAAGACAATAAACAAGGATAGACATGCAAAAGTTATTAGAAAAAAATAGGATAGTGGACCTCTAAGTATTATTTTGAACAGTAATTTTACTTCATTATAGATTTTGAGTACTCCTTCCACTTATTTTTTAATAGGGGAAGCTTTCCTAGACCATTTGAATGTCTCTTATGCTCTTGGTTTGTCCATAATACATTTTTTGTTAACAGTTTTGTCTTGTTCCAGAGCTCACATAGTGGACTTCCACAAGCCCACAGGTCCCGGAGACACCCACCCACGGCTGTTCGAGTGGGTCAGAGAGTACTTCAGCCAGTCCCTAAAGAGCGGCAGACTCCCCCCGCGGATCGTCCAGACCTCGCTCCCACCGCTGTATCTGCAGCACCAAGGTTTGTGTCAGGATCTCAGAGCGAAATACTGGATTCACAGTCTAACTGTCCTAAAAAAACAGGACTGTATCTGCTTTATAAGAAGTAAGAGAAATAAAAATAGTCCTGCCCTGCAAAACGGCTACTAATATTACTGCTTCTGCTATTACTACTACTTCTACCTCTACTACTATTGCTGCTTTTACTACTACTGCTAATACTACTGCTGCTGCTACTATTTATACTACTTTTACCACTACTTCTACTACTACTGCTGCTATTACTACGGCAAGAACAACAATTTCCACCATTTGTACTACTACTGCCACTGCTGGTATTATTACTACTGATACTACTGTTCTGCCATTATTACCACTACTACCACAACTGCTACAGCTACTGCTTTTTTATTTTATATAACCTTTATTTAGCCAGAAAATCCCATTGAGTGTGTAAACCTCTTTTTCAAGGAAGTCCTGACCATGCGGCAGCAACAAATACAAAACACAGTTACATAATTACACAGGCAAAGAAGAGATCACAGACAGATTATGAAAAACAAGTGCGTGTTGTGGAGACGGCCTCTCCGTTTGGATTTAAAGGCATTCAAAGAAATCAACTTAAAGAGCAACCATCCTCTTTTTTTACCTGATCAGCTGTACAAACAGGACTTTAATGATGCATCTCGCTATTTATAGTTGTATCTATATCTAAATTGACATTGTGCTGCCCTCCTGAGATTAAACGGTGTCTTCTGCTCAGTAGTCGCAGAGAGACAAGTGTGGTGTAGTATTCGACCGTGTTACCACAGCTGTGTCGCGTGTCTCCTCCCACTGCACTCTCCACGCCCTCGTCGTCTCTCTCCCCTGCGCACTCGTCCCAGTCCTGTAGTTGACAGGTGTAAATTGTCGTTTTCCTAAAAACGCCACGCAACCCTGCACTGCTTACCGTTCTGCTACTTACCTGTCCCTCTCCTCCCTCCACACAACGGGAGCGAAGTCAAGAACATCGGACAGCTGCTCTCTCGCTCCTTAGGCACTGTGGGACAAAAGGCTGCAGAATAAATCACAAAAGGATTTACTCTCCAAAAAACTGCATCCACATCACTTCTTTCAGTGAGATGGTTATTAAGTTTTAGTCACACTGTCTGATAATAGACAACAAACATAAGAAGGCTGTAAATGTACACAAATGTGTCCACTTTTTTTCCAATGGGATGGGCTTCTTGTGGGCGGAGGAAAGGCCTGGGCAGGGTTGAGTTGCTCTTTAAGTTGGACAAAAGCAGACAAAAGCTAAGTTCAGTCCGAGCCAATGATGATGTAGCAGGCTCCAGCCCGGTTAGCACGGGCCCCAGAGTGATGTAGCAGGCTCCAGCCAGATAGCATAGGCCTCAGTGTGCGGTAGATGGATTCAGCACATACAGTACAGTAGTTTGAACCAAAATAACCAGTATTACAACTGCATTTAAGGGCATGAAGCAAACCATACTCCAGGTTAATCCACAGGTCTCTATTTAGCCTTAGCAAGAGAGGAAAGACCTCAAAGCAGATGCAGCAGGCCAAAAAATAAAAAATAAAAAACTCAGAGCAGCTCACAAAAAACAGGGTAGTGGGTCCACAGTCCTCAAAAACCTGTTATATATTTAAGATAACATTACAGATTTGTCAGATTTTCAAGAATAAACTGCACTAAAATCCATTAAAACAGACACAAAAGACAGAGGACATGCTGCCATCTTGGATTCTCCTCCCCCATTTGTTGGCTGATGCTACTACTACTACTACTACTACTACTTCTACTACTGCTGCTGCTTCTACTGTTATTATTACTACTACTATTGGGTGGTTGATGTGACACCCACTTTTTCTGTTATCAGTTGGAAAGATTTGTTAAATTATGTTTTTTTCTACTCACAAATCCTGTCAGCAGTGCAACATGAGGTCTCCTAGGCAACCTTTAAAGTTTTCGAAAGAAGTTGTATGTTATTTTCTAGTATTTTAATTTTATACTGTAAAATGTCCAGCAGTGTGACTGTAACAAAATACAAAATACAGACATTTCCAAAATTAGTCACTAGTGTGTAGTACAGTTCATAAAGTATTTGGCATAATGTCAAATATTTGTACTTTACTTAAACAACACTTTTAACTGCACCTGAATCAAGTTTAATCTCACAAAATCACAAAATAAAATTCTGAATGTTAAAAAGCATTTTTTTTAGGATGGGACAGAGACATTTATTAAGTTAGCGTCACAGACATGTTAAATATTTTATGACAATAACTCAAATGGCCAAACTGTAGTAAATATCCTGTGGTGTGACAGAAAAAGTCATGCAACGCAGCAGGACTTTGTTAAAACATGTAGAAAGAATTGTTTACAAAAGGCTTTCTTGAAACTTTTTATAAAACTTTGTTATATTTAAAATTATTATTCAATGTCAACTGCCCTACTACAGCTGCTGTTAGTGTTGTAGCCAAGGCCGTACTAACTGAGACCAAGACCGGTCTGAGTCCAGAGTGAACCGACACCAAGACAAGGCCGAGACTTTTAAGGACCAAGGCCGAGTCGAGACCAATTTAATGCAATTCAATTCAGTTTTATTTGTATAGCCCAGCATCACAAAAAAAGTCGCCTCAAAGGGCTTCACAACAGTTGATCAAACATAAACACACAATCAGACTTAACACACAATCAACACAAACAATAACTACACTAAACTAAACAGACCCAGGACACTCCTGTCTTTAGACCCTCCTTCTCTGTAAGGAAAAACTCCTAAAGGAGGTTGAGACCAAACCCTGTGAACTAACACTAAATAAATAAAGGGGAAATGTTTCAAATACATAAATGATTATTTTCATGATCTAATGCAACAGACTCCACAAACAAAGAGACCGGTCATGTTCCTGTGTTTTCTAATGCGGAAAACTAATGACTCCAGAATTATGAAGAATATCATTTTCTGATAAAGTTTGATAAATAAAATCTCAGAGACCTCCACATCTGAGACTGAGACAAGACAGAGTAAAATTGGATTTGAGACCAAGACCAAAAAAAAATGGTCTCAAGGCCAAGACCGGTCTCGGGCGCTACAATACTAGCAGCTACCACTACTAATACCACTTTTACTACTGCTACTGCTGGTATTTTTACTACTGCTGCTGTTATTACTGCTCCTACCACTTCTACTACAGCTACTGCTCCTTCTACAAATGCTTTTAGTGCAATTACTACTACAACTGCTAGTGTGTTGTATTTCCACCTCTGGTTTATGGCTTACTTTTGTAGCTTATTCATCAAATGGAGTTCTCTGTAACAGCAGCTCTCAGTAAAAGCCGCTCTCTTCTCCGGTGCAGGCCACAGTCGAACAGTGGTGGGGGTGGAGCAGAAGAAGAATGGCAGTCTCTGTCTCCTGATCCTGGATCCTGGCGCCTCTCCATCGGACACTAGAAAGCTCCTGAGTCCGGACTCGATCGCCGCTGCCGTTCGCCAGATCAGGAAGTTCCCTGGTGGACTGAAGCACAGACAGTACCAGCTGGTGGCTGCTCGGGACGTCCTCTCCGAGCAGGACAAACAGGTGAAGATATATTCTGTAAAATCTACCCATTCTTTAACCTTCAGGCCCCCTTGGCTCCCTTTTAGGGCTTTTCAATTTTATTTTTTGCTTTTGTTTTGGCATTTCTTATGCCGGGTTGATGACATTTGACAAAGATGTTCATTAATAATTTAATTTAAAAAGTTTAGCGTCACAGCTGAAAAAAAAAAAAGTTCTACTGTCTAAACTCACATTCTTCCTCTTAAAGCCCTTTTTGTTCCCATTGACTTACATTAAAATGACTTATTTTCCCTCTACTGCCATTACAATACAGAAATGTTAAATCATGTTAATTCCTCTGTAACTCTGTCAGTCAGAGGCTAACAAATACACAAACAAATCACCACAAGTTCCACCATTTTCTCATTTTCTGCAGGGTTCAACAAGTGGGATTTAAGACTTTTTTAGACCTTTTTAAGACCGTTCTTCAAGAAAAATTAAGACCTATTTCATAAGCCCGCCATTTACGACAAAGAGTGCCACAAAGCATTTTGGTCTTGGTAAAAGCAGATCTCGTATCAACGTTGGTATTACTCCTTTGAGCATTTCAGTGGGGAGGTAGTTGTATCAAATGTATGTGACATATTTAAGACCTGTTTAAACATATTTAAGACTAATACTCCCCATCTTGCCCAATTTAGGACTTTTTAAGGCCTTAAATTCAGATTTTTCAATTTAAGATTTTTTAAGACCCTGCAGAAATCCTGATTAGTAAATCCCATATTGGATAACAGTGACTGTAGACCAGGGCTTTTAGGGCTTTTAGGGCTTTTAGGGGAAGATTAAGAGCTTACGCCATTTTTTGTGTGAATTTCTGCACTTTCTTTGTAATGGCACAAAAAGTAAACATGTTTTCAAATCAGTGTTAGACCTATCCGGGACTGGTAATCCCTGCAAAAAACAACAATAAAAAATGTGACCCAGTGACCTAAAAGGGCTTTAAAAGGAAGAATGTGAGGGCCTGAGGGGGAAGCCACACACTATTTTCAGTATTCAGAGGCAGAAACAAATAACTAGATACTTTAGAAAAATAAATTTCTCTGAATGTAATGTCCAAAACTCATTATCTGTTGTTTTCTCTCGCAGATGAGCATCTTGAACTCAAAGACGTTGCATGCAGAACGGATCCCGTGACCCGACCTCCCTTTTGTTTTCCTCTCAGGACAAACACAAAGCTGATATTTATATGATTTTATTTGTATATTTAACTGAATAAACATCATCTTTTTATCTCGTCCTGTTCCTTGAAAGAGAGCGGCGCATTGTGGGTGATTCTTGAAGGCAGTTTAATATTTATAAGTCACGGTCAGAGTGGCGGAAGTCTCTGTCAACAAATTCTCAGTGGAAACAGAGGAAGGAGAGGAATCAGCAGGAAATGCTCGGGATGTGATAGTGATGCGTGTTTATCTGTATCTGTGCTGACATCAGTCGCCGGGACAGGGATAACAAGACCTCCGAATGACTCCGGAGGGTAACGATATATTTCTTTTGCTGCAGACTCAGACTTTACACACCAAGTACCAGCACAGAAAAGGGCATCACTGAATAAGCAAACCAATTCTGCAACAGGGAATGAACCAGAACTGAACCAAAACAGAAACAACAGGACCAAGCCTGGGACGTGTCTAGCCCGGCCAGCCCCTCCCACTTTCTCTTCGAAAGCAGGAGAGTCTGGTTCCTCAGCAAAAGCCAGGCATTGATTTGGACCCGGTCTATCACGTTTTACAAAAGCTTTTAGATAATGTCCTATCAAAAGTTTTATAACTGCTCTGACCTGATTAACGGCGTTTACTGTTTTCCTTCATCACCTGTTGATTCTGCTGAAGTCCGCGTTCTTCGGTCCTCTGTGGGATTTTTTTCTCTTTGTCTTGTTGCCGTTTTGACGACAGTAAAGTCCCGTTGACATCTGATGAGAGTGACCACCTGTCCCACTTTTAGCTGTACTGCACAGCCATTTAGGCATCTGTCCCCCTGTCCCACCAATTAATGTCCCACTTTTTCACTGGTGCTCAGTAGATCTTATAAAAAAGTGTAAAAAAACAACAAGGTCAGATCAATACTTCTTGTGTAAAATATAGAATAAATATTAGACCAGGGGATTTAATTTTAGATTTTAGATTAGATCAGTTCCACCTTTTTATTTCATGGATGAAAGCAGCACAGTAAATGTTTTATAAACTGTAGCAAGTATCTTTATCTAAATGAGGTTTAGACTCAGTAAGTTAGCATATAATCAAACAGGATTTCTGCAGGCTCCGATAAGGTTAATTTAAAACGTTTTTAAGACCTTTGTTCAAGAAAAATAAGACCTATTTCATAAGCACGCATGAGCATTCGAGTGGACATTTTAGGTATTTGCATCTAATGTATGTGACGTATTTGAGACCTGTTTAAAGGTATTTAAGACCAAATGGTCTGCATCTCTGCAAATTTAAAACTTTTAAGGCCTTAAATTCAGACTTCACAATTTAGGACTTTTAAAGAAACCCTGATCAAAGCTTTTATTTCTTGTGTCTGTCCCTCCTTGTCCCACACACTCACATGACTTTTGCCCACTTTTTGCACTTTTTGAGGTAGTCGCCCTGTATTCGCCGTAAAAACCACGTTCACACAAACTGACTTTCTCCAAAAGTCTTTGTACAACTGGCTTCTGCTGCTGTCCCAGTTCAGAAATAAGTACAGAGCTGCTCATAATACGGCATATTCTTTTATGGCAAAACTGGTAACAATTCTTCATAAGTGACCTGTTTAGAGTAAGAGGCCCTTCGTTTCTCTGATTGGTTTCTCCGCCTGTGATTTTTCTGCCCATAGAAATTAAACTCAAGTGAAGGGATACCAGACTAACTTCTTTGTATAGAAAAGGAAAAGAGCCAGGCAAGGACTCATCCAGCAATATCTCGACTAAGCCAGGACTAAAACTAGGAATAATCCTAGACAAAAACTAGAACTAAGCCAGGACAAATCCAGGAATAAAGCTTGACTAAACCCAGACTAAAACTAGCATTGAACCATTTTTAAACCAGAACTGAATATAGACTAAAGCAAGACTAAAACCAGGACAGAACCACTACTAAACCAGCCATGAACACAGATGAAACCCATGCGAAATAACAAATCCAAGACTAAAACAGGACAAATCCAAGACCAAGCAATGGTCTAAACCCCAAAAAGAATAAAACTGACTATATCAGGACTTGAGACTCCAGTTTGAGAAAGAGTAACAATATTTTTCTTTTGCTGGAGTTTGTCAACCGCAGGAAATCATACCCTACCTCTGAGACATCTGGGCCTCTGTTGTTGAGTTTGGGGCTTGGTGGTTGCTGGTGCTTATACGTTTCTAACAATTGAACAAGGAATTGGCAAAGCAGAAACAAACAAAACTTGTATAAAGTCTGGGCACTTGAGTCCTACGCACATTCTGGTACAGGAGTTTTTATAAACTGTTTATATGCAGTGGTTTAAAAGGGAAGTTTGCATGCTAAGACGAACTTTATCTTTGGACACTGAGGGAAAGCAGACAATACACCCAGGAGCTCAATTTGTATTTACATCCACTGCACTTTTTTGTTTAGGTTAAAAAGTGTGACACCTTAGAGTTTATTTGTTGGACATGGGGCAGGAAGCTCGAAAGTGGAAGCATTAAACAGAAACATCACCCAAGTCTCACACAAACCTGGAAGTCTGTACACAAACCAGGAGCTATCACAATAACACAGCACAGATCTGGAGTCTGCTTTTAATTCTTTAAAATAAAAAATAAAAATACTGTGAATAAGCTATGAATTTTGAAATAAAACAACAGCTCCTTCACATTATTCCTGATTATTCTAGGTCTGGATAGATAAAGGATGTATTGACCAATCAGAGAGCTCCTGTCCTATGAAAGCGTGTGATTGGTTGAACTGTTCCTTCCCTCGCTCTAAAACAAAAACCTTTATAACACAGCCCACAGGTGACCTCAAAGTCTCATTTTTTTCTCAGATGACTTCTGTTATGCTGCACAAATAACTAAATACTCATCTTTATCAAAATACAAGGAAAAAAAACAGGCAGTGCAGCTTTAACACCGTCCTTTTTGAACATTTTTAAAGCTTTGTGACAGTGATGGGCCTCAGAAAAGAAGATGAATATTCAGTGTTGTTCATGCTCATGTTATCAAATAATTTGTGATGATTAGACCCAGGACAGACAGATGTCAGCAGCACTTGGAAAAAATCTATCACAGAGCTTACTCACATCTGCTGCACACACATTTTTCTCACCGGTAACTTTCACGTTTGTTTGTTTGTTTGTGTTTTGCTTGTTGGTGCACCCTTTTCATTTTTGGTCACACTCTGGAGCCCTAGTACTACTACGACTACTATTACTACACCAAATCTGTAGTATATGTGAGGCGGCCACTACCCACACCTGCCACTGAGGTAAAAAACAAACCTTTACTCATAAAGATACTTAAGAATTACTTGAATAAAACAAATTTTTCTCCCTCAAGTGAGAGTTAAAATATGTTTAATACAACCATAACTCTTTACATTAGGCAAAAGCATCTAGTTACCAGAGGAGGGCATAAATCCACATATTTTAGAGTATTGTTACTTCAAAATAAGGTTTGTTGCATTAAAACTACTCACAGAAGCGCTTAAGTAGGCTAAATACAACTCCCCGCCTCTGCCTGACCTTTCTAGGAACAACAAACTCGTTCCTCTTCAGAGAAAGAGTCTGGGGAACACCGATAGTGAACCTGTGAAGTTGGACCATTTAACCCTGGCCTATATAATCTCGGAATCCAGACTCAAAAGTCAAAGTCCACTGTGCATGTTTTTCTGAACTTTAGACACAATTAGCCATACGTGCGCTGCTTATATAAGTCTAAATAATCAGTACATCCTCAGAACTTGTTGTACTGTTTTAAACTCCCACCTGATCTCTCTCTAAAAGCCCGGCTCACGGTGTTCCTCCCACGCGCTCCAGGGACGCCAATCACTTTTTTACGCACGCTGATTTTTTTTTTTTTTTTTTCCTTTCGTCCTCTCTGAGTGCGGATTAACTGTGTCACGGCGACTTTTTCTTTTCACTGCAGAAGAGGAGGAAGACAAAGTGGAGGAGGAGGAGGAGGGAGGGACATCCACGTGGTATTTAAGGCAACAATCTGGGTTCATTTGAGGATTTACGGCGGAGAGCTAAAGAGGCGCAGCGTGAACAGGTATGAGCGTGTTTTTATTTATTTACATTTTAGCGTTTTATAGATTTTATCTGCAGTAAAGGGATTATTAATGTGCTTTATACTATGACACCGAGTATTATTTATTCAGCTGTGCATTTTCAAGAAAGACAGTAGCCTATATATGCGTGTTGTGATTAGCGTCTGGCAATTTTATTAATTAATCCACATGTTTTGCACGCGTTTTGTGCCATTTTCAGCGATTTTTAAAAAGATTATTACAATTTTTTATTTTTTTGACGCATCTATAACTTGACTCAAAGGTTTATTCTGGAGTGACCACATTTTTGTCCTAAAATTATATCATATCATATATATATTTTTTCCACTAATCCTGGTGCATTTGAACTCACCAAGTGACAATTTTCTGTCATGCCATTAAAATACATGCTAAGGCTTATGTTTTAAAGTTTAATAGCAATTTAATAATAAAAATAATGACACTGTAAATATATTTGTAAGTGTTTTTAAGTGTCCTATGCTTTTAGTTAAAATTAATAATTGGGACATGGTTTGTTAAAAAAAAAGGGACATATGACAAGAAGCCAAAAACTGGGACTGTCCCTTGTTTATTCCAGCTCATTACAAGTGTATGGATAAAATTGTATAAATGTAAAACAGCAAAACTTGACTGGAGTGGATCTCAAGCTGTGGTACAGATATCACCGGTGGTACGCAGGCTTCTCCAGGTGGTACTCAGGTCTCAAGTCCTGGTTTAGTTTCATTTGGGGACAGTTTTATTCCTGGTTTAGTCCTGTTCTTGTTGGGATTTCAGTGTCAAGTGTTGTTCTGCATGTTTAGTCCAGGTTTAGACCTAGTTTAGAGATGGAATAGTCCTTGTTTTGTTCTTATTTAGTGATGCTTTCCTTATTTTATCTCCTGGTTTAGACCTGGTTTAGTCCAGATGTAGACTTTAATCCTTTTAAGATGGTCCTTGGAAAGCCAGATATTTTCTGAACTGTTAAAAGTAAAATATATTTTTTCTGCATAGACCCTCTTCAAAAAATACCACGCAGTCCCTTGTTTGAGCTGCAGATCGTCTTTCTTTCTTTTACTTTTACGCTGAATTTTATCACAGGTGAAAAGTAACAAGACTCTGAGCACCAGCAGTAGTTTTTAAAGTTTTTAAATTCCTGGTCAGTGTTGCTCAAAGTCTGTGTCATTGCTCATGCTCTGCTTTTCCAAACAAGCAAGTCAACAATTCTTAAGCCCCTGTTGACAAAATACTGGACCCTCCTTTTTTAAAAACACTCTGCTGCATCTTGGTCCCAGATCTCACGATAGTTAGATTGAGCAATACTCAGAAGTCCTGTTATTGGCCTGTCCCAAAAGGAAAGGGGAGTAATTTGTAGATGGACCTCCGGAAATTGGAATAAGGTAAACAAAAACAAAAACAAAACATCAACCTCTGCCATGGATTTAGTGGGACAAACAAGTCAGTATTCAAACTTTGTTATTGCACAAGAAAATTCAAGGAAAATTTGCTTTCCAGATAAATAAAAAGCATAATTTAAGTCATGAACAAAGCAAAACAACTTCAAAATTGGAGGTTTTGATTACTTACCATTTAAAAGTAACCAGATACTTTCACTTTTTCAGCAAATTTCTGAGTACATTTTCTTAAACAATTTAATAATCTCACAATATTA
This sequence comes from Bostrychus sinensis, assembly GCA_020698575.1. Classification (NCBI taxonomy): domain Eukaryota; kingdom Metazoa; phylum Chordata; class Actinopteri; order Gobiiformes; family Eleotridae; genus Bostrychus; species Bostrychus sinensis. The sequence continues at coordinate 8,419,514 of CM036247.1, forward strand.
AGTGTTTATTAAGTAGTAAAGTATTTATAAACAACACATTCATTATTTGCAAAGCATTAACACCACAATGAACATTTTAAACATTGTTATTTATGTTTAACTCTTCAAGGTAAATTGATGCAAACTTATAAACATCAGCAGTAATGTTTTATTTAATCCCAGCTCAGGAGGTCACAGGCCAATGTACTCTTTGTGTCAGTCCCAAGCCCAGATAAGGGGAGGAAGTGCCTAAAACCTATATATCCAACTGAAGTGCAAAAGTCACTGCACAAGAGGAGGCACAGGATTTTTTTTTGTGGCGATCCTTAGGAGGGATAGGAAGCAGAACATTTTTTAAACACATTGTTATTTACATATTTAATAATGCTTTTTTAAAATAGTTTTGGACACCTTTGCATTAGTAGTTTATAACTTAAAATAATAAATATGTATGGGAAATGTCTTCTTTTGGGGAGCTGTTACTTTGACTTTGCAGAGAACGCTTGGATTAGGTGTCTGTCGCCCCCTGCTGAAAACGATAAGGGATGGATAGAGCTTAAAATGGCTAATTAGCACAGTTATTAGCAACATGATGCTAACATATAGATAAATGAGCTGACTGCTTCGTAGTGATGAGGGTTTAAGGCTGAAATGATCGCGGTGTGACGGTGTATGGGCTTTAGAAACGCGCAGGAGCACTTCCTGGTTTTATGTGTCTACGTAGAGCTGTGAGACCGAGCGTCTTCAGCTCTTGAGAAGGGCAGTGCCTCAGCATACAGGATTACCCTGACGTGTGAATGAAGCAAAATACTATTCTAGGTATGTTTTTTAGGAGAAAATAACATTATAACATGGTTAAAAGCACAAAAAAAGTTGATTTAGCAGAAAAGTGAGGAATTTTTCTGAGTATATTTTAAAACACATTTTAGTTAATTTGCTCCAGTTGATCTCTAAATGAGTGAAGTAATGATTTGGTCTGTCAACTGTAACGCTAATATTCTGCTTTTTCTAGTTGAACACTCGAGACAAAGTTGAGAACCAACGTTCAAAACAATCTGGGATTATCTGAGGATCCGTGAATGCCACAAATGTTGAAATACTTCCACCTAAAAGAAGAAAAACTGCAGAAGCCGGACCAAAGTAAACAGAAACTCAGTGGAATTACAATTACTCCTGATTTACACAAATGTCATTGTGCATGTCTTATCTGTGCTTCAGTTGTCACACAGACAATGGCCGTCAGTCAGAGCCACGAGCTGATAGTCCACAAAGGCTTCAGGCTGATCAAAGGGACGCACCTCCCAGACGAAGTGGACCGGCTCTACCACGTGGACATCCAGGACTCGGACGTGTTTGTGGTCACCTTCCCCAAATCAGGTCTTTACATACTCTAAGGAAGAAAAAACAAAACAAAAAAGAGCAGCGTGTTGTCCTCTGTGTGCTGCTCTGTTTGGCTAGAGTCCGACTAGTGTCCCGGCTGGGTCTAAGTGTCCCGCCGAGAGAGCATTCGGGGTCAGGGCTGATTAGTATGGACAGCTTTCACACAATACGTCCCGCCTTGTGATGTGTAACCAATGGATTTGAGCAGAGAGCAGGAAATCAGGAGATCAGGGAGACAAGCGTTTACTGTGGAGGTGAAACGAGGATAAGAGTTCACAGGAAAACTTCACTTTTGAGGTTTAAGATCTTTCTTTTTATAACAATATCTCCAAAGCTTTATACCGGTGAATTAACCCTATGTTACTGTCCCATTGACGACACAGCTTTAGTTCTCCCAAGTCCTATTTTAAAGGGTAAAAAACTCAGTGTTAGATTAAAATACTATGACTAGGGCTGGGTACCGTTAAGCGATACCTTTGTGGTATTGAAAAAAAGTTATAAAAATACCGGTATTGGAAAAAAAAAATGAATAAATTTGATACCAAGTTTAAATACTTATTGTTTCTTTGCATGAATAACACTTACAAACTACTGGTTTTAACTTACAGCTGAAAATTTTGATGCAAAAATTGGTCTTTTATTCAATATTATTGTGTTTTATGATTGTAGAAAATGAATTCGCACATTGTAGATATCAGAAAAAGTATTGCTCAGGCATCAGTATCAAAAACCAAGTGTTGTTTAAGAACTGGTATTGAAAAAAATCTAACTATTTGATTTAACCTTTTAGTGTAGCAGCTTAGTAAAAAAAAATCATTGAGTTGATGATACAAGCGTGAAATTATGCTGAAATATTTATTATGCACTAGATTTTTGGAAAAACTCCAGAAGCAGATGAACGAGAATTCTTCATCTCTGATTGTTTTCTGCTGTAGCAAGTGATCTGTTTTAGGCACAGACGTCAGCTCAATCTGAAGCTAATGAACAAATGAAGTTTTTTATTTACATGTGAGGAAGTCATCTCAATCTCTCAGTGACAGTTTGTGGAAGAAAAATGTCAGCAGAATGATGATTTTGGGTCTTTTTCCAGATAAAATGTTTAATATTTCAAAACAGAATAACATTAGGCCCAATAATGTTATGTAATTATTGTCCTACTACATTTATGAGTTGGTTTTAAGTACAAAATATTTTGAGTTTTGGTTTAAAATCATGTGTTTTTGTTGTACCCTCATTGTAAACACACAGTACTTAAATGATGATGATTTAATTTCATCTGTAATCAGCAACACACACGTCTGTAGTACTCAAGTAAAGAAATGGAGGACTACTTTCACCACTGCTTGTCCCAAAAAAAGAGTTTTTTAGGGTCCTGGCCTGTTACTTTATAGGTATTATGTTGGAAAATGGCCGCCATGTTGGAGTTTCAAGTGGCTGGCACTTTTTTTCTGAAAATCTAAATGTATAATGAATATTTTAGCCAAATGTCACGCTTGTATCATCAACTGAGCTGGTAGAAAATCTAACTAAGCCGCTACACTTTATTCAAATGTCTCATAGTGAAAGTGTGAGAGTAAAAGGTTGTCGTCAGTGTCAAGAGTGCTGCAAAAAACAAAACAAAAAACAAACTGTGACTGTCCAGTGTCAGTCCTGCAACTGGGGAGCGCTGCGTGGGTACGCACTTGTCAAAAATATACAGTTGGGACTGGTGCTTTTTGGAAAAAAGAGGGGGTTACTTCTTAACTGGAGAATAAAATGGGCTCTGCTGGATAAAATATTTCTGAGCATTATCCACGTTTTCACAGACGATAGAATCCAAGGCACTCTGTCTCTTGTATAATTAAAAAGCCTTATTGTAGCATGGCTTTTTAAGATAAAAACATACACACCAACGCGTTTCGGCTCAACATGGCCTTCCTCAGGGTGCAAGGACCAACACAGGTAACAGGTGAGTACTTCCTTATATATTATATATTAATCCTTTACAGTAAATTACAGTAGTTGCGACAGCTTATGCACTGACAAAAAACACATCATTCACAGACACACACACACACATATACATAAATATATAAGAAAGTGCAAAATATGGACCAAGTCATGTATTATAAGCATTAAACATCCTGATTGAAGCTGGAACAAAACTCCTCCTGAATCGCTCAGACTTGCACTTCAGTACAATCAGTCTGTGGCTAAAATTGCTACTGTTAATTACCTCCAACACATGGAGTGGATGTGAGGTGTTGTCCATAATAGATCTCAGTTGGACTTCAATATAGACAGTAAGATAGTAATAGCGTATATTTACAAACAAATTAGTAAACAAATAGGGAGGACAGATTAAAACAGAAAAATCTAATTAATCAACAGTAGTAGTTGTTGTAGTTGTTGTTGTACCTTTAATAGTATGCCGGCTTCTAACAGTACATTTACTTGAGTACAGTGTGTACTTCTACCTCTAGTACTTGTGTTTTAATGGTTCACCTACTGTAGACCGTGAGAAATAGATGTTTCCTCAGTCTCTGTGTTGGTGTTTCAGGTTGTACTGTGTTTGAGAGGAACCAGGTCAGGACTTTTTAGAGACACTGACACAGAAACCTCGTAAATTCCTGCCGCTGCGTGTCCTGCCTGTGTTTACGATGGGTTTTTATTCCATCTTCCTCCCACCCTCCCAAAAAATGTGCCTGTGGTGAGTTGTTGAGACTAAATTGCCCCCCAGTGAATGAATGAATGACAGAGTAACGACTAACTGGGTATAGTTTAGGGCAGAGGTTCTCACACTGTGGTACAGGTCCCGCTGGTGGTACACAGACTCTTCTTCTTCAGTCCTGGTTTAGTTTGATCCTGTATGAAGTGTAGACCTCTGTTTTGTCCTGGATGAGACAAAGTTCAGTCCCAGTATGGTCCAGGTTTAACCCTAAAGCCCCAATTTTAAAAAGTGACGTTGTTACTGTTCAGTTGATAAAAGCGCCCCGTCACAAAACATTATAAAAAATGTATACATTCAATATTTTTTTCTAATTTTTTTTTGCATAAACCTTTTAATCAACTTCTGCCCTGACTATAAATACCAAATATTTGATTATTTTCAGAATGTTAACCCTTTTTATGCCAGTGTATGTAATAGCATCTCCATTTTTTAGTAAAAAACAGACACAAAAATTAAATATTTTGAATACACTTAAAGCAAAATAGATTTTTCTAGGGTGGATTTTTACAGCCTTGGGTCTGTCAAAGATCACCAACATTTATTTTTAGGGATATTTTTTTCCTGAGCATTGTAGAATCTTAAAAACAACTCCCAAAAAAACTGGTTGTAACTTTACTTCCTACAAAAAAATAAAATAAAAAAAAAATAAAAAAAATCCCAAATCTTTACACTCTATGGTTAAATCTGGCATATTTACATTATTAATTTTAATGTGGTCATGTTAATTAATATGCATTGTCCCATTTCAAAAATAAATAAATAAAATAAATTAAAATAAATCAGTGTTGCTGGTGATCTTTGACAGACCCAAGGCTGTAATAACTCCCCTAGAAAAATCCACTTTTTTTTGAGAATATTTAAAATATTTAATTTTTTGTGTCTGTTTTGTTACAAAAAAACCTGAGATGCTATTACATAAACTTATATAAAAAGAGTTAAAATTCTGAAACTAAATATTTGGTATTTATGGTCAGGGCAGAAGTTGATTAAAAATGAATGCAAAAAAGTAGAAAAAATATAAATGTATAAATTTTTATGATATTTTGTTGACAAGGACACTTTTGTCACTGAACAGGAGCAATGTAACACATTTAGTTAGAGAGTGTAAAAATGAAGTAATATTAGATTTGTGTTTAGAAAATGAAAATTAGTGATAAAATACACACCTGAGCCAAATTTCATAGAAAAGGTTATTTAAAAATAAAATAAAATAAAAAATTGAAAAAGACACTTTTGTCCTCATTAGACCTAGTTTTGGCACTGTTTAGTAACTCATTTTTGAGGTTAATCCCTATTTTACTCCTGAGTTAGTCCTGACTTAGGCCCAGTTAAAAATTAAAGCGCTTGGAAAGACAAATATTTTCTTCGGTTGCCCTCTGAGTGAAACGTGTGAGAACCACTGCTTTAGGATGTACCCCACCAACAGCTGATTGTAGTTGGGACAGGCTCCAGCCCAGCACCAGGACCCCTAACAGGAACAAGCTTAGAAGAAGATTTTGCATGGTTCTTTATTTATTTATTTATTTATTTATTTTTTGTCTGTGTTGCGTTCAGGGACCATCTGGATGCAGCAGATCCTGTTGTTGCTGGAGTCCAAAGGCGACGTGGACTCCATCCGTAAAGAGGACAACTTCTCCAACGGGGACCTGGTGCCGTGGATCGAGGTGTACGGACAAATCGACGAGTTCATCAAAGCGCCGTCGCCCAGATTCAGAGTGTCCCACCTGCCGTACCACCTCATGCCCAAAGCGCTGAGGCAGAAGAAAGGCAAGGTCAGCGAATTCACATCACAAAAATCTACTTTTATTTGATTTTGGAATGTTTAGTTATAGTTATTAGCTTGTTATTTGTCTGAAAACATGCTAATAACTCTACTAAGATACTGTTTTTGTCAAGTAATTCAAAAAGTCAGTCAAAGAAATCCTCAGGAAAGGTCAAAAATAGGCCAAGGACGAAATGGAAACTGTCTGCATCCAAGCATTTTTTAAAGGATTCTGTACAAAATACTTGCAAGATAGGGCCAAGGATGCTAACTCCAGCCACAAGGAAACAATTAGCTTTTTGCATTTGGCACCATTATGATATTTAAGGCGTTTGTAGCTTGTTTGATAAAGCATATACCCCTGAACTTGGGTTGAGTCCAGGTCTTGGCCATTGCAAGACAGGTCTAATTCCCTCTTTAAGTGCTTTTAGTTGATTGTCTGATTTGCTCTCTCTGATCCTTCTGTTGAAGTTGTGAGTAGTTTCAAGTATTATTTGGGAACATACATTGATAACAAGCTAATAATGTGGAGGAGATTTATAAAAAAAGGCCAGACACAGATTGTTTATGATCAGAAAACTTTGAGGCTTTGATTGAAAGTGTTTTAATCTTCAATATCACTGTCTGGTTTGTTTTTTTTTTTGACTGTTTTTTTGACAGGATTGTCAAAAATGCAGCGAAGATCATTGGCCAAAAACAACTGGACCTACTTTATCAGACTGCTATGTTCAGGAAGGCTAAATCTATTTCCAGTGACACTGAACATCCTTTGTTTAGTGAATTTAGTTTAATTCCTTCTGGACGACGCTACAGAATTCCTTTAGCAACTAAGAAAATCTATAAAGGGTCATTTGTCCCTAATGCAGTTGGTCTACACTTTTCAAATGCTTAAATTATGGTGTTTTTCTGCACAGATTGTCTTTGGTATTTGTATACTGCAACCATGTCTTGTATTTATTGTATTGTATTTGTTGCACTGTGTGGGGCTGCACAATATATCGCAAAATTATCATTATCGCAATATCAGCAAACACAATATCCTGTATCGCAAGAATCTAAATATATCGCAATAACGCTGTGGTCTTCCATCTGACAGAGATTTACACTGAAGAATCATTTTCCTACCAGAGCCCTAAAAGAACATGTGTTGTGACTAAATAAAAATGTTTAAAAAGTCCATTTTAGTGGTAATTTAATTAATTTAGTCACAGCTTAGCCTTGTTTTATTCCTGGTTTAGTCTGTGTTAAGTTTTGATTTTGTCGCTGTTTTGACTTGTAAATACAGGAACTTACATTTTTTGTGAAATGTAGTGAATTTAATGTTCTATGTTCGAAAAGTAGGCTCTATTTTCAAATATCACAATAATATCGTATCGCAATTTTCAACATAGTTATTGAATATTGCATGTTTTCTCCATATCGTGCAGCCCTGGTACTGTGTGACTGATACAACATCTACCAACATTTTTTACCAACATTTTTTGTCTTGCGTACCCCCTGCGCTTTTTTGTCCTACCATACATTCCCCATGATGTATAATAAGACCTGGACAGGACAGCGCCCCCTCTCCTCTGATGCCAGTTCAATCAGTGGCCGCTCCATGGAACTGCAACAAAAAAATCCCCTGCGGCCCAGAAAGCATTTTTCTATAGAGTGCAAAGTAAAAAGAAGCTGGTGTTTGGCTTCAGGACACCTGCAGCTTCCTAAATGATTGGATTTTGTAGCGTTTATTTTCTATTTTCACACTGTGGACTTTTTCCCCATTAAAAATCTTTAATTTGGCTAAAACATAACTTAAACATAACAAAACATAGCCATTGAAAACAACAGCGGTCACAATACTTCCATGGTGCCTCCTCCACTCATACAGTCTGATGATTCTTAAAAAAGTCATTTTTTAAGTCAAATTCATGGTAAAAATGAAATAAATAATAATCTCCTTGCCTTCAAAATAAAAATATACAATGAAAATATAGCAATATCAGTTATTACATTTGCTTAATTTTATTGTTTAGTAAATATTCAAAATAAAAAAATGCTTAAAACATTAAAAATAAGTAATACATTCATATTACATCAACAATATGAAGAGCTTTGAAGAGCCTAAAAAATATCCAATTAATATTCTTTAGCAGTTTGAACTCCTTCTCATCAGTCAAGTTCAATGAAAAGATTGCAAATATTTTCTTATGATCTTCCAAATAAATGATAAAAAATGAATGAATGAATGAATGAATCTGTGTGTCTCAGGTGATCTACGTGGTCAGAAACCCCAAAGACGTCCTGGTGTCGTTCTTCTACTTCCACAAACTGGCCACGATGCTGGAGACGCCCAAGAGTTTTGAAGAGTTTTTTGAGAAGTTTATGAAAGGAGAAGGTACTACTACTACTACTACTACTACTACTACTACTACTACTACTACTACTACTACTACACCTCCTGGTCCTGTGTGTAAAGAGTTTTGTGTGTTGCAGTGATGGGAGGAAGCTGGTTTGAACACGTCAAGTCTTGGCTTTCGCACAAAAACGACATCAACATGCTGTTCATCACTTACGAAGAAATGATTCAGGTGATGAAATACGCCTCGTTATGAAAGATATATTGTAAGTTATATATTAATTATCAGTGCTGCATAATTCTGTAAAATAGCACTCTTAGCATTTGACAGTTTTTAAGTACTTTAGCCCATTTGTACCATCGCTTTCTGATCTCTTTCCTACAACTTCCCAGAGAGGACAAACTTAAGGGAAGTGCAGTCTGATTTATTATTGAGCACACAATTTTGCACAGAGCCTTTGGAAATATTTAAACTGTTGCTGAAAAAGACACACATGGCATGTAATTTAACTTTTTGTTTGATTACTTTATTTCAAGCTATAAAAAATAAAAATATTGTACATAGATGATATAAATATATTGTACAATATTATACATTATACCCACACTGGGTAGAAAAAACAAACAAAACAAACGGAATAACAGTATCTATAAATATATTTCAGACATGTTCACAGTTTGTATATCATTGTAGCTGGAAAAGGAGTGGGAAGAAGACAAACTTATTTAAACTCACCCCCATTCATCCTAATAAATGGTTGCTACTATAAAGAACAATGTATTTATATACAATATCTAACATATATCGTACATTATACCTTATAATTACATCTAAGTATGGTCCATTACACACATATGCAGTGTAATGCAGTTTCTTTTTATGCTTATGATACATGTTAATATAAGTATTACTGTTATAACTCATTTTACCATCGTATATCATCATATATCAATATATTAGTTAAGTATTATAAGTAATTCTTCCAATTATGTCTAATATACTTAATAATAATAGTTGTATTTCTCTAGATTGGGTTTATCAGGGGAGCTCAGGGAGAGCTTTTTAAGACTTTCTAATGTAATTTTGAATTCAGTTTAATACCAACATTGTCAACAACTAAACAATAATTAAATATAAATCACACATGAAATAACATCAGTGCTACATAAACAAAACATAAATTTAACTGAATCATAAAATTGAATGATAACTTCTCTCAAAAAGTAGTACTAGTAGTAGTAGCAGTACTTTTTAAACTAAAATTGACTGATTAGATTTAATATTTTTAAGACCTTGATTTTGACACCATCAAATTTGTAAGACCTTGGGGTTTATTTTTGCTCTTCGTTTTTTTATAATTAATTTTTATTGAGCAAAACAACATTTATTTCAAGCTCCAATTTGATTTAATTTTATTTAACAGAAAATATATCTACGTGGTACTGACATTTTGATTCATGCGCTTAGGTGAGAAATTGTTTTTGTAGTCTTTTGGCCTTACTACTCAAAAACAGCGGCTACCTACTTACTACCACCCTCTTACATTAATCCAGTGGTTCTCAAAGTAGGGTCCAGAGCCCCCTGGTGGGCCACACAGGTACTGCAGGGAGGCAGCCAGAGGTTGCCAACATTTGGAACATGAAAATAATTTGGGTTTAAAATTAATTACAATGAAGTATTTATTTAAAAATATAATTTAATTAAGCAAAAGTCAGTAACGTTTTTTATCGAGATCTGTGGGGAAAAACATAAATAAATAGACTTTTGAATACAATGACGTTTCACTGTTGGAGGTCCGACTTTCTGACTTCAGGGGGCCACAGTGCACTAATCAAACCAGTGCAAAGAGTCATGATGATGATGATAATAATAATAATAATAATAATAATAATAATAATAATAATAATCATAATCATAATAATAATAAGTCAGAGTGGTGGACGAGTCGCAAAAAAACTCAAAAGAAAAAGTAGTAGAAGAATACAAGCTCAAGAGAGAGTCATACAGAAAGAGATAAGGAGAGAGATGGGGTGACCGCCTCAAAAAGTACAAAAAGTGGGACAAGTTGTGTGATTTGGTGGGACACAGTGGGACAAACTCGAGAAATTGCCCTGTAAGCTTTGATATTATACATTTCTAAACTTCATTTAATTAAAAATACTTGCTGCTGCAGTTTAGGCCTCATAAAACATTTGATGTGTTGTTTTCATTCCCAAAACACACATTTTGCAGAGGTATGTCATTGCAAAGACTTTATTCATTGGAATAAAAAAGTGGAATAGAAGAAAAATAGTTTTTAATATAAAAAATTATTCTCTCAGTGTTCATTTTCTTAATACACTTCAGTTGCACCAACACCAGCTCACAGCACCATTAGAGAATTTAGTCCACATCATCAATGAATAAAACAATAATAATGTCCCACCAACAGAATACGTTTCATTTAGACTTTGACTTGTTTCACTCATCCCAGTGTTTATTTTCTGAATGAACTTCTTAACATTACGCAAATACAAAAATGAGCCAGTCTTTTGAATGGATCTTAAAAATGAACGGCTGAAATAGTAATAACAGTTATCGTGTGTCGTTCCTAGGATCTCTGGTCGGCCGTGAAGAGGATCGCTGAGTTTCTGGGTAAAGATCTGACGGAGGAGCAGCTGAGCAGTGTCGTGAAGCACAGCACATTTAAAAACATGAGGAAGATCCCGCAGGCCAACTACGAACAGGTCCCAGGAGAGCTGCTGGACCACCACGAGGGACGGTTCATGAGGAAAGGTATGGAGCTTCACACACTTTAAATTTTACAATAAAATTAAAACCAAGCCACCTAAACCACTGACCATTTTTCCATTTCTTGTCCTTGTTCCAGGAACTATCGGGGACTGGAAGAACCACTTCACGATCGCACAGAATGAAAGATTTGATGAAGTCTTCCAGCGCGAGATGAAGGACTTCCCCTTGTCATTTATCTGGGACATTAAAGACATCTCCTCGTGACCTTTGACCGCTCCAGAGCAGAGCGTCACGGGACAAAAATGAACTACAGCATGGACCTTCTTCTACATCTAATGAGTCAACATATGAACGCTTTTTAACTTTTTTAATAAGAGTTGTTTCTGTTTCTACCTCATACACACAAATCAGGCATAACATTACGACCACTGACAGGTGAAGTGAATAACACAGATTATTTTTCATCATGGCTCCTGTTAGTGCTGGGATACACCGTAAGTATTTGGACACTGACACAAGCTTTGTTATTTTAGCCGTTAATCAAAACATATTCAAAATACAGTTATATAATGAAAATGTGCTTAAAGTGGAGCCTCTCAGCTGTAATCTGAGAGTATTCAAATCCAAATCGGAGAAAGGGTTTAGGAACTACGGCTCTTTAATGTGTAGCTGCCTCTTTTTCAAGGACTCAAAAGTAATTGCCTGATGTCTGGAACCCATGGACCTCACCAAACACTGGGTTTCCTCCTTCGTGATGCTCTGCCTGGCCTTCAGTTGTTGCTAGTTTGTGGGTCTTTCTTCCTTATGTTTTGTCTTCAAACACGTGAAATGCAGCTTAACTGGGCTGAAATCCAGTGACTAACTCGACCATTGCAGAATATTCCACTTCTAAAACTCCTGGTTTGCTTTTGCAGGATGTTTTGGGTCACTGTCCATCTGTACTCTGAAGCACCGGCCAATAAATTTTGTGACTTTACGGTGAATCTGAGCAGAAAGTTTATCCCTATACACTTCAGAATTGATCCGACTGCTTCTGTCTCTGTCTCATCATCAGTAAACAACAGTGACTCAGTGACATTGGAAGTTCTGCAGCTCATGCATCACACTGCTCCACCAGGTTTTACAGAACATGCTTTGGATCATGAGCTGTTCTAAACCTTCTCCAGACTTTTCTCTGCCCATCATTTTGGTACAGGTCTGAGTCTGGGACAGGTCTGAGTCTGGGACAGGTCTGTGTCTGGGACAGGTCTGAGTCTGGGACAGGTCTGAGTCTGGGACAGGTCTGTGTCTGGGACAGGTCTGTGTCTGGGACAGGTCTGGGTCTGGTACAGGTCTGTGTCTGGGACAGGTCTGTGTCTGGGACAGGTCTGAGTCTGGGACAGGTCTGTGTCTGGGACAGGTCTGTGTCTGGGACAGGTCTGTGTCTGGGACAGGTCTGTGTCTGGGACAGGTCTGGGTCTGGGACAGGTCTGAGTCTGGGACAGGTCTGAGTCTGGACCAGGTCTGTGTCTGGGACAGGTCTGTGTCTGGGACAGGTCTGTGTCTGGGACAGGTCTGAGTCTGGACCAGGTCTGTGTCTGGGACAGGTCTGAGTCTGGGACAGGTCTGAGTCTGGACCAGGTCTGTGTCTGAGACAGGTCTGAGTCTGGGACAGGTCTTAGTCTGGTACAGGTCTGAGTCTGGTACAGGTCTGTGTCTGGGACAGGTCTGAGTCTGGACCAGGTCTGTGTCTGGGACAGGTCTGAGTCTGGTACAGGTCTGAGTGTGGTACAGGTCTGAGTCTGGGACAGGTCTGAGTCTGGGACAGGTCTGAGTCTGGTACAGGTCTGCGTCTGGTACAGGTCTGAGTCTGGACCAGGTCTGTGTCTGGTACAGGTCTGAGTCTGGACCAGGTCTGTGTCTGGGACAGGTCTGAGTCTGGGACAGGTCTGAGTCTGGACCAGGTCTGTGTCTGGGACAGGTCTGAGTCTGGACCAGGTCTGTGTCTGGGACAGGTCTGAGTCTGGGACAGGTCTGAGTCTGGACCAGGTCTGAGTCTGGGACAGGTCTGAGTCTGGGACAGGTGTTTTCTGGCCAAGTCTACTGTGGCCTCTCTGTTGTTGGTCTTCACTTTGTAGTAAACCTTCTGTATTTTCTCTCATGAAGTCTTCTTGTTATGGTGGACCTAGACACTGATAGACCTACTTCCTGGAGAGTGTTCTACATTATGGTGGATGTTATAAAAGGGTTTTTCACCATTTTTTGATCCATTTTTTGGTTCACTTCCTCTGAGATGATGTTGTGATTTCAAAGAAACAGCTTTCAAATGCAAATGTAACATGTAGGAATCAAGTCCAGACCTTTTACCTGCTCAGTTTATGATGGATTACTGAGGGAAATAGCCGAAGCAGCTCAAGAAATAGCTTTTGAAGCAACTGTCCAAATACTTTTAAGCCCCTAAAAAAGAGACAGCTACACATTAAAGAGTTATAATTCCTAATCCCTTCATCCGATTTAGATGTGAATACTCTCAAATTACAGCTACACTTAAAGGACATATTAAATATACACAATAACTGTACTTGAGTATGTTTTTGTAAAAAGGCTAAAAACAAAAACATGTGTCCAAATACTTATGAACCTATCTGTATTAGGCAGCATAAACATTTTGTCCTCAAAGTTAAGGATTTGTGCGAGTCTTGGTTGTTTATGGGACTCCATATTAGGCAGGTGGTCATAATGTTATGCCTGATTGGTGTATAGTGTTGCTGGTAGTGTTGCCTTGTAAATATTGAATGCATGTTTAACGAAGTGTGTCTTACTCTGTACAAAGCACTGCATAGTTAATTTATAACTTGAGTCAATGTAAAGAATTTAAACTCTGGTTAAAATGTGATTTAGGATTTACCAAGACGGAGCGAGGTTTTTATGGAAAAACAATCGTTCATCCAACCACTGGCCTTAAAGACATATCTGTACTCCTATTCCTGGTTTGGAGAGGCAGGCAGGAGCAACAACACAGAGCCAAAAAGGGCTAAATTAATTTGTATTAAAGTACATATTTGTTGTAATATTAATTCATACTATGTGGATACGTTTTTACTTATTTTTATACTATGTTGCACAATAATTATTATAAAACTGTAAATATCTAACAATATGACTGGACACTGTGACAATAACTGAAGTAATGTAAAATACTAACATGTAAATACTATTTTTGGAAGTTGTTAATAGAGTTGTATCTATACTGATTTGTTTGTGATGGTTTATGAACAATTCTACCCCCTCAAACCAAAAAAAAAAAAAAAAAAAAAAAAAGACAAACAAAAAACTAGAGAAGCAGCTTATCATCATAACAATAAGTGTCGGTCTTATACAGCGCTTTTCTAGACACAAAATATTACCTAAATGTAATTAAAAGTACTAAACAAAGATTTTACTAAAAGTTAAAAAGTATTGAGTGTAAAATTAACTTAAGGTGAAAGTACATTTTAATGTGTCTTCTTCTTGAGCTTTGAACCCTGAACCTTCTGATTGCAAATCAAGTGCGCTCCCCACGATACCCCAGAGGAAAAACATACATTTTATTTCCTTAGACAATTGTGTAAAACAAATCACTGTATGTACTGAAACGATAAATGCATTTCACTTTTTGAACTGATCCACTGCGAGAAAAATGCACTGTTACATGATTAGATAAAAAAAAAGGTTGAGTTCTGAGATTAAAGTCAGAATGATGGAGCCTGTAAGGACTGTACAAGAACAAAATCCATACAATAAACTATATAAATGTCATAAATATTGATGAGGTCGTGACATTGTTTTGTTTTCTTTGTTTTACTAGCTTTAGGTTGCAGAAAATACATTTTTTAGTACGCTCCTACAGTGCAAAGTGCAAATTTGTTTGTGAATATTGAAAATGTGCTAATCAAATGAATACAATCTTGAAATAACATGAAACTTTATCTTGTAAAAAACGTAAAAAGGCTTCATTAAGTGTTTAGTATTTATCATGTACAATGTGACATAACAGTATTGATAATGTAATATATAGCTTGTAAAGTACAGATTGTTTTTATTTATTTTATCATGTTATTACAATATAACACGTTTTTACAGAATATTTTCCCATTTTTACAAGAATATTATCACGTTTTTACAAGATACAAAGGTATATCGTTTTTCTGTGATACTAATTTATCACATTACTACAAGAAAATGGCGTATCTTTTTACATGATAAACATTATTCTTGTTTTAACAGGATTTTTTCACATTTGTGCAAGATAAAGTTTCACGTTATTACAAAATATAAACTGATCAGGTTTTTACATACGCCAGTGCATTGTAATATCATCTTGTAAATAAAGTTTACAAGATACAATCACGTTTTTATAAGTAATTAATATAAGAAAATGGATAACTCAGGTTGCTAAACGAACAGACCCAGACGTTTTGGACCTGATAATGACCCTGTTATTGAATATTTCTACAAATAGCTTTGCGTATTACCATTAAACTTATATTTTGATGTACTGCTGCTAAGGTTAATAACGGCTCAACATTATTAATAATAATAATACTTGGGTCTTATGTGATGTTTTTCTACAAAGTTATCAGACTCAAAGCTGCAGGTGTGGACCCCCGTGGCCCAGGCCGATGCATGGGAGGTTCAGGAAGACAAAGAAGATAACGCTATGCTGAGATCGTCATACACAATATAAAAACTTAGGACTCTCCTCTCTTGCAGCGCGCTCTCACTCTCCATTCAGCAGTAACCTTACCTGTGTGATACTGAATAAACCTTCTGATTTTGATTGCACTTCTGAATCATCGTGCTCTTTGATGCTTACACCAGAAAATGAACAATTCTTACACTGTCCAACCAGAAGAAGGTTACACTGGTCTACACATTTTTGGACTCCATCTGCTTCCGAGATAAAAGTGGCTAAATCTCATTTATTTTGATAAGATGAAGTGAAAATCAACTGATAACTGTGCTGGTGCACGGTGGCAGAGCGGTTTGTGTTCTCACCTCCCAGCAAGGAGCTCGTGGGTTCAAGCCCCGGGTCGACCAACACACCATCAGATAAAATCTCTGGGTGGAGTCTGCATGTCCTCCCCATGTTACCATGGGTTCTCTCCAGGTTCTCCAGCTTCCTCCCACCGTCCAAAGACATGCATGTGTTAGGGTGAATTGGTGACTCTAAGTTGACCCTAGTGAATGAGTCTGTATGTCTCTGTGTCAGCCCTGCAACAAGCTGGCCCCTGTCCAGGGTGTACCCCACCTACGGCCCAAAGTTACTGGGATAGGCTCCAGTCACCTGCAACCCCTAACAGGAATAAGTGGTAGAAAATGAATGAATGAACTGTGCTGGTTAGCTAATGTATTCAAGATATTTAATGATATTGTTTCACATCAAAATCGCATCTGTTTATACAATAGATTTAGGCATTTTTGCTTAAAAATATTTATATTTTGAAAATATTTAATTTCTCTACATGCATGCATTTTGTCCACTTCCAAGAGAGAGATTTCTGCAAATAAAAACAAAACATTTTATGTCAAAACTCTAGCCATATTAAAATGAATGTATTGAATGTGCAGACAGCTTTCAGATAGAACTGGTTGCTTGTAGACACTGTACCTTCTGATAAACTACCGTTTTTGCCTTATTTTGCATAAATTTCCTATTTTGACCCAATACTGTTTCTTAGAAACTACAGCCAATCTGCACTTCTGACTTACTTTTTCTTTATTAGTGACCTAATCCAAGAAAAAATTCACTACTTTTGTTCTGGAAGCATTTTGCTGTAGACCAGTGTTATTAGAGTCTTAGATGAAGATCCGAAAATTCAAAAAAAGAGATATATGATGCAGAGAGTGCTCATTTTAAAGACGCTATGGAAAAAACAGAAAAGCAGACTTCACAGCAGAGAATGGTAGTGACCTCCAGTGCAGACAGGAGCACTGGAGATGCCACCACTGCAACCCTCAGCCAACGACAGGAGAAGTTTGAGGCCAACCCCACCACAGTGACACGAGCCAACCTCAGAAGGTGAGAGTCATGTTCCAGAGATATTTGGAACAATGTAAACTTTAGTCATGAAGAGGGATGCCCTGATGATTGAACAGGAAGAAACTCCCGAGGCTAAAAAGTCCCTAATGGAGAAGAACCAGGATGTTGAAAGTTTGGACAAAAGAATTAAAAATCACAATCACACTGCTGAGGTGACAGAGCTGTATCTGTATCTGAGCACAAAGAGAGCATCAAGGATTCAGAGGAAAAGGCGTGCACCTGAGAGAAGGCTTAAATCTACAAATGGTGATCTTTTGTTGAAAATAAGAAATCACATCTGGAGGAAAGACTGAAGACGCTGGTGGAGAACAATGCATCTTAATTAGAGATTGCAAACCTTAAAATTCAATTAAGGATCTTGAAGAAACCAAAACCTCTCTAGAAGATCAGACGTCTTGTCTGAAACAGGGCATGGCAGAAAAGATGAAAATCCAGCTGGAGGAGTGAGAGCTGTGGCCTAAAGAAGAGACTGCTCAGCTAAAATCTGCAAATAACAACCAACAAGAAAAGATCACCTTCCTTGAAAGTGAAATGTGAGAAATCTGTGAGCCATTCATTTTAAAAACAGGCAGAATGGATACAGAGAATTAAAGTGAACGCGCCTCAACAATGTTCATACTGGAGAATCAGGAAACATCATTAACCCATCTTTTACACCTTTTTTAAAATATATTTTATGGGTTGGTAGAATAATAAAAACTAAATAAAAATACTAAAAATACAATTCTTCAAAATTGTGTAAAATAGACCGAATGGGGAAAAGGTAAAGGGAGGAGGAAAAAGGCTATGATGAAAGCTTTCCAGTCAAAACCATAAGTCCTGTGTAAGTAATTTAAACACAAATAGTAACCACTGACATGATTTTAAAGAAATTATTATATTATATATAAATTATTATATGATTTTATGGGTTAGTATAGCACTATATCAACTAAATAAAGATATCAAAACATTTTTTTGAAGATGTAGATAAGTCCTGTACCTAATTTATTAGTTAAATCATTAATTTAAATCATTAAATTATTCTTGATTTAAGCAAAATATAAAGTAAATATAAAGTAAAGATTAAATTGTCAGATTTAAAATGCAGATGTCTGTGTGTGGTTTATGGCTAATATTTATCCAAAAACTGGGTTCATCCACATGAAACAAAAAACTGGTACAAAGTTTAAAGTCTTATCTGTCAGTGCTAACCTACAGTGATGTTATTTCTTCACTGCAGCAACAATGATGTGATACTTTTCACACACACAGATGATTTCTGTCACTAAGGTCAGCATTAATCACAGCATTATTATGGTGAGCGGACCCAGGTCAGGATATCTTTGGATTTTCTGTTTGTTTAAAAAAATCATGCCTCACCTACACATTTATACAGGCCTGAACGTGAACACAAGACAGGTGGTCATAATGTTACGCCTGATCATTGCTGCTGTAGATAATACTGAATATGGGGAGCCTTACTCTGTACACAGCGGTATAACTTATGCAAATGTCAAAAAATAAACTTGTCTTGAACTTTGAGCTAGGATTAACCAAGCAGAGCAAGTTATTTTCTTATTGTTCCACTTTTTTCCACAACTTTTGAACTTGGACATGTTCTGGCACTGTCCCAGTTTGGAGAAGCAGACAGGAGCAATAACACAGAGGCTACACTACGCTCTTAAAGGGCCCAATTGATTTTTTTATGGCAGCGGAGCAAAAATGATTTAATCTGTATCAAGTTTTAACCTGATAGGTTTTTTATAAGAACATTTAAATTAGCGCGTTATTTCAAGATTGAAACATATCAGTTTTTTTTATGTACTGGCGTGTCATGTTTTTACACAATAAATACTTTAATGTAATATTATCATGTTTTTTACAAGATAAAGTTTAATGCTATTACAAGATATCAGTTTTTCAATGCACTAGTAAAACATGATTAGTATGTTTTTGTAATAACAGAAGTCATTATCTTGTAAAAACGTGATACAGATTAAATTTATTTTTACTCTCTGAAGAAATGTGTTTTAACATCACTTTATTACAAGAGGTGTATTATGTTTTTGCCTGATAAATACTTACTTAAAAAAGATGTTTCTCTGTATCCTGTAAAAATAATATCTTGTAATAATGTGATACAGGTTAAATGTATTTTTTCTTCTGTAATTTTTAAACCAGTTTGGTGCTTTCAGTGTCCATTTTAATGTGTAGAGGATGTTTTTACCCATTTTGTTTAAGGTGCTTCTGCACGTGAGTAATAAGTGTTATGGTTGTATAGAATTAAAAAAAAATAGTCTTATATTGTGTGCAAGTGAATACCTAATATGTAATAAAGGCCTACACGCGTCGAAGTTGTTAAAGCTCTGTTAGTTTAGTTTTGTCCCGTTGCCTGTGCTGATAAATTACCTACTGTACAAAATAAGATACTATTCCCTCCCTAAGTATCATATAAAATGTATTTTATTATGTAACAATAAATGCTATTTTTGTCAAAGTGTTTTAATACAATACTTTTCCTCATGTTGTAAACTGGCACAACATGTAAACAAACTGAATATTCACTGCTTTTATCCTGAATTTTTTATTTTTTTTAATAAACTGGTTGCTGTGACAAGCTAAGGCTGACTAGAAAATGACCAGTAGCTTTTTAAATAAAATCATATCAGCCTTTAAATGCAATAGTAAATATTAAATTTCTACTATATTAACGGCATGAGACGCTGTTCACTCTGCTAAAGCCCGGATAAAGACTCAACTCTCAGACTCTGGGTTTCTCCATGGCTCAACAAGTTGAATTTAAGACTTTTTTTAGACCTTTGTTGAAGAAAATTAAGCCCCATTTCATAAGCGTGCACAAAAAGCTGAATCTTAATTGTTGTTTAATTGAGCTCTCGTATCACCGATGGTAATACGCCTTTGAGAATTTAAGTTTGCATTTTAGAATAAGCTGTGAACGCAGGTAGTTGCTTCAAAAGTACGTGACTTATTTAAGATCTGGAACGCCGCATCTCTGCAAATTTAAGACTTTTTAAGGCCTTAAAATCAGATTTTTAAACTGAAGACTTTTTTTTAGACTTTTTAAGACCCAGCAGAAACCCTGAGACTTTTACTGCCGAGCTGCACCAGAGAGATGGGAAATCATTTGTGCGTGTCGCCATCAAACTCCTGAACTAACTCTACTCTTTTTATAACACTTAGTTCATCTGCTCCTTATGTTCATATTTGTAAATATTTTTCAGATAGGTAATTCTTTATTATATTTTTAATCAGATTGTTTTTGTCTTACATCTGGGGATTTGTGCTTTTGATATTTCTTTTAGATTTTATTATATAGTAACTTCTATAATTATGGTCTATATGTATTCATATCTTTGTTGGGTTGCATGTCTGTAATAAAAACAGAATTTCCCCTTGGGTATAAAATAAAGAAATTCTTATTTTTCTGATTCTGAATCCAGCAGTATTTTTTTTTTTGTTAAAATAAATGAGTGTCAAACGTTTGAAAATGTTTCTTTAACACCATATGCCATGCTTTGGCGCCCTCTTCTGGTCAATTTTATAAACAAACAGAGCAAGAGCAAAGCTTATATCTGTTAAATTTAATTTCTCAGCCATTTTGATACAAATAAAAAGGTGGATATGAGATTTATGTTGTGAGTTTTGAGGCAGGTATTTTTCCACTTGCTGCAGAGTCTGTAGAAAATAAACGCAGCTTCATTAAACTGGATTTCTCAGAGTCCTCTCCTGTTAGTCCACATAGGCTTTTTTTTTTTAGTCCTCGTCGCTTCCCATCTCTAGAGGATCAAAGTCTGGATCGTCTTCGTCCAAATCGAGATCCTCCATGTCCTGGAACAGCGACTCGTCCACTTCAACGTTATTTCCAGCTGCAGAGACAAAAAGGAAGTGGGTTTTACTACTTATTGCTAAACAACAAATACAGTTCTATGTGGCAATGAGCTTCCCCTGTGGTGCTGCTACCAACAATGAACTCCAATGTTATCTAAATAGGATTGACTTGAACAATACATCTCCAAATTATATAAATAAAAAAATATATTAAAAAATCTGTTAAAGGTTGCCCATATCATAAACTGTGGTTAGGGTTAACGGTTACATGTAATAATCTTTTAATGCTTCCACACATTTTGATGCGAGCAAAATGGCGAGAGGAATCCACTTACCATCTTCAAGAAACTGGATGTCTGACGTATCGAGGTTGTGGTCTGTCTCAAACAGTTGTTTACCTACAAGTACAGTAAAAATCAATCCATTTCCACAAAGCAGAAGTCCTGATCCTGCTTTGTTTTGCAGGTCTGAATTAAGTTTAGTTAGCAACTTTACCTGTGAGTTTGATTTTTCCCGCCTGTTCCTCCTCTTTCTGTCTTTTCTTCCTGATTTCAGCCATCTCCTGCTCAAACCTGGCTTTCCAGGCCAAGAAGTTCTCAATGGTGACAACTGTGCCCTGGAACTCTTTCTGTCAATCAAACAGACCCACAATACATGTTTATAAAGTAATTTAAAGGTATACGACAACAACTTTTCTCAATTCATCACTCCCAACAACAGTATAGCTATATTTAATACTATTATTTAATTCAAAAGGTACAAATGGATAAATTGCCCATGACTAACTAATACATGACATCAAATTTAAGTTTAAAGCTTTAGTTTAGTGTTAGACCACGTTGTCACAATTCTCTCTGCTTCATTAAACATCACGTGAATGCTTTGATAAAACTGATGTGTTTCTCTTTGCTTTATCTTTTCCCTTTTATTTATTTTTTGTATCGTTTCCCTGAGTAAGTGGACGTTGCCAGCTCTGACATAACCAATTCAATGTTGACAAATGATGCAGAGCAGTAATTCTCAAACTTTTCACACCAAGTACCACCTCAAAAAATATTAAGGCTTTCCAAGTTCCATCTTTAATGGACTAAAATGAACTTAAATCCTGACTAATCTAGCTCTAAAAATAATGGATAACATTGGAATTAAAATAGAACAAAACCAGCTCTAAACCAAGTCTAAAAGTAGGACTAAACCAAGTTTAAACTAGGACCAAGAAGTAGTATAAACTTCAAATTTCAAATGTCTTTACCAGAGCAGGACTAAACAGCAGGGATATATTTTTAGATAATTTTTCTCAGTTAATAGAAAAAGCAATCACATACATTCCAGGTGCTATGAGCAGTATATATTTGTGCCAAGATATGATGTAAACATGTTAAAATCAAATATTAGTTTTACTGATAACAACAGAGCAGATGATTTGTTAACAATATAAAATATTTTACATAATAGCCAAGTTGTTTTTGTTTTGGTTCTAAAACTGAATCATCAATCGTCCAATCAGAAAAGCGGAAAGACTGGCAAACCACAGACCATTGTTTTGATTTGGACTGCAGTACTGTTTTCAAACCAGTAGGAGCACATGCTGCTTACAGTACCTTTAAGTTAACAATATGAAAATGCTGCGTCTTACAACATGATTCAACCAGAAAACCATGATTAGTTGACTAAAGTTTGCGCCGCTACCTTTTCTGCTTCCTCTGCCTCCTTCTCTTTCCGCCGTTTCTCTTCTTCTCGTCTGTTTTTTATGGCGTCCACAATTTCGTTGAGTTTCTCCTGGACGGCTGTGACCAATGTGAAAATCATGACCATGCCCAAATTTTCTTCTGCCTGCAAAACAAACAAATAGGATTCATGAATTAAAACTTAATTCAGTAAATAGATTTGAAACATATTTTTGTGTTCATTGCATTTTGTCACTTTTCTCTTGACTTGTCCGTGACTATTCCATAACTCTGCACCACATTTCCATGACCAAAAATACCTTCATTGACAACTAAATGTAATCATTATTTGGCCTTTCACACATAAGATGTCACTAAATATTTTGCAGCAAAATTAGGTATAAGCAGGATTTGAAAGCTCCTTACACAAATTTAAGAGCTATGATATCAACACACATTTCATCTGACGACAATATAAATATTTTGAAGATGAATAAAAAATTATTAAAAACTCATTTTAAATCAAGCCTTTTCTGTGACCATTTAAACTCGGGATGAAGATGCTGAAATTCCAGGTTTTATAATTTACTTTTTAATAATCATCATCATAATTAAGTACGTCTTTTGTGCTTTTCTGATGCCCAAACTGGCAGAAGGACCGACCTGTTGCTGCAGTAAAGTGAGGATCTCCTCCACATCACTGTCTTCCAAGTTCTCCTGGGACTGAATCTCCCAAAGTGGAGGCTCGTCTGGGTAGTTCTCTACATATGTGAACTTTAACATTGTTTCAACCACTGTCAACACAATACGACACATGCAGTGTATCATTTTACTCAATAAAAGCATCTCAAATGTCAATGATAGCTTGTAGTGTATAGGAGTATGCAGGACATTTTACTGATCACTGACCTTCTCCGTTCTCTCCAGCGTCTGACGTGACTGTGATGGTGAAACTCGTGGGGTTCTCCGAAAGAACTGTAAACATAAAACTAAGTCAGTAATAATATTACTTTAATCCAACTGAAGCATTGATAAACCATGCAATTATAGGTAAATAAACAATGAATGCTAGAGTAAGGGGTTGTGTATTCATTCATTTCTGCTCTGCAATTTATTGGCCATTGCCCAGCATTGTGTACCCCGCTTCAGTCCCATAGTTGAAGGAAGAAAAGACAAAAATGAAGGACATTGGATAATGTATACTAAGTAGTTTTGATTCTAAGTGTGCTGTAGATGCCCCTTTATTCTGAAATTACTGGGACCTTAATTTTGTGGGACCATAAAACATGACGACAGGACTGCAAAAAAAGGTTTAAAAAGCAGTCATCTGGACTTGTTTTGAAGATGTTTCACCTCTTATCCAAGAAAGTTTCTCAATTCTGAAATTAAACTGGTAAGAGAGTTGGTTTATCTGGTCCTAGGAAGGAGGCGTTTTAGAAATGAAACTAAATTCTATTGGTTCAGGAGACTATGAATAGCCTGAGTAGTTTTGGGTGAGTGAGAGTCATTAACCCTCCTGGGCCTGGTCAGCTCCTTCAGATGTTAATGACCTGAGTGAAACTGGTTTGTTTTGTTTGGGTTTCAGGAGACTGTTGTAAACAGATGGAAGGTTGTATCTGGAGTGCACAACACTGCTCTGTTTGTAACTGGGAATTTTGTCCTTGGGATGAACCAGTTTTTGTCTGAGAGTATCAACAGGTTTAAAATGAACCATGATGTTGAGTTGGCTGAAAATCCTTTTAAGTTTCTCAGACAGGTCAGAGATTTAAGGAATGACTATGTTGCTTTTTTATGGCGCTTGTTCTTTCCTGTCCCGTTTTCTTGTCCTTTGGGATTTGGAGAAGGCCCATTTGGGATATCCACAGGTTCTGAGGGCTTGGCAGACATGTTGCTCTTCTTTCCTCCTTCCCTCAGAGCTTGTGGGAACCTCTTGGGCTCTGTGCTGCAGTGTGCTAATCACATCGAGTTTGTGCTGTAGCGGGTGGTTTGAATCAAATAACAGGTACTGGTCTGTGTGAGTGGGCTTCCTGTACACTTCCACATGGAGCCGTCTGTCTTCTCTGATGATAACTGCACAGTCTAAGAAGGCTAGGCCATTCTTCTTGGCGTCCTCACGGGTGAACTTGATGTTCTGGTCCACGGTATATTAATGCTGTGGAAAGTGAAAGCCTCCAGGTGTCATCTATGTATCTGAACCCGTGGCTGGGGGTAGTACCTCGGAACAAGTCAAGAGGTCTTCTCTCAACTTTCCTGACTCGTTCCCTGGTAATAACCACAGCCACTGGTTCAGCCCTATCTAGAAGCTTGTACTTTTGTGCCAGGTCAACTGTTTAGTGGCTGTATTATGTTGCAAATCTCTATAAACCTATTGAAGAACCTTTATGTCTAATTTTTTTTTAACTTTTATGCAATACTGGAGTTATTTCATCTGTAATAGGCTTTTAATATACTGAATACCCCTTTCATTAGTGTAAAACTCATACTGATTGCTTTTTTACCAGCAATCTTGGCATTAAATTTAAATCTAAGTGGCATTAAAAAGTCTTAAATTGGACCAGACAAAACCTGGAGCTGCCCTGCAAATGTTGTGCTATAAAATGCGGTATTTAGCAGAAAATAACAGGTTTACATACGACCTTTACACAAACCACCCTTGAACATGAACTAAGCTTTAAATCCACTAACAGAGGTGTTTCTATGCGTGACAACATCTTAAACTATAGTTAAATCGCTCTAAACAAAGACTGTAACGCGTATTTTTTTTACTTTCTGTGCAGTTCTGCCTCGAAACGTCACTGTTAGCCGCCTGAAGCTAACCATTAGCTCTGGTGGGTTTTTGTGTGGATAAACTCGCACCTGTAAAAGAGTCTGGGTAAATAGACTCAATGGCCTCCAGCTCGTTCCTCTGCTCCTCTGCGTAGTCGGTCATTTTAGTGTGTTTTCGGGTTATCTGGGAGGTAGAAAGAGCATCACGCCGCAGTGGAGCTCATGTGTCACAGACGGAGCTGCGTGGACCGACGCATCAATGCTATCGACAGCAGCTAGCTTGGTCTGTCACTGTTAGATTAGGTTTAATTCAAGACAAAACACCCGTATATGCTTGTTATCGGAGTATTATGGCTAAAAGAGCAAATATTCTCTTGTGTTCTCGCGTAATGATAAATTATTGGGCAAGAATTATGACACTTTTTACACAGCTATCTACTTGTTTGGTCTGTGTAAGCTTAGAGCAAAAACCGCGACAGCGCCACTTCATTCATCGGCCAACAGCGGTACTGCAGCTAAAACTATGCTGCGTGTTCTTTATAAAACAACGTAAAATATAAACAGTGGTGAAAGAAGTACTCACTTGGTTTACTTAAGTAAAAGTACAGATAAAGGTGCACAATTTTACTCAAGTAAAAGTAAAAGTATCACATTAACATTTCTACTTAAGCAAACGTATAAAAGTACCTACTTTCAAATTTGTGAGTAAAAAAGAAAAAGTCTTTCGCACAGATTCAAGAACTAATGAATTTGTTAAAATGTGAGGGACTTTGCTGAAAAACTGTGCTGAAAACTAATGGTTAACGGTGCAATAGAAGAGACTGAATCTGTATAATACTACTTTACTGCATCTTTTATATTTAAGTACTGTGTGTCTACAGTAACAACATGGCAAAAAAGAATGATTTTAAACCAAACTCAAAATACTTTTTACTTCAAATCAATTCAAATCAGTAGTAGAGTAAAAAGTATGAGTACTTGCTTTAAAATGTAGTGAAGTAAAAATAACTCTTGTTAAATTTACTCAAGTAAAGTACAGATACATTAAAATTACTTTGTTACATTCCACCACTGAAAATATAGAAGAAGTATTGCAAGTATATTAAACAAATAATGGTATATGTAACAGTTTTTAAGCATTTATTCTGATTTGTGATTGTGTTTTTAATTGATATGTTGAATTATGAATGTTAACAACCTAGAAGTCAGATTTACCACAGTTTCAGAAGTGGTCTTGGTGCCATGAATAACTGAACTGAACAAAGAGCAATGACTTATTACAAAGGCACACTCTTGTTCTGTATGCAAAATAATACTTTCACTAAAACTTGACTACTGCTAAACTTACTTTGGTGCTTTTTATTCTGTTCCTCATACAACAGGGTGACCAGATTTCTAGACCCAAAAACTGGGACCCATTTTGGTAACACTTTATTTTAAGGTCCAACTATTAACCATTAACTAAGTGCTAATTAGCATGCTAGTTAGTGGCTAATTAGCCCATAAATGGTAATTATAAAGCATTTATTAATCCCTTATTCTGTGTGACCAAATTCTACAACTAATTAGCAACTAACTAACATTTTCCCCTTAATAAACTCATAATTACTGCTCTTTAGTAGAAAGAAAGGAAGTTGTTGGACATGAATTATGATCTTAATAAGATTTTTTGTGGTACTATTCCCTACTAATGCTCCAATACTCCAACAATCTTATTAAGATTATAATTTATGTCCAACAACTTCCTTACTTCCTATTAATGAGCAGTAATTATGAGTTCAAAAAAAGCATCCAAAATCCATACAGTTTTTGGTCATGACACTGGGGCTTTAGTTTTGAATAATAATGAATAAAATAAATATAGTGGAAAAAGTCTTTTGATAAATGTTTCTAAGTTTCCTGTACTTCTCTTTTAGTTAAAATGAGGACAACCTGGAGCATGGTTTGTTGAAAACTGGGACACTGTATTAGTGTTTTTACAGATATGTGTTGGGACATGGGACAAGGAGCCTAAAACTGGGACTGCCCCTGTTAAATAGGGACGCCTGGTCGCCTCATCATACAACCCTCAAACTTATAATTTCCTTTATAAACATCTTATTGTTTGATCTAGTTGTAACTTTTAACTAAATTGTGTATTTCTGCATTTACTGATGCATAACTTTTTATCTATTAATCAGCCAGTAAATCAAACTTTATTTGTACTGCGCCTTACAAACCTAATGAAGAAGGCAATTTAAAAAAAAAGACAAGAATACATATAACAAGAGTAACATTACAGCGTTAAAAATGAGAGATGCACAAACTAAAAATGTGCAGAAAATATTTTTTTTATTGTGAATAAATCAGCCATTAACCATTGTTATCAGTAAAAGTAATATTTGATGTTTACCTCATCTTGGGATTGGAAAATTACTATAAAATTAAAAAAAATATATATATACCGCTCACTGCACCTGTAAAATGGTTGTGGTAACCAAATAAATTAATTTAGACTTTTATATTTTATTATAATAATATTGAGATTGTAATTGGAGTCAAAAGATTGGCCATGAATGATTTTTGTTTGACAGTACCATGTTTTGTCCACCTGAGGGCAGTATTGCTCAGAGTATCTGTCTTCTTCTATGCGCTGTATGTCCCTCACAGAGATCAGTAGTAATCTAATAAAGTTCTTTTTTTTTTTCCTTCGTGCAGAGGTCAGAGCGGATCCATATAAACCTGTTTTCACCTGTGTCCTTCATAAGCTCCTGCTCCTCTCTGTCGCCTTGTCAAGGATGTTCTGTCTGCTCTGACCTGCCGCCAACACACAATTTCATAAAGAGGACAGCGAGTGAAGGATACAGGACAGAAGAGGACTATGACACTGCAGGAATATAGATGGATACATTATTATAGCACGCGATGTATACTTTGTTGAACAAGTAGAACAAGTGCACACAAATCTCAATGAAGGTCAGTCCAGTTAGTTTATTTTATACTGGAAACCTCATTTGCAGAGGAGGAAAGTAACTTTATGTTCAAGCAATTTACATTTGCAAGGAAAAAAATTGTACTTTTACTATTTTTTGAGTCTCTAAATGAGTAATAGTTTTTTTTTTTACCTTTTAATAGTAGTAGTAGTGGTAAGAGTAGTTTGTAGTAAGTAGTATTAGTAGTAGGACTTTACATTAACACCAGCCAACCGGACAAATGCAGGTACATTTTCATTTTGGAAACACAACACAAGTCCTGAGACAACTTTTTACGGTTTTGGTCTTGTCTCAGTCGCAGAGATTTTATTTACAAACATTATAAGAAAATGCTATTCATAATTTTGGAGTAGTTTCCCGCATCAGAAGAAGCTGAAAAATGATCTGTTACAGTTTGTTTGTGTCTGTTGCATTAGCTCATTAAAATGATCTTTATGTATTTGTACCCCTTGTTTTATTTTTTTTTATTTTTTTATTTTTTTTACTTTTTCCCTTTGTTTGGTGTTAGTTCACTGGGTTTTGATTATGATCAGTTATTCACAGCACTGACACTGACATTCATTCACTATGAACAATAAATTCACCAGTTTACCAACACTTGGGCGTCTTTTTTCCCCAAAAAATTTACTAATTATTTAATCACAAGAAAAAGTTTTAAAAAGAAATCATCTGGACTTGTTTTTTGAAGTTGAAGACGTATTAGTTGTGATTCATTTTACCTACACAATGCACCTTTCATTAAACTTGAGTGTTTCAGTTTATCTCTTTGCTAAAGCCATTTTCTCCTTAAACACAAACATTATAATCTCATGCTCATTATTTTTCCTTTTGGCTTTTCCTTCCCTTTTTCTCCTTGCGTGCATTGATATTGATTGGCTCATAGTTTTTTTTTTACGCCGGATGCCTTTTGCTCCATTTATTCAGGCTTGGCACTGGCACAAAGAGCACAAAGAGCCCTCTGGCTTGTGGCTCCTTGAAGCTGGATTAGTATAACCTTTTGATTTGATGCTGTAGAAATATCCATCTTTATTTCTAGTGCGTTCAAACCCAAATAAAAGGTGACAGAGGAGAAATACCTCAGAGAAATTATATCTTATTCTTTCTGTTTGCTGCTTGAATGTATTCTAATAAAGGTTTGGACAGAGCCGTCAGTGCTGCCCGCGATAACCGGCTGACTGATTGAGAAGAGAACGGCCTGTTTTTTCTTTCTTTTTTTCCTCCAGTGTATATGTGGGACGTAAATGCACCAGTTGCGGGTCTAATGAAGGCTTCGTCCTCTCCTGTCACACTGACATTGGGATCGCTGCGAACAGTCGGACAGCTCTCCCACCCCCGAGCTCCTCATTCCCATTCATTTATGTGGAGATGCCTGGGATATGTGGGGAAAAATGCAGCTCCATAACGGATAATTGGGCCGACCTTCGCGTTGTTATGAGTCTAACCTTCTGCAGAGGTTGACTTTGTGTGTTTGAAGACCACGCAAACAGGTTTTTAAAGACACTTTTTATGGACAATTCAGGATGACATTTACAACAAACTTGGTATTTATCAATCAATACAGCTTCAGTCACTCCAAGTACCAGCTTTAACTGACTCTGCACGATATTTTTAGACTTAAAACATTTATAGAAGTCACACTGAACAATGTGGAAAGTGTAAATTGTAAACTAGCACTTGTTCATTTTCTCCTGTACCGACCTGTGGGCCCTTAACCTCCTTTCCGGACCCCTACCTTACCCCCCACTTACCTGTTATTGTTATTGTTTATGTTGATTTTGTGTTATGTTTGATTGTGTATCTATATTTGATTAAGTCTTTGTGAAGCCCTTTGAGACGACAGTTGTTGTGATACTGGGCTATACAAATAAAAATGAATTGAACTGAATTGTGGCTACGACCAATGTCTGTCGGAGCAAATTTCAGGCTCTAGACGCAGTGTGTTTACGTCGTTGTAGCGCTGGTGATCTGGAAGCTAGCACCACATGTTGTACCAATGTTTAGTTGCATAAAAAAGTTAATAAATCAAAAGACAAACAGGCAAATGTGGTTGGGCACTGTTGTTACTATGAGGATGCACTGCTGTTTTACTATTGGTCAGTTAATTAAACAACTGTCTGTCATAGTTTTATCTTTGTCTCAGCTTCGTGTTGGACTGGAGTTATCCGTGTGCGGGCGCCAGGCTAAATCACGCTAAACTAAAACTAAAACACCCAAAAGCCCCTTAACACTGTGGACTAAGAGCAGACAGCGCTCTGCAGCCTGTAGCCTGTAAAGTCTGGAAATAGCCACAAAACAGCAGTGCGGTTAAGGTTTCAATAAACATGTCCTTCTCCTTTGCTTTCACTTCTTTTTAGTGACTGCCATGGAGCATGCCGTTTTCAAAACATTAGTGCTTCACAGGCTTCAGGCTTTCATCCTGTGACCCTCAGCGTGTTAAGCTGGGGACACACTACACGATTTTTTGCCCGATTTTATAACGATTCACAGTTGCGCCGAGTCTTTACCAGTCAACACTAGGTGAAGGGAATCGTAATCACCAGTCGGCCCTGAAATCCGTTAGTGTGTGATGTTCAAAGACTCGAATCGTTAAGTGTGTGCGCCGCAAAAACCTGGCCTGACATCAGTCACAAGCAATCAAACATGTTTGAATTTTAAAGCCGATTCTGGGCGCACTCCTGTAGTGTGGGCTGTTTACAGATCCAACTGGGAATTCATGGAGTCCAGCGGCTAATGACAAACAGTTGATGGGACACAGGAAATAGCGTCAGGACGCAGACGAAGAAACAGGAAGCGGCGGGAAAATATAAGCGAAAATTTGAAGAAGAAGAAAACATAAACAATCATGGCAAACACCAAAGAAAGTTGAGTGCTATAGCGAAACTGGATACATAGCCCTTTTTTCTCTTTCCCTTTTTCCAAACAGATAGCTATGCACACAAATACAACAGCGACCCAGGTAGCGTCCATGTTTGTTTACCATTTAGTTCTCGCGAGTTCCCCGCAAGTGTTTGCTTGGCGTCAGTTGCAGTTACAGATCTTGTAGTGTGTGAGGTGCAGTCATTAAATGTGTGAGCCCCAGTCTTTCAGTCATCAGAACTAAATCTGCTGAAACCAGTCGTCAGTGTGTGCTCCTAGTCTTTTCAGAATCTGTAACGACTGAGAAAATCATGTAGTGTGTCCCCAGCTTTAGCTGTAGCTTCAATACGCATTTGAATAAAAGAACAAACCACTGCGGTTTGTGTCCCATGCGCTCTGGGGAGACAATTGGAAATTAAGTGTGTTACTGCCTTAGTGCTGTCTGTTTTTTTTGTTTGTTTTTTTTTTGTTTTTTTTTGTGCCTCTGCCCTGTCTTCTTGCAGTCAGGTGACCACCAGCTGGAGATAAAAGGCAGAGAGAGCAGAGTTTCAGTGGCCACATCTGGACTCGCTTCAGTTTCAGTCTGGTCCTTAGTGTAATACATTTGCTATTTTTGTTAGATTACTTTTATTCACTCACTTTGTTATCATTTTGGCATATTTTTGTAAAAGTAAATCTTTGACTACCTTTTGTTACTGTGCAGAACAAACCCCTAGACCAGCCTGACCTGAGTGGCACATTCAGAGCACGGTGAGGTCCTCTCCGTGTAACCAAAGTCAGCCAAAGTTTTACCAGGGGCTGACCGTCTTGGCTATAAGCAGGAGCTTGCAAAAACACATTCCACTATAGCTCTGCGCTGCTGTGTGCTATAAGACTTTAATAGAGAACATCTAAAGGTACGCCCAGTGTTTACAGTCGTACAGTACTGCTGCAGACGCCACTGTTCTGAGGCAGTGAGCAGAGGAAAGAGTGTGTAAAGTTTGTATTTTGGTGTAGTCAGGGCTCACCAGGTTGCGTTGGAGAAGGGCTGCGTTGTGGAGGGTCCAGTAGGCTGCTGTATTTTAGATTCAGGACACATTTATTAAAAGAACAGACAGGAGGTTAAAGTATTGTTGTAGCATATATATTTTGTATTCTTATTAATCCTCCTACAGCCCTATTTTTTTAGTCACACCTTTTGCCCTAAGCACAAAAAAATAAAAATAAAAATAAAAAATGCATCAATAAAGACTAAAAAAAGAAAAATTCTAATAGTCAATAATTCCATTTTTTTTTCATGGTTACAATGATTAACTTCAGTCCTCATCATACATAGCAAAAATAATTCTGTTTATGAAATTTAATCCCTTAAATTCCAGTTTATGTGGTGCGTACACATCCAGCACAAACAAGGCTCTGCTCAGTCTGGGCACTTTTTCTACTTTGCCCTGATGTGCACATCTCTGTAAGAACTACATTTTGGATTTGTGCTCACACAAACACAAACAAACTCATTTCTCAACAAACACTTTCACACCAATTTATGACAACCCTAAAACACACCCAAATCTTTTTAGTTCAAAAAATGTTTCTTATTTGCTTTGTAGTCTTGATCATTTATACAAACACTAATGTGGCCATCTCCAAATTTATACCTCTGTCTACCATATATAGGGGAAATGGCGCCACCTAGTAAAAAACAATAAAAACTAAAATTCCAATCCCTCACTATCATCGAATCCATGAAATACTTGATAAAAATGTGGACATTATATTGCAGTGACAGTGTAAAATAAAATTGACATTTTAATGGGAGTCAATGGCACAAAAAATGTCTTGGGGTAAAGGTGGGACTATTTTTTTAGACACCTTTGTAAGAGGATTAAAAAAAAAAAAAAAAATACTGAAATCTGAAAATTCATCCAAAAATACACACCCGAGGCAAAATCTATGCCATTTGAATCAACACAGCAAAGGTTATTCTCAAAAAACAAGTGCAAAATATCAAAAAATGTCTTAATAAAATTGTATCATGGTCATTACTAATTAGCCTATATTAATATGCACATATACCATGACCAAAATAGCTTATGAGAGAGTTTTTCAACCCTGTCCAGCAAAATGACAGACAGTAATTATCTCAAAACCACTGATGTGAGGTGACACTTCTTCATATAAAATAAAAATTGCATACTTTAAATTCAAATAACATCAATCAAATTTCAGTCTATCTTAATGAAAGCTTCTCCATGTTTCCCAGGATGTACTGGGAACTCAAAAACACGCAACAAGCCGTTACTGAAAGTCTGTTCGGGACACGGTCAGTGTGATAACAGAAGCAAATCACATTTTTATACACTTTTACTTCAGTGTTTACAGCTCTGGAGGGTTTGGTGAAAGAGGGCAGAGTGGGGTTATCAGGGAACAACCATTTCCTCTGACTTAGATAATCCATATTTCAGTGTTGATAATCCATTTACAGTACTTTCCATGCTTCCGTTAAAGTTTGTCGGAGTAAACTGAGGCGACATGATGCAACTGGAGGGAAACGTCTTCAGTATTAGTTTACAAATATGATAAATGATGACACAGAATAAGTCAGAAACCCAGTGGCTGAGACCTTATGTGTCAGTATTATACACTGTAAAAAAAAAAAAAAAAATCTGTAAATTTTACTGTAAAAAATTGGCAGCTGTGGTTGCCAGAATTCTACTGTAAAAATTACAAGAGGCCTGTATTTCATTTTACAGTATAATATTATCACAAATGTTGTTTTTACAGTTTTTGACTTGGTTTTAATCAACATTTACTGTAAAATTTAAAGTTATTATCTTTCAAAAAATAGATTAACTGTATATTTTACAGTTTGTGACTTAGGTTTTAATCAACATTTACTGTAAAATTTAAAGTTATTATCTTTTAAAAAGGTGTTAAACTGTAATAAACACAGGACTCAATTACTTTAACAGTGCTATACTGTATAATTTACAAAAAATAAAACAAAAAAATACAATTTTGCTTTATTTTTAATATTACAGTTAATTACCGTAACCAAAACAGTATTTTAATGATATATCAATTACGGTGTTTTACTTTTGAGATTTTACAGATTTTTACTATGAAATCTACAGATATTTTTTACAGTGTAGGAGCTTATGTTGGGTTGTTTGGAAAGACAAAAAAGTTTATGTTAATAATAAAAAAAGTCAAGAAAAGGCCATAAATTACAGATGTTAAAAGATGAGCAAACATAAAAACACATTAGTGTATAGGCTTTTTATTCAAGACCAAATGTTTTATTAGATTGCTTTAAAATGTTGCTGTAAATGATGAGCAAGCACCACCTACGAGTGTTGTAGTCAAGGACCGAGCCCAGTCCAAGTCTAGAGTGAACCAAGACCAAGACAAGGCCGAGACTTTCAGGGTTCGAGACCGAGCTGTGACCAAACCCCGTGAACTAACACGAAATAAAGGGAAAAAGTAAAAACAGGGTTCGTACAGTCATGGAAAACCTCGAAAAGTCATGGAAACTTTTTAAAATTTTGGAAAAATTATGGAAATTTAAAGAGTCTGAGTAACATTGGGCCACTCCTGGTTAAACCTGCGCCAGCTAGATTATAATAAATATAAGTGTTTAGTAGAAACGCTGTCTTCAGTGGCCTCTTCTTGTTCTCACTGCAGGAAAAAGTGACCTTTATCTATTTTTTGTCAGAATATTTGAACTAAATGGTAATGCTTTAAAACAGCATAGATGATTAGTTTATATCTAATATTACATAATGATCTTTTTATCAGCAATGTGTAGGCTACAAGTCAGTAAAACTACTGGAAAAATATATTTAAGGGGGAAGAAGCCCCAACTGTTTTTTTTTTTTTTTTTTTTTTTTTTTTTTTTTTTCTTCAACTGACTAATTTCCAAATAAAACTGCAGCAAAAGTTTCTAATGTACCACACTGGACATTTTCCGTTTTTCAGGTCTAAGAAGTTTGAAGTTTTGGAAATGTCATGGAAAATTCTTGGTAAAACAGTGTATGAACCCTGTAAAAATGGTTCAAATACTTAAATTCTTATTTTAATGCAACAGAATTTACAAAAAAAAAACAGATGCAGATCATTTTCCTGGATTTTTCTGATGAGGAAAACTCATTGTTGCAAAATTATGAAGAATAGCATTTTCTCATAATGTTTACTGAATCCGAGACTGAGACAACACTACCACCTACCATTTTTAAATCGGTATAATGCAGCGGTGGATGAAGTTCTAAATCCCTGGGTACACAGATCTGCAGGTGTTAGGTTGTGGAAAAGCAGAGAAGAATCAGTATTTAACCAAAAGACATTTAACCAAAGGAACATATCGTACTGTACCTTGTTCTTGTGCTTGCTTTTCGCACACAATTCAATTTAGGCAAAGTATGTTCTCTTCTCCACTTCTCCCATCACCTAACACCTGCAGATCTTTGATAGCAGTCGATGTTTTCGTCCCCAGAGGCCCGTCTCCTGTCCTGCTGTCTCTCTCCACGTCTCACAGTTTGAGATGACAGGTCCTCATCTCAGCCCCGGCCCTGCACTTGAAAAACTCCCTCGTTGTTGTCACTCAAATCTGAAGCCAACACTAGAAGCAGTGTCAACGTTTATCTGGTTTAATCCAGTCTGGGCTGCGTGTCAGGATCTTCTACACTATGTTTTTACCATTGCGAGATAGAGCCAATGCCCTGGCAGAGGTCTGTGCTTCAATACGAGTGCATCATACATCTTATCTTACCTTGAACAGAGCTCAACAGATTTTACAAAGGGGTGCTTTTACTTTTACTTCACTACATTTTAGAGCAAGTAGCAGTACTTTTTCCTCCACTACATCTGGTTTTATGTCAAAAATCATGATTTTTTTGCCATGCGCTCATTGTAGACACACAGTACTTAAACATAACAGATGCAGGAAATAGTAGTCACTAGAAAAATCAGAATAACAGAAGACACGTTTTGTTAATTTCATCTGTAATCAACACAGTCCCTCACATTTAACACATTATTTTTTTACTTGCAAGTCTAATAATAATAATACATTAATCTTATACAGCACTTGTTGCATTATTCCTTCACTCCTCACTCTCACTCAGTAATGGTGAGTTACTTCTGTAGCCATAGTTGTCCTGGGGCAGACTGACGGAAGTGTGGCTGCCATTTTGTGCCTCTGGCCCAAACACAGTCACACTGACACATTTATACAGGCAAAGTGTGTGAAGTGTCTTGCCCAAGGACACAATGACAGTATTGTACGGGTTGGTGGGCAAAGCGTCTCTACCAACTGAGCTACTGCCGCCCCAGTAAGTAAGTACTTTTATACTTTTACTTAAGTAGAAATTTTAAGGTGATACTTAAAATTTTTGCACCTTACTGCACTTTTAAGTAAAGAAATTGAGTTCTGCCACCACTGGTACTGACCCATCAAAAAAAAAAAAAAACATTGTACAGTTGTTTCCATTGATTCCTCACAGCAGTTTTTCTTTTTGTAGTAAAATGGCAAAATACAAACAATTTAAGGAAGTAAAAGTTTTTTTCTATATTCTATTTTTATTTATATTATTTTCTATATTCTATTTTTTGTTTCCATGCTTTTCTGTTCAAACAAATGTAACAGAGCTGCCCTCTGCTGGCCTGTTTTTTAATGGCAGAAATGAAGCAATTACTGAAAACACTTTCTTTTAGCCAGATGAATGTTTTTAAAGGTTATAAAAAGTGCAGTGCTATTTTAGAGGTGACCAGGTTTGGATTAAAAAGATAAATATAATAAAGCTCCTTTAACAATGTCCTTAAATAAATGACACAAATACAAATATCTAATAATTACTTTACATCTATGACAGTCAGTGCCTCCTGTTATCTCTGGGCCAAACTCAGTGCTGCCCCCTGCTGTTCGTCCTGTCTGCGTCCTGCTGTATGTATTCAGCTGGTGTTGTATTTACTGCTGTGGTCGTGTGGAGGGTGTCTACACCGCTGTTTGAGAACTGTATACCCCACTTAGCTCTGTATTTATATTAAATATTAAATCCAATTTAAATACAAAATTACCTCATGAAATATTTAGCGGTGGTGTAAATGTTTAATGCCAGCCCTTTACCATAGGCCCGCTGCTCATTGACATGCACTGCTCGATTTGAATCAGGCAATTTCCCCAGGGACGCTCTCCTCTGTTTGTTAGGGCTGCAGCAGGGGGCGCTGTTGATCTGTGGCTGCGCACTGAACACAATCCAAAGAATAAAAGAAATGAATGAGGAAATGTAGAGAGTTTATTCTGCATTCATTTGCTCTTTTTTTTCTTTTTACACTGGTCAAACACCAGAAAGATATATGTACAGAATTACAAACCTGTATTTAGGCAGGTTTAGTTACTGTTATGAAAATAAAAAAATTAAAAAACGACATATTTCAGTGGCTCCCAACCTTTTTAGTCTCATGCACCCCCTGGCATTTTTGGTAATACCATTAATACTCGATCATTTTTACATACTTTATTGTATATACTAATTCTCCTGCATTTTTTCTTTTAAACTCAAATTTTACTTAAAAAACATTCAAATTAAAGAAAAATTAAATTCTCCTTACTGTATGAATTCCTATATTTACCAATTTTACTGAATATTTTATGTTCAAAATAAACTCAATAAATTTACTACAAACAAATGTTTAAATAATTCCCTCTGATACAAACTATTACACCTAAAAAATGTAACAAAATATAATATTAATGAACAGATATTTTTAGCAGTTTTACCTCCTTTTTATTAGTCAACACTTAAGCATGCTTGTCTTTCATAGTTTCAACACTTCAAAATTAAAATAATGCAAATAGTTTCTTATGATTTTGTTAATAAATTATCAAGTAATCCTAAGTTCCCCCTGCAACATGCTCGCGTACCCCTAATGACATATTTAGCCATACACAGCCTTTAAAATGAAAATATGCATAAATAACATTGCAGAGTGTATAATGTGTAAAGCCCACAGTCCCTGGCTCCAGCCGCCCTCAACCCAAAATAGGAATAAGCAGCAGAAGATGAATGAATAAACTGCAATATTTTTTATGTGAAAATACTAAAACCTCTTATCTGCATCACATTATGCTTTTTCATTTAGTGCCTAGAGTCGGTGAATGTTATAAATCTGATCTTATGTATTTGCAAGTACAAGCACACAGAGAGAGTAACAAAAAAATGATCTAAAGTAATTTAGTTCCTGAGTAAATCTTCTAAAACATACTTTTACTTGAGACATTTTTGAAGTAAATACTAATACTTTATGAAGTAAATATTTAAAATGACTAGATTTAGTAGTGGCAGTAGTAGTACTCTGGTAGTGGAGCAGTGGTTCTCCTTCAGTGTGGTTTCCATTAGGTTTCTTCTTTTTTCCCCACAGCTGTTTTTTTTTTAGGAGTTTTTCCTTACTGAGAAGGAGAACAGGGGATGTCCTGGGACAGTTTAGTTTATTATTGTTTATGTTTGGTTGTGCGACTAAAAGCTTTGAGGCACCTGCTGTTGTGATATTGGGCTGTATAAATGACATTAATTAAATAGCTGTAGTAGTAGTAACAGAAGTATAAGTAGTAGTCGTAGTAGATTTACCTGTGCAATTTCTTCCATCACTAAAAGTCCATGTTTTTAAAGGATAAGGGAAAGAGTTGTAGTAATAGTAATAGTAGCAGTTGTAGTAGTAGAACCAGGAGTAGTACCAACATCAGAGGAAACAGTATTGGTACTACTTCTACTTCTACTTCTACTTCTACTACTCATAAGAAATGCTGTTGTAGGACGACATTACTACTGTCCTGAAACTTTTACTGAACCCAAGACCTTCTGACTTCATGGCAAGCATTTTCAACTGAGGTAAAAAAAAAAAAAAAAAAAAAAAGTGTGTTGTTTACAATTTTACTAGAATATTTTTCTCCTCCAAATATTATTTTTTAAATTATTTTATTAAGTAAAAGTGTGTTAAAATAAATTCAAAGTTATTTTCCATCTTTGATAATATCTAAACCTTAGTCCTTGGAGATTTCTTACATTGTTGATGCCATTTTAGGAACAAAAAGTCTCAAAAGACACTACACAGGGTTCCTGCATTGAAAAGCAGAAGAATTAAAAGTCATTAAATTGTTTAAGGCCTTAAATGGCATTAAAAAGCATTCAATTTGTTTTTCAACAGGCATTAAAAATGTAAAATATTTCTGAAGTAAAATCATTGCCATTATTTGTTTTATTTGTGAATAAAATATGTTTATATAAATAATAATTTATCTTTTTTGTTGCTGGCTGTAGCATGAGAGACTGGAGGAACGAGTTTGCTTCCAGTGGGACCAAAATGACCCAAACATCAGGTGTTTGACTTTTAACATTATTGGAACTTTATGAACTGTATTTTACTCTACTTGGAAATAAATTTTGACAATTTAAGCTGTCATGATTGTATGTTTGTGGCATAAAAAT
Organism: Bostrychus sinensis; assembly: GCA_020698575.1. Lineage (NCBI taxonomy): Eukaryota > Metazoa > Chordata > Actinopteri > Gobiiformes > Eleotridae > Bostrychus > Bostrychus sinensis. The sequence goes on from CM036247.1 coordinate 8,459,029, forward strand.
GGCATTAAAAACTAGGGCTGCACAATGTATCGCAAAATTATCATTATCACAATATCAGGAAACACAATATCCGTATCGCAATAATCTAAATATATCGCAATAACGCCGTGTCTTCCATCTGACAGAGATTTACACTGAAGAATCATTTTCCACCAGAGCCTTAAAAGAACATGTGTTGTGACTAAATAAAAATGATTAAAAAGTCCAGTTTTAGTGGTAATTTAATTAATTTAGTCACAGCTTAGCTTTGTTTTATTCCTGGTTTAGTCTGTTTTGATTTTGTTGCTGTTTTTGACTTGTAAATACAGGAACTTTTTTGTGAAATGTTGTGAATTTAACTTACTATGTTCAAAAAGTAGGCTCTATTTTCAAATATCGCAATAATATCGTTATCGCAATTTTCAACATAGTTATCGAATATCGCATGTTTTCTCCATATCGTGCAGCCCTATTAAAAAGCATTAACTTAGACTTGCTGATAACCTGAGACAGTGTAGTTGCAGTGGAAGTCCAGGTCTGCAGCTGAGATCCTCTAAAAACCCTGCTGAGCGTTTACAGTAAGGGGCCCATAAATCTCTCTTATCTGCTCAGACTGGCCCCGCTTGTTCCCGGTCCCCTCTCTGTACCACTTCAATATTTTCAGTGGGAGTTTCAAATCTAAAGTGAGTGTCCCACCTGTGAGCACGCGGCCGTCCCGAATGGTGTTGTCCCGTGGGTAACAGAGGGGGGTTGTAAGATGGATGAGGTCCTCGTTCGGTGCGGAGCTGGGGGTGCTTTGTCATCGTAATATCCAGAGTGAGTTTTGGCAGACTTTTTGTGCCTTTTGGCCATGGAGGTGTTTCACATCTCATTACGGTCAACATTGTGATTGACTGCCTCCGATTCAAACTCATATTGGGGTTCAGACATTTTCTGAACTTTTCCTGAGAGTTTTTAGACATCGTTGGCCCGCAGCCTGACCTTAAAATAGAGAAAAGTGCTCACAAACTTAGAGAAAGGACACTCTTCGCCCAGCGCCTTTGTTCAGACATAAAGTAGTATTCTTCATTCAAGAGAATTTAAAGAGGAACTTGGTAACTTTGCTTATTTCTTCACTGTTTTTGCCTAATTTTTATAAAAAAAATATATATTGTGAAAACTCAAAAACTCAAGGCAACAGGATCCCTCAAGATTTTTCAGTTTTGGGGCCAAGTTTTCAACAACAATTTTTTTTTTTACTCACCTAATTTCATATGACCAAAACTTTTTTAAACTCATCTCACAGACAACTTACTCTCCAATGCTCAGAAAAAAGGTTTATTATTGACAATAATAATAAAAACTAAATCTACTAAATTTAACAAAACACTTTTTATGAACAGTGAATAGTAAGTTGGCCCTAAGATGAACATCATAAAAAATATTCATTGTTGAAAACTTGAGATTTTGAGTTGGCCCCAAAACTCATAAATCTTGAGTTTCTGAGTTTTTGCATTTGTTTTTTTCCCTACATTTCAGAAGGTAAACACTCAGATGTCCAGCTGACTCATGCATGACCCCTCACTTGGCTTTGCTTGTTTTCTCCTCCACAAATCTGTACAAAGCTTTGTTTCTGCCATTTAGCTGACAAAAAGCAACAAATAAAAGCCACTGCTAGCTTGTTATTTGGCTCTAATCATGATGTGCAGCTTTCTGGCAAGACTCAAGATTTCCAAGACACCGGATTCTGTTTGATGTAAAGTATGGTGGAGACTGTTTAGTGTATATTTAAATAATTCTAGTTTTTAAATGTTTTTATTTTGCATTTGGTCATAATAGCCATTGAAACGTTCTCTGTTAGCCATATCCAATAATTTATTCTAATGTGTTTAGACTAATCAATGGAAGCTTGATCATAAAGGTCGATCAAAGTAAGTCTTGTTTTTTCACAAATGATTACCATTATTATATTTTATTTTGTTACAACTTCCTGTATTAAAGGAGCCACATTATGCTTTTTGAAGTAATTTTGGGCACCCCACTAACTTAAAATAATGTATATGTATGGAAAAAATATTCTTTTTGGGAGCTGTTGCTTTGACTTTACAGAGAACACTTGGGTTAGGTGTCTGTCGCCCCCTGCAGGCAACAGAAGGGAATGAACAGAACATAAAAATGGCTATTTAGCACAGATATTAGCAACATGACGCTAACAGATAGATAAATGAGCTGACTGCTTCCTAGTGATGATAGTTTAAGGCTGAAATGATTAGAATGAGTCCGGTGACGGTGTATGAGTTTTAGAAACGCGCAGGAGCACTTCCTGGTTTCAGTTGGCTACGTAGAGCTGTGAGACCGAGCGTTTTCAGTCATAAAAAAGGCCGCACCTCAGCATTACTCAAACATGTGTGAATGACATAAAATACTACTCCAGGTTTGTTTATGAGGTGCAAACAACATTAGAACATGATTAAAAGCTCAAACAAAGCCGATTTAGCCGAATAGGGGACCTTTTTTGCATAAATGGATATCTTTATTACATACACTACATCCATTTTAGTTTATTCAGTTTTCAGTAAAAACATTTTCAAAATGAGTTACATCATTACATGAAGCATATAAAAATCTAGTCAGTGGTTCTCAACTGGTCTGATTTTATTGCCTGGAAAATCCAGACTGATATTTCTCTGAGTTATTCTACAGAGAAATATCAGTCTGGTCACCACGCCGTCCGCAGTGGTTTACTCGAATCCCAAGCGTACCGTGCATTTTGATTGGTTTATTTAAGTCACGTGTTCTTCGCGAGCAGCGTCACTCGTACGCGTCTCCTCGCCGACAACAATCAAGATGGCGCACCGAGGAGCCGAGAGTTTGTTTCAATCAGCGCATGGTACGGTAATGTTGAAATAACTCCTTCGTTCCTCCCTCGTGGCTTCACTACTCCGTTTGTTTACTTTCTTACTTTGTTGTCGCTTTGTTAACGTCACGTCCGCCATTTTCTGATTGGCTAACGCCGCTGTTCGTTAATTCGGGTTTGCTCCGCCCTAGAAATCGAATTGATTGTAAGGCGACCAGACTCATCCGCTGGTACAGCGGTGAGTCTGGAATTTCCAGGCAACTGATTTTATTCATTTTATTGTGACCCACTTTTTACAGAACCAAAGTTATTTTTCTAATTTTACTAAAACCTTTACGACACAACGCATTTTAAAATCAGCAACTGTTCAAACAAGCTAAACACTGCAACCCACAGCGACCCAGTTTTTGGCCCCTGACCCACCAGTTGAGAATCACCAGTAGTACATCTCTACGCTAACACGCCTGTTTGAATTTCGAAGATAATCCAGAAGATGAGGCCCAATGCGGTACGTCTCTCTGGGTTTGTAATGAGCCGATGCATAAATCTCCTCAATGCGTCTGTTGTTGTTGTTGTATTTGACCAAAACTCGGTCCATGTTGCTTTTAGGGTCGCTCCGGTCGTAGTATTGCCGGACTTCGTAGGGCAGATCCTCGGCGTGGGGCGAGTGCAGGTTTCCCAGAGTGAAATACGTAAACTGTCTCTTGTCTTGGATCGTTGGAAGCAGAGGTCGACGTCCATGGTTCTTGAACTCGTGAAATCCATACTCGCCTTTGTCGGGATGGCACAGCGCCACCATGTTGTTGTCCAGGCAGTTCCTCGCGTACCACTCCAGCAGGACGAGCCCGTGTCGGGGTGGGGGACGTCCGAAACCGCTTTTATTTAAGGCCTCTTTGGAGTCTAAGGTTCTCAGAGTGGAGGAAGTGACGCTGAGGACAAACAGCGCCAGACAGATCATGAAGGAGAACGCCTTGTTGGAAGCCATTTTGGATCAATCTGTGAACAAAAAACAATAAATAAATGGAAAGTGCCTGTATTATTATTATTATTATTTTATTTTTTATTTTATTTTATTTTATTTTATTTTTTATTTTTTATTTTACATTTGAGGAAAACCTTTTAATCACTTGATAGAATATTTTATATATAGATTTGGTGTAAAAAGTTTGAGAACCATCAGAAATAAACCGGAACAAAACCAGGAACCCACCCGGTCCAAACTTGAATTAAGCTAGGACAAACCAGGATTAAACTAAGTCTAAATCAAGACTAAACAATGCATGAACAAAACTAGGACTAAATCAGGACTAGACTAGCAATAAACCAGGACTATGCTGGGTCCAAACCAGGGCTTAATCAGGTCCTTGGGGTACACGAAACCAAAAAAGGTCTGGAACCACTCCTCTAAATGCCAGGTTTATTGAATTCCTTTAACAGGACTTAAAACCATTCAAAAACATTTTTTGTGGGATATTTCAGGATTAGTTTAGTCCAGGTTTAGCCATAATTTAACCAGAGATTAGGCCGTGATCAGTCCTGATTTAGTCCTTGGTTTAGCTGTACAACAAAGTCTTGGTTTAAGTCCAAGTTTAGCCACAGTTTAGCCTAGATTTGCTTGTGGTTTAGTACTAGTTTAGATCTTGTTAAAAAAAATGTTTGGAGACAGAAAGAGACACATTTTGCAGCCACTTGTGTAAACACTGCAGATCTGTGTTAAGTTTGTGGTTAATGGTGTCAGTGTTTGGGCCAGGAACAAAAATTACAGCCTCGTCAGTATTTCACAAAGAAATAGAGAAATGAAGTGCACGTCGAAGATCGTTAATGTATATAAGGAAATGTAAGGGACCTAAAATACAACCCTGTGGAACTCCCCAGCCTACTAAATACGGTACTTTTAATATCTAGCTTGCAATATTGTGGATTAAAGCAAATGTCTACTTCTTTTTTGCTTGGTGTCTCTGTGTAGACAAACACAGCAAGGATGAACTCTACTGTAGCAGCTTATAATTGAATTCCTAATCAGACTGTATCTTATTAAAACCTTGAAAGCAATTATAACATCTTATGAACAATTTTACCAAAGCCATAGGACTAAATTCAGTGTATTTTCCTCAGTAATGCACCAAAACAACATATTCTCCCTCACAATTACCCATACACGATACAAAAATCCAACATCTTACCTTTCTTGTTTGAAAGTATTAGTCTGTACCAGCCAGAAGTAAAGTTCTCACAGCAGCCACAGCAGTCTGTCTGAAACCTCAGAGCAGTGTGGTAGAGATAAAAAAGACAAAAGACAAGTTCTCATTTCTCCTAAAAGAGGAAGTGGTTGTGTGATTGTTGCACAGCTGAACTGTGGGTTAATAACGTTCACATGACTTCTGCCACTAAAGATGATACTGAGGGGAATGCAGAAGTATCAGTGTATATAGGTCCATAAATAAAAAGATTGTGACTGAAACTATTAGTTTCTAGCCTGACAGCTGCTCACAATGATAATATATTCATGAAAAACAAGAGTTCACAAGCTTCACGAAGAAAATATTTTTATCATATTTCTGTGTCAAAAATCTATCTGCACATTCATACAGGGGGTGTCTGAAATAAAAGTTAGTTTTATTCAGGCAAATATTTCAGTTCTCTATAACAGTAGAGTTAGGTCCATACATATTTGGACACTGACACAAGTTTTATTATTTCTAGCCTTTTTACCAAAACATATTCAAAATACGGTTATACAATTAATATGTGCTAAAAGTGCAGACTCTCAGCTAACTTTAACTTGTTTAAGACTAAACTTAAGGCAGAAAGGCCCACAAGCAAGCAACGACTGAAGACAGCTCCAGTAAAGGCTTGGCAGAGCAAAATATAATAGGAAACCCAGTGTTTGGTGAGGGCCATGAGCTCCAGACATCAGGCATCAGTCATCTCCTGCAAAGAATTTTATTGATGGTAATGTTAATGGGTCCAATTACTTTTGAGTCCTTGAAAAAGACGCAGCTACACATTAAAGAGCTGTAATTCCTAAACCCTTCGACTGATTTGGATGGGAATACTCTTGATTTACAGCTGAGAGTCTGGACTTTACTATGTTATGCTTTTTTGTGTCTTTGAAGTTATTTAGGACACATCTGGATCAGCATCTTACATCTTATTGGTCAGAAAATGCAATAATTATTGAAAAAAACTTATTTGAAAAAACCTTATCTGAAGAAAACTCATCATTTGACTGAGAAACTCCCAGATTAGGTCTCTGTGCGTGCTCATCCCTCACCGTGAGGGATGAAGGGCGTGGTCAGGTGGAAAAGGCAGACACAGGTGAAACGAGCTGCTTTGGCCTCTCACAAACTCAATGTAAAAGAATAGAGGTTACTCAAACATGAACGAATGAAACAAACACAACCCCAGTTATGTTTTTGATGAGGAAACAACATTATAACATGGTAGAAAGCTCAGGAAAGTTGATTTAGCAGAATAAGCGACCTTTAAGGCACATATAAATTATATAACTGTTTTTAATATGATTTGGTTACAAGCTAAAATAATAAAAATTGTCAATATCCAAATACTTACGGACCTAAGTGTAATTGTTGCAGTAGTAGTAAAAGTAGTAGTAGCAGTAGATTCTGCTGTGCATTACAAAAGTGATTTATACACTTCACATTCCATACTTTTTATTTATTATCAGAAGTCCCATATTCTACTAAATTTCCTTTTTTTTTAGCTTTGAACCATGTTATAATGTTGTTTCCACCATAAAAACATACCTGCAGTATATATATGGTATTATGTTTCACTCACACATGTTTGAGTAGTCCTGTTTAGTGAGCTGCTGCCTTTCTCAAGATCTGGAAACGCTCGGTCTCACAGCTCTACGTAGACTTAGTGAAACCAGGAAGTGATCCTGCGCATTTCTAAAGCCCATACATTCTCCTCTATGAAGCTCTCCCTTTAATTTGGAGTGAAGCACTGTTGTCAATATTCACTTGACTCCTATGATGCCTCGCTTGACTTTACTCTCATTTTCCCCTCCTCGTAGCCGTACAAAGTTTTTTTTTGCCATTTGGTCGCTTTGTCATGAAGAAAATCGAGAATAACAAAGTCATAGAGAAATAAAGCCATCGCTAACTTTCTCACAAGACTTCCATAACACGTTTCCTCTTCAGTCTAAAGCCAGTGATTGAGTGAGAGAGACTCCCATTGTTGACAAGCTGTGGAGACCGAAGACAAATCCCTTATTCAAATCAGGGTTGCCAGATCTCACTGACAATTTCCAGTCCAAACAGTTAAAAACCATCCAACATAATAAAAAAACAGCCCAACCACTCTAAATTTACTTGTTTGAGCTTTTAACCATGTTATAATGTTGTTTTTACCTTAAAAACATACCCGCAGTAGTATTTTGTTCTTTCTTATATGTGAGAAAGAACACAAAACTTAAAAAAAAAAAGAAAAAAATGTAATGCAAACAGGCTTCCCACAAAGAGTGCAATCACATGACCAAAGCCTTCCTGGTCTGGGCGTCATAGAAACCACAAAAAAAAACTGAAATATCAATATGAAATGTGAGCAACCCAGCATAAATGAGTGGGAGAACGCAGAGAAGCAGTTTAAAAAATGTGTATTTCTACTGTTTGCCATAAAATGACAACTATTTTGTTGATATTTTCTCCAGAATATACAGTATGTACAGTGTTCATACACTTTTTATCAAGAATTTTCCAGGACTTTTTCATGACTTTTCCAAATCTTTTGACTAAATTCCCAAGAGCCGAATGACTGAAATGACTTATACATGGTATTCAAAATATCCAGTGTGGTGCATTAGAAACTTTTTCTGTAATTTTGTTGTTAAAATTGGAAATTAGTCAGTTGGGAAATAAATATATATAAATATATATTTGGGGCTCTTCCCCAGAAATAAATTATTCCACTAATTTTACAGACTTATAGCCTATACATCAGTGGTAAATTGGTTCAGAACACATTTTTATACAGTAAATTAAGATATAAAGTAATCCTCTAGACAGGTTTAACTAGTAGTGGTCGAATGTTACTCAGACTGTTTAAATTTCCCAAACTTTTTGCATTGCATTTTAATATTCCATAACTTTTCCCTGGTTTTCCATGGCTGTATGAACTCTATTTATAAAAGAATGCCAAATGTTGTGAAAAGTAGCCCGAATTTTATGAATCAGTCCAATGCTATTTTTTCCAGCCCAAGGTGTTCAAAGGAAGCCCAAATGTGCAGAAAACCAGCCCAATCTAGCAACACTGATTCAAACACTCCTCTTTGGCCAAACACATGCAACACTTAACAGTTTCCTCTAATAATAAATTGAAATAACAAGCTGAAAAGAAAGATTTTTCCAGTTTCAGTTACAGATTTAGTCATCAAGAAGAAAAACCCTCTGCACGTGCGCTGGTGGTGAGCATCAGAGCAGAGCATTAGCGCCTTTTGTGGTCGTCACACTTGGCAGCCGTATCTTTCCTGGAGTGAGTCTGCTGGCACTAAGCCCTCCTCTGGATAAGCCGCTGTGACACTCGTATTGAAAACCTGCCAGAGCCACGGGACTGCCTCTATACCTCACACTTTTACTGCACTGTCAGGCTAATATAACGACCTATTCTCAAATTACCCTGCGCACGCACACTGGATTTACGCTTTGTTTCCCTTCGCGAAAAGGACTCTTATTAAATCTGTGCAAGTATTTATTATGGCCGTGGATGATGAGGCTGCTGTGACAGTGTGTTTTACTGTACTCTGTGTTTTGGAGAACGGATGTGAGAGGTTATGTCTGTGTTAATGGTTAAATCTCTACAGTCCATCTGTGTGGGTCTAAGAGCTGCAGCTAAAGGATTATTAGCCAGTGGTGAAAAGTAACTAGATACTAGGGCCTCACAATATATTGCAAAATTATCATTATCGCAATATCAGCAAATGCAATATCTGTATCGTAAGAATCTAAATATATCGCAATAACACTGTGGGCTTCCATCTGACAGAGATTAAAGCTGGGGACACACTACACAATTTTCTCAGTCGTTACAGATTCTGAAAAGACTAGGAGCACACACTAACCGACTGGTTTCAGCAGATTTAGTTCTGATGACTGAAAGACTGGGGCTCACACACTACAAGATCTGTAACTGCAACTGACGCCAACCAAACGCTTGCGGGGAACTCGCGAGAACTAAATGGTAAACAAACATGGACGCTACCTGGGTCGCTGTTGTATTTGTGTGCATAGCTATCTGTTTGGAAAAAGGGAAAGAGAAAAAAGGGCTATGTATCCAGTTTCGCTATAGCACTCAACTTTCTTTGGTGTTTGCCATGGTTGTTTATGTTTTCTTCTTCAAATTTCCGCTTATATTTTCCCGCCGCTTCCTGTTGCTTCGTCTGCGTCCTGACGCTATTTCCTGTGTCCTATCAACTGTTTGTCATTGGCCGCTGGACTCCATGAATTCCCAGAGAGATTTGTAAACAGCCCACACTACAGGAGTGCGTCCAGAGTCGGCTTTAAAATTCAAACATGTTTGATTGCTTGCGACTGATGTCAGGCTGGGTTTTTGCGGCGCACACACTTGCCGACACGAGTCTTTGAACATCACACACTAACGGATTTCAGAGCCAACTGGTGATTACGATTCCCTTCAACTAGTGTTGACTGGTAATGACTCGGCGCAACTGTGAATTGTTATAAAATCGGACAAAAAATCGTGTAGTGTGTCCCCAGCTTTACACTGAAGAATCATTTTCCACCAGAGCCTTAAATGAACATGTGTTGTGACTAAATAAAAATGTTTAAAAAAAACAGTTTTAGTGGTAATTTAATTAATTTAGTCACAGCTTAGCCTTGTTTTTTTCCTGGTTTAGTCTGTGTTAAGTTTTGATTTTGTCACTGTTTTGACTTTTAAATACAGGAACTTACATTTTTGTGAAATGTGGTGAATTTAACTTACTATGTTCAAAAAGTAGGCTCTATTTTCAAATATCACAATTTTCAACATAGTTATCGAATATCGCATGTTTTCACCATATCGTGCAGCCCTACTAGATACTTTTATTTAAGTGTCCAAGCATTATTTGTGGGAGCGAAAGGTTGTCTGTCTGTGTATGTCTCTGTGTCCGGCCCATAGTTGCTGGGATAGGCTCCAGTACCCGCGACCCCTCACCAAGGCAGCCCAAAAGCCTTAAAAGTAGCAACAAAAATTCACTAACTCTACTGGACTCAAGTTTGTTTTTCCTCAAGACATTTCAGTATTCATCCAAACACCATCATCAGTTTAGATTTACAGGAAACAGGAAGTCACTGGCATTAAATACACAGCTGAGAGTCACAGATCACAGATCAGTGGGTGATGCCATTTCAACAAAAGCAGCTTGTTTCAGATGAACTGCACGAGCCGAGAGCAGCGTGGAGAGCCTCAGATCACGCAGCGTCTCGTTGGAAAGACAGATCTCGCGTTTGTTTGAAGTATCTTCTTAATAAAACAATTTTAAGAGTTTGTGAACACTCCTATTTCCTTCACACACCTCTCACTGACACACTTTTATTATCAAAGCAAAGAAATGAGGCTGCTCTTGTCGTAGAGAAGGCTTAAAATATTAAAGATCTATGATTATTAGTCTATTCTCAAAAAGATGATTTATTATTCATGCGATCCATATCTGACAACACTCTGGACACTTTCAGTCACATTTAAAGCATTTGTAGATATATGGTAAGGTATACTTTATTGATTGAAATTTGTTCTCTGCATTTAACCAATCCCACAACCGGTCAGGAGCAGCGCCTGGAGACCCTTCTCCAGATTTGAGCCAGGATCCTGGTCAGGAGTGGAGCTGGAGGATTAGCCTATTGTGCATGTTTTGAGGTTGATGGGGAAACCCACCCAGACACGGTGAGAACATGCAAACTCCAAACAGATAGGCACACCGACACAATCTGGGAATCGAACCCAGGACCTTCTTGCCGTGAGGCGAGAGTGCTAACCACCGTGCCGCCATCAAATCAAATGTAGAGCACTCGTTTGTGTAAAGTTGGGAGGAGGAGGCGTCCGGTTTCTGGTCAAAACACAACTCAGACCCATTCAGCTGTCAGCGCAAGTGTGGGCAGGACACCATTTCCCATCATGCATTAAGCGTTTGTAGTCCATGCCTCGCTCTCATGAGATTCCTGTTACCTGTGCACAGGTCACATCAGGGCAAGTCAGTGGCAGGTTGGACACAAAACTAACGGCATGCACTGCGCACCGATCAACAGCGATGGTATCTGCGTCTGCCTTGCTCATCTCAAACAAGCCTAGTGTCACTGACTGTGTTGCCAGATAAGATGGGATTTATCAGCTTATGGAAGTATTTCTCCTCTACGCTGAGCTGGTTCACTCATAAAACACCAAGGTACAGTCTCACTGCCATTTTTCCTGTAAATTCAAAATGATGATGGTGTTTGGACCAAAACCGAAAAAACTAACTTGAGCCCAGTAGACTTGAGTGAATTTTTGTTGTGTAATTTGTCAGCCTGGATGTGCAGCTATCAACCTACATAAATTATTAAAAAGGTATTCAATTTGTTGTGATCAAAATCAAGGCGTTTAAAGTACCAAATCTTATCAGCAGGTATTCAATTCTGTTCATCTTGGTCTTAAATTTAAAAAAAGTTATTTTAGGTGTTGGTGGTAATTTATAGATCAGTGATTTTGCAAACATTGACATTTATCAAATTAATCACACAAGTAACATTTCTGTTCAGCCCTAACCAGAAGCTTGTATTTGTACGCAAAGAAAAAGAAAAGGAATATTTTAAAGTAATACTTCATAACTAATAATAGACAAGTACGTATACTTTATTTGTGAATTTGGAATTAAATTTGATCAAAATGATTTTAAAATGTTTTAAGTCACACACTCAAATGTGCCTTTAGTTATATATGGGCTGCATAATGTTGCAAAAACATCATCACAATACACTTACTGAAGAGCCTTTATCAGTTTTAAGACTTTTTTTTGTCTTTTTCCCCTCTATATTAGGTTTTTAAAATAAAACCCTTGAGCGTCAGAGTAGCGCGAATATTTAATTAGTCTAAAATTCATACAGATTACAGATTACTGTTCTTTTGCTGGCGATCCTGGCATTAAATTTCATGCTCAGTGGCATTAAAAAGTCCTAAAAGGGTCTTAGATTTCACAAGAGAAACACATCTGGGACACAGAACTAAAACAAAGCCAATGTAATCTTCTAACCAAGAGCACGTTGAGAAATACCACATGCAACATAGAGAAAAGGAGAAGTGGTGTTTCTCATTGTTCTTTGAAACACAGGTGTCTCTGGGAGAAACAAAAAATGTTACATGAGTAAAAGCCTCAACATCATTCTATTTTTTTAATGTTGTTTTTGCAAAACCACTTACGTCAAGCAAAAAACAAAAATAAAACATGTGGCAGGTGTGAGAAGGAAAAGTGGTGAGTAAAGGATGTTTGATGAAAAGTGCTCTTTGTATTTGTGGGGACCTCTAGTGGTTAATTTGCAGATTGCATTGCCACCCCCTGTTCTACAACAACATAGCGACTTGGCTGCTTTTATTTTATTATAATTGTACCATGCAGTTTGCCATTAGATCAGTGCTTAAAGGCGTTACAATGACGCAGCCATTTCTGAATTTGCAAGTTTCCAGAATCATTTTACAAACATGGAATCAATATTGACTTCTGTTTAGACGGGATCCCTCAATTTGGATGTTAGCACTTCCCCATTTGGGACATTCTCATCTATTAAAATCCTTAAAGGTCTCCTATTCTGCTAAATTGACTTTTTTGAGCTTTTAACCATGTTATGATGTTGTTTCCTCCTCACAAACAAACTTGGAGTAGTATTTAGTTTCATTCATACGTTTGAGTAATATGTTCTTTCAAAGGTCTGCTTATGAAGTGAAATATCAATGTACAACAACAACAACAACAACAACAATAATAATAATAATAATAATAATAATAATAAATATAGCTGCAAGCGGCAACGATAGGCCCTCGCACACTGCGACCCGGAGCTGTGCCAGATTTACTGGGAGTTGGTAGAATTTCTGAAAAAGTTCATTTTTATCTGTCCATCCAAATATTTGTTTCATTCTGTAGGGGGCGCTATAGAGCCAAATGTAAATTTTTGTCATTAAATGCGTATAAGACTGTGGTGTTAATAAGTGTTTGAAATTTCAGCCAAATCAGAGTTGTCATGCGGGCAATGTTCACTGGGTGAGATTTGTGTTACTGTGAGGTAAGAAGAAAAATAATAATAAGAATATTCCTTTCAATAACAATATATCTTCTTTGCCGGGTACCGCGATGTATATATTTTCGGAAAGGGCGCGTGCATTGTTACCTGTTTATGGGGTTCCTGGGTCACTATCGGGTACTTTCATGCGTCACTGACCTGTGGATGTCGGGTCACTGCTGTTCAATCATAATAGGCCCTCGCTATTACTGGCACTGGGGCCTAATAATAAGGGGAAGAAGAGCAGGGCTTTCTCATTACTTCTCTCTAGGGCGCCACACTTTTATGAAATTTGTTCTAAGATCCGTGAATAGTGTATCAAATTTTCTCCAAGTCCATACACGACATAATATCCTTTATCCATTGTGCATGAGAAGGAGGAGCAAAGTCTTTTCACTTAAGTAATATACTGTAGCTCTTCTGGCCAACAAAGATGACAAAGACAACACTCACAAATCTGGAACTTGGCAAAGTCAAGGTCCGGGGCCATTCCAAAAATGGCACAAAGTGGGTCTTGTTTGAGTAACTCCTATATGCAGCTCTATGTAGACACGGGCAACCAGGACGTGCTCATTCTGATGTCAGTGCTTAAATTGCTGTCACTATGAAGCAGTCAGCTTCATTTATCTATCTGCTAGCGTCATGTTGCCGTGCTAAATAGCCATTTTATGCTCTATCCAGTCGCCACTGTCGCCAGCAGGGGGACATCTAATCCAACTGTTCTCTGCAAAGACAGAGTAACCGCTTCCCATAAGACATTAACAAGTTATACAAGTTATGAAATGTGAACTTCTAATGCAAAGGTGTCCAAAATTATTTCAAAAAGCCAGAAAAAAGCATAATATGGCCTCTTTAATCAAATTTAGACCAGTGGCAATGGAATCCAAGCAACAAGTGCCACTCGTTAAATATTCTCTAAAAATCTTCAAACTAGAGAAATGTAATAGTTAATCATTTTAAAGAAGCATAATTTTTATGAATAAGAATATATATGCGGATATGAATATGTATTGATGTAAAAAATAATAATAATAATAATAATAAAAATAAATAAATAAAATACAAATAATAAATAAATAAATTATAATAATAATTAAAAAAAAATTATAATTTCCTTATCTTCTATGTGGGTAAATAAATTCCATGAAGAGTTAGAAATAATGACGCCAATAATAATAATAATAATAATACTACTAATAATAATAATAGTACTTAATAACATAAAAAAAAAAATAATAATAATAATTGCAAAACAAACAACAAAAAGGAGGAAAGAGAAGAAAAAAACAACAATAACAATAATAATAATAATAATGAGGAAAAAAATAAAAATAAAATAAAATAAATTTGGGGGGGGGGGGGGGGGGGGGGGTCTGGCTATAGTCCATCGGGTCAAACAGGACATGAGGCCCGAGCCATCTGCTCCCACCCCACACCCATCAAAGAAGCATAATTTTACCACACGGCCATGACTTAAACATTGGTTGCGTGCTGCTGTTTAACAAACTCAGGCCTAAATGATGTGTTAAGTTCTAGTTTCTTTTCAAGTCAATGCAACAATATGAATCCTTATTGTTGACATCAATCCCACTTCTTCTCATGCATCTGTCCACACACACAGAGCCCGCGAGCGCTGCCCTCCGTCTGTCTGGATGATTAGCTGCGCATTAACTCAGTAATTTATGTATGAGGGCGCTTCTCGTGACCTCAGCCTCTTAGCGCAGATTGCCGTGCCACTTCTCATTTGTTGTGTGGCAGCGTCCTCCTCTCTTTCTCCGCACCGGCGCTGCGTACCACCGAACACACACAGCGACCACGCGACAATGGGTTCTTTCAAATAAATAAAACTGTAATGAAGTGTGTTAGTGGGAAGAGAGGACGGCGCTGGAAGTAATAAGTGACGTTTGGTCCGCTAAAGTGGCTCCATCTGCGCTCAGTTTATGAACGCTTAATGGAAAATACAATTTCAATTTGAGATCCATTTCTGATCGGAGTTAGATGTGAGGAGGAATTAGGTTGAAGCAATGGAAGCGGTGTTAGACAGAGGTGTTTATGATATGTATCTCAGACCTATACTCCAAGGCTTTGACCCTATCTCACAATGGTAAGAGTAAGGATATTGCTCAGACGATGGCTCGGGGCTGGAATCTTGTAGATCAGGGGTGTTTTGTGTTCACTAGTGTTTTGGGAACTAGCTTTACAGATAGTTAACAGTTGCTCTAAAAAAAAAAAAAAAATGCTAAGGAAGCCTCTTGCTGTTTTGGACATTTACTGAAACTGTAACATACAAAAATAAATGCATATTGCAATCATATTTCTGATATAGAATAGTAAAGAATTGTAGCATATCCACCTGAATGAAGGTCGACACTTTCTTTGATTTAATGTCTTTAAATCTTTAAATCTGCTGTAAGAGCTGGGGAAACACACAAAAGAACGTCAGTAAACACCAAATACAATACACAAACTCCTTTTCGCATTAGCAAGTAAGCATAAGCAAGCACATTAGCTTATCAACAATTACCTTAATCAAGAGAAATTTGAACAGAAAATACCTTGACACGTAAAATAAAGACATAAAATTATCAGGGATATTCTCTGTCAAGCCACAAACCTACCTTGTGCCTCTTCAGAGGGGTAGCTAGCTAATAAAGATGCCATGCTTATTGCTCCGCCAAACTTTTTCCCTTTTTACCGTCCTCTCAATGTCAAGCTAATTAAGTAATACGTAACAGCGCTACAACAGGAAATACCTCTCAAAAAATAAAAGTGCACAATGTCAAAACAGGAAGTTAACCGTAACCAGGACAAAATAATACAACATGTCAAAATAAAGTAACAAAAGTGTTCTCAACAAAGGCAAAACATACTCTGGGCTATTTACAAAAATATAATAATTCATAAAAGAGCAGCAAGAGAGTCCAGCGCAAACAATACATGCAAGATGAATACAATAACCAGCAAAATGTGAATAACATGCATGGATTACTCAAAGCTTGACTGTACCTTTAATTCTTAAGAAAGTCAACCCTCGGTGTTACCTTGCAATGCCAAAAGCAACAACATTTATAGCTTTTTACCTCTTTAATCTCTTCACTGATTTTCACCAATACAGAATATGCACAACTACACAAAACAATGCAGCTGTAGCCTTAAAATACGGAAAATATTCATAACATTAACTAAAAGTTGGCTGCAAATACAAATAAACAATAGCTAGCGATTAGCATGATGCTAAAATGCATGGAAAATCCCACAGGCATGCTAGCGCTATAAGCAATTTAGCAACTTTTTTATGCAAATGCAATTTATAAACAACTCAAAATATGTCACACAGCATTACTTACAGACAGATGTTTGTTAAAGGCCAAATAACAAGTGAGAGGAGCTGAACTGAGAACATTATAAACATCTAAAGCAATGTGAAAACTACGGTAAGTCTACATGGACAAAAAAAACACAAAACTCAAATCTTAATGTTCTTTCTTTTGCTGGGCAGTACAAGGGGTAAATGCTTTATCCATTTAGTCTTTAATATCTAGTGATGCTAAAAAAAAAATCTGCTAAAACTAATAATTTCTTCCTTTAGTGACCCCTTGTGGCTGGAGTTAGTATCTGTAGCCCTATCTCGCAATGGCAGAGAATCTTTTGACTAATACCTATATCAAGATGGTGTTTGTTTTTGTTTTGTTTTTTTACTTCAAAGTGGGTAGTAACAGTAGTACTGGTAGTAGGCTAGAAGTAATAGTAATAGTAGCAGCTGTAGTAGGACTAGTAGTAGTAGTAGTAGTAGTAATAATTGTAGTAGAAAATGCTTTATCCATTGAGCCAGACAGTCCTTACGTGCAGTCTGTTACAATAATGTTAAAAAATCCACTAAAACTAAGCATTTGTTCCTTTACTGACTCCTTGTGTCTAGAGTTAGTACTATCTTTGGCCCTGTCTCGCAATGGCACAGACTTTGGTTCAAGATCCACACCAAAAACGAAAAATTTCTCATTTCATTTTTGCTCATTTCTGACCTGACGAAATCTGCTCCTTACTTTTTATCTTTCCAATAGTGAAGACAAACAAAACCAAATAAACCGTAACCTTCTTCCTGACTCTTGTGGAATATTATGGGGTCAAAAAAGATTTAAAAATTTTATATAAATAGCACTGCAATAACTTCCTTCATGAATTTAAAGGTGAGCAGGTCCCAAGTTAACATGGCCCCATATATTGTTTCTGTCTGGGCCCAAATCAGTGAAATAAAAAAAAAACAACTATGTGTCCCATGTGAACAAGAGCTCTCTGCACACACACAATGCACACAAGTGGGACGCTAAAACTAATTCATTTTTGTCTTAGAGAAGTATGTTTTTGAAAAAGAAAAGTTATAAAACATTATGTGTTCAAATCAAAGAACAAAATACTTTAGGCTTGGTTGGGAGCTTTAAACGTCTTCTTTCCTTTTGGCTTTTTCCCTTCTGGGTTTACCACAGGGGTTTGGCAACTCTTGATCATTTGTTGTTGTTTTTTTAGCTTTCTCCCATGTTATAATGTTGTTCCCTCATCAAAAACATACTTGGAGTTGTGTTTTTGTTTCATTCACACCTTCATTCTCTGGCGAAAAGTTTCTGAGGCCTCAAAACGCTCGGTTCCACAAATCTCCACCCACTCCAGGAAGCACTGACCAATCAACAAGCCCTCTACATCCAGTCAGAGCCGTTTCTAGACATTATAGGGGCCCAAGAGAGGGACAACTGAGGCCCCATATAGACTCTAATTTGTTTTAAATCCCACTTCAAACCAAAAACGTGGTACCAAAGAGCAATATTTCTCATCATTATTATGAGATCTCTTCTTGCCTCATTGTTGCCACTCATACCACACAGGGGAATGTGGGACAAAATAACGCAGGGGGTCCCCAAACACAATTTTAATGAAACAAATGTGATTGGAGCTTTTTAAACTATTAACATTTTAAGAGGGCTACAATTTATCTTCTCTCCAGATTGGGCACTTTTAGGAGAATTGCGAGCCAGTGTCACGTCAGTGGGTTTTTTTCCGTCACTGAAACAGCTTGTTCGCCATTGCACAGATTAATCAGCATCCTCGGGGCCCCCCTTCAACTCTGGTCTCTAGGCAATCGCCTGCCTCGCCTGCACTATTGTGACGGCTCTGCATCCAGTCTGCTCTCATTAGTTTATCCAAAAAATGATGTACAGCTCTGTTTCCACTGATTCCTCATAAATATTTTTCATTTTGTAGTAAAAAGACATCATTCAAAACGTTTAAGGAAGTAAACAGCTTTTTTTTCTTTGTTTCTGGTCAAAAGAGCACAACAGTTCTGCTCTCTGGTGCCCTCTGCTGGTCTCTTCACCTGTTTCTTTATGGCAGTAGTAAAGTAATTATTAGAGACGCTTTCTTTCAGTCAGAAAATGTGCTGTTCTAGAGGTGACCTAGATTGGTTTAAAACAGTGTTTCTCAGCTGGTGGGTTGGGACCCAAAAGTGGGTCACAGAACTGTTTTCAGTGGGTCGCGGGCCTTTGCCAGGGGAAAAAATAAAGTTGGTAACACTTTATTTTAAGGTCCATCTATTAACCATTAACTAAGTGCTAATTAGCAAGCTAGTTAGTGGTTAATTAGCTGGTAATTAGTAATTATAAAGCATTTATGAATCCCTTATTCTGTGTGACCATACTCTACAGCTAATAAACAACTAACTAACATTTCCCCCTGATATCATGAAATGTTTGTGAGGCTCATACTTACTCCATGTTATTTGAACTATGTCTTTACATAGTGAGTTGAAACGTGAAGACAGAGCCTCTAGGAGCCCCGTTTTGTTAAGCTAAATTTGAACTACGCAGCTGTTTACCTTGGTGGTCCCATTTTGAGCTAAAGTTAACAGTTATTTATGATGGGCACCTGGCTCTGCTCCCATCTTGCCTTTTTAGGTACTTCTGCTATTTGGTTTTGTCTGTTCTAAAGTTAACTCCTTAAAACTATTGGCTCGTGGCCATGCTTCAACATGGCCTTTTTGGTAAAGAAAGTGTTGTCTCTCATGCTGATTGGTTCATAACTATGCTGTGAAACCTACTTAAACCTTTGTGAGCCGATCCTGCGTGGTCGGAGAGTTATCTATTGCCTGTGAGATGATTGTCCGAACCTGAGCTCAGAATAAACCAGCCTGAATCTTTTTCTACCTCGGCCTCGTTCTTCTTCAATCCTCTCGTTCAACTTGATAACACCCCCTTAATAAACTCATAATTACTGCTCTTTAGTAGGAAGTAAGGAAGTTGTTGGACATAAATTGTGATCTTAATAAGCTTTTTGGAGTATTGGAGCATGATTAGGGAATAGTACCACAAAAACCTTATAAGATCATAATTCATGTCCAACAACTTCCTTACTTTCTACTAATGAGTAGTAATTATGAAGTTGTAAGTAAGTTAAGTTGTACAATTTGGTCACACAGAATAAGGGATTAATAAATGCTTTATAATGACCAATTATGGGCTAATTAACCACTAACTAGCATGCTAATTAGCCCTTAATTAATGGTTAATAGGTGGACCTTAAAATAAAGTGTTACCATAAAGTTTAATTTTTAAAAGTAAGTTATTAATTTACACTCCTTAACAGTAGGTGGCAGTGTGGGAGAATAAAATAATAATAATAATAATAATAAACTCAACCAGAGCAAAAAAATCCAGTTCTATACCGTTACTGTTATAACTAAGGTTGACCTGAGTACTGTTTAATTTTCTTTAGTATCTTTTAATTTTCCTGAAATATTTCTTCATTTTTCTCAATATCTTTTATTTTCCTCAATATTTGCTAATTTTCCTGAATCATCTTTTAATATTTCTCAATAGCTCTTAATTTTCCTTTTTTTTTTTTTCACAGTTTGCCGTTATTATCGTGATAGCGGGTCCCAAAGCCAGATCAGTTGAAAACCACTGCTTTAAAAATATCAATAAATGATGAAATATATTAATTATATGTATTGTTTTCATCTGTCCCATCTCATGTGGCTCTCTTTTTGTGATGCGATGACTTGCTACAACAAATAGAGGTCATGTATTTGTCCATCTGGTCCTGAACGTGTCCCAATCAGTGGTCGATGAGGCTTCTGTCTGTTCTGAACCAAATGGACGAAAAATGATCCCCCCCTCCCTTTAGCAGCAGGACTATCCCATAGTTAGATTGACTTGTAATTTATCACTGTCCTGGACGTCTCCTCTTCCCTCCTCATCTCCCGGCCCAATCATACTGTCATTAGTCTTCATTCCTCCTTTTATGGGCCCGGTCTCTCGTCTCTGTCTCTGTCCAGTCGTCCCTGCGAACTCATTTTCTTCACATCGCTTTTATCTACTGCATTGACAGAGCTGGCGGCGCCCCAAGACCGAACTGCTCCATCAGTTACTCTCCCCCATAACACAGACACGTCCTAACACAAGAAACTTTTAAAAGGTGTCCTCTTTGATATGAGTTTAGGGAAGTTTTTAGAGCAACAGTCTCACCAAAAAATGGGCTGCACATAGCTTTTCCTGCCTCTCAGTACACTCCTTACCAGTAGGTGGCAGTATGGGACATTAGGAGTTTTTGTCCACTAGAAAAATAAAAGCAGAATAGATTTTATTTTATTTTTTTTAAAATCTAGCCTTAAAAAGAAACCCATCCCTTGGACATGTATTTATATTAAAAAAAGGAGCATCATCAAATTTGTTTTTGTCCACTGGAACAAAAGCAAAAGCAGATAATTTTTTAATGTGTTACCTAAAATAATTTTTTTTTTTTTTAATTTAAAAAATGAGAAATCGAAAAAGATTCCATAAAAATAAAGCCATGTCGCAAATTTAAAATGAAATGAAAAAACTCATTCATCCTGCCCCCCTCAAAAAAAAAAAAAAAAAAAAAAGCTCTCCTCAAAATAAAAATAAAAATAAACTTTTATTTATTTATTTTTTTGAGGTGGGTTTCTTTTTTGAGGCAACATATTTAAAAATCTTTCTCTGCTTTTCTTTTTCTAATGGACAAAATCAATTTGGCAATTGTGTGTCTGTGTGAGGCTGGTGTGTGTCTGTGTGAGGCTGGTGTGTGTCTGTGTGAGGCCTGTGTGTGTCTCTGTGAGGCCTGTGTGTGTCTGTGTGAGGCCGGTGTGTGTCTCTGTGAGGCCTGTGTGTGTCTCTGTGAGGCCTGTGTGTGTCTGTGTGAGGCTGGTGTGTGTCTGTGTGAGGCTGGTGTGTGTCTGTGTGAGGTTTGTGTGTGTCTCTGTGAGGCCTGTGTGTGTCTCTGTGAGGCCTGTGTGTGTCTGTGTGAGGCCGGTGTGTGTCTCTGTGAGGCCTGTGTGTGTCTGTGTGAGGCTGGTGTGTGTCTGTGTGAGGCTGGTGTGTGTCTGTGTGAGGCTGGTGTGTGTCTGTGTGAGGCTGGTGTGTGTCTGTGTGAGGTTTGTGTGTGTCTCTGTGAGGCCTGTGTGTGTCTCTGTGAGGCCTGTGTGTGTCTGTGTGAGGCCGGTGTGTGTCTCTGTGAGGCCTGTGTGTGTCTGTGTGAGGCTGGTGTGTGTCTGTGTGAGGCTGGTGTGTGTCTGTGTGAGGCTGGTGTGTGTCTGTGTGAGGCTGGTTTGTGTCTGTGTGAGGTTTGTGTGTGTCTCTGTGAGGCCTGTGTGTGTCTGTGTGAGGCTGGTGTGTGTCTGTGTGAGGTTGGTGTGTGTCTGTGTGAGGCTGGTGTGTGTCTGTGTGAGGCCGGTGTGTGTCTGTGTGAGGCCGGTGTGTGTCTGTGTGAGGCTGGTGTGTGTCTGTGTGAGGCCGGTGTGTGTCTGTGTGAGGCTGGTGTGTGTCTGTGTGAGGTTGGTGTGTGTCTGTGTGAGGCCTGTGTGTGTCTCTGTGAGGCCTGTGTGTGTCTGTGTGAGGCCGGTGTGTGTCTGTGTGAGGCCTGTGTGTGTCTGTGTGAGGCTGGTGTGTGTCTGTGTGAGGCTGGTGTGTGTCTGTGTGAGGCTGGTGTGTGTCTGTGTGAGGTTTGTGTGTGTCTGTGTGAGGCTGGTTTGTGTCTGTGTGAGGTTTGTGTGTATCTATGTGAGGCTGGAGGTAAAGTTGTATTAGCTTCAGTAAACAGGAGACAACTTTAAGCTTACGGCTTGGCTTGTTGTTTTTGTCTGAGTGTGGATTCTCTCTCTCGCAGCAGTGCCCACCTCTAACCACTTCAGACGCTTAACCAAGCTGGACCCCATCCCAAAAGGCTGCCAAAAGTAGAACGGTTTGGACCGCTTTAATGTTTTGAGAAGTGGAAACAGCCCTGTCCCACCCCATTCCGTCCTGAAAAAGTGCTTAAAGAGAAACAACATAAATAGGCACGGTAAGGCAAGTTTATTTGTAAAGCACAATTCATACACAGAGTAATTCAAAGTGCTTTACAGAAAAAAAAGACAAGTGAAAAGTACACAGACAAGAATTACCAAAATATTGGCAACACTTTAATGTGACCATCATGTTACCGTCTCTGGCTCCTTCTTCTGGTCTTCCACCAGACCTGCACATGCACTGTAGGTGTAGGGGTCCATCTAAACCGGCCTTAGTAAATGAAAGTGAGTCAGTGTTTGTCTTGTCATTGTCCATGATGCACCCCGCCTCTGGCCCAAAGTAGTCGCGAAAGGCAACATCCCTCCAGCAGAAAGGAATACACACATTTCTGAAAGCCTTTTGGTTGATTAAAGGTCCCTGTTATAAAGTTGTTTCCACCTCAAAAACAGACCTGGACTACTATTTTGTTTCATTCACGTAAATGAGTAACCTTGTTTGCTGAGCTGCTGCCCATTTCAAGAGCTAATTTATCCATCTGTTAGCATCATGTTACTAAAATAGGCGTTGTTATTAGCCTTTTTCTGCTCTGTCCAGTCCCCATCATTGCCAGCAGGGGGCGACAGACACCTAATCCAAGTGTTCTCTGCAAATTGAAAGTATCAGCTCTCCAAAAAAGACCTAAAAAGATACATATATATTATTTTAAGTTATAAAACGTGAAATACTAAGGTAAGAGTTACACTTCCTTCAAATGCTAACCAGAACAATTTACCTTTTTACCATTTCTCCATTGAAGCACATTGCGCACATTCAAAGTACGTTGTAAAAATCTGCCTCTAAAAGCCACATGATTGGCCTAATTCAGCCCGAGATCATGCCTCTGCCTCACAGTACAAGTGATTACTATTGAGCGGTAAAGCTGCAGGTTATGTACAAGTTACGCTGCCATTGAGAAGTTCTAAGAGCCGGCTAATTATCTGTTTTTAGAGCTTATTATCTGCAAGTGGAGAGTCCATTGAACGCCACTTCTCTTTGACGCCTGCAGAGCTAATGCAGCCTGTGGTGATGCATGTAAAGCAGAGATATATAGGATACCCCTCTCGTCCTTACGCTGGACCTCTTTATAGCGCCGCCAGACACTTTATTTCCTATAATAAAGTCCCACTTAGAGCAGTATGGAAATGATAGAGGTGTTACACATGGCTCCCAGTGCAGCCATCAGGCCAAAGTGCTGCAGGAAAACCACACGATTAATCAAACGGGCTGGGTCTGCACATTCAGAGCAGAGCGACCTTTTTGTGTGTGTGTGTGTGTGTGTGTGTGTGAGAGAGAGGCATTGACTGAGGAGGCCTAATGCTCAGAGGAAAGGAATAGCCCATACAATATGACATGACAACTAAATCTAGTTCAGAAAGCTTTAAAGAAAGATGCACTACCACATTTTTTACCCTAGGAAAGCTAATAATTCAGTTAATAGCAGTGTAATAGAAGTCATATCTGAAAATATGAGACTCAAAATCCATACTCAAGTAAAAGTACTGTTACTTAAAGCAGCACTACCTGATTTTGTGACTGTAAAAGTGATGTGTCTAAAAAAATGTTGACTTTGAATGATACACTCCCGTTTCCCAATTCGTCTCCTTGGCGACGCTCTATCACAGTCTCACACAAACCTGGAAGTATGTACACAGCCAGGAGCTATCACAATAACACAGCACAGATCTGGAGTTTGCTTTTAATTCTTTAAAATAAAAAATAAAAATACTGTGAATAAGCTATACATTTTGAGCTCCTTCACATTATTCCTGATAGATTCTGGATAGATAAAGGATGTATTGACCAATCAGAGCGCTCCTGTCCTATGAAAGCGTGTGATTGGTTAAACAAAAACCTTTATAACACAGCCCACAGGTGACCTCAAAGTCTCATTTTTTTCCTCAGATGACTTCTGTTATGCTGCACTAATAACTAAATAATTATCTTTACCAAAATACAAGGTAAAAGAAATCAAGTAGTTCAGCTTTAAAAAAAATAGGATTACTCAAGTAGAAGTAAACGTACTTAATAAAAATTTTAAAAGTTAAAGTAAATATGTATTGAGTGTAAAATGTACCCAAGTATAAAGTATG
Organism: Bostrychus sinensis; assembly: GCA_020698575.1. Lineage (NCBI taxonomy): Eukaryota > Metazoa > Chordata > Actinopteri > Gobiiformes > Eleotridae > Bostrychus > Bostrychus sinensis. Next base: position 8,483,531 of record CM036247.1, read on the forward strand.
AATGTTTCAGCAAATATCTTCTTTTTCACCCAGAACCTTCTGCAAGTTAAGCGCACCAACCACTACACCACAGCGGACAAAATCTACTTCTACTTATTTAGATGCTAGTTTTACTTAAATGTACTCAGGTAAAATATTTAACCAACAGTCTGTGTTTTTGTAATGTTTTTGAAAAGAATCTATGGGGAAAACAGTAGCTACCTGTCGCTCCCAACCACTTTCCAAGTAGCTCCCCAAAGGCTGAATCCTACATAAGATGGATTTGTCAAATTTGATTTATCACTTGGAAAACCAACTGGTGTATGTATCTGATCAAGTTAATAGGTCCTGACCCGTTGTGCACAAAAATATTAGGCTATTATTAGGTTGTTTGTGTGTCAGTTGCTACACACTTGTATGTTCACATGCAGGTAACTAAATATGTTTGTTAATAATAAAAAAAATGTTACAAAATAAAAATAAAATGTTATAAATAAATGTTATAAAACACAAGTAGCTCTCTGCCATTTTCATTTTATAAAAGTAGTTCTGTGGGGAAAAAGGTTGAAGACTCCTGACATAGATTGTTAAATGTAGTGAACTTTCAAGCATGGGATTGTCTTATTTTTTAAGGCCTCAATACACCGAGGCGACTCCCAGACTGCCACCGAAAAGACGGAGCGACAGTTCATCTCTTCCCGTCTCCTCTCGTTCCCTCCCGTTTCTTCACGTCGCATGACCTTTTTCCCTCTTCATACACCGAAGTGACAACCGACCTAAAGACCGTGTCTTGCGCATGCATGTGATGTAATTACCCCCCCAAAGCGGCAGATGGCGCTAGCCAGTGAACAAAGATAAACGGAAGTGACACAATGTTTGCGGAGTACATGTGCATGTAGCGCGCCTTGGTCTGCCACTGTTCTCAGCTTGTTTGAACATTTGAGAAGCGTGATCATGGCCGGTTTGGACATTGTTTTGTGTGGATTAGGTGCCGCTGCTCTGTTACTTGAAGAAGATAACTTTCCGCACGGAATTGCGAAAAATGCAAAAATGGTGACCGTACGCTGCCACAGCGGTTTTCACCTCTCGTCACTCCGTCACTTCCGCTAAAATTCCCGTGAGCTGATTGGCGCGGCAGCTGTAGTGCTAGGCCTATCAGAGCGCTTCGTGCCAAAGACCAAAGACGCCGATTCAACAACAACAAGGCCAATCGGCAGGAAACTGGTCAGACGGCCTCCGTCCTGGAGCGATGGGGGCAGACGGCGCATACAGATCAAAAGGATGGAAATGAGCGATGTGGAAGAACCGTTCAGACGGCTTCAGACGGGCGATCGTCGCCTTGGTGTATGGAGGCCTTTAAGGGGGCCATGATGCTCTCGACTTTGGGAGGTCCAGCTGGAAAGATACCAATTCCATCTTTGGCTCCAACCGCTCATCCACAAAACAACATGAAAAGAGAAAATGAAAGACAAAAGAAAAGCAAAGAGCAACTCTGACATTAAACATGTCTTATCAGAATTATAACTCCACGTCACAGCAAAATTAGCCTCAGTATGAAAAAAAACTGACAAAACTGCCTATTAAGAACACTGTTCCAGCACCATGGACAGCGCCAAGGACCACATACTGTATTTACATTTGCACTCATATTACAATTCTCTCTTTGTGCCAGTCCCAAGCGTGAATAAATTGGGTTGTGTCAGGAAAGGGCATCTAGCCTAAAACCTGTATAGCACTATAAATAACAATGATCAAGAATTAACCCTCCAGGCCTATAAAAAAAAAAGCTACAGATGAAGAATAAAAACGTAAGTGCTCATGATTCTCCAGCACAGACACTTGGACAAATGGACAAATGCAAATGTCTATTATCTATCTCACATATGAGCAGGCCACACAGGCTTATCAGAATGCATTTTCAATTTTCCTTAATGTGAGACAGTGGCACGTTCCTCACAAGTGGAAATCCGGCGAGGAGAAATCATTTCGATGGATGAATCTATTTTACAGAAATTGTATCAGCGAGAGAGAAAAGAGCGGCGCTGAGATGAAAGCAGACGTTTTCCTGGGCTTTCACTCAGTCACATCCAGGGGGTTTAATGATCTAAGAATTCAATAAAGATACAGCGCCGCACTGTCCCCCAGCAGATCTCCACACACTTTTAAACACAAAAGTCAAGCCTGAACGTCACCAACTATAGCTGCTTTTATTTGCTTTTATTTTATGAATAAATGTAAAACTCAACCAATTTGCCACTTCAAAATACTAATACATGACTTTTGTAGCTTATTTTAAAGGACCGCCTTTAAAAAAAATCACATTCCTTCTTTTTTTTAAACCGCAAAGAATTTTTATTTTTTTATTTTTTTATCATTAACCCGTCATGCAAAAGTGAATTCATTTAAATTTTTTTAACCCTCTAAATTCCAGTTTGTTTACATAATTCCCACATATTTGTAAATAAAACATTAAATATTTACTATTTAAGATGCAAAGTGTTTTTTGTTTGTGCAGGGATTACCAGTCCTGGACAGGTCTCTGATTAGCCCTAACATGGATTTTAATACTTTTTTTTTTTTTTTTTTTTTGTGCCATTACAAAAAATCTTCTGAAAGTCAGGTTTCTCTTCTTAAAGCACTAAAAGGCTGAGCTACACCCACTGTTAACTAATGGGAATTATAAGGTAAGTATTTCCCACAATGCAATGAGAAAATGGTGGATCCAAAGGTGATTTTGTGTGTGTGTGTATTGTTTAGCCTCTGACTGAGTTACAGAGGAATTAATGTGATTTAACATGTTTGTATTGCAATGGCAGTGGAGTAAAAATAAGTGATTTTGATGTAAGACAATGGGCCAAAAAAAAAAAAAAAAAAAAAAAAAAAATCTAAAATTTATTTATTAATGAACATCTTTGTCAAATATCATCGCCTTAGCATAAGAAATGCCAAAATGTGAGCAAAAAATATATTTGAAAATACCCTAAAAGGGATCCAGGAAGGCTGAAGGTTAATTAATCATCTCAGGAGCCAGTGTGATGTCGATATGAGTTGTTGCAGGGTGAATAAAGCCCCCCTGCACCTCCCCTTGGTGTATCTTGGTGAAAAAAAACAAAAAACAGCCTTGCAAGAATGGGAGCACCGACCCAGAAGTCTCCCTGAAGTCTTGGGTCTCACAAGAAAAGCCACACGTCCTGTTTGCCCTAACAACAAACTGACAGTGCTTTATTTTCTTAGATGTGTGCCATGGGAGAGGGAAGCTGTGTACGGATATGAAACAGCTAAAACATCAAAGAAACCAGCGCAGTTCCACTTTAAAGTTTAGCGCTTAGTTTAGCATTAGCCCGATGCTAATCAGCAATTATCTCCACCTCCTTAAATATTATGTCTTATATTGTCAATTTCTATCTACGTTTTATTTTGCGTTTTATATATTTTTCTTTTGTAACCTTGTTTGTCTGTGTAACATCTGTAGACTTTTTTGTTTGTTTTTTGAGGATAACGTTTTGTGTTGATTCAAATGGCATAGATTTTGCCTCAGGTGTATATTTTTGGATTAATTTTCAGATTTCAGGATTTTTTTTTTTCAAAAAATCCTCTTAAAAAGGTGTCTAAAAAATAGTCACACCTTTTCCCCTGAGAATTTTTTTTATGCCATTGACTCTCATTAAAATTACATTTTTATAATACATTGTCACTGCAATATAATTTCACATTTTTATCAAGTATTTCATGGATTCATGATAGTGAGGGATTGGAATTTTAGTTTTTATTGTTTTTTACTAAGTGGTGCCATTTCCCCCAAATATAATAGACAGAGGTATAAATTTGGAGATGGCCACATTAGTGTTTGTATAAATGATCAAGCCTACAAAGCAAATAAAAAACATTTTTTGAACTAAAATGATTTGGGTGTGTTTTAGGGTTGTCATAAATTGGTGTGAAAGTGTTTGTTGAGAAATGAGTTTGTTTGTGTTTCTGTGAGCACAAATCCAAAATGTAGTTCTTACAGAGATGTGCACATCAGGGCAAAGTAGAAAAAGTGCCCAGACTGAGCAGAGCCTTGTTTGTGCTGGATGTGTACGCACCACATAAACTGGAATTTAAGGGGTTACATTTTATATACAGATGCTATGTATGATGAGGACTGAAGTTGATCATAAAATCAACAATGTTTTTTTGACCTATCTATTATTATGTAATTTTTCTATTGCAATTCTTTTTTTTGTGTGCTCAGGGTGAAAGGTTGGACTAAAAAGTTAGGGCTGTAGGACGGTTAATTATGGTACTAGGAAAGCCAAATATTTGTGGTACTTTTTGGTAGTTTGATAATCACTCCTCTAATCCAATCTATAAAGGCTGCTTTCTTACATTTGTCTGTACAAAAACCTTAATTTGAACACAGCGTTATCATAAAAGTAACCAAAGCAGGAGCTGCAGTGATGGCCTCAAGAACAAACGGTGCAAATAAATCTTCGTGTGTGTGCGTTTTGGCCAAAGGGATATGAGATTTTAGCCTGTCAAAGGCTCTGAAGCAGGACGGGGCTCTCTATCGCCTCTGTTTTAATACAGATAAAGGTGAGTGAATAGGAAGAGGCCCAGCGCAGGACCGCCGCGAAGGGTCCATCTGTAAAGTGTTCCACATGCGGTGTGCAAAATCTCCTATCACCATATCTTGTTTGTTGTGTGCCGCAGAGCCATTTACTGCTACTATATCACACAGGGGTGACCTCAGCATCGGCACAGAGGAAATCAAAACAAGCAGGAAGTGGAGGAGAAGAATAAAAAACGACGAGTGGTCCGCAGATGGTAATAAAGCTTCGGACAGAGTGGCGAGGAGATAAGGGCTGGTACAGGACTGTTTGTTAGCTCAGTGCAGCAGATCTGGAGTCACACAGGTTTTGTTGGTTTACAAAGTTAGACTAAGAGCCTCCGAAAAATGATTTAAAGATTGCAAGTATACAGCTGCTATTGAGAGATTTCCTGCTATTTTTTTATACTCTACATGGCATCAGAATGGATTATTAAGCTCACCTTAAACGTCTAGCTCTGAGTTTAGTGTTCGCCATCCCACACTTACTTTATCTCTGCCTCATTAAACTTTGTGTCTCAAAGGGAGCCAGATAATTACATTCACAATATCTGATCCGGAAAAAATAAAAGAAGAAGCATAATTTCACTTTAACAAATCACAGGGGGTGTAATGATGTTTTTGCAATGATACTTTACATATTGATTAAAATAGTTTTGATACAATTTGCTAATTTAGAACAATACGATTCGATACGATTCAACTCCTTCATATCAACAATTGATACCGCAACTTTTTGCCAAAAATCATTGCGGCTGGGATTGATTATGTCCAGTAAACTGAGATGAATTAATATTAAGAGAGTAACAGAGATTAATATTTAATTAAAAACACAAAAATTACATCTTAAAAGACGTATCTGGTTTTATTTCAACATTTCAATATTTTCAGTATTATTCACTGATTTTTCATGTATTGATATACACCACCTAGAAAACGATACGATTCGATATAAGGTGATGTGTATCGATATCGTTGTATGTAATAATCTAATCTAAAAAATAAAATCAAAGAATCAAGAACAATAATTGTATTTAGAAAGTATGAAACTGGTAATCAAACTGATGGCCTGTGATAGTGTTTACAGTCTTGTAATGAAAAGAATTGTAAAGGACTAAATTGTTGTGTAAAGTGTGTATAGCGTTGATGCTGTAAAATCAGACTGAAACAGCTTTAGTAGAAGGAAAGAGCTACAATCCTTATGTTTAAAATGGGCAGATAATCTAAGATTACTCTTCTTTCTGCTCCTTTTCATTCATTTTTTTTTTGCTGACATGAATTGTCTATGCTTTTTCTTTTAAATTATGAATAAAATTTAAAAAAAATCATAGGAATAAAAAGTCCGCACAGTTCGATATAGTTACTGTATTATTACACCCCTAGGCAACATTTAGTAAATACTGCATTGTTGATGTGAAATGCATTAGCTCAGTAGGTAGAGCTGTTCATCCATTAACCAGAAGTTTGATGGTGAACTTAAAACATGGCCATAGTTTAATAAGAGTAACTTTTAGTTTATTATTTACCTTTTGAATCCTCTACTACAGCCATTCCCAAAGTCAGGAGCGTCACGGCCCTTAAATTTAACAAAATCCCACATGGACCCCAAAAATACAACTTCCCTCAATCCCAAATTTTATTTTCATGTTTTTCTCCATATATTTCTATAAAAACATTACAAAAGACACTGACTATTGGCTAAAAAGTGTTTTAAAGTTAGATTTTTAAACAAATACACTCTAAAAAAAATAAAATGCTGCAAAAACTCAATAACTTAAGGCAAAGGATCCCTCAAGATTTTTGGGGCCAACTCAAAATCTCAAGTTTTCCACACTTTCACTTAATTTGATGTGCATATGTCTAAAAACTTTATTTATTCTTTTGTTAAATGTAGTATATTTAGTTTTTATTATTATCAATAATACTTTTTCTGAACAGTGGAGTCAGTTCGCTGTAAGATGAGTTGGAAAAAATAAAGATAGTGAGTAAAACTTAAAATTTCATGTTTTTAGACATATGAACGTTAAATTTGGTGAATAAAAAAATATTAGCTTGTTGAAACTTGAGATTTTGAGTTGATCACCAAAACTCAAAAATCTTGAGGGATCCTGTTGCCTTGAGTTTTTGCAGCATTGTTTTTTACAGTGCATTTCAAACTCAATTTCTTTTTATGTACTTAATATAGACAGCCGCTGGGGGCCCCCCTGCAGTACCTTCGCGGACTCAGACCCCACTTTGGGAACCACTGCTCTACTACATAAAACATCCTTGAGTCTTGATATTCGCTCATTTATCTTGCTAACGCTACTGAAAACACCAACCTCCTCCTCCATGTTGGCTGCGCTCAGGCTCAAACGGAGCAAAGGATCATGGTCTATGTAGTTCTCTTTGCTTTTTACCACACCGCTGCAACAAAACTATGCATTTTTGCTCAAGTGTGTGATATCGTACGACTCTACATAAGCAACTATTTTAGGATGTTACCTCTTTACACTGCTGATCCCGTCCTGCCAGACAAACTCCTTTCTTGTTTTACACAAAGAAGTTAGTCTGGGATCCCTTCACTTGAGTTTCATTTCTGTGGGTGCAATGATCACAGGGAGAGTAACCAATCAGAGAAAACAAGGGCGGGACGTAAGCAGTGGGGAGACACTAAAAACCAAGCATTTCACCCGGGTTGGCCTGGTTTAGCGGGACGTTGTCATGAAAACTCTGGTGCACATCTGCAACTCATTATGCTAATTTTGACGATAAATAATGATTTTATTTGTCAAACTGGTTAAGGTTAGGGTTAGGATCAGTTTATTTTATGTTATTAGTGCAAGTATGTGGCAGTAAAATGTTATTTGTCAAATTTTTTCTCTTTCGGTGCTGACAACATAACAATGAACCAAGCCTTATCCCTTAATCCAGCCGTTCCCAAAGTCAGGACGGTTGTGGCCCCCTTAAATTTCCGAAAATCCCTCATGGACCCCCAACGATAAAACTTCCCTCTATTAAAAAGACTCTACCATGTTTTTCTCCACGTTCTTTTATAAAAACATTACAAAAAACATTGATTATTGACTAAAAGTTGTTTTAAAGTAATATTTTAAAACAAGTGTACAACTGTAATTCATTTCAAATGTTTTTTATGTACTTATTGTTTTTAGGTACTTAATATTTTCATTGACTTTTTATATTTTTGTATGTTTTATTTATTTTTTTGAATCAAAACCATGTGTCTGAAATAATAATAATAAAAAATAAATAAATTCAAATTGAAATTGAAATATAGACAGCCTCTGGGGGCCCCCCTGTAGCACCTTCGCGGACCCCCAGGGGGCCCCGGACCCCACTTTGGGAACCGCTGCCTTAATCCATCAAATAAACTCTTTATTTATCATTTATTACTTGTTTATTCAAGATAAGTTGACTTAAACAGTCACCTACCGAGTGTGTGACGTAAGGCATTAGCCCCCGTCCCCGGGAGAAATGCCTGGTTTTTATTTAGTCCCATAAGCAGAGCGCCTCTGACCCAAACAAACATGGACTGTTGTAGTTTTTTCAAGTCGCTGTATTATGAGCAGCTCTGTTCTTATTTCTGAACGGCGACAGCAGCAGAAGCCAGTTGTTCAAAGAAAATTTGTTTGAATCTCGTTGTTACATCAGATGTCAGGACTTTACTGTTGTTGAAATGGCCACAAGACAAAAAAACACAGACTTCAGCAGACTCAAGAAAAGAAGTTATTAAATTTGCTCTGGTGGCCTCTTGGTTATTTTTTATAAAATGATTGTGATAGGCCAGTTCCAAATCGATTGAGGGGAAACAGTTCGCTTTTACTGAGGAACCAGACTCTCCTGCTTTCGATAAGCAAGTAGGTTTGTATGTCCAATTTCACACTTTTGCCTAAATTTCTTTCTTTATATTTCCCTGTTCAGATGCCAGGCCTGTTTTGGAAACGTCCTGATGTGCCTCCTTCACTCTGCAGCGGACTGTGCCGTCTCCGCTCACACAAACAATACAATATGTTTATCACTGATAAAGAATATGAATAAAGCGAATCTCTGTGGGAACCATGAAAAAGCACTTTCCTTCCTCTAACTCTAACTTCTTCTCTTTTTTTTTTCTTCTTTTTTTTTGGGGGGTGGCTCTATATATTCGGAGCTTCAAATCGGTCCGGGCAGAGTTCCAGCGCAGAGGAAAGAGGAGAGTGCTTTTGAGTTGTGTGTGATGAATGGCTTCTCGGGGCTAAAAATTGGGAAAGCACTTGTTTATGGCAGAAACATAATGTACTATAAATTCCACCTCCACTTTCCCCGCTCCCAGATAACATTTGATCCAATTCGGTGCCTGCTTCCTCTGCTGATTAAAAGGCACTCTCTCCACAAAGCACTTCTCTGCTGCAGCTGCTACAACCACAAAATATCTCCTCCCCATTTACTCTGCACTGCCACTGTCCCGAACGCGCCGTCTGTCCTCTGCCAGGTCACTTTCTCCTGGTGTTTCCTGTCTGTTCTTTCCCCAAAAAACTTTATATAGTTAGTTTTAGTAAAAGGATTAGACAGGACAAAAAAGGGACTGAACCAGGACTAAATAAGGACTAAAACCTACACTACACTAGGACTGCCCCTGGACTGAACAAGGATGAAAAGAAGGACGAAACAAGAACTAAACCAGGAAGAATCTTGGACTAAACCAGGACAAAACCAGAACTAGGACGAATCTAAGACTAAACCAGGATGAATCTAGGACTAAGACAGTTCTAAGCTAGGCCTAAGCCAAAACTAAACATGAAAATAAATCAGGACAAAACCATAACTAAACAAGAACAAATTTGGGACTAAACTATGGCTAATCCAAACCAGGTCAAAGCCAGGACGAAACCAGAACTAAAACAGGATTAATCTAGGACTAAATCAGGTCTAAGCTAGGGACAAAGCCAGAGCTAAACAAGAGGCTAAACCAGAACAAAACCAGATTTAAAGAATGAACCTAGGTCTAAGCCAGGACGAAACCAAAACTAAACCAGGACTAATCAAGGACTACACTGTAAAAAAAAATCTGTAAATTTGACGGTAAAAAATTGGCAGCTGTGGTTGCCAGAATTCTACCGTAAAAATTATAAGAGGCCTTTATTTCATTTTACAGTATAATTTTATCACAAATGTTGTTTTTACAGTTTTTGACTTGAGTTTTTATTATTATTTACTGTAAAATTAAGTTATTAATCTTACAAAAAATAGATTAACTGTATATTTTACAGTTTGCGGCTTACTGTAAAATTAAAGTTATCTTTTAAAAAGGTGTTAAACTGTAATAAACACAGGACTCAATTATTTAAACAGTGCTATACTGTATACATTACAAAAAATAAAACTAAAAAATACAATTTTGCCTTATTTTTAATATTACAGTTAATTACCGTAACCAAAACAGTATTTTACCGATATATCAATTACGGTCTTTTACTGTTGAAAATTTTACAGATTTTTACCATGAAATCTACAGATATTTTTTACAGTGTAAGCCAGAATTAATTCAAGTCCAAAAACCCAATGACTATGAATCTAGGACTAAACCAAGACTTATCTAGGACTAAACAGGATAAAACAGGAATAAAACTGGCTTTAAAATTAAACCACCAGAGGATGCCCTGCGTACCACCAGCAGTACCCATCCCACAGCTTGAGAACTACTGTTTTACCCCCACCCAGAGTCAGAAGTGTGCTCTGTGGCAGCCTTTTCTTTGGTCTCTCTGTTTCTTTTTTTCTTTTCTGATTAGACCTGAAACCTCAGGGCCAGGGCTTCTCTCTTTGTTCTTGGCCTCAGCTGCAGAATTACAACTGATGTAAAAAGACAGAGCAGTGTCTATTTTTATTTCTTTTTTGCAATTTTCTTTGAGTCTCAAGTCCTGTCCTTTATTAAAAAGCAGATGACAAACCCATTCAACATTATCAATATACAGTATCTTATCCATGCACCACCTCAGAGACGGATAGCAGTGTGGTTTCAGTTCTGGCGGCAGCAACACATCTCAAAGACGTTGGGACAGGGGCAACAAAAGACTGGAAATGTTGTGATGTTACTGCAAAAAGAGCTGGAGGAGCATTCTGCGACTGATCAGACAAATGTTTGCGTCTGTTTCAGCCTTGCGTCCGGCGTCCAGAGAGGAGCGCTCGGACGTATCTCCAAAGAAACAAAACAAAATGTGACAGACGATAACGGGTTAGCCAGATATAAAGCTCAAAAAAGGAAAAAAATGGAGGTGAGTGCTTCGTGGGTGCTCAGGTAAACATAAAGAAACAAGTCTAAAGGCATTGGAAAAAGTGAAGAAATGAGCAAAAACCAAAAACAAGCAACATTTGGCTGTATATTGATCAGATGGAGACAACAAAGATGAATTTTGTAACTGTATTTTCTTCTTGAAAACTACATTTGGATTAGGATTTTACATAAATACTGATTATAAAAAACACATAGCTGCTAAATTAGGCTTAAATAAGATGCATAAAGAGCCATTTAGGAGCCATAAGACTTCTGAGACTTCTAAAGGGAGCAAAAAGAGTCGAAACTTTTTTAAAAAGCCAGTCGTCCATCACTTGCAGCGAGACATCTGTCACCCCTGAGAGGAAATAACCCAGCATGCCTCCTGTCACCTGTGGTATGCCATACACTGTAAAAAAAAAAAAAAAAAAAAATCAGTAAAATTAGTAAGTTAGTGTAAAAAAAATCTGGTGACAATATAAAACTTTACAAAGAATTACCTTCATTTTTCCATTGCAGTCACATAAAGCATTTTTTTATGCAGTCATAGATCAGGCAGAATAAAGCTTAGTTTAATGTAAAAGTCACCAGATTTTTTTTTTTATGGTAAAATTCTGCTGCCAATATTTTAATGTAAATGTTACAGATTTTTTTTTTTTTTTTTCAATGTATATTTTTAACTCCATACCTCTGATCTTGAGCTTTACTTATGTACCTCGTGGGAAATAGTCCAAAGATGAAATGAGACAATGGATATTAAATAATAAAATATGAAAGAATAATTGGCTGCAGTCATCTCTGAACGCACGTAAAACAAGAAAGGAAAAGCTACAGTCACAAATATCGATTTCTTGCGTAACACAATTACTCCACATGAAGATAAATATTTCCTATCGACGCAGGTTAAACAGCTCTAAACTGCGGCGAAGGTTGAGCCAAAGTTAACTGTCGGGATCGGTTTCTGAAATTGCCTTTTCAGCCCGAGCACTTTATGGAATCGATGGCCTGAATAAGAAGCGATTAATTGACCTTGCAGCTCTGTGTGAAGCTGTTTCTTCATGAGCTCTGCAAAAAACTGAAGAATGAAAAGATGCTCAGTCGTACGTCGCGTTAAGATGCAGATGTTTGAAAAGTAAAGTATGAGAAGCTGGAGGATGAGTAACAGCAGCGGTCTCTGCATGCAGCTGGATAAAAACATTCAGAATCTTTACCTTTACATTTCTGCACAATTGTTTTTTATGTGCTGTTGTAAAAAAAATAAACCAGGTCTAAACCAGGTCTAAACCAGGGCTAAACCAGGACTAAACCAGGTCTAAACCAGGACTAAACCAGGACTAAACCAGGTCTAAACCAGGGCTAAACCAGGTCTAAACCAGGACTAAACCAGGTCTACACCAGGACTAAACCAGGTCTAAACCAGGACTAAACCAGAGCTAAACCAGGTCTAAACCAGGTCTAAACCAGAGCTAAACCAGGACTAAACCAGGTCTAAACCAGGGCTAAACCAGGACTAAACCAGGTCTAAACCAGGACTAAACCAGGTCTAAACCAGGACTAAACCAGGTCTAAACCAGGACTAAACCAGGGCTAAACCAGGACTAAACCAGGTCTAAACCAGGACTAAACCAGGTCTAAACCAGGACTAAACCAGGGCTAAACCAGGACTAAACCAGGTCTAAACCAGGACTAAACCAGGACTAAACCAGGACTAAACCAGGTCTAAACCAGGGCTAAACCAGGTCTAAACCAGGACTAAACCAGGTCTAAACCAGGACTAAACCAGGGCTAAACCAGGGCTAAACCAGGACTAAACCAGGGCTAAACCAGGACTAAACCAGGACTAAACCAGGTCTAAACCAGGACTAAACCAGGGCTAAACCAGGGCTAAACCAGGGCTAAACCAGGACTAAACCAGGGCTAAACCAGGACTAAACCAGGACTAAACCAGGACTAATCCAGGTCTAAACCAGGACTAAACCAGGTCTAAACCAGGTCTAAACCAGGACTAAACCAGGTCTAAACCAGGACTAAACCAGGTCTGCACCAGGACTAAACCAGGTCTAAACCAGGACTAAACCAGGACTAAACCAGGTCTAAACCAGGACTAAACCAGGTCTAAACCAGGACTAAACCAGGGCTAAACCAGGACTAAACCAGGTCTAAACCAGGGCTAAACCAGGACTAAACCAGGTCTAAACCAGGACTAAACCAGGTCTAAACCAGGACTAAACCAGGGCTAAACCAGGACTAAACCAGGTCTAAACCAGGACTAAACCAGGTCTAAACCAGGACTAAACCAGGGCTAAACCAGGACTAAACCAGGACTAAACCAGGTCTAAACCAGGACTAAACCAGGGCTAAACCAGGGCTAAACCAGGACTAAACCAGGGCTAAACCAGGACTAAACCAGGACTAAACCAGGTCTAAACCAGGACTAAACCAGGGCTAAACCAGGGCTAAACCAGGGCTAAACCAGGACTAAACCAGGGCTAAACCAGGACTAAACCAGGACTAAACCAGGACTAATCCAGGTCTAAACCAGGACTAAACCAGGTCTAAACCAGGTCTAAACCAGGACTAAACCAGGTCTAAACCAGGACTAAACCAGGTCTGCACCAGGACTAAACCAGGTCTAAACCAGGACTAAACCAGGACTAAACCAGGTCTAAACCAGGACTAAACCAGGTCTAAACCAGGACTAAACCAGGGCTAAACCAGGACTAAACCAGGTCTAAACCAGGACTAAACCAGGTCTAAACCAGGACTAAACCAGGGCTAAACCAGGGCTAAACCAGGACTAAACCAGGGCTAAACCAGGACTAAACCAGGTCTAAACCAGGGCTAAACCAGGACTAAACCAGGTCTAAACCAGGACTAAACCAGGTCTAAACCAGGACTAAACCAGGGCTAAACCAGGGCTAAACCAGGACTAAACCAGGGCTAAACCAGGGCTAAACCAGGACTAAACCAGGTCTAAACCAGGACTAAACCAGGTCTAAACCAGGACTAAACCAGGGCTAAACCAGGGCTAAACCAGGACTAAACCAGGGCTAAACCAGGACTAAACCAGGTCTAAACCAGGGCTAAACCAGGACTAAACCAGGTCTAAACCAGGACTAAACCAGGTCTAAACCAGGACTAAACCAGGGCTAAACCAGGACTAAACCAGGTCTAAACCAGGACTAAACCAGGTCTAAACCAGGACTAAACCAGGGCTAAACCAGGGCTAAACCAGGACTAAACCAGGGCTAAACCAGGACTAAACCAGGTCTAAACCAGGACTAAACCAGGGCTAAACCAGGGCTAAACCAGGACTAAACCAGGGCTAAACCAGGACTAAACCAGGACTAAACCAGGGCTAAACCAGGACTAAACCAGGTCTAAACCAGGACTAAACCAGGGCTAAACCAGGGCTAAACCAGGACTAAACCAGGGCTAAACCAGGACTAAACCAGGACTAAACCAGGGCTAAACCAGGACTAAACCAGGTCTAAACCAGGACTAAACCAGGGCTAAACCAGGGCTAAACCAGGACTAAACCAGGGCTAAACCAGGGCTAAACCAGGACTAAACCAGGTCTAAACCAGGGCTAAACCAGGACTAAACCAGGTCTAAACCAGGACTAAACCAGGTCTAAACCAGGACTAAACCAGGGCTAAACCAGGACTAAACCAGGTCTAAACCAGGACTAAACCAGGTCTAAACCAGGACTAAACCAGGGCTAAACCAGGGCTAAACCAGGACTAAACCAGGGCTAAACCAGGACTAAACCAGGTCTAAACCAGGACTAAACCAGGGCTAAACCAGGGCTAAACCAGGACTAAACCAGGGCTAAACCAGGTTTGGGAACTGCTGCTTGGAGAAAAAGGAGCTCTGTCTGAATGAATGGTCCACATCTCAGTGCTTAAATATTCTCTGCCTTTGTTTTATGAACCCAGCTCACTCTGGATGATGTTTTGTGGTTTTACACTTTCTGTTTTAGACTTTTCTGTTTTAGCTTAAAATGACACCACTTTCAGAAAATAGGAGCAGAAAACAGAGGCATTATGCTGTTACACAGATAACCTTTTTTTTTTTAAGTTGGAAAACGCCTGAAAGTAAATTCTGTTTTTTTTTTTGTTTGTTTTTTTTTTACTAGAAATAATTTTAGCTTTTAGTTGCACAGTGGTTTTTCCTCGTCTGACCACTTCAGGTAAAACAAAAGGTGTTATCACAGCTGGGTTTGCTCACAGCTCTCCAGTAATTTACTGATGTTTTAGATTTGAAATGTTGCCAACTATTGCCTTTGAGTAAGGATTTAGATTTGTATCACCAAAACCAGAAGCTTGATTAAGCTTATTCATTTAAAATATGAAAATATTTGCAGTATAATTTGTCCATCTGTAACCTGTGTGCAGTGTTTCTGTTATGTTGTGTTTTAATTGTTTTGAAAAATACCAAAATAAAACTAAAAGTGAATGTAGCTTCAGGAGAACGCTCAGGTTTTTGGTTTCTCTCTGGGAACAATGTGTTTCTGTGTTACCTTAGCCTGTGGTTCTCCTGAGGTTTTTTAGTATTGGTTCACACAAACATTATTTTAACATTTTGTGTTTGCTGGGAACACTGTAAAAAAAAAAAAAAAATCTCAAGGGAACAGGATTCCTCGAGATTTTTGAGTTTTGAGGCTTTTAAGTTTTACTCACTATCATTATTTTTTACTCATCTTAGAGCCAACTGTCTATCCATTGTTCAGAAAAACTATTATTATTTTGGTAAATTTAGTTTTTATTATTAAAGGAACAGGCCACCTTTTTTCCAAACTAAACTATGTTCTTCCCTGATCTTAGACGAGTTGATGCGTACCGCTCTGGTTTTTGTGCCCTGTTTTCCCTTTGCAAGCCTGGGGAGCGATGCTAATTTGTTAGCATTTAGCTTATCCCTACGGAGCCAAACGCAGCTCAAGTTAGAAGCAACCAAGCTCTTCCACGTTTTCCCGATTTAAATACATTTACGTGAGTAGTTACATGACCCAAGTACAGTTACACAAAAATGAAAAATGCTGATTTTCTAAGCGAATAAAAATGGGTACTATCATGTAAGGCGTAATAACACTTTAGCGCACTTCAGCGTCGGCGCAAAAATTCCCATTTTTATCCGCTTAGAAAATCACCACTTTTCATTTTTCATCAACTCTAAGATCAGAGCAGAACATAGTTTAGTTTGGAAAAACAGTGGACTGTTCCTTTAACAATATTAATAATACCTTTTCTGAACAATAGTTGGCTGTAAGATGATTTAAACAAATAATGATAACAAGTAAAACCTAAAATTTTAAGTTTTTAGATGTGTGAAGAGAGACTTTTGGCCCCAAAAATCTCAAGGGATCCTGTTGCTTTTGAGTTTTTTTTTCCTTTTTTTTTTACAATGTACCAAGATAAAACTAAAAGTGAACATTGCATACAAACAGCAGTGTAACTTCAGGAGAACGCTCAAGTTTCTGGTTTCTCTAAAAGCTCTGGGAACAATGCGTTACCTCAGTGCAAACCAGTCCTAGAGTAACCTCAGGAGAACCTCAGGCTAACATTATTTGAACGTTTTGTGTTTGCTGGGTAGTTCCTCTCATCGCTAAACAACCTGGACCAGTACAATTCATTACTGTATAATGCAAATATCGCCTTTTAACAGCTTTTTTTCTGTGTTTGGAGCTGGTTGGCTTCACCTCCTTGCTGCCGCTTCCTTGAGGCTGCTGAGGATGTTTCATTATGTCAAAGAGCAGCAAAACAAGCCTGTAGCAGTCCAAATCCTGTAGACTGTGTCCGTCTATGGAAGAAAAGAAAAAAACTCTACAGAAAACTCCCTTCCTGTGTGTTCAAAGGCGGCGGGTCTTTCACACTTCAGAGACGGTCGGCTCTGTGGCTGCAGGCGAGAGCTGAGCACACTCTCCACTGCAGAGAGGAGCAATAATGCAGAGGGCGCGCTGCAAAAATATTTACTTCAGACTTTAGCCTTGATGTTGTCGCCTGGAGTGAGCGAGAGAGAAGCTTTATACGTGTTCCTGAAGTGAAATGTGGAGATTTATGCATCACAATGTTTGAATAATATCTGCTTTTTCAAAAATACAGTACTTACAGCTTACAGTACATAAAAAAGAGAGCACGCAGTTTGTTTTTTTGTGTTTAGTCCAGGGTTTTCCAACACGGACAGCACTTTGCAGGGGGTACTTTTTAATTATTTGATCATTTATGTTAAAGAGCATGAGAAAATATTTGCAATCTTCACATTAAAACTTGCTCCTGTCTGCTCCTCCAGAGTGGAAGTCTACTGCAAATGAAAGCCAATACTGAACTGTCCATTTAACCTGTTTTTTCCTCACAGGAGGCAGTCTGGGACCTGAACTTTGTGCGACGCCGAGAAGAGGAGATCGGTGCTGGAGAAACATTTTCAGAATGATTTAAGGAGGACGGACAACGCGAGGAGAGAACTTGAGGAAGAACTCAGACAGAGAGATGAACTGAGAAGGAAAAAACGAAGAGGAAGTGAGAAGGAATGAGGAGGAGATCAGACGAATGAAGGAAAAACTGAGGAGGAGAGAAGAAAGATGCAAGATCTGGTAAGAAAAACTCAATACAAATTTACAGACAAATAAATAAATGTCTATGTTCAACACTAATGATTTCTTGTTTCTGTCACAGAGCAGACCCGGACACAAGCAGCTCACTGACGCAGCATCTGTCCTGAAGCAGATTATTTTGTACATTTCCTTTTTCTTTTTACATTTTTGTACAGATTTGAAAGTCTTGAAAAAAAACAAACTTTTCAAATACACTGCATGTGATGTTTCCGTGTGTTGTTGGTGGAGTTTACTGAATTAAACCAGGACTAGCCCCAACTTAAGCAGGAATAAAGGGAATATTTACTAGGGCTGCAACTAATGATTTTGATGATTTTGATAATCAATTAATCTGTTGATTACTTTTTCAATTAGTCGATTAATAATCAGCTCATGAGCTTTGGGTCATGACCGAAAGGACAAGATCCTGGATACAAGCAGCCGAAATGAGTTTCCTCCGCAGGGTGGCTGAGTGCTCCCTTAGAGATAGGGTGAGGAGCTCAGATACACGGGAGGAGCTCGGAGTAGAGCCGCTGCTCCTCCACATTGAGAGGAGTCAGCTGAGGTGGCTCGGGCATCTGTTCTGGATGCCTCCTGGACGCCTCCCTGGGGAGGTGTTCAGGGCATGTCCCACTGGGAGGAGGCCCCGGGGAAGACCTAGGACACACTGGAGGGTCTATGTCTCTCGGCCTGGGAACGCCTTGGGGTCCCCCAGGTAGAGCTGGAGGAAGTGTCTGTGGAGAGGGAAGTCTGGGCATCTCTGCTTAGACTGCTGCCCCCGCGACCCGGCCCCGGATAAGCGGAAGAAGATGGATGGATAATCAGAGAGAGAGAAGCGAGAGTAAAATGGTTAAAAACTCAAGGTGTTTTATTGTTTTTGTTAAAAATTGGTGATAATGCGACCAAAAATCACTTAATTTTTACAGAATTAAATCAGACAAAGCTACAAGCTGCTTCTTGAAGATAGCATATATACATAAAATATTATCTGTAATACATATATGATATTTTTAATCAAAAATCATTGTTTTTAACTGTTTACTGCTCTATCTAGGTAATAAAACCTTCTCTCACAGAACACGGCATGTGTCAGAGTCTAATAAATATCCCAGTTGGCGATTATTCGATTACTAAATTAGTTGACGATTATTTCAATAATCAATTATAATCGATTAATCCGATTAGTTGTTGCAGTCCTAATATAGACTTTTACTGCAGGGTAAAGTTATTGTTGAATTTACATGAGAGCAGTGGTGGAGAAAGTACTCAGCTTCATTACTTGAGTCAAAGTAGAGATCGTCCTACTCAAATATTACTGCAATACAATAAAAGCTGCTCGTTTAAGTTCTGAAGTAGGAGCTAAGTAATCAAAGTACTGCAAAAAAAGAAGAAAAAGAAAAGAGAAAATGTTTCAAATAAGTGCAGTCAAGAATAAGTGGGTAAAATTTCTGCTACATTAGCTCCAAAAATATGAATAAAACACATTTTTACAGCTTTGAAGTTTGTATTGAGATTCTCTAAAGATGAGAGGTCAGACACATTTTAGAGAATCATGGGAAACAGAGGAAACTTTATTCAGTATAAATCCATTAATGGGACAAACAGGGACTAAAGTCTAAAACAGATGTAAACCAGGACTAAAGCAGGTCTAACCCAAGTCCAAACTGAGATAAATCCATCTTAAATCAGGACGATCTAAACAAAAACTGAAGGTAGCTGTCATAAATCAGAAGGACACAAGGGGAGAAAGGATCCAAAAAGCACTTTACTAAAATAAACAAAACCCAAAGAGAAACAAAAAGAAACTGTCCAAATACAAAAAGGAATCACAAAACTGTCTTAAAATGCAAACAAAAACTGGATTTGACTACGACGCGATTATTCCACGTAAATATTTGTCTTTCAGAACACCAGCTTTAATGTAATAAAGCTAACCCAGGTCTTATCCTTGAGTAATGCACACGGATACCAGAAAAAAAAGAAATATATATATATATTTTTCCCCACAGTGTATTTCAAATGAGTGCAGTCAAGAATTTTTTGGTAAAATTTCGACCACATTCAAGTCACAAATTTGAATAAAATACATTTTAGTGAGGAAGTGTGTGTAAATAAAGCTGGGTATTATAATCATACTAATAGTTTTTTTAAAAGAATTGTGCAAATATTGTTTAAAGCAAAAGATAAATCACTTCCAGATTGTGTCCAGAGGTTCTTTTTAGTTCCTGAGAGCAAATATGAGTAGTATTATGTAGTAAACAATTATCTTTAGGGAATAAGTCAGTTGTTTTTCAACTTTAAGACAATTTCTCTGAGTGAAAGCCTCTAAAAATACTACTCAAGTAAAATACAGATTCTCAAAAAGTATACTTAAGCACAGTTCTCAGGTAAATTTAGGATTAAACCTTGACAAATCCAGGACTAAACTGGGTCTAAATCAGCTCTAAACAAGGACAAATCAACAAATGAATGAACTAAATCAGCAAAAGAAGCCAATGCGCTGCTAAGATCTGGTGTATCCTTCCCCTAAGTGTTTTTTATTTAGGCTTCAGAAGCTTTTGTGATTACAGATGTAGAGTTTACTTATCTACTCCGGAGCTATCATCGCCTAAATTGATTTGAGAGTGAAGCCGTTGTCATTATCGAGCCCAGATAATCTCTCTAAAGTCCTGCTCCTGCTCAAACACTGCTCCCAGCGTCAGACCATCGACCTCTGTGCACTGGATTTAAGTCGACTGCTGCCTCTGAGCTCGCAGCTGTGTTTAAAACAGGCTTTTTATTCCTTTTATTGTCTTGGCTTCATTGCATTGCTAATTGTTTGTTACAGTTATTATTATTATACATTTACACTGAAAGTTGAGCAGCCGACAGACAGGTCAAAACAGGACTAAAATGTGGCTAAATTAGGTCTAAACCAGGTGTAAACTGGGACAAGAACAAGGTTAAACCAGGACTAGATCAGGGCTAAATCATGGTTAAACCAGGACTAGATCCGGGCTAAACCAGGTCTAAATCAGGAGTAAACCGGGACAAGAACAAGGTTAAACCAGGACTAGATCAGGGCTAAACCAGGGCTAAACCAGGGATAAATCAGGAGTAAACCGGGACAAGAACAAGGTTAAACCAGGACTAGATCAGGACTAGACCAGGGCTAAACCAGGACTAAACCAGGACTAAACCAGGACTAAATCAGGTCTAAATCAGGAGTAAACCGGGACAAGAACAAGGTTAAACCAGGACTAGATCAGGGCTAAACCAGGGTTAAACCAGGACTAAACCAGGCCTAAACCAGGGCTAAACCAGGGATAAATCAGGAGTAAACCGGGACAAGAACAAGGTTAAACCAGGACTAGATCAGGGCTAAACCAGGGTTAAACCAGGACTAAACCAGGACTAGACCAGGGCTAAACCAGGGTTAAACCAGGACTAAACCAGGACTAGACCAGGGCTAAACCAGGACTAAACCAGGACTAAACCAGGACTAAATCAGGTCTAAATCAGGAGTAAACCGGGACAAGAACAAGGTTAAACCAGGACTAGATCAGGGCTAAACCAGGGTTAAATCAAGAATACACAAGGACTAAATTAGGATTAAACCAGGGCTAGAGGACTAGAAAAGGACTAAACCAGGGCTAAACCAGGATTAAACCAGGACTAGACCAGGTGTAAACAAAGAATAAACCAGGACTAAATCACGCCTAATTCAGGATCTATAAACTACTTAGTAAAATATTGTTAATTACATTTTTATTAATGCTTTATCACTGCTTTGTAGTGGTGAGACATTTTTAAGTGTAACCTAAATAGTTGTTCATAATGTTCATCATTTTGATTTACAAGAGCTTATTACTCAATAGTAAACTTTAATAACAACATTATAGCTCAATTGTGTTTATTATGGTTTAATACTTTGTAATAAATAAATTAACTAATCCTGCACTTACACTTAACAATTTCAATATACAGTAAGCTATTCTAAAGTGTTGCTAGTTGCTAACACTTCATAGCTCATCACAAGCATTACTAAATATGTAATTAACACCATTTTAATTAACAAATAGTTTACAGATACCTTATTGACTCTGCCATTTATAATTTAGCATTGGTTCCCATGAGCTTATAACTCAAGAATTCAACAGTAATAACAGTTTATAACTCATTGGTGTTTTCAAATCTTTAAATAATGCTTTGTAAACAATTAATTAACTGTTTACTAATCCTTAACTACTGCTTTATAGTGTGGGTTATTCTACAGTGTTAAAGGAGAGTCCTAAAGAACAACATTAGTATTTAATTTTAAAACAACATGCAAATAAAAGTTTCTGTGTATGTATCTATAGTTCAGCATCATCTTTTGACAAGACACTGTTTAAAAAAAAAAAGAAAGAAAAAAAATACTGAAGGAAATGAGAGAAACATGTTCGGGGGAGATGAGTCGCCCGCTCCTCCGCTCGTCTGGTCACGTCGATTAAGATGTGAACTTGTACAATTCAATACAGTTCCCATTCAGCTCCCGGGGCCTTATCTGAAATTAAAAAAGTCCTCTTCTCGCCGGCTTTGAAGTTTTCTCTGAGCCGCTCAAATAGCTCCAGTGGCTGAACGCAGAAGCTAAAGGAGGAAGAGTCGGCTCCGGCTGTCAGTGCGGGTTACACGCCGCCTGATGTAAAAGACTCAAATGTTGTTTCCACTGAAGATGGCTTCTCCTCCCTCCGTCGTCCGTGTCGGCTCTTCTTGACGTCGAGTGATTGGCAAACGACATCGGGCTCAAGTTTAGGAAGGAGCAGAGAAGACGGTTCATCCTGTTCGGACGTTAAAAATACAGAATATATCATGCACAATCTTTTCTGAGCTTTGTACCGAGTTATAATGTAGTTTCCTCATCAAAAACATTCACGCCTGTGTAAGTAGTCCTGTATTCTCTGGCGCTGAGTTTCTGAGGCCTCAAAACGCTCAGCTCAACGAAGCCCTGCCCACTCCAGGAAGCACTGACCGATCAACAGAGCCCTCTACATCCAGTCTGCTCTCATTTATTTATCCAAAAAACAGCGTACAGCTTTGTTTCCACTGATTCCTCACAGACATTTTTTTATTTTGTATTAAAATGGCATCATACAAAAAGTTTTAGGACCATCACAGCTCTGCACTCTGCTGCCCTCTGCTGGTCTCTTCACGGCACCATTCTCTTTTAGTCAGATAATATTTTTAAAGGTTGAAAAACGTGCTGCAGGTGACCAAGATTGGTTTAAATTATCAATAAAAGCATAATATTGCCCCTTTAAATAAACAAACTTTATTTTATTTTATTATTTTTAGATTTTTTATATAGCATTAAAAGTGACAAGGCATCACTTTAACAGCAACTCCACAAATTACCACATACTCTGACACAAAATAAATCAAGACAAACATTAAGAGACCTCCCCTGGCATATCCAGCCTTAGGTCCTGGGTTCGATTCCCAGAGAGTGTGGGGCTTTTCTGTGTGGAGTTTGCATGTTCTGTGTGTTCACAAACAGTTCACAAAAACCCCAAAAGAAAAAAAAAGTTCTGCCCAAATGAAGAGTCAAGAACAAGCTACAAGAACTCTCAAACCAGGGCTGCAAAAAAGAACAAATGTATCTGTTCTTGTGGACTATGTCAAGGTCGTAAGTTGTCCACAAAATACTGTATATTACTTTTAAAAGCTTAAGGATATCCTGTTCATTTCAATGAGGCAGCACAGAAGATGTTACTAAAATCATAACACATGGGAGTGATTATTTTGGCTTTAAAGCGGTGGTGTGAGAGGTCGGCGAGGTCAGAGAGATTTGTGTCCTTTGTGTGGGACAGTGTAGATCTGCTGCTCCGCCTCTGTCAGAGTGAGAATAATAGCCCCGGGAACAACAAACAGCAGCTCAGACCGGCTCTGAGTCACTGCTCAGGGGTCACCTGGGGTCGTCCTGATCTCACACTGATTCTGCTCTGTTAGCTTTAGACCTTCACCAAACAACATTACAGAGGTTTGATAGTTTTTGAGTTAGGACCTGCTGCCAAAAATCAACCGCTAGAGTTTGATGCCATCTCTGCTTTTATGATTACACTCTTAAGTTTTAACAAATGTCAAATAGATACTAACAAAAATGAAGCCAGCAGCATGCTATGGAGCATCTATGGAGTAGCTCAGTAGGTATGATTTTTTAAATATTCAAATTGTTTTTATCTTGTACTAAAAGCATATAGTCCCTCCTGGAACCGGGACTGACTGAGGAGTAAATGAATAATGCAATGTAAAGCCCTTTAAGGATCTAGAAAGGCGCTACACAAATGCAGTGCATTATTGTTTAATCAATGAGTCACTGAACTTTTGTGTTACTTTTCTCTTTGTTAGGATTTCTAGCTAAATTTGTATAGACTCTGACCTTATTTCTTACTCCTATCTTATATTATAGGTGATGTGGCTAAACAAGGTCTAAACCAGGACTAAACCAGGACTAGACCAGGTCAAAACAGGACTAAAAACCAGGGATAAACCAAGAATAATCCACAGAAGAAGGAAGTCCAAACTGCTCAGGAAGCTTTTCTCAAATAAATATTCTGTATTGAAGTTGCTCTTTGGTGCTCGGGAACAAAAAAAAAAACTTGCAAAATAGTAGATTAGACCTATGTGAGGCCAATCAGCTAAACCTGTTTTTTAATAGGTTTGATAACAACACGGGGTATTCTCTTCCTCTCTGTCACCCCTGTGTCTCCTGCCACTACACCACACAACACCATCACATTTCCAATCACTCCGCCCCTCCTGCGTCCCTCACTGTCTCAACTCTCTCTGGACTCTCTAAACTCTCTCTCTGGACTCTCTCAACTCTCTCTGGACTCTGTCTGGACCCTCTCAACTCTCTCTGGACTCTCTAAACGCTCTCTGGACTCTCTAAACTCTCTCTGGACTCTCTCAACTCTCTCTGGACTCTCTCTGGACTCTCTAAACTCTCTCTGGACACTCTAAACTCACTCTGGACTCTGTCTGGACTCTCTCAACTCTCTCTGGACTCTCTCTGGACTCTCTAAACTCTCTCTGGACACTCTAAACTCACTCTGGACTCTGTCTGGACTCTCTAAACTCTCTCTGGACTCTCTAAACACTCCCTGGACCCTCTCAACTCTCTCTGGACTCTCTAAACTCTCTCTCTGGACTCTCACTGGACTCTCTAAACTCTGTCTGGACTCTCTAAACTCTCTCTGGACTCTCTGAACTCTCTCTGGACTCTCTCAACTCTCTCTGGACTCTCTAAACTCTCTCTGGACTCTCTAAACTCTCTCTGGACACTCTAAACTCACTCTGGACTCTGTCTGGACTCTCTAAACTCTCTCTCTGGACTCTCACTGGACTCTCTAAACTCTGTCTGGACTCTCTAAACTCTCTCTGGACTCTAAACTCTCTCTGGAGTCTCTAAACCCTCTCTGGACTCTCTCTGAACTCTCTAAATTTTCTCTGGACTCTTTAAACTCTCTCTGAACTCTCTAAACTCTCTCTGAACTCTCTAAACTCTCTCTAAACTCTCTCTGGAGTCTCTAAACCCTCTCTGGACTCTCTCTGAACTCTCTAAATTCTCTCTGGACTCTTTAAACTCTCTCTGAACTCTCTAAATTCTCTCTGGACTCTGTCTGGACTCTCTAAACTCTCTCTGAACTCTCTAAACTCTCTCTGAACTCTCTAAACTCTCTCTAAACTCTCTCTGGAGTCTCTAAACCCTCTCTGGACTCTCTCTGAACTCTCTAAATTCTCTCTGGACTCTTTAAACTCTCTCTGAACTCTCTAAATTCTCTCTGGACTCTGTCTGGACTCTCTAAACTCTCTCTGAACTCTCTAAATTCTCTCTGGACTCTGGACTCTCTAAACTCTCTCTGAACTCTCTAAATTCTCTCTGGACTCTGTCTGGACTCTCTAAACTCTCTCTGAACTCTCTAAACTCTCTCTGAACTCTCTAAATTCTCTCTAAACTCTCTCTGGAGTCTCTAAACCCTCTCTGGACTCTCTTTGAACTCTCTAAATTCTCTCTGGACTCTTTAAACTCTCTCTGAACTCTCTAAATTCTCTCTGGACTCTGTCTGGACTCTCTAAACTCTCTCTGAACTCTCTAAATTCTCTCTGGACTCTGGACTCTCTAAACTCTCTCTGAACTCTCTAAATTCTCTCTGGACTCTGTCTGGACTCTCTAAATTCTCTCTGGACTCTGTCTGGACTCTCTAAATTCTCTCTGGACTCTGTCTGGACACTTCCAGTGACTCCGCCCCTCCTGGGTCCCTCACTGGATCCCCACACAGCAACTCTCACGTCGCCCTCAGTTACTGTCACCTCTGAGGATGTGAGAAGGGAGTTCAGACGGCTGCAACATGGTAAAGCTGCTGGACCTGATGGCCTGAGTTGCATGACTGTTCTGGTTGTGTGGAAAACCACCTGCCTCGTTCCAGTGCCTAAAAAGAGCAAACCATCTGCACACAGTGACTGCAGACCAGTGGCTATTACGTCACATGTGATGAAGTCACTGGAACGATTGGTCCTAAAACACCTTCGTAGCGTGGTTGCACCATTACTAGATCCCCTGCAGTTTGCACACCAGCCACACACAGGAGAAGAGGATGCCATCATCTTCCTGCGGAACAGAGCCCATGCATACCAGGAATAGCCCAGAAACACTGTTAGAGCCATGTTTTTTGATTTTCCCAGTGCATTTGATACAGTGCAGCCTGTCCTCCTGAGGAAAAAGCTGCTGGACATGCAGGTAGATGCTCCATTGGTGACCTGGATCAACAGCTACAGTTGAAAGAAAAAGTATTGGCACCGATTGGAAATACTAGGATTTCTGCATAATTTGGTCATAAAATGTGAGCTGAGCTTCATCTAAGTCACAACAATAGACAAACACAGTCTGCTTAAACTAATGCTGCAAAAAAAAAAGACATTTTTTCATGTTTTTATTGAGCATTTATGTAAACATTCACAGTACAGGGTAGAAAAAGTACTGGGACCTTTGGATTTAATAACTGGTTGATCCTCCTTTGGCAGCAATAACCTCACTCAAACATTTTCTGTAGTGAAGATCAGACCTGCACAGTGCTCAGGAGGAATTGTGGATGTCTGGTGTGAATCGCTCTTTTGAGGTCATGTGAAGCTGAGGAGCACCATTTCTGACGCGGTGGTGAGCTGCACTTCCTGTTCACATTGTTCACATCTGACTTCAGACACTGCTCACACTCCTGGCACCTACAGAAGTTTTCGGACGACTGTGCGATTGTGGGCCGTACCAGCAGGGGCCAGGAGGCTGAGTACAGGACAATTGTAGACAGTTTTGTTGAATGGTGTGGACTAAAACACCTGCAGCTGAATGTCATGAAGACAAAGGAGAAAGTGGGGGATTTCAGAAGAAAGAGGACCTCCCCTAGTCCAATAACAATCATGGGCACTGAGGTGGACATTGTGGGCTGCTGCAAATACCTCAGGGTCCACATCAACAACAAACTGGACTGGACCAAAAATACAGATGCTGCGTTCAAGAAGGGACAGAGCAGACTGTATTTTTTTTAAAGGCAACTAAGGTCATTTAACATCTGAAGAACAATGCTGATTTTTATATTATTTTATTACTGTCCTATTAATAGCATTAATGTTATTTTATGTCTATGCTTTTCGTGTATGTTCGTGTCTCTGATCCTCTGACACAAAAATTTCCTTTCCTTATATCTTATCTTAAAATAGTGAAGAAAAACCAAGACACTCTTCATTTACCAGAAGTATAAAAAGCCTTTATTTCATGCGGCTATATGATTAAACCAAAAATAAAACTGAACATCTATGTTACTTTTCTCTTTGTTAGGGTTTCTTGCTAAATTTCCACAGACTCTGAGCATGTTTCTAAAATTTCCTTTATAGCTCTCTATCTTATGTATTATAGGTGATGTCTCTCAGTTAATCCAGCAATTTTTACTGTCCATTAATAGTTGTTGATTAATATTCATCCCTTAAGCGCGACCTCTGACTTCATCTGCCACCGGGAAGACCACAACAACAACAACAACAACGGGCCGAGGTGCGCCGTGTGCCACTTCCTGTCACCGAATATAAAGCGGCCATTACTGCTGCTGTTTGAGTGTAGCTCCGAATTTCATTAGCGAGTCTTCTCTGTGCCGACTCCGGGTGCATTATGTGGCTTTAAAAAGGTCACAAG
This sequence comes from Bostrychus sinensis, assembly GCA_020698575.1. NCBI lineage: Eukaryota > Metazoa > Chordata > Actinopteri > Gobiiformes > Eleotridae > Bostrychus > Bostrychus sinensis. Next base: position 8,511,135 of record CM036247.1, read on the forward strand.
ACGTCCGTTTATTGAGGACATTATACCTGCGCACATGCTCACTTCCTCTTCTGCTGGACGTCCTAATGCGAGGGGGGGGGGGGGGGGGGGGGGTCAGATCTCACCAGTGTGACTGACAGATGCCAGGAGTGATTAGATCCGGCAGATTATACACATTATAGTGGAAAATGGTGCCAAAAATACACCTCAGACTTCAGCCGTGAAATGAGACCAAATGAGGGAACAGCTCGGGCTAATATCCCATTACAAATGCTGTTTACCCCGGCTGTATGGCTTTTGCCTGCAGTCCGGGACGTCTGCAGAGAAAGGAAAAGAGAAAAAGAAAAAAATGCCAGAAAGGTCTCCTGACATTCAAGGTGGTGAGTTTCGTTTTTCATTCAGCCATTTTGCAACATGAGCATAAATCTGGACTAAACCAGGTCTAAAACAATGAGGAATAACACAGAAAAATGTATTGTTAACTAAGGACAAGACGAGGACAAAACCAGGTCTAAACTTAGACTAAACCAAGAATAAATCAGGTCAAAACAAGGATTTAAAAAAATGAGGTTGAAACCAAGTCAAAACAGGACTAAACTGTGACTAAACCAGGTCTAAAACAGGTCTAAACCAGGGCTAAACCAGGGTTAAACCAGGGCTAAACCAGGACTAAACCAAGGCTAAACCAGTCCTAAACCAGGGCTAGACCAGCCCTAGACCAGCACTAAACCAGGTCTAAACCAGACTAAAATGTGGTTAAAGCAGTTTTTCACCAAGACTACATCAGGACTAAATCAGAATGAAACCAGGACTAAACCAGGTCAAAACAGGACATGTGGCTAAATCAGCTCTAAACCAGGAATAAAACTGACTATACCAGGACTAAAACCAGGACTAGACCAGGGCTAAAACCGGAATAGACCAGGTGTAAATGAGAACTATACAGGACTAAAATGTGGCTAAACCAGAACTAAACCGAGACTACAGCAGGACTAAACCAGGTCTAAATGAGGACTAAGTACCAGCACTAAATCAGGGCTACACGGGACTAAACCAAAATCCTTAAATAAAATAGCGAGCTCTCTTTGGACAAAGAGAAGACATTCCTGACTCAAAGCGGTGTGTTGTGTCTCGCTGAGTCATTTTGCCGCGGCTCACTGTCTTGTGGCGCATTCAGAGAGGGGGCAGTGGCAGAGTGGCACCTCCTGTTACCACAGCAGCTCAGTCAATTAGCAAAGTCCTTTGTCCTTGTGCTTTTGGACGGCTCACTCTCCTCTGAGGAAGAACGTGAAATGCTAAAGACGTCATTAACAAGATGGATTAATGCCCAAAGTGAACAAAATGACACAAAGTCATTTGTTTTTCACTGCAGGCCAGTTATAAAAGCGGTTCATTGTAAACTTCTGTCTTTCAATTGGAGGTCAGGAAAACGAGACGTCTTAATAAAGAAAACGTTTGTAGGTAGGTAAATGTATTAGTAAATGCAAATTAACAAGAATTTATCCTTTTTATTGTTGCCCCAGTCAGCAGCCAGTTCACAGTTTTGCAGTTTACTCGGGTGCAGAGGCAAAAAAGATCTTCTGTTTTCAAAAGTTTGCGAAGTGAGAATTCATGTAAACAAAAGGCCAATCTAAAACTGAGTAATTGGATTTTCAGCAACAAGCATTGTTGTGTATACGGCCCCTGAGACCAAGAGCTGTTTCCAGTCGACCTGCTTGAAACCAACCTATCACATCCAATCTGCAGCACGTCTTACCAAAGCTAATAGATAATCAAAATTAACCAAGATGGCGCGGCCTATACGGAGCGATCTTTATAACTTCTCTGACCTGATTAACTGTGTTTCGTGCTTTCCTTTGTCAGCTGTTGGTTCTGCTGAATTCCTCATTGTTGTTCAGTCCTCTGTGTGACATTTTTCTTTGTCCTGTTTCCATTTTAACAACAGTAAAGTCCCATTGACGTCCGACATAAGGACCACATTCAAACAAACCAACTTTTTCTGCGAATCTTTGCACAACTGGCTTCTGCTGCTGTCCCCGTTCACAAATACGTACAGAGCCTCTCATAATACAGCATATTCTTGTGTTTTATGGCAACAATTCTTCATAAGCACCATGTTTGCTTTGGTTAGGCGTCAGTGGCGCACTCCTTACGCCCTTCGTTTCTCTGATTGGTTACTCCGCCTGTGATTGTCCCGCCCATAGAAATGTAACTCAAGTGAAGTGATACCAGACGAACTTCTTTGTATAAAATAGGAAGAGAGTTAGCCTGGCTTGCAATATATGTTCTGGATTATAAACCTTTACTTTTCCTCTGAGCCCAAATGTCTTCCCTCTCTCTTTCCGTCCTGCCGCACTTCCCCTGTCTTCCATCTTCCATCTTGTCTTGTGAATTTCACCAGTGGCTCCTGCTGGGACAATCAATCCTTAATCACCCCCTCGCTCTCCTCCGCAGCCAGCGAGACAACTCAATCCACGCTAAGATATGCTAATCTTATTCCTGCCATGATTACGCCATGCAGCCAACATTGATCTTCCGTGACCTCAGCGAAACACGGGGGGAAAAAAACGGCATCACAAAGACAAATGGTGATGTGTTTCCGGCTGGTGGTGGTGGTGGTGGTGGGGCGGTCCTATAAGCGGCACATCACGGCGTATTTTAGCGGCGAACTGGAAAGAGACAATGGACGGGGAAGCACAGGGCTGATAAAAGCGACGTCTAAGAGGAGCGGAGTTGCAGCTGCAGGGGCTGATTTATTACACCAATAAACACGCGGCAGGAATTGGACGATTTTCATGGCGCAAAGATTCAGCCGTCCAGGACACAGAAGCTCTCTCAGACAGAGCATTGTGGGAGATAAGAGGGAAGACTAATGAAACTTATTGCTGACAAAAGTTGGACAACAAGCGTATGATGTTGATACAATGATTGTACAATACTAAGAGCCACTGGGAAAGAGCAAAAACCTGAGAAATGAATCAGAGAAAGGAGGACGTAAACAGAAAAACATGGCGGTGTGTGACCGTTTTTGCCATAATAGTCGTATTATGAGCAAATCTGTACTTATTTCTGAATGAGGACAGCAGCAAAAGCCAGATGTTGCGGTAAAAAGTCAGTTTGTTTGAATGAGTTTGTTGCGTTCACTTGTTGACTTCACTGTTGTTAAAATGGCAACAAAAATTCCACAGAGGACTGAACAACAAGGCGGACTTTAGCAGAAACGCTGTTAATCGGGTCAGAGAAGTTATTAAATTAGCTCTGTATATCAGTCAATCAGTACTTTATTGGATCCCGAGGGGCAATTTTTGTGCAGCCCATAGTAACAGCCATCAGGACAAGAAACAAACACATTTCAAAAGATAAAAGAGGACAGTCTAAGATAAATACATACAACTTGAACAGTTCCAGTGAATAAGTAAAGTACAGTATTTACAACAGTTTGTTTAAAGGCCAATGACAGCTGGGATAAAAGAGTTCTTCAGTCTGTTTGCTACACCTGGGTACAGTTTATCTCTGAAACTATGCAGAGGGTGGGCGGGATCCACACACATTTTTTTGGCTTTATTTACTGACCTGGAAAGTCAATAATCTCATTAGTTTGCGTGCCAGTGATTTTTCCAGACTAAATAGCCAGCTCTCTTGGTTATTTTTGATAGATTATTTTCAGTTTTTGTAAGCCACGCTGCAGATAAATGACTGTGATAGACTAGAAGAAGATGGACGGATGGATAATGGGAAATTACTCTCAAACGTTAGCTTATTTTCAGTTTAATGACAGCAAAAAGTTAGAACAGGGGCAATAAAACAAATATTTTAGCACAAGATGACGCAAACAGATCGATAAATGAGCTGACTGCTTTATAGTGATGGCAATTGAATCCCTAAAGTGATCAGAATGAGTCCAGTGACGGTGTGTGAGCTTTAGAAACGCACAGGAGCACTTTCTGGTTTCTCGTGTCTAGAGCTGTGAGACCGAGCGTCTCCAGATCTTGAGAAGGGACGGGCTCAGCAAACAGGATTACTCAAACAAGTATGAATGAAACTAAATACTACTCCAGGTATGTTTTTGAGGTGGAAACAACATTATAACATGGTTAAAAGCTCAAAAAAGTCGATTTAGCAGCATAGGAGACCTTTAAAAACAAATAATACACATACAGATACATGCTGTGTAGTTCAAAATACCTAAAATAAAAGTAAAATTACAATTCATTTTTATATCTGTCAGTAGGTGGCAGCTATACCTCATTTACCCTAACATAGCCACAGAAAATATATCTGATAAAAACCTAACTTACTGAGCTTAACATGACTACTACAGACTTAAACGCAACTTACATACTTCTCTCTGATCAATAGCTAAAAAAAGACAAAACAAAATGTATTCAGAAATTTAAATCTGCGTACAAAGACTGACAAACCAACTCCACAAAAGACATTATTTTCCTCATTTAAAACACACTGCCTCTGTCTCCTTTAAAAATATTTGAATTACAAACAAAACAACCAGCAAGCAGAGAGCGCCTTTGTTCTTTTTGTTGTTTCAGTGAGGTTTTTTTGTTTTTTTTCCTCAGGCCCATGAATGATACGTGCCTTTTGAGCAGCAAGCCTTTTACTTCAAATCAATAAACACTTCAATACAAGAAACAGAGAATAACCAAGTAAGGCGGGCGGCTTTTATGCGGCTTCCTCGAAAAACAACACACCTTTATGGAGTTGAATGAGCTGCAGCTTAACAAGAGACCAGTGCACGACGGAGGAAAAGAATAAGAGCTTTATACGTCTTTGAAAGAAGATGTTTATTTGATGAATATATTGTTATTCTCAGCTGTTTCATGTGTGTACATTATTCACTTGACATGTCACACAAACAGATATATGATGTGTCTTTAAGGGCTGCACAATGTATCGCAAAATTATCGTTATCGCAATATCAGCAAACACAATATCCGTATCGCAAGAATCTAAATATATCGCAATAACGCTGTGGTCTTCCATCTGACAGAGATTTACACTGAAGAATCATTTTCCACCAGAGCCTTAAATAAAAATGTGTTGTAACTAAATAAAAATGTTTAAAAAGTCCAGTTTTAGTGGTAATTTAATTAATTTAGTCACAACTTAGCCTTGTTTTATTCCTGGTTTAGTCTGTGTTAAGTTTTGACTTGTAAATACAGGAACTGACATTTTTGTGAAATGTAGTGAATTTAACTTACTATGTTCGAAAAGTAGGCTCTATTTTCAAATATCGCAATAATATCGTTATTGTAATTTTCAACATAGTTATCAAATATCGCATGTTTTCTCCATATCGTGCAGCCGTAGTGTCCTTATATATGTGGTTTTTTTTAGGGTCAGGGCCTGAAAGTGGGTCATGAGGAAGTGGAAAATGGTTTCAGTGTTCAGCTTTGAAGCCTAAATATTGCTCTTATTTCATGAAATGGTGCAGCATTTTAAATACATGCAAGGTGTTGTGTAGCGGTCTCTGTAATGACAAGCTGCGACCCATGAGCCTTTGCAATCAGTACATTTCAGTAACAGACATTTTTAACAGACGCAGGTCGTGTTTTCAGGCAAAATACATGAAATACATGCAACTGAGAATTAAAAAGTGCCTTGCTAATAACATGTGCAGCTCAAAATGATTCAAATCTACAACATACAACTTGTCCTCTGAACCTTTTCAATGGAAAATACTGAAAGACATTGTGTTTACAGTAACGTTATACCACTGTATTTTATTTTCTCTTGTTGGGTTTCTTCTGTACAACTAACATCCCGTACTGACGCCTACTGATAAGGAGGAGAATTTATTACGTTTTTTATATTAAACTCTTTTTTTTTTTTTTTTTTTTTTTGGCCCTGGCAGACTTGCAACCCACTCAAAACAGTTCTGTGACCCACTTTTGTGTCCTAACCCATCAGTTGAGAATCTCTGTTCTAGACTGGTCATGTACTGGACTTTTTTTTTTGTGTCATACCCCCTCTAACGATTCTTCAATCAAACATTTTTGCTTATTTTATTGTAAATACTATTTCTCCGGGAATTTAAAAAAAAAAAAAAAAAAACTTACAAAACATGAAAAAATAAATAAATAAAATTCTCCTCGCCTTAAAATAAATAAATAAAAATATTTACTACAAAGAATATTTAAAATAATCCTCCTTTGAAACAAACACCTAAAAGTAACAAAATATACTACTGCTACTACTACTACTACTACTACTACTACTACTACTACTACTACTACTACTACTAATAATAATAATAATAATAATAATAATAAGCATTATTATTATTAAGCGTGCTTGTCTTTCATAGCTTTCAACAGTTCAAATATTGCAAATATTTTTGTATAATTTTGCCAATAAATTATAAAACAATCCCAAGTACCCCCTGCAACATGCTCGTGTACCCCTAGGGGTCCCCACACCCCTGGTTGGGAAACACAGGTCAAAACTTAAATACAGCATTGAATTTCTGAATGCATTTTCCTGTTCTGTTCAGAGAAGTTAGTCCAGTTTCCCTTCACTCGAGTTTCATTTCTGTGGACGGAACAATCACAGACGGAGAAACAAAGGGTGAACGTATCAAAAACAAACATGGCGCTTATAAAGAACTGTTGCCTGTATTAATTTCTGAACGGGACTTTACTGTTGTTATGATGATGCCTAAATGAGGAAGGCTTTATGTCATTTTTATCATTTACTCTTTTGCTAAATGGGTTTTTGTTTGAAGATGCTGCCCGAACACTGCTGGAAATCTCCGTAAGAAGACCAAGTAAACTTTCTTTCTACTTTCATCTGTGTTAAAGTCATTAAATAATAACACGTTCACCTGTTAAAACCATGTTCTGTCTCGTCTTGTAATGAGAATAGAAAACTTCAATGAGGAACATGAGCTGCCGGACAGTAATGACTTTCTAATTGAATCCTTTCTCAACATCACCTGAACAGTTCGTACTAGGCTGATTTATTAACCAGATTATCGCTCCTCACCAGCTCAGATCTGCTCTGTTTCATGATTACATATTCCAGCGTAATTTCACTCTTAATGAATTAACTTTTAGACCCAGAAACACAGAACGAGCAGATACTGTCATTATAATGGCCTCTCGCAATAGACACAAAATATCCAGCCAAAATATGACTGGATTCAGGAAGTGAGGAGGAAAAATTAGGTTCCAATAAACGTACATATAGCTTTAATTCAATTCAGTTTTATTTATATAACTCAATATTGCAACAGCAGTCACCTCAAACCCTTAGTCAAACAATCAAACAAACAATAAGTACACTAAACTAACAGTCCTCAGTCAGTAGACCCTGCTTCTCAGTAAGGAAAAACTCCTAAAAAAAACCTCCAGCTTGTGTCATAGTCTGCCTTCGATCAAAAATGACAATAAACTCACTCTCGTTTTCCTTTTATTGTTATACATGCAAATTTTATCTGGAGTCTATCAGTGTCTCAGTAACAAGCGTCAACAGAGAACAGCATAAGTATTTTTTATTTTTTTTTACCTTTATTTAACCAGGAAAGTCCCTCTGAGAGTAACAATCTCTTTTACAGAGGAGTCCTGGCCCAATTGGAGACCTACTGTACATGTTTTTAGGAGTTAGAGAAACCAGAGTACACAGAGAAAAATCTACACAGACACAGAGAGAACTTAGAAACTCCACACTGTGCGGGAATCGAACCCAGAACCTTCTTGCTGTGAGGCAGGAGTGCTAACCACTAAGCTACTGCGCCATCCTGTGACTGAGAAACTCATGTTTGGTTAAAGGGAGAAGTTACATTTCCCTTTTGACGCGTCTTTTCTAAGAGCTGTTGTGTTTTTCTGCAAGAAGAATATAAATATATTAAATACTAATAAATTACTTAGGATAAAATATTAATTTTGTTTTATGGGAGCATCTAGCCCTCACTGTGTCTGCTGGCACAAAATTTAGCCCAGTTGTATAAATATAGCCCTGGTTCAGATGGATATTTAAAACTTTACCTGGACTAGTATTGTACTATTCTCTTGTATACTTCATTTATTTATTTATACCTTTATTTAACAGAAAGTCCCATTGAGATTCTGAATCTCTTTTATAAGAAATATCTGACCAATACAGTCATCAAGACAACAAATACAGCAAGATTAAGCAAGATAATCACCTTGAAAAATTAGAACAACTATTTAAAACACACTCTTTATGATTGTCTTACATTTCTCCTCTGAAATGTGTGATTCCAGTTTAAGATCTCTCTGTAAAGTGTTCCATGTCCATGGTGCAGAGAAGGAAAAGGTGTTTTCTCCAACTCTGAGTGACCGGAGTACTTTGTAGAGCAACAAACTCCCGGAGCTGATACTGAGGAGGTTACAGAAATATCCTGGAAGTTTCCCCAATATTGGTTTACAGATGAAAAATATAGCAGTGTCGTGTTGAGACCTGATTTATCTGGACTCCATGCTTGTCTCTATGACCTTTGACCTGACTTTAGGTAGAAAGAAACTAGACACTTTTACTCAAGTACTTTACCTAAAGTCAGGTAAATTTACTTTTACTGGAAAATCTGTTTTGAGTCAGTTTGTAAAATCTCTAAATTAGTTATTTAAACACTGTATTTATTGTCTATTCTTATTGTTGATTTTTTGCTTCTATTATATATTTTTAAGATGATTTTATTACTAATTACATCTACTTATTAGGTCGAGAGAGCACCAGGACACAGCTTATGGCATTGCTAATGGTAAACTGAACATGAACTAAATTAGTTGAAATAAGTTAAATGAATAATAAACAAGTGGACAGCATGATTTCTCACAGTTTAATGTCTGGACAGGATGGGGCCTTTCTGTGTCGGTGTTCTTTGGGTGCTGTAGTTTCCTCTACCGCCAAAAAACATGAACAATGTGGCCAGTACCTCCCTCTGCAAATCTCAGTGGGGCTTTGGTTAACTAAAGGTTAAATAAATATAAAATAAAATAAAGTTCTGGTAGCAGCATAGGGCTGGGTACTTTTTTACTTTTTCAATACCAGTTTAAACGATACCTGGTTTTCGATTATGGTACCTGGACGATACTTTTTCTGATACCTATGATGTGCTAATTCATCTTCTACAATCATAAAACACAATAATATTAAATGAAAAAATAAAAAAAATTTTGGGAGCAAAATTCTTAGCTCTAAGTTAAAACCAGTAGTTTGTATGATTTATTCTGTTATTTTTTTATTCATACATGCAAAGGAACATTGAAGGTCCCATTAGGTATTAAAACTTGGTATGAAATATATATATTTTTTTTATCAATACTGATAGTATAGTAACTTTTCTTTCAATACCACAAAGGTATCATTTAATAGTACCCAGCCCTAATAGCAGCAGCTCTAGTATTATTAAAAGTAGTAGCAGTAATAGTATTAGTAGCACTAGTAGTCATAATAGAAATACTCTAAATGGTGCTATAACTAAAACAACCTTATAATGCTTACAAGGAAAAGAACATACAATAATATAAAACAGCCATTTAGCTAAATCCCTACAGCAGATGCAGTAAAACCAAAATCCAGCACGTTTATCTCCGTTTATCTGTTTCCAACTGTAAATTCAGCACCACGGACAGCACCTGTTGCTCTCTCGCCTTCCTCTAGATGGCAGTATGACCCAACGCAACTCGTTTGTACCTCTGTTATTCCTTCTCCCCAGCCTCCACTCGAGCCCGGTGCCCCTCTGCGTGGAAGCTGCTGCCTCTTTAACGCCCTGCGAGGGAACGCCAGCACCGTGCCCTGCCCGTCTGAAAACACTGCTCTCACCTCATTCAAAAGCTGCCGTCGTCCCTTCATTTTTATCACATAAACTCCACATTGTTGTCTTTTTTTTTCCAGTACCGCAGTCTGTTTGTCTCTACCTCTTGTGAATTGTTGACACGCAGCAGGTTATTCCCAGGAAAGCTTTCTTGTAGTGTTGTTAAAGCTAAATTTGGTGAACAGTGCCGTGGCGTTTCATGCTCTCGCGTACAATTTTCTGCACGCTCACCGCATAGATCAGGTTGTCACTTGTTATTTTTCACCTCCTCCATCACGCGCCGTCACCGTGCCCTTGCTTCAGAGGACACTGATTTTGGCGTGATTGAGTGTGACCTAATGTAATGGCGTGCTGTCATTGGCCTGAGATATGACGCCTGTATGAAAACAATTAAAGATGGTGGATCCTGCGTGTGGTGTGTGGGCTTTTGTGTCAGGTTCTCAGCTAAAGCACAATACCACTGCACTGGAAGGTCAAGAGAAATGCAGACGTTTTTGATTTTGCATAACAGGGGACTGTAACAACACTGTAAAACTCCAAAACTCAAGGCGACAGGATCCCTTAAGATTTTTGAGTTTTGGGGCCAACTCAAAATCTTGTTTCAATGACTAATAGTTTGTCTAAAAACTTTCTATTTTAAGTTTTACTCACTATCATTATTTTTTTAACTCATCTTACAGCCAAAATTGTTAAAATTGTGAAATGGTTTTGTTAAATTTTGTATATTAACTTTACTTTACTAATTATTCATTCGTCCTCTTCCACTTTTTCCCGTTAGGGGTTGCGGGTGACTGGAGCCCATCCCAGTAACTTTGGGTCTTATTCAATTCAATTCAAAAACTTTATTTGTTTAAAAAGCATGAAGAGCAGAATGCAACTGAATAACAGCATAAATAAAGGCAGGGGCCACTCTGGACAGGGGCCAGTTTGTCCCAGGGCTGACACAGAGACAAACAACCATTCACTGTCACATTAATTCACGAATTCAAGATGAGTTAAAAAATAATAATAGTGAGTAAAATTTAAAGACATATGTACGTTAAAGTGAACAAATATGTTTATTTGTTGAAAACCTATGATTTTGAGTTGGCCCCAAAACTAAAAAATCTGGTTGCCTTGAGTTTTTGCAACTTTTTAAAAATTTATTTATTTATTTTTTTACAGTAAACCAATAATGTAATGACAATAATATAATACCTGCCAATAACATAATCAGTTTGGCAATTTTAAATGTAATAAAACTAATAATGTAATAACGTTTTTGAACCAATAATGCTGATTATGCAACATCCAACAGAGACACTGACAAAACATAAAAAGTCTCTCGGATAAAAGACAAAACATCTAAAACTCTACAAACCAAAAGCAGCTGATTTATTTTTAAACGTTTTTGGTTGAGCTTTAGATAACTTGGATGACTAGGAGTCTTCACAGCCTAAAATAGAACATTTGTACAAGAAAAAAATCTCAAACCGGCTCTTACAATCATAATAAACTATGCCATCTACTAAACTTATAACAAACAAATAAATAACAAAATAAATAAATCAAATAAAAACAAAAATAAAACATCTTATTTCCAATATATGCAGTCCTCTTTATGTATTGTTACATTATAGGCTGCAATTATTACATTTTCAACAGATTTTGCTTGGCCAATAACTTAAAACGTTATTATGTTATTGGCTCAAAAACGTCATTATATTATTGACAAGTTATTACATTATTAGCTTTATTACATTTAAAATTGCGAGGGGCAGGTATTACATTATAGGCTGTTATTACATTATCAGCTGCTCTATCTTTAAGAAAGAAATAACAGCGAAGAGATGCAACATACAAGAAAAACAAGAAGAAAAACAGCGGTGGTAGACTTTAGGAATTGAAAAGTGTATAATGTTAGGACGCCACAGCAGGACACCACACACAACAGAAGCCAACAAACTGCACAAAATTAAAATGTACATCAACAGAGACCAGTGAACTATTTTTCTTTGTTCATTATAAAACTAAGAAAAGGAAAATTGATCACTGCACCAAACAGATAACCACTTTTTGTGAAAAACTTGCTCAAAAAGCTCATTTATTTTGCTGTTGTTGTCTTTCAGTGTTGTATGAATGTGAGAGTGTTGTCTGTATAAGCTCTGTGACTGGCCACTGTACCATGAGTCAGACTGATTTATCCCTAAAAGCTTCCATATTATGCTTTTCTCAGGCTTTTTGAAATCAGTTTGGACACCTTTGCATTAGTATTTCATCTTTTATAACTTAAAATAATGTATATGTATGAAAAACGTCTTTTTTTGGGAAGCTGTTACTTTGACTTTGCAGAAAACCCTTGGATTAGGTGTCGGCCGCCCCCTGCTGGCAGCGTTGGGGAATTGACAGAGGATAAAATGGCTAGCACAGCAACTAGCAACATGACGCTAACATTTGCGCTGAATTATCAAAATAAGTCCACTGTCTTGTGTCTCCTGTGTTTTATTTTGTAGCTTTTGTTACGTCTTGTGTTTTATTTTGATGTCTAGTCAGTTTTTGTGTTTTTCCGTTCCTTCCTGCCCTCCTGCCTTTGTTCCTGCCCCGCCCCGATGTGTTTCACCTGTGCCTCGTTCCGCAGGTGTGTTTAGTTCCTCGGTTCTCCCCAGTCCTTTGTCGCATCACTGTCTCGTCAAGTCTTTGTCAGTGTCTGTCTCCTGATTAGTGATGGACAATACCACACTTTTTTAGATTCGATACGATACTGGGGAGAATTTAGTCGATGCCGATACCGATACACGATACTCATGAATTCTTATGGGTGAAATTTTTTCATTCAAAAAATTGTTACTCTTGAAGACAAATCCCATGACTAATACTGGCCATTTCATAATTTTAATGTACACAATATAAAATAAATAATTTAAGTGTACACAGAAGTGGAAACTGCTAATTTCTGGTCACATGACATGGACCAGACCAAAATGCTGTTGTGTGGGGGAGTTTTGGCACAAAACACTGGAGTAAGTTACCCCCAAGTGATGCATGTGCTTTTATTTCATGTGTATTAATTAGTATTGATACTTTATACAAGTACTCAACACCCAAATGAGTACTGTGTGAGTTTCAATATACTGATTCTGCAGTATCGATACTTCCTTCACTACTCCTGAGATTCCCAGTTTTTGTATTTTGTTTTGCCTTTTGATTTTGGATTTTTACACTTTTGTTATTCCTCTTTTGCCCTTTTGTATTTTTTGTATTTGGACAATTAGCCTTTTTTTTTTGGTTTGTATTGATTGTTTATTGGATTTTGTTTGGTTCTTAACCACTGCAGTCCAACCTTTGGGTCCACTCCTTCCATGACATTCGGTGACGAGCTTTAGAAACGCACAGGAGCACTTCCTGGTTTCATGAGTTTATGCAGAGTCCAGAGACCAAGCGTTTTCAGCTCTTGAGAAGGGGACAGCCTCAGCATACAGGATTACTTTAACATGTGAATGTAACCAAATACTACAGCAGTAAAGGTGTAACGATACGTTTTTGCTACGATACGATATGTATCGATTAGAATTGTTTTGATATGATTATTATGAACGATATTGGCTAATTTGGAGCGATACAATTCGATACGATTCAACACCTTCATATTGATAATCGATACAGCAACTTTTTGCCAAAAATCATAAAAGTTTACTCTCAAATGTAGCATCACAGCCGAGGTTGATTATGTCCAGCAGACAGAGAGCAAAGAAAAGTTGAATATAACATTTTATTTCATTAAAAACACAAAAATTACACTCAAAAAGCCATATCTGTTTTTATTTTAACTATTTTTTTAAACTATCTTTTAACTAACTGTAATATTTTGAAAACTATCGATCGATATTCCATGTGTATTGATACACACTTCCTAGAAAATGATACGAGTCATGCAAGGTCATGTGTATCAATGTAGTTGTACCGTAGGAAAAAAAATCGATACATTGATATAGCTACTGTATCGTTACACCCCTACACAGCAGGGATGTTTATGAGGAGCAAACATTATAACATGGTTAAAGGCTCAAAAAAGTCGATTTAGCAGAAAAGGGGACCTTTAAGCTTTTTTGCCAACCGGAGACTAATTGTTTTGTTCAGCTACTTTTTTTTTCTATATCTATTCTATGCATTGTGTGAGTGTTTTGTTTGTCATTGACTGCCCACATATGAGTCTATTTATCAAAGTACTAACACACAGAAGACAATTACAATGTTGTTTAAGCTGTGAAGGCTTTTTTTCACAAATGGAAAATGGCATTAATCAAGAGGCAAAGAAGAATCGTGAACACGCAGAAACATCCAGAAGAGGAGATACATAAAAAAATATTAAATTGATTCTTGGAAATATGTTTGCAATATTTTTAGGGGACAACTTATTATTAAATGGTTTGCAAGTCTCTCTTTTAATGTTCAGCTGGCCTCAAGCTGTTTTAGATTATAGAGAAACTTTTAAATGAACTTCAGTAAAGAATTATTACCTTCATTTTGAATCTTTTCCCATAGGATCAAGCCTGTCCAGCAATTCTAGGTATTTCTCCCTACGTCATTTATATAATAACTTTAGTCTTTCTGAGTTTGACTTTTACTTCCTGTGAGCAGTAGAGGCACGAAGAAACTACCTCTAGATGCAACTGAGTAGACAGACAACCAATCAGAGAGAGAGAGAAAAAAAAAGCATTGCACAAAGCCAGGTCTGTGTAGTTTAATGGCTATGATTGGTCCAAAACAGGAATACCACCAAATGAAGCGCACTTTCTTGGTCATGACCTTTTTTAAAGTTGTATATTTATTCATTTCATTCATCAGGTAAAGATAACAACAATTACAATCACCAAAGATCACTTTTTTTATTTTTATATTGTACTATATCTACCGTATTTTCCGCACTATAAGGCGCACCTAAAAGCCTTTAATTTTCTCAAAAACTGACAGTGCGCCTTATAATCCGATGCGCCTTATATATGGATCAATGTTGGTTAATTATGGCTACCGTATTCAGGCGGCGTCGCCGAAGTGACAGCGGTAAAAACGGTAAAGGGGAATTCCAGTCCCAGCTGTTCATGTGTGCCATAGGCAGTGTTTATGGATCCTGTGCAAAAGAACAAGGAGGCGCGGCCTTTGCTCCATCTCAGTAGAAGAGTTGCGACATTGAGGGGACAGAAAACTGAGCGCTCGAACGCTGTTCATGTAGCTTTGAACTGTGACAAATGGAGTTGGAAATACATTGTTTTCAACGAGGGAGTTGCTGGTTTGTATTCTATTAATAAAGTTTGACTGACTGACTTATCTGACTGTTTAATTGACATTCCCTTTAGCGCAGTGCCATCTAGTGGATGTGCCTTATAATGCGGTGCGCCCTATATATGAAAACAGTTTTAAAATAGGCCATTAATTGAAGGTGCGCCTTATAATCCGATGCGCCTTATAGTGTGGAAAATACGGTATATAAGAGCTAGTCCACCTTCAGAAGTATGTTTTGCAGGAATTCTGCTCTTATCCTTGGAGTTTTATCTTTCCATATGAATGAAGAAATTAACTTATTTATAGTCTGAAAAAAATAATTAGATAAGAAGTAATCAAATCAAATCAAATAATTAATAAGAAGATTGGCAGACATTGAAAAAGATATAAAAAACATGGCAGAACATTCATTTTAATACAGTTGACTCTGCCAGCTATAGCAATATGCAATTAATCGTGAAAAATTATTTTGGTAAAGATCTATTAGATTTTTAGAGCTATTAATACCCAAATAGTTAAAATTATTGGTACATATCTTAAATGGAAAGATACTAGCGTCCGTCTGTAAAGCACATTAATTTATAGGAAAGTATTCACTTTTGAAGAAATTCAATTTATATCTTGAGAAAGTGCCAAATCTAATTAGAAGTTCAATTATATGAGGAATAGTAGAAACTGGGTCAGATACAAACAATAAAAGGTTGTTGGCATAAAGTGAGATTTTGGTCTTGGACATGCTCTTGAACCAACTGTCACTATTTATCCAGCTTAGGACTGGCCCAGAGGCTACAAACAAATGTTAAACACATAAATTAAGGGAATATTATGAACTGATACAGGAACAATGTGTCTCAGCCAATTCTCTAAATGGGTCTGGGGTCCATTTCCATTTAGCTTCCTTTAATCCTGATCAGTTGTACCTTTTAAAATTAGCTGATTGGTTAGTATTTCTTCCACCTTTTCTAGGGAATCCCGTTGTTATTGTGAGGTAGAAATCCCATTTTAATGTGCAGGGATCAGACTAATTTGTTGTACAGCATAGACGATAGAAATCCTGGAGCGACAGTGGTGCAGTGGGTTAAGCAATCGCCCTGTTCGAACGCCGCTCGTGTCCCTGGGCAAGACATTTCACCCGAATTGCCTACTTCAATCTCCATGTGTGGCTGGTTGGGGCAGGAAGGGCATCCGGTGTGAAAACATGCCAAATCACAGTGGTTTGATCAACAACAAAAAAAATGGAGCAGATGAAAGACAAGAAAAAAAAAAAAAAAAAAAAGGAAATCCAAGAATGGCTGTTGTTTCATTCACTTGTTTGAGTAATCCCGTATGCTGAGGCCGTCACCTTCTCAAGAGCTGAAAACGCTCGGTCTCACAGCTCCTGCACATTTCTAAAGCCCATACACCGTCACCGGACTCCTTCTGATAATTTCAGCGCTTAAATTGCTGTCACTATGAAGCAGTCAACTCATTTATCATGTATCGGTTAGCGTCATGTTTCTAATAGCTGTGCTAATTAGCCATTTTATGCCCTGTCCAGTCCCCACCATTGCCAGCAGGGGACAGGAGACACCAAATCTCAGTGTTCTTAAAGTAAAAGTACATTATTTTGAGTTACAGAATGTGAAATACTAATGCAAAGCTGTCCAAAATAATTTCAAAAAGCTTGAAAAAAAGCATAATATGGGATCTTTAATGTTTCTGAATTATTTTGATAAAACCTTAAAAAGACATCACATAAAAGGCACAGCAACACAATAGAAAACTCTTAAATTCCAGTTTTCCAAAATATCTTTTCTCCTATCATTATTCAGCGTGGTTTCTGCAGATAACCGAGGAACAAAAGCCTTTCTTGGACCAAAGCCTTCCTCCTCAGAGTCGTGTATTTATGAGCACTCCCGCTGCTGTGGCTCTAACCCTCTCAGACGCAGTGACAGTGAATGGCTCAGGTGGGAGTACAGAGCTGAGCAGTGGGCTCCTGTTCGATCGATGGCCGCCTTTGTGACTCGCAGTTCTTATTGAGTTTCCCATGTGCCGCGCCGCTGCCTCCATTGTCTCCTTAACTGCCTGCAATGGGCCGCAGTCGGCTACAGGTTAATGGACAAGCGCTGGAGCTGCAGACTTGACCTCCCTCTGCACTGAGGCTTGGGCTGCTCAGGAATAGCTCACGGACTATGGAAGTTTTACAGAAATAGAGAGGAATATAAATGTTTTAGATGGAAAAAATACTATGTTTACAATGCACACTGGGAAACAGCATTGTTCGACACCTTTTGGGTTGAAATGTGATAGTTAAAATACAATATGGCTCTCAGCAATTTCCCCTTCAACATATAATCTCTGAGTGGAGAAGGTTCTTTACTGTGGCTTCTCTCTGGCTTCTTCACACTGTTGTTGATCTGGTAACTCCAAGTTGCCCCTGCCTGTCCCTGTGTGTCAGAAATGTAAATATCAAGTCAGGCCGTACCCTGCCTAAAGCCCATAGTTGCTGGATAGGCTCCAGCCCAAACAGGAATACGCAGAAGAAGATGAATGAATACCTTTTAAATGTTTTAGACAAGAATCAAACCTGATAAAGGATATTAAAAGAAGCATATTAGGTTTTTTAAAAATAGTTTTGGACACCTTTGCATTAGTATTTCATGTTTTATAACTTAAAATAATGTATATGTATGGAAAACGTCTTCATTTGGGGAGCTGTTACTTTGAGTTTGCAGAGAATGCTTGGATTAGGTGTCTGTCGCCCCCTGCTGGCAACTGAACAAAGCAGAAAAATGGCTAGTTAGCATGGCTATTAGCAACAACAGATAGATAAATGAACTGACAACGTCGCTAGTGATGTCAGTTTACACGCTGAAAGAGTCCGGTGACGGTGTATGGGCTTTAGCGCCTCCTGGTTCCATGTTTCTTCATAGAACTGTGAGGCTGAACGTTTTCAGCTCTGGAGAAAGAGACAGCCTCAGCATACAGGATTACTCAAACATGTGTGAATGAAACAAAATCTCCAGGTAGGCTTATGAGATGCAAATATTATAACATGGTCAAAAGCTCAATTTAGCATAACAGGAAGACAACAATGATTATAGTAATAAAAATGTTCCTGCATCTTCCTTTTGTCCTGTAATCTAGATGCTGCCATAGACTACACTCTGTATCTAGAACTAAAGCTGCAGGTGGTAACTTTGATGCACGTGGCTCTGTGTGTTTTCATTCTTGCCTCTCGGTGCCAGTTTTCTTCTAGTTTATCTTCTGAACACCAAATGCAAAAAACCTAATTGGACAATTATAGCTAGATATTAACACATCAAAAGTGTTATCTGAATGCATTGGGGTCCACAGAACTGACCTAGCTTTTTGTTTTGGTAATAACTTTTACCGTGTGAATTACAACCAGCATTATTGACATATCCAGAGGGCAGCTGTCCCCAATAAAATACTTGTGCAACACGGCGGAAACACCTCTACATTTTCTATCATCATAAATAACAAACCCATTATAACTCATTGGGACTGACTTGCGCGTAAAGGACAAAGCACACCTAACATCCGTCTTCTCTTTGTCCTTTTCTAACGTAATTATTTAGAAATATCTCGACGGCGAAAGCGTTTTTAGCTGTGAAAAGTAATCAGAGTCGCTGATACCACTAATGCAGCGGCCTCATCCTCGCTGTAGCAGACCGAGATATGTCCCCCCTGCCCCCCAGTGAGCGCACATGATTGATGTTGTAGAAATAACACTTTTTTTTGGCGCCGGTGGGGACATGCTCCTCGATGTCTCCTTGTCGACGAGGAACAGCTGTGTGGTCTGCCTCCAGCATCTGCCCCTCGGAGCGCCTTCACTCACACATGAGGATTTAAACACATGACAACTACACTACAAATTTTATTAATAGCCATCGATTATCTCAATAGACAGAGAAACTATCACGGAAATGTTTGTTTTTTGGAAGACGCAAGAGTCTCACCCTTCAAAATCTGGTATCAATCATTCATCTACAGCCGCTTGTGACCCGCTTGGGATTAGAGAGGATTAGATTAGGTAGCAGGACCCTATCCCAGCAACTATGTGCCTGACATCATTCACTCTCACATTCATTCACTAGGGGTAATTAAGATTCACCAAATTGCCTACGCATGCATTCAACTGGAAGACTGGTTTAGCCAATCAGGGCTCACTTCAATGCGACAAGAAAAGACTGAATTAATCAGTCACATGGGTTCTATATATGGCAGGTTTTGGCACCAGATGGCTTCATGACATAAACCTTTGTTTTTTATCTGGGCTTGGGACTGGCTCCACATAGGTAGCATTCACACAATGTCATGTCACTGCGTTCCGCTTTTAAACAAGTTCTATTAAAGCAGAACTCAGTAACTTTTTTTACTTTTTTAAGCGTGCAGCAGCTCCCCCTGGTGTCTCTGGGGTGAAACTGACATTTGCAACAGTGAGCGCCGACGACTCGGAGTCACAGAAGTCTCGTGAGAAAGCGGCACATCTGGGTTAGCAAACCAACAAGCTAGCTGTGGCTTTATTTCTTGATTTTCTTTGTGCCAGAGCGACCAAATGGAAGAAAAAACTTTGCGCAGATACATGGAGGGGAAAATGAAAGTAAAGACGAGCGAGAGGTCATGCAGGAGTCAACTGGGCTTGTGAGTATTTACGATAGTGCTTTACTCCGAACTGTAGGGGGAGCTTTGTAGAGGAAAATAAGGCAAAAAGAGCGAAGAAACGAGCAAAGTTACTGAGTTCTGCTTTAAATATATTGACAGCTACACAACAATAGGTCAATGGGCTTTGTGTCCCTGGTCTGCGTTAACCGTAGCCTGAGCCAGACTCAACTATTTGCTTTTCACAATCAGCACAGTCTGGTTCCCTTCTCGGAGCAGAGCATTTCTTCGGTTCAATTTGGAACTGTCCTACCACAGCCGTTTATCTGCAGCGCGTCTAACAAAAGCTTGATTAAAGGCGTTTATAGCTTTTCTTCATCACCTGTTGGCTCTGCTGAAGTCCTCGTCATGGTCCAGTCCTCTGCGTATTCTTTTTTTTTTTATTATTAAACAATTAATATGAAAAATTAAGTATATTTTTTCAAAAGAGGACCATTAGTAACGTTTTTTTTTATAAGACCCATAACAACACAAGCTACTTCCATCAATTTGCTGTAGATCTACTTTCATTCAAATCTAATATCCTAATTCTTTGCCTTTGCTTTTACCTCTGAGGCTGAATTAAAGCACTCAAGTAGATTTGGACTCTCATTAAAATGTGACTACACAGACGGCTGTACGTCCACGTGTGAGAAAAACATGCTCAAGTGGCTCCTCTTCAGACTGAGATTACAGGAAAAACACGGCAATTATCACAGGAAGTCTCAAATCAAGCCTTATTTTCATTAGGCATAGCAACGCTTTTCTCTCCAAATGTTTCTGTGGAATATCTTTATGTTTTCAGAGCTGCACAATAACGTTCAGTGCTTGTTTTAAAGACTCACTATTACTGACTAATACAATGGTAATAACGAACATGCAACAAACAATAAAACATGCCATTGATAGTTATGTTTTATGGTATTTTGACATAAATTAACCATCACAAATGACTAATACATGACATTAAATAGACGTTTTGAGTTTATTTTAAACTTCTAGCTCAGAGTTTAGTGTTAGACCATCCCGCATATGTCTCTAAATAATGCAGAAATGCTTTGACAGTAATAGTCCAAGCTTCTCTATCGCTTCCATTTATTTATGTTGGTCTCTTATGAGTTATTTCACTGAGTAGCCAGATGTGGACAGCGCTAATTTAGCCACGGCCTTATGTTTTCATTGGCATTGCTTTGTTTGTTTGCCTATTAATTCAGTGTTGACCAATCAATGCAAGTTTGATAATAAAGCCTAGATGAATCATAAAGCAACACTATTTTATATTTGGACTTTAAAGGTACTGTAAGCCCCATATGCACTCTACTGGTGTGAAAACGGTACTGCAGTCTAAATCAAAACAATGCTCTGTGGGTTGCCAGTCTTTCCGCTTTTCTGATTGGATGATCAGCAATGCAGTTTTAGAACCAAAACAAAAAATGTAAACATAAACAACTTGGCCATTATATAAAATACATTTTTATTTGTTAATAAATCAACTGTACCACTGTTATCAGTAAAAGTTATAGTTGATTTAAACACATTAAACATTACCTCGTGTCTTGGGGCACATGTGGGTAACTTTTATGAAATACTGAAAAATATATACGGCTCTTAGCACCTTTAAGACTTTTTAAAGAAGTTTTTAGTGCCATTTAGAATTAAATTTAATAGCAACATTGTCACTAACCAAACAATAATCAAATGTAAAATATAGTTGAAATAACTCCAGTGCTGCATAAAAATAAATAATACAATTTAACTACTAACTACTAACTTCCATAACTCTCATTCTTTACACTTTTTTTTTATGTAAAGCCTCTTGTCCTAAAATTTGCTATATATGTTTGATGTATTATTAACATTTCTCAAAAAGAGAAAATATTGTAGAGTCTGTTATTGTGGTGATGGTAAGAAAATATCAAAAACTTGATAAATTTAATACCTACTGATTAGATTTAATACTTTTAAGACCTTGGGGCTACCTCTTCTGTTGGGATAGAGTTGTCAAAATGATGCTTATCACCCAGAGTCGCACCGTGAGTGAGAGCTAAAGCCACACTGTGCTAAGACTCCCGCGGTGCTCCAGCCTCCTCCAACCATTTTATTTTAATTTATTTTTTACTTATTTGACTTTTATTTAACCAGGAAAGTCCCACTGAGAATAACAAATGCTTTTGCATCCAAAGCCATGCATGCTGTAGGTGGACTGTTGAATCTAAGTTTCACTTAGTGAATGAATGTGAGAGTGAATGGTTGTCTGTCAGTTTTGTCTAAATGTTAGCACTGTGACCAACTGGCCCCTGTCCAGGTTGTGCCTCGCCTAGGGCCCATAGTTACTGTGTTGGGCCACAAAGCTACTGCAGAGGTTGTCCACATTATGTAAATCAAAATAACTGAGTTTGATGTGAAATACGCATATATACCCTATTTTCCAGACTATAAGTCACACTTTTTTCATAGGTCTGTCTAGGGGTGCGACGTATACTCAGGTTCGACTTATATATTAAAATATTTCAGGTGTTGGTTAGAGGGCGCTCTAGGTTTGTGTACCAGCATCTGCTGCACCTGTACCACTGACAATTTAAAATGTAAACATTACCACTAACAACTTAGGCTATAAAGACAACTGAGAAAGAGCGGAATAATTGGAAATGGAACTGATGCTGAGTCTGACGACAGCCACGCAGAGGAGGAAGCGGCGCTTCGTCTACCTCCGGAGTTGGCGGAGTTGTTCAGAAGCGACACCGAGGATGAAGAATTTAAAGGATTTAGTGATTAGGAGTGAGATGGTGAGTTTGGTGAACTTGTTATATTATGTTCTTTATGCTATAGTTATGTGAATAACTGTTAATATATTACGTTAACATACGAGACACCTATTCAGTTTGTTGTTTATGCTTCATGTAGCTGAATAACCATCAATGTGTTACGTTAGCAAACCACACACCTATTCAGCTGTTGTTCTCTATTCTATTATTACTATAACTTGCCTTTCAAGATGAAATGTCTGTTCTTGGTGTCGGATTTTGTAAAATAAATTTCCCCCAAAAAATGCGACGTTTAGTCCAGTGCGACTTATCTACGTTTTTTTCTTTTTCATTATGCATTTTTTGGCTTGTGCGACTTATACTCCGGAGCGACTTAAAGTCCAGAAAATACGGTACTTAATTCAAAACATTACTTTTAAATTATTTTTAGCCACCAGTCAGTGTTTTTTGTTAGATTGTATAGAAATATATAGAAAAAAACATAATTTTTAATTAGAGTGAAATTTTATTGTTGTTGTTGTAGGATTTTTGGAAATTTACAGGGGCTGCGACTCTCTTGACTTCGGGAATGGCTGCCCTAACATGAATAAATAGAAGATGAATGAATGATGTTTCATACTTTCTCTTTTTAGCCAACTCTGTACTGTACTGTATTTGAGCGTGTCCAAAAATATCAATGCGAGCTGTCAGATGAGAGAAGCGACGGTATGTTCTGGCACGTTATTTCCGTGAAGCATGAAGGACGCGGCGCGAGAGGCTGGTGTCACTCTTCTGTAGATTTATGTTGAACTCTAGAGGCACACTTGACTGGAGCATCATTTCAGGACGTCCCATCTGGTTCACACTTAGCGCCGCCATCATCTGCTTTTCGACACAACCGTGATCTAAAACATACACATACGACAATCATCTGACCTGAGAGAAAAAACAAAAACAAAACTAAATACTAACTCAGTAATCACAAACTGACTGAGGCTGTCTTTGTTCAGGACGACGATGGATAAGATTAGAAAAGATTAAAATTAAGATGGAGGCAGATGATTTACTGTGGTGACCACTAATACAGTAAGTACAAGTAAGCAGAAAGTACTTATTACTACTACGACTGCTGCTAATTCTGCCGCTGCAGCTACTACTACAACTACAACTACTACTACAACTGTAACTACTACTACTGCTGCTGCTGCTGCTACTACTAATACTACCGTATTTTCCGCGCTATAGGGCGCACTTAAAAGCCTTCAATCTCCTCAAAAAACGACAGTGCGCCTTATAATCCAAAGCACCTTATATATGAATTTATTTACGGCTACCGTAGTCAGGAGCATCGTGGAGTAATACATACTGTGCTTCACCATAATATTGCTGTAATCGCCCAACTGTTTAACTCGGACACTGAAGATGAAGAATTTGAGGGATTTGTGGACAAGAAATGAACTGAAAAAGTGAGTGTATTGTGTTGTATTTTGTTATAACGTTAACTGAACAGTTATGAGTTATTGTGAATATGCTATCGTTTGATTTAGCGGTCTCAGATTGTGTTTTTTATTCATGCGTTACAACTGAACAAGTTTGGGAGTTATGTTGAACGCGTTGAATAAAGTTTGACTGACTGACTTATCTGACTGTTTTGTTCATTCAATGACATTGCGCCTTATAATCCGGAGTGCCCTATAGCGCGGAAAATACGGTACTACTGCTGCTGCTACTACTACTACTACTACTACCAATCCTGCTACTACTGCTAGTACTACTACAGCTGCTGCTGCTACTTCTGCTAAAGATACTAATATATACTACATAATATACTACATACTACAGCTGTTACTACTAATTCTATTACTGTTACTACTACAGCTACTACTACTCCTACTTCTACTACTGCTGCTACTACTACTACTTCTACTACTCCACTACTATTACTACTACTGTTACTACTATTACTACCCACTTTATTGCCAAGGTCAAATATATTTTAAATTAGACGCTGGAATATGAAGTTTTAAAATATCTGAATATAAAGATTTGGTTGTATTCCATCAAAAATTTACTCAACTACTACTACTGGTGAAAGTAAGAATCTTTTTTTTTAAATGTACTTAAAAATTAAATATACTTCACATATATTTACTTAAGATAATAGTAAGAGTAAAAGTACTAGTTACACTTACAGACAGCCTCTTGGAAAGCATAAAACCCGGATAGATACAAACGTTTTTTATATTCTTGCAGCCTCTGTTGTCTGTGTTTGTAAGCTCTCCAACACAGATACAAGAGGTGATTATCACAAAGCCAATTATATTGAGTTGAGCGTACACAACCATTTTAGGACGGGCTCGGGATAATATGCCCTTTTCCTTCATCATCTAATGTCAGTTTGCTCTTTAGTGCTGAAGACGCAGCTGGATCGATAGCACTGTGCTGGCCAGCGAACACTGTCAAAGCCCATTACTATTAGGCTCCTAAAGACGTCTGAAAGTTTGTTTGTCCTCCCACACAAACAGAACTGGCAAAAGTTTTACTGAGGTGCTACAAATGCTTTAATAGATACAAATATTTTTATTTTATTCAAATTTTATGAAAGGTCGGTAATGGGACAAGGACGAAAAGTTAATTTCGTTGTGCATACAGATGTTTCAGTGCAGTGATTCTCCAGATTTTCACACCAAGTACCACCTCAGAAAGTACTGGGCTCTCTAAGTACCATCTTTAAGAGACTAAAATGAGCCAAAATCTAGACTAAACCAGGTCTAAACTGGAACTAACATGGGTCTAAACTAGGTCTAAATAAAGTCCAAAATTAGGTCTAAACTAGGACTAAACCACGTCCAAAATTAAGTCTAAACTAGGACTAAACCAGGACTAATACAGCACTAACATGGGTCTAATACATGACTACAAACCAGGTCCAAAATTAGGTTTAAACTAGGACTAATTTAGGACTAAACCAGGGCAAAACCAGGTCACATCTGGGAATAATAAAAAATCTGGTCCCAATCAGGATTAAACCAGGTCCAAAATTAGGTCCAAACCAGGACTAACACAAGACTAAACCACGACTAAACAAGGTCAAAGATTAAGACTAAATCAGGTCTAAACCAAGACTAAGCCGGAACTAAACTAACCAGGACTGACACAGGACTATACTAGGACAAATCCAGGACTAAACCAAGTCCACAATTAAGACTAAACCAGGCCTAACATAAGACTAAACCAGGACTAAACAAGGTCCAAAATTAAGACTAAACCAGGTCTAAACCAAACTAAGCCGGAACTAAACTAACCAGGACTGACACAGGACTATACTAGGACAAATCCAGGACTAAACCACATCCAAAATTAAGACTAAACCAGGTCTGAACCAGAACTAAACTAGGTCTAAAGCAGGACTAAGCCAAGACTAAACACAGGACTAACACGGGTCTAAACTAGGACAAATCCAGGACTAAACCAAGTCCACAATTAAGACTAAACCAGGCCTAACATAAGACTAAACCAGGACTAAACAAGGTCCAAAATTAAGACTAAATCAGGTCTAAACTAGGACTAAACCAGGACTAATACAGCACTAACATGGGTCTAATACATGACTACAAACCAGGTCCAAAATTAGGTTTAAACTAGGACTAATTTAGGACTAAACCGGGGCAAAACCAGGTCACATCCATCAAAAAACCTGGTCTCAATCAGGACTAAACCAGGACTAAGCTGGAACTAATCTAACCAGGACTAACAAAGGACTATATCACATCCAAAATTAAGACTAAACCAGGTCTGGACCAGAACTAAACCGGGTCTAAAGCAGGACTAGGCCAAGACTAAACACAGGACAAAACTAGGACAAATCCAGGACAAATCCAGGACTAAACCAGGACTAAGTTGGGTCTAAAGCAGGACTAAACCAGAATGAAACCAGGACTAAACTAGCCTTAACCATGACTAAGTAAGAACTGAGCAACAAGGATCCATGCGCTTAATGGTTTTAATGCATGCGACCGAGCCGTAGAACCACCCAAGTTCCTGACGCAACCCCTCTCCATTTATCCAGGCTTGGGACTAGCACTAATACTACACTAGATTGTGACCCCTTGTAGTGGGGATGAACGTTTGCACAGTACATTGGTTTATCTATCGGCCAGTCATCTCTTAACACTTGTCTTCTTATGTTCTCATGTTGAAGTGAAGTAGTCTTTGCTGTTGAGTGGGCGAGGCGGCCAACATCTGTTCTGCCTCTGTGTAATGATCGGAGCTGCGTGGGTGAAACTTGAGAGAGTTTTTATGGCCGCTGTTATCACACAATTGGGGATTCATAAGGAGGTGGTGGGATCCGAGCTTTACGAGTGATAAGAGAGAGGCCGAGGCTGAGGTTCGGAGAGGAAGAGGCTGAGATAAGGACGTCCGCAGTTTGCTTTTGTCATCACAATGGCAAGAGCTTCGTCGAGGCTCGGTTTTTACTGCTTTGAGCTGCTGCGACACTCTGGAGAGGTCTGGGGAAACGCGACTGATCAAAACAAAAATAATCTTCAGAAATGGAACAAAACAGAAACCAATATTGAAGAAAAATAAAATTAAAGTTCTGAAATATTGAACTACTTCAATGTTTTAGCCTTTAAGTTTTGCATTGATACACCCTCACAACTTCCCTCTGTTTTAACAAAATGAGTTTTTATATGGAAGTTAATGATGGATTTATATTGTGTTTTACAAACTTGTCAAGTTCCTCAAAGCGCTTTACAATTTGGTCTCCTCAGTCATACTCAGTGGTGCGGCGTTACTTCTGTAACCACAGCTGATTGACAGAAGTATGGCTGCGTGTACGGCTCCTCCAACTGCCACCAAACACAGCCACACTGACACATTCATACATAGATGGGTGAAGTGTCTTGCCCATGGACACAACAACAGTATGCAATGCCAGTAGCATCTTGAACTGCTAACCTTCAGGTTAGAGGGCAAGCATCTCTACCAACTGAGCTACAGCTGCCACAAGTGAGTTGCATGGAGTTGATTCATTTTGACGGAGGTGACAAAAACATATTTTTTTTCCCTCACAGATTAAGTTGATGCTAACGTTACAATGTCAGTGTTTTGAAGGTATTTTGTTCCAAAAACACACGAAGGACCTGTAGCAGCCACTTTAAACTGAAGTATATTTTCTAAGTTATTTTCTCAGAAACTGGCTGACAGATCTGACAATCATGGTGTGACATATGAAACATAATAAGATTAAAAATACTGAAAAGCTACACAACTTATTTGACCTTGTCAGACTTGGATACATATAACAGTATCTGAATATTACCAGACTAATAGCAGTATGTTCTTGTGTGTTTCACAGCTTTACAAAATTGAGTTATGACTTACAAGCATTAGAAATAAAGTCAAGAAAATAAACTGAACTCGCCTGTTAATGGGCTGTCAGCTCAGTTGCATCTAGTGAGGTCAGAGCAAATACTGTCTGTTACTTTGATTGTTTTTTTTGCATGTTTTACACCAGATGCCCTTCCTTCTGAATTTATACGGACTACGGACTTTTTTGGATTGCCTATGTATATATTATAATTTTGTTTAAATAATAAACTGTAACTTTATCTGTACAATATATGCTAATGCACAGCAGCTGTGTGAGAGCGTGAGAGGAGCCAAGCCTTGGGGCCACAGCCTTTGATTCAAATGAGATCAGGAAAGTGTATGTCAAACCTCCAATTCATCAAAGCAAACAGCAGCGAGAGGCAAAAACGAAGGAGAGGAGATGGATCTTCAGTCATGTAGCGTACTACGAGGCGTCATCTCCACAATCTATGACATACAGGGACATCAGGAGAAGGTGATCATGTGAGAGGACGTCTTCAGGCCTGGGACGGTGCTGGAGACATAGACTGTTGAGAGATGATGTCCCATAGAGGTGAATGCGGGAAGAGGAGGCCTCAAAACACTGATTAGAGATAGAGTCTGACAGATAAACCTATTTATTTTCACTTATGTGTTAATCAAAATCACTTAGGATACGAGATGTGGTTCGTAGTGACGGCAATTTAAGCTCTGAAATGATCAGAATGAGTCCGGTGACGGTGTATGAGCTTTAGAAACGCGCAGAAGTACGTCCTGGTTTCAGGGTTGCCAGATCTCACTGACAGTTTCCAGCCCAAACAGAACATAAAACTTATCCAACACAATAAAAAACAGCCCAAATCACAACCACTCTAAATGTTAAAACCATTATATGAAAGAAAGAACACAAAACTTAATAGAACTAAAAAAAAAAAAAGTAACACAAACAGGTTCCCCTCAAACCAAAATGTCACTAATTTTAAAACAAATTAACTGATATATGAGTGGGAGGATGCAGGAGTTTGTTGAAATATGTATTTCTACTTTGTTTTCTTGAAATGTAACTATCTTGTTGGTATTTTCTCCAGAATTTTAACTCGCCAAATGTTGTGAAAAGCAGCCAAAACTTTATAAACCACCCCAATTCTATTTTTTCCTGTCCATTCTGGTAACATGGCAAGCATGGTTTCACGTGTCTACGTAGAGCGGTGAGACCGAACATTTTTAGATTGTTAAAAGAGGACAGGCTCAGCAAACAAGAAGCAAACAAGCAAGAAAATACTACTCCAGGTATGTTTTTGAGGAGGAAACAACATTATAGCATGGTTAAAAGCTAAAAAAGTCAATTTAGCAGAATTGGAGACCTTTAAATGAATGGCTTTGTTAAGAATTGTAACTTCTAGAGGCGCACGTAGGTGTTGTTGTTAGAAACCATGCTACCAGCTACTGTACAGGGTCTACCCCGCCTAAAGCCCCTAGTTACCAGGAAAGGCACCAGTACCTGCAACCTCTAACGAGATTAAGTAGAAAAAGATGAAAGAATGTTATGGAAACCCTCAACTATTGTGCGCCTAAAACAAAGACAACACCTCAAAGTCTGTGTTCATCAGGTTTACAAAAGCACTAAACAATGCCTCATCTCTCCATCACAGTCCACACTTCTTCACAATAACTCCGTTCATTATCCTCTGGACAGTCTGATACGTCTGAGCCGAAACTGTTATTGTGCACAAGAGTAAACGTGAGTCTTTATTAAAACCACCCTCACAGACTGGAGAGGGCGGCGATGGTGCATTCTGAAAATAACATCCATAAACCTGTGTGATATTAGCGCTGAGTCACCCAGTCAGCAGACAGACAGAGTTAATGACCAGGCTTTCCCACGACTAGAGACACTTGATTCTCAAATCTTGGAAAATATTTGGCTTTCCAAGCAGCGTTTAATACTATTGAAAATGAGTTTTTATCTTGACTAACTCAGGTCTAAACTAAGCAACTTCATATGGATCAATCTCAAAATATGCATAAATAAATAAGGACAAAACAGGCCTATTACAGTCATTTATCGGCAGAGATCTTACAAAAAAAGTAACCAAGATGGCACCGGAGTGAATTTAATAACTTCTCTCATCTGATTAAAGGCGTTTAGTGCTTTCCTTCGTCACCTGTTGGTTCTGCTGAAGTCTGTGCTGTTGTTCAGTTCTGTGGGATTTTTTTTTCTTTGTCTTGTTTCTGTTTTAACAACAGTAAAGTCCTGTTGACGTCCGACGTAACAACCACGTTCAAACAACCCACTTTTTCCACAACAGGCAACAATTCTTCATAAACGCCATGTTTGTTTTTGCTGAAGCCTCGACTAACCCTGTATCGAGCGCTACACCAGCCCCACCCCAGATAGTCCAACGCACTAGACCTCTCTGTGCGGGGTCTAGGCCTGCTGGGGGGTTCTGGATTTAGATACTTAATACATGAATGGCTTGTAAGGATTTGTTCATTTTGGGTGTAAGCATCAAAGAGGACGATGATTCAGAAGTGTAATCAAGTCAGAAGGTTTATTCTATGACGATGTATGACGATCTCTGCATAGTGTTATCTTGTTTTTCTTCGAGTAACTCCCGTGCCTCGACCAGGCCACAGAGTTCTCATTTCGGCAGTGCTTTATCTTCGTCGTCTTCGAGAGCGTCCCACGCCACAGGTAGGGCCATGGGAGCCCCCACCTGTAACCTTGAGTCTCCTAACTTTGTAACCAGCTCATTATTTGTGCCATATTTGGAATAAGCAATGCACCTAAGTGTAGGGTGACCTTACAGTGAAAGAAGAAAAACATCACATAAGACCAAAGTATTATTATTACTAATGTTGAAGCGTTATTAACCTTAGCAGTGTTAAATCAAAATGTAAGTGTAATGGTAACATGCAAAGCTATATGTAGAAATATTCAATAGGCTTTAGAGCAGCTTTTACAGGCTTAAAGTAAAACTTACTTCACCACAGTGTTTGCTTGCTATGGGACGTCAAAGGGTGAAGTTGTCCAGACGTTCCACCGTGGGAGCTGCCACCGTATCCTCAGCTCGACTCCGCTGTCTCCTAGGAGGCTCCCGAGGCCATGCTAGTAGTTTACAATAACAGCAAATACAGAAACACTTACCAAATGAAGACAGAGGCGCAATGAGTCAGATGCAAAAGCAGAAGCTGAGTTTATTAAAGAACTCCTACACTCGTTACAGGAAAAAAATAAGCTATCCTAAAAAGCAGCAAAAAGCAGAGTACAAAAACCCTCATCTTCTCTAAAAAAATCCCCCGAGCCTCCAGATTCTTCCGACATGTCTCCAACCTCTCAAGTTTTAAAAGACCCAAAAAAGCTTTTAACATGACATGCCTTTATATAACTTTCTAAGCATAAGCATTACATTATTAAAGATAACATTTAGCTGGTTGTGGATGTTTTGCGCAATAGCCGTGGCTGATCGTGGTTGGCTCGTTGACAATTTCATCATGAGCTGGTGACGCGTTAGGACACGTTCATCAGCGGTGCACAGTAGTTATCATGAACTGTACTGGCTGACCTCGGCACACTTTTCTCTGTCTCTGTATGCAAGGGCGTAACTCTCGGTAGTTTTATTTATTTTTTTACACATTGAATCATGCACTTTTTATAAAAGGAGTATGCTAATTTGGAGTTTCTGTATTAGAAATGCATTTTGATACTTTTACTGTGATTTACTTAGCTTCAGCTATGTACTAGGCTAGTGTCAGCGTCAGTGTTAGCACAACAGCAGCAAGGGTGATTAGTAAATAATCCCATCTCCCCACTTAAATTAGCATTCAGTGGTAAATTGACATTAGTCCTGCACACTGCACATATTCCGTGGCAGCCTCCTTAGCTTTACCTCACACAGGCAATTTAGTCAAATCATGAGCTAACTTGACAATACGACTGTTTACCTCCTCTTGGGCGGTACTTTTTTCTTTTTCGTTGGGGTTGGCGTTGACCAACACTGTACAATTGTTGACTGGCTCTGTGGTGCTCTTTTCATAATAGCACAGGTTAGAGACAGGCAGCTATCACCGTTACAACACCAGTGACTGAACGACACACAGCAGACAGCCAACGCTCAGGAGAAAAACGAAATGAGATGAATACAGAAAATCGACGGGTTATTCATGCAAGATAATTCATATTTGTATTCATCGCAAAGTTGGCTACATCTAAACAAGGACCAAACCTTCACAGCTGTCACTTCAAATTTAAGGAGAGGAATAAGAAACATATATAGTAGACCCTTGCGTACCACAGTATACTTTTACAACAGTTTGAGTAGGTTTGGACGATACTCCCGGACAAGTTTTCGTTTTATTTTGTTGGAGAGTAACAGCGACTTTAATTGACGTTGTTTCTTCTAGGTACACTACACACATTTTTGATTTACTGTAATTAAAAAGTAAAGTTTGACCAATGGGCTGCACAGAGGCTAATGCTTCTTCCTCTCAAGAAGGAGGTTGTGGGTTTGATTTTCGGCTCAGAAACCACACAACAACAGGAATAAGAGGAACAGATGAGTCTCTTATAGTGGATCATTTTTCAGCATCCCCCCAAAAAAAGTTGTTCACGTGCGCTGATTGATTCTGGCAGGTAACTGTGGCTGTCCATCTTCCCTGTAACGGCGGGTCATGTCGGATTTGTTTGGCATGTGTTTGGGGTCAGTCACTCATTAACCCTGTTAGGAGCCCGCCTCATTAGATTCCATTAACGAGGAGGGTCCAACAGGGGGCACCGGCGAACACACGGTGAACATGCTCCTGTCTAACAAAAGGATCGTCTTTGTCATTATGGCTGATGGAGGAATTTGTAACAGCGCACAGTGTTTTTGACAATATTTAGATCAGTAGTGCAAAGTCTGTATTCAAAGCACTGTTAATTAAAAATAATATTACTCAAGTAGAAATAAAAAGTACTGAATGTATTGTTTATTTAAATATATATTAATTAATTGCAGGTCTAAATCTACTACTGTTGCACAGACCTGAACACAAACTCAGGATCTTGGTGAGTACATGCCGCTTTGCCACCCAACTTAAAAAAAAAAATACTTTCACTCGTTTAGAGACTTTAAAATCTTACTTGAGCAGTAAGTAACCTCTCAAAAAATGAACGTTTGTTTGTTTTTAATGTTGTGCAGCACTTTGGACAACTCTGGTGGTTGTAAGGTGATTGAAATTGAAAAGTATGTTTGAGAAAATGTGCTTGAAAAGTAAATGTAGCTACATGAGTTGGCCTACTTTATTTGAGTTAAAGTAGCCTACTTTACTCTGCGTATATGAATTTTACCATGCATGTTTTAATGTACCCTGAGCTGGGAGTTATCATACTTATAGAGCTGGGGATCACAGAGTATATCAAAATATCACACAAGAAAACCTATGATATATCACTATTTTTAAAGGAAAAAAGTCCCCTGTTTTCTCCTTTTTGTATTAATTGAGTTTTTGTGAATTATAAATTGCTACATACATACATGTTACATATTATGGCTTATTTATGCCACTGAAGCAGCAGAAGAGTTTCAGATTGGTATTGTTACAAGACTTACTGGTATCAAAAGTATCAATATTTCGATAACGATTAGCATATCACTCATTTATAGTCTTAAAAAAAAAGAAATCCCAAGTCCTGTTTCCAAAAGTAATAAATCCACCATCAGTCTGACATTTATTTATCAAGTATTTGGACATATTTTAGTGTTTAAACGTGCAGTGCTGCCCTCTACAGTCCTGGCAGAGTACTGTAGCAGCACTGTAGCTCTATTATTATGCATTGGTATTGGTATCAAAGTATCGATATTGGAATTGTGTCCCAAAATATCGCGATATATCACAATACTGATATTCTGTCCCAGCCCTAATACTTAGACAAGTGTATTTTCTGTCCATGATTTCTTTTTTTCCCCCGGGTCTGACCAGAGACTGAACCTTCGTGTTATGAAAATGTAATTCACTGTGAGTACTTTTTTTTTTAAAGATAATTCCAGTAAACCTGAGTGTACTTGAAGAGATAATAGATAGAAAGTAGACTTGATGAGATAATACTTGACTGGGATAACAACGGGGCATTATGGGATGTATGTGAGTGGTTGAAGGACAATTTGTTGAGCTTGTTCTGCACTAAAGGACTCAGATATATGTTTGGTAAAAAAGAAAAACACTGATAAAATTCAGTGTCCTTACGCTGTATTTGGTTTCCACTAAACCTGTTTCTTGAAATTGGGCCTTGATAAATGAACAGAGCAGAACATCGTTACCTCTGCCACAGAGGTCTTGGTTGTTTATTTGGTAATGGGCCAAGTAAGAAATGGCAACTTTTCAGCTTCTATCTAGACCATCATTTAGATCAAAGATTTTATAAATATCCTGTACCATTGCTATGGAGGACCAAAACTGCCCCATCAATCAATACATAAATTAATACATTAATGCTCTCATAGACAACTAATTGTTTAATTGGAACAAAAAATGCTGAAAAAAAAAATAAAGATGTAAGTTTTGGTTGAAATAAATAAAGGCCTGTTATTATTCCTTTTCTGTATTTATTTCAACATTTACTAAATTGTGCTTTAATTTAATTTCATTTGCCCCCTTCATTTGCATTTCAGTGACAGAAAACAAAAAAAGAATAAACACAAATAAATAAATGTGCAATAAAAGAGGAAAAATTAAATAATTAAAATAAATTAAAGCATAAATTAAATGTAGAAATGAATGCACACCGGGAATAATTATAGGCCTTTTTTTATTTATTCATTAAAAAAAAAAAAAAAAAAAGTCAGCATTTTTTGTCCTGTTAGAATAATTATTTGTTAATGAGAGGATTTATTTATGAATTTATATATTTATTGATTTGGGAGTTTTGGTCCTCCATACTTTGCAAAAAGAAAAAATATACCAACTCTGTCCACAAGGGGTTAGTAAAAGGAAAAAAAACAGGGGGGCCCCCAGAGGCTGTCTATATTTCAATTTCAATTTCAATTTATAATTTTTTTTATTATTATTTCAGACACATGGTTTTGGTTCACAAAAACAAATAAAACATACAAAAATATAAAAAGTCAATGAAAACATTAAGTACATAAAAAACATTGGAAATGAATTACAGTTGTCTGCTTGTTTTAAAATATTATTTTAAAACAACTTTTAGTCAATAATCAGTGTTTTGTAATGTTTTTATAAAAAATAACATGGAGAAAAACAATGCAGAGTCTTTTGAATAGAGGGAAATTTTATCGTTGGGGGTCCGCGAGGGATTTTTGGAAATTTAAGGGGGCCACAACAGTCTTGACTTTAGGAATGGCTGGTATAGAGCATTTACCCTTGAACTAGAAGGTCTAATGTTTGTGTCTAGGACTTGGCACACAAAAACAGCTTGCAAATACATAAATATATAAGTTGAGATCATCCTTGTATTAAAATAAGGACATCTGTCTTCTCTGAGCACACACACATAGCTCTAATGGATACGCTGCACTGTTATTGATTCAGTAAAAGTGTAATTATAACATCTATGAACATTTTGGTCTGGATTAAAATAGATAAGCCGACTAAAAAAACCGAAGGGCATAAAGGGAAAACTTTAGTGGCCATTAGCTTTGGGAACTAAGAGCTTATACTCAGCACTTAGCGGTGTGTACAACTTTACATTTACTGATCAGAGAAGTTGCTGGTCCTAAATGTGCAATACGTAGCTGTGATATCTAATCCACGCACAATCAACAGCACAGAGAGTGTACAGCGGCAATTCAACTACAGGAGATAAATAAAGAATAAAGAAATGTGAGGATTACACACATCAGAAAGTAAAAGTACTGGTAACGCTTTAGATTACAGCCCACAAATTACAAAAAAGTGTAAGTAGGGGTTACTAAAATTGATATTAGACTGAAAGTACTGATGAGTATGGTGTAATAAGGGGTACAGACTGTAATTATGGCATACTAAAGTGTACCAGCTGTAATAAAGGTGTCATAGCTGTAATAAATAGTTGTGATAAAGGTGTACTAAGTGTAATAAAGGCATACCAGCTGTAATAAAAGTGCACCAAGTGTAATAAAGGCGTGCTCTGTTATTGGACTTCCAGAGTTTGCAGACTTTAACTAAAGCCCCATCTCACGTCCTTTATTCTTGTTTTAACACAGTTATTTGTATTTAAATGCCATGTTAATGAGAAGCACGATGTTCTTCCAGTCACGTGCTCAGCTGAGAATAATCTGGCTTCTTGCAAACATTTCATGAATCCCATTACTTCTTATACATTTTTGAATTGGGTTGCATTACATGTTACTTTGAGTTTTGGTTTGAAATCTTTTACTGAGCTCAAAAATAAAGCAGAATAGTCAGAACATGTTGAAGTAAAAAACCTAGTTCTCTGTCGGGATGAGTCTTGGGCTGTGTAAATGGTGAAGTGTAATAATGTGTATCCTAACCTTCAGAGCTGAGGTCAGTGTTCTTGGATCAACACGTCCACGAAGAGCGAGAGATGATGTGTATCAAAGATTTATGACATGAGAACAGGTCTCCTAGTGGAAAACAGGTTGAATGAATGAGGGCTGTTGTTGCACTGGTTCTTGTAGCTTCCAGGACCTGCACAAGGGGGATAAAGGGCTTTGAGACTTGGTTAAATATAAAATACTATTACTTCTATTGTACATTTTTACAGAGCAGCAGAAGACCACACCTGATGCTCTTTACAGTTCCCACTGCCTCAGCAAAAACTGGTAAATAAAAGACTGGAATACAACCTTGGTGGCTCATGTGTGTTAAAATAAAATATCTCTCTACAGCAGCTGGATCAGTGACAGGTAAGGAAATGCTGGATGACATGCGGACTATTTAACACAGTTTGTTTAAAACTTGGAAGTGCTTTGTAGTTATTACTAAAGATTATTACTGTTGCCACATTAAACTATAGTCACACACTGACTTTACTTTTTTTTAAATGCAGGATGGCCTTTCCTGTCACAATCAGCCACATATTGTGACTGAAGTAGGCATAGGGTGAAGGATCTTGACCTGGGAAAAAACATGAATGGGTCAGAGCGAAAATCGAACCGCCAACCCTCAGGTTAGTGGGCGACCTGTCTCCAGTCTCCCCTCTGTTAAATGTCTCCTAATATGCTGTTTTGAGCTTCTAACCATGTTATAATGTTGTTTCCATCTCAAAAACATTCCTGGAGTAGTATTTTTGTTTTATTCACGTATGTTTGAGTAATGTATGCTGAGCCCGTCCACTTGAAGATCTGGAAACACTCGGTCTCACCGCTCTATGTAGCAGTCAATTCATCTGTAAGCGTAGGGTGAGCAGATTTATAAACCAAAGAACTGGGACATATAGTTTGACAAATCGAACTGCTTTTGAACTCAAGAAAGCTTCTGAAATCCATAGTTTTTTGTAATTAATTCAAAGTGCATGAAGCTAGGGCTTAATTTTTGAATTTGATGACGTGGTGAATAAATTTAGTGATAAAAGCCTTAAGACAAATGTGTTTTTAGTTTCCTAATGTGTTTCTTTTGGTTAAAGAAGAACTCAGTAACTTTTTTAACCTTATATAAACAGTATCAGAATCCGTATGAT
Organism: Bostrychus sinensis; assembly: GCA_020698575.1. Classification (NCBI taxonomy): domain Eukaryota; kingdom Metazoa; phylum Chordata; class Actinopteri; order Gobiiformes; family Eleotridae; genus Bostrychus; species Bostrychus sinensis. The sequence goes on from CM036247.1 coordinate 8,548,528, forward strand.
GGTTAAATGAGTTGTTGTGGGGTAAATGAAGCGAGCAGCAGCTCCCCCTGCTGTCTCTGGGCCATAAGTGACAAGTCTAAGTGTCGCTGACCCGCAGTCACAAAAGTCTCGGGTCTCATGAGAAAGCGGCACATCCCGGTTAGCAAAACAACCAGCTAGCGGTGGCTTTATTTCTCGATTTTTGGCGTTCCAGAGTGACCAAATGGAAGAAAAAACTTTGCATGGATACGCGGAGGGGGAAACGAAAGAAAAGACGAGCGAGAGGTCACACAGGAGTCAACTGTAGGGGGAGCTTTATAGAGGAAAGTAAGGCAAAAAGAGCTAAGAAACGAGCAGAGTTACTGAGTTCTGCTTTAAAATGGGAACAACCTGGACATGGTTTGTTGAAAACATGGGACATATGAGTGTTTTTACAGATATGTGCTGGGACATGGGACAAGGAGCCTAAAACCTGGACTGTCCCCATTAAATAGGGACATCCGGTCACCCTATGTTAGTGTCATGTTGCTAGTTGCTGTGCTAATTAGCCATTTTATGCTCTGTCTATTCCACACCGTTGCCACCAGGGGGCGAAAGACACCTAATCCAAGAGTTCCCTACCAGCTCCCCAAAAGAAGATGTTTTCCATAAATATACATTATTTTAAGTTATAAAATGTGAAATACTAATACAAAGGTGTCCAAAGCTATTAAAAAAGCCTGACAAAAGCACAATATGGGACGTTTAAACTTCTAGCTCTTAGTTTAATGTTTGACCATGCTATCCCACAATTACTTCCATCTGGTAAACATTAAACATTGCATATGTGCTTTGACAATTATCATCAACTATTCTTTTTGTTTTTGTGTTTTATATTTACAATTCAGTTACTCTTTTGGTCTCCTTTAAAACTAACAGCTCCCCAAAAGGAAGACGTTCTCCATACACATACATGAGAACGCCCGATCTATATTATTTTAAGTTATAAAATGTGAAATACTTATGCAAAGATGTCCAAAACTATTTCAAAAAGCCTAAAAACGCATTGCGTTGGACCTTTATTAGGTTAATATATGTATAGACTGCAATTATTCAAGATAGAGATGTAACATTCATGAACCATCCAGATCTTTTGAACGGGTCTTCCAAGTGAATGATGAGAACAGATTCAGAGATGTGTGCGAGTCTCTTTTTTTTATATAACTCTTTTTTGTTTGTCAACTGCAGAAAAACCTCGTAAGAAAAAGTAGAAGATTACAAGCTCAAGAGAGTCATACAGATAGAGACGAGGAGAGGAGCACAGAGCACAGACGGTCATCAGTCAGAGGCTACTTTAATACTAACAGTGCAGAACTACTGCAGTCTTTAGTGTCAGTATTTGTATTTGCATGTTTATATATATTTTTTTAATTTACATTGTTAACAGTGTTCGTTTGTGATTAATTCAATTTTGAACTTTTTTTTTGCAGGAAATTTTATTGTTGCCTGCTTAGTTTTTACTGACATTTGTTGCATGATCATATATCGAGGTCACTTTATTTTGCACATTTTTGACATAATAAATCATAAATGGAGGCCTCACTCTATGCAATGGTATATGTTTATTTTCTGAATGAACTGACTGGCTGCTCAAAATTACATAAATCCAAAAATGAGCCTTTGAGTCTTTTGAACGACTCTTAAAAATGAACACATCCCAAAGACTCGGCTACCATAAATCTTATGTTGACCTTTAAAACTATAATCACTGTCCCCATGTCCCACTTTTAGGCCCCAACCCACCAATTGAGCTCCAATGTTTTACACATATGTCATATGCCTCCAAGCCTTGATATCACTTCTTTATCTTTTCTTATCCATTTGAATGATTGCTGCTGCTGTTGTTCAAATCAATACCTCTTCAGTGAACTTCAATGTATGCTCTGCAATACGATGATGCTTTTATCAAAATATCTGGCGTTAAATAAAATGTATGATCCGCACAAAAGCAGCCGAGCATGAGCTTGTATAATCTTGTGCAGCACTTTCTCTTTGCCTATATCTTTTATGGCTGACAATAAACAGAATCATCTCGCTGTGTTAACTGTAAAACAGAAGAAAAAAAAAAATCCATATGCTTGCCGCCCCCACATGTAAGTACAGTCTGCCTCATCCTCCTCCTCCTCCTGCCATTATATCTCCTGCCAGCCGCGCCTTATACGATGACAGGGCCATTAGTTTTCCCGTTATGCAGCGTGGCGCGGGCTGGCATATGTCACCGGCGCTACACAGCCAGCAAACCGCCCGTCAGAAGAAAAAAAAAAGAAAAAGAAAAGCAAGCGAGCGAGGCCTCCGTGTTAAAGTGTCCCCAATTAATTTAAGCCAATAGAAAGTGCTGATTCTTGTCAGTGCCATCTGGATCCTGGGGCCCCCATGCACCTGGGCAAGCTCTAGGCCCAAGACAAAGAAACGGAGAAGACACACACAGAAAAAAAAAAATTGGAGTATGGCCAGGGAACAAAAACGAAGATGATATGATGTCCTTCAGCAACGATGTTTGTCTCCAATAAAAAAAATATATATATATATACAGAGAAATCGTATTGTGCATTTGAGAGATAAGCTTTTGTCCTTTCCTGCCATTGCTGTTCATTTGGTGGGACACTGTAGCTGTGCAGAGGCTCGTGTTCAGATGTGTTTTATTTTTAAGGTGTGTGTCAGGGTGTTCCCAGAGCTGCTTCTAGACACTATAGGGGCCCTAGGCAAGAGGGACAACTGAGGCCCTGTATAGGCTCCAGTTTGTTTTGTAAATCCCACCTCAAACCAAAATCATGGTTGTGCATTTGATAAAATTTTAATAAGCATTACCGTATTTTCCGGACTATAAGTCGCTCTGGAATATGAGTCACACTAGCCAAAAAATGCATAATGAAAAAGAAAAAAATTTATACAAGTGGCACTGGACTATAAGTCGCATTTTTGGGGGAAAATTACTTTACAAAATCCGACTACCAAGAACAGACATTTCATCTTGAAAGGCAAGTTATAGTAATAATAGAATAGAGAACAACAGGCTGAATAGGTGTGCGGTTTGCTAACGTAACACATTGATGGTTATTCAGCTACATGAAGCATAAACAACGAACTGAATACTGTCTCGTATGTTACTGTAATATATTAACAGTTATTCACATAACTATAGCATAAAGAACATAATATAACAAGTTCACCAAACTCACCATCTCACTCCTAATCACTAAATCCTTTAAATTCTTCATCCTCGGTGTCGCTTCTGAACAACTCCACCAACTCCGGAGGTAGACGAAGCGCCGCTTCCTCCTCTGCGTGGCTGTCGTCAGACTCAGCATCAGTTCCATTTCCAATTATTCCGCTCTTTCTCAGTTGTCTTTATAGCCTAAGTTGTTAGTGGTAATGTTTACATTTTAATTGTCAGTGGTACAGGTGCAGCAGATGCTGGTACACAAGCCTAGAGCGCCCTCTAACCAACACCTGAAATATTTTAATATATAAGTCACACCTGAGTATACGTCGCACCCCTAGTCAGACCCCTAAGTGCGACTTATAGTTCGGAAAATACAGTAATATAAGCTCTCCTTTTGCCTCGTATCCTGAATTGTAGCCTTGTATACATAACAGACGATGAATATGTGGGATGACATAAGGCAGGGGGGTCCGAGAGCCTTCCCCCGGGAAAATCTGAACAAAACATACATGATTTTCTGTTTTCTGGTGCATTTTTGATGGTAAACAATATTTTAGGCTGGCCCTTTTAAGAGAATTTCAAGGTCGCATCATTTCAGTGGTTTATTTTCCGTCGCTGAAAACAGTTTGTTTACTATTGTACAGGTAAATGGCCAGTCCTTGGGGCCCCCCCTTCAGGTCTGGGCCCTAGGCAATTACCTACCTTGCCTACACTATTGTGACTGGTCGTTCCTTTCAGCTTTTCTCTCCTGGGAAATCAAATCATCTGCCTTCTAGTGTGCAGTAAGGGATTGGGATATTTATTTTTGTCACAGGTTTTACGTAGAGTGCCCTTTCCTACGCAACTCTCTCCGTTTATCCAGGCGTGGGACTGACACAAAAGAAGAAGGAGATGACTTACTACTCTCTGTGGCTGGATTTTCTTTAACCTTTTTCAACCATACTTACATAAACGTGCATAAATAAAGAGCTCTAAGGATATTGTAGATTAGATGAGACAATCACTGTCTAATAAATCAACGCAATAATGAAAGTCACATATCAATTTTGATTTAATATCCTGTCAGAATTTCAACAAATAGCATTTTCCAAAGGCTGTAACTCCCCTCCATTGATGCAAACCACAGCTGTAAACTGTCTGTTTATATTTTTTCCATTTTGTCACTAATCTCTTTTTCTGAGACCCCCAACAGACTGCAGCATAAAAAAATAAATTGCTATTACTGCTTGGAAAACATTTGAAGCAGTTTATTAAGTGCTTTGAAGTTCACTACATCTCCGCAAAAGACTGCAAGCCCCACATTAAAACATCAAAATAAGAAAAGTCCATTTGTTTTGAGTTCTTATAAAATTTGAAAAACAGCATAATCATCATAATCATCACAATTAAAATAAACCTTTCACCTAAAGCTGTTCACTTTTTGAGTTAAACTACTAAAATTATTTCACTTAAGAAAATACTAATTTATTGACGTACAAAGTTGGTCCAATTTTGGTTGCCTCTAGAACAGCATTTCACATTTTACATCTGGCTAAAAGAAAACGTTTTAATAAGTGCTCTAATGGTGCCATTAAGAAACAAGTGAAGAGCCCAGTGGAGAGCAGAGCGCAGACTGTTGGGGTCATATGAACATAATTTAAAGAATTAAAAGGGACTTTTCTAAAGTTTTGCAAGATGAAATTTTACTACAAAATGAAAAACAGGTGTAAGGCATGAATAATGAGGGAAAACATGGTAGAAAGTTCAGAAAAGTTAATTTTATGAAATATAGCTTTCTTTTTCTCTTTCAATCTGATTTTGTGTGAAAAGGTATTGTCTCTTAGAAAAAGATCTACTTCTTACCATAAACACGAACTATTGCCACATTTAGCTGCTTATCTTAAAAGAGAAAATATCAATTTCTAAATCCCTCTTTATCTTACAAAATGATTTTTATCAGTTTTTTTGCAGCTTTTGCAAATGTCAGAATCCTTTCAGACCGTTTTACAAACCATTACTTTTCTGATTATCTACCACTATAGGCTACAGTTTATATCCTCCTATATGTGCAATCACTGTCATTTCCATTAAGTTCCCAATACATCCTGATAAGATGACATTGCAGACTAAGCTAATTAAAAATATATATATATTTTAAATGTGTGGCACAGCAGAAAATACTGTGTGAAGGTCAGTGTGGTGTATTGCCATCTGAACCATCTGAATTTACCATTATGTATCATTCAGTGTTAGTTCCCATTCAGTGTAACGATAACTACTGCAGTAAAAGGCCCATTAATCTCCTGTTATAGTTTTGTGGCGCGATATCTCGGTCGTTAAACGCTTTACGGATATTTAATATTAATTACTGGGGCACTCTGGTGGTGTGTTATTGCCTCGCACTGCAGGAAATTCAAGGGTATCTCAGAACGACCAAATGTCCCAGAAGACACTGCTACAGGAGGCAAAGGAAGCGACCTCGCATGAATCTCAAAATAATGTCAAGTTTATTGTGAATGTCGAGGTTTGTAGGTTTTTTAAAGGTGCTATATTCTGCTTAATTGACTTTTCTGAGCTTTCTGCGATGTTATAATGTTGTTCCTTCATCAAAAACAGACCTGGAGTTGTGTTTTGTTTCATTCACGCCTGATTTAAGTAATCCTCCATTCTCTGGCACGGGCAATCTGAGGCCTCAAAATGCTCAGTTGCACGAAGCACCGCCCACTCCAGAAAGCACATGCCCTCTACATCCACTCTGCTCTCATTCATTTATCAAAAACAAAAAACAAACAAAAAAACAAACAAAAAAACAAAACAATGTACAGCTCTGTTTCATCTGATTCCTTTTAAACCTTTTGTTGTGATTCTGATTTGAGCCTTTTTCTGTGAAAAGTGAGTAATGCCACTTTTAATCCAAAGAAAAATTATTTTCCTTTAACATTTAGCTAAACATTTACAAAATATTGGTGTCCACAGCTCAAACATAAATATTTGTTGAATAACACAACTTTTAAGCAGTAATAAAACATTTATAAATATAAAATACAAATTTCACAAATAAACAGTTTAAAGATCATCAATTATCACTGATGTTTAAAATTTTGCATTGATTTACATAAGATAATCACTAAAGAATTAAACATTAATGACAGTGTTTATAACTCAGTGGTGCTTACTGCTGTTGAAGTAATGCTTTGTAGAAAATCAATTAACTGATTAACTAATACTTCATCTGCTGCATGTGTATTTTGTACATCTGTATGCAGCAACACACACGCACGCACGCACGCACGCACGCACGCACGCACGCACGCACGCACGCACGCACGCACGCACGCACGCACGCACGCACGCACGCACGCACGCACGCACGCACGCACGCACGCACGCACGCACGCACGCACACACACACACACACACACACACACACACACACACACACACACACGCACACACACACGCACACACACACGTTTAAATTCATTCTTCCACTGCCTTAAATCTATGAAAATAATGTTTTTTTCATAAAAATAGCAGTTTTTAGCCTTTTAGCTGCGGTCATGCTTGCTGCCACTCTCATATACCATATTTTCCGGACTATAAGTTCCACTTTTTTCATAGTCTGGGTAAGGGTGCGATGTATACTCAGGTGCGACTTATATATTAAAATATTTCACATGTTCATTATTTTCACACTGACAGCTGCGAGAGGGCGCTCTAGGCTTGTGTAGCAACATCTGCTGCACCTGTACCACTGACAATTTAAAATGTAAACATTACCGCTAACAACTTAGGCTATAAAGATATGGAGGACCGTGAGTGCCATGCGAAAACAAATAAAGCTTTTATTAAAAGAGTTTTTAAAAGTTGATTTAGTTAATGGATTACTAAATACTTTTATTAAAAGAGTTTTTAAAAGAGCATTTAATAAACAGATTACTAAATATTTTTATTAAAAGAAGAATTAATAGTGTTATTCTTTAATCCATATAGGAAACCATTTTCTAGCGGTGTTGCTGGCTACGTGTTGATGTCTGTGGCTCTGACCAATCAGAGAGCTCCTTACATCACTCTACTTTTTTTTTAAACATTACTTTAGCCAGGACCAGGAACGCCACGGAAAAGCTAAAAGGAGAGGCTAATCGGAGAAGCTAATACGTTTTGCAAATGCTTTTCCTAAAAGGGTTTAGTAAATACATATAGACTAACATATAGAAAACTGGTTTTCTAAATGGATTAATGAATAACGCTATTAATTCTTCTTTTAATAAAAGTATTTAGTAATCCATTTATTAAATCCTCTTTTAAAAACTCTTGTAATAAAAGCATTTAGTAGTCTATTTCTTAAATGCTCTTTTAAAAACTCTTAATAAAAGCATTTAGTAACCCATTTATTAAATGGTCTTTGAAAAACTCTTAATAAAAGCATTTAGTAATCTATTTATTAAATAAACTTTTAAAAACTCTTTTAATAAAAGTTTTATTCCTTTTCACATGGCGCTCACGGTCCTCCATCTAAAGACAACTGAGAAAGAGCAGAATAATTGGAAATGGAACTGATGCTGAGTCTGACGACAGCCACGCAGAGGAGGAAGCGGCGCTTCGTCTACCTCCGGAGTTGGCGGAGTTGTTCAGAAGCGACACCGAGGATGAAGAATTTAAAGGATTTAGTGATTAGGAGTGAGATGGTGAGTTTGGTGAACTTGTTATATTATGTTCTTTATGCTATAGTTCTGTGAATAACTGTTAATATATTACGTTAACATACGAGACACCTATTCAGTTCGTTGTTTATGCTTCATGTAGCTGAATAACCATCAATGTGTTACGTTAGCAAACCGCACACCTATTCAGCCTGTTGTTCTCTATTCTATTATTACTATAACTTGCCTTTCAAGATGAAATGTCTGTTCTTGGTGTCGGATTTGGTAAAATAAATTTCCCCCAAAAATGTGACAGCAGTGCCACTTATATACGTTTTTTTCTTCTTCATTATGCATTTTTTGGCTAGTGCGACTTATATTCCGGAAAATACGGTAGATACACAAGTTGGTTTATATTAAATCAAATAAAAATAATCAAACTTATGTTAGATTCATTAAGCCTTTGGACAGCTACTTGGCAAGAGCTACTGGTTGGAGACCCCTTTTTAGAGTTTTAATTACATAAAATGGAGAAACAGCTTTTACACCATACATGTGTACCACAAAGCTTGCTGCATAGAATTTAGAAAAATAACATCAGGGATAAAACCGGTTCCAACAATCACTCTATTTGAGGAACTCTGGTATTTGTTATGTGTTCAGCGCTGCTCAGGTCCCACTAAAGGGGGCAGAGTCTTGCTCAAACTGCCTGCCTTCAGCTGTCATGCCTTGTTAATTAACACAACGGATGAGAGAATTAAATCAATATGTGAGTGGCAGAAACAATTTGAGCTGGTGATTGAGTATCATAAGGGACAGAAGAGAGCTGTGTGATCTCCTGCTTAATTGTGCAGGCGTAATTAATTTTTGGTCTCCGTTTTTTTCCCCCCTTGTTCCTCCAATTACTCAGCTAATGATTGAAGAAGAGCTCAAACATTTGGGTTCTGGGGAAAATAATCGAAGGAGCGCTGACTTCACACAGCGCTGAACAAAGGAACTTACTGGTATCTTAAAGAGAGTCGGAGCGTCAAACTGAATTAACGGCTTAAAGAAGTTGGTAACGTTGCCTTAATGTTCTGTGGACCTAAAGACTGTAAGTACGGAAAAAGTAAAGTACGGACAGAAGTGAAAAACTGTGCTAGGCAGGTGGAGCCTATGCAAGCTACTTTGGGTCTGAGGTGGGGTAAACTCAGGACAATGGATGGTTAGTTCAAAGACAGACAATCATTGACTCACCTTTATTTACTCACGGAAACTGAGATTAATAAATTCATGCATGTCTTTGAAGAGGACCGGTATGTTAAGACACCAGGAAAAAGATAATGTATGGTATATTTGTCAAAGTAAGATGTTGTGTCTCCAGATTGCTTGCATTTATTTAGTCTTCAGCAGCCGACCACAAGTCCGATCGACGCCTGTGTGACCTTTCGCTTGACTTGTTTTCTCCTCCTCATGTTCGAATAAATGTTTCCTTTGGCTTTGTTTGCATGCACCAGACTGAAAAAGTATGGCGAACGTTGTTTTAATTTAACAAATTAACAAAATTCAACTTGTAAATCTGTAACCCTGCCTGCCAACAGACAGACACTGCCTGAACAACACAAAAACAAATAAATAAATAAATAAAACACTATAAGGAAATATTATACTTTAAATATCTATTGTTTTCGCCATGAGAAGAACCAGAAAAATTGCTGCTGGCATTAAACCATTAAAATGATCAATAATGTAATTGAACAACTTGTTTTATTTTTTACTTTTGCCATTGAGTGTAAGTTCACATGGTCTCGGTTTACTCTGGTCTTGGACTGGTCTTTTCTAAAGCCCATACACCGTCACCAGACTCATTCTGATCATTTCAATGCTTAAACTGACATCTGTACTATCTGTTAGCATCAGGTTGTTAATAGCTGTGCCAACTAGCCACTTTATGCACTCTCTATTCCTCGCCATTGCCAGTGACTCCCCAGAAGAAGACGTTTTCCATACATACACACTATTTTATGTTATAAAATGTAAAATGCTAATGCAAATGTTCCCAAAATTATTCCAAAAAGCCTGAAAAAAGCATCTAATGGGACCTTTAGAAGAGTAACTCTTAGCTGACTCTATAATGAGGAGCACTTTGTGTTTTCAGTTCAGTTTGCCCACTCTTTCACTCCAAAAGCCTGTCGTCTGTTTGTGATAAAGAGGCTGCGTTAGTTAGACAAGTGTTTTGTATTCTTTGTAGTGACAGTGGCGCTCTGTGGAAGCCTGCAGCTCAGTGTAGGCAGATATCACTTGTACTTAAAGCTCCCCCAAACAAGCGCTGTTGTGAATAGTTCCAGGGCACTGCTCTTTTTTTTCCCCCCTCCTTATTTCTTTGTATTTCCCGTCTTCTTCGCTCACTCTCTGCCACGCTGATTACAGGCTGCCGTACACTCGCGCGAGCTCTCAGTGTGTTTGATTGAATTTACAGAGCAATTTGTTCGGCGAGGAGAGACACAGTATAATCCCGTCCCCGCAGACTGCCTGAGTAACTATTTGTTTTCTATTAATTAGTGTGCATTTTGTGTGTGCGTTCATGTTTGCATGTGTCGGCTCGCAGCTACACACCCCTCAATGAATGAGAGAATGCTTATGGGCACACGTACATTTGTTGATATTCATAATCCACTGCGCTTCACGGCATCTCAGCCAATCAGGTGACATCGTTTTTGTCTTTAATTTCCCAGAGTTTGTCAGAAGTCAGCAGATGTGTGAGGAGGAGGAGGAGGAAGAGCAGATGGCGCGGCTGCCCTCACGTCTGCACTTCGCTGACGCCCTTGAGAGGCGACCGGGGCTGTTTCTTAAAGAGAAGGAGAAGCAGTATTTTTTTATTTAGGTTTAATTATACCACAGAGCAAGAGCTATGACGACTCAACAATTAATTTGTTTTTAAGCTTCACTCGATAAAGAGCTGAGGGGAAAGTGGCCGACATCAAAATAAACACATTAAAGGGGCTATATTATTCAAAATCAACTTCTTTTTTAGGCTTTCTAACATGTTATAATGTGGTTTCCTCATCAAAACATACCTGGAGTTCTGTTTTGGCAGGTTGCTTCATTCACACCTATTTTAGTAATCCTGTACTCTCTGGCGCTGAGTTTCTGAGCCCTCAGAACACTCGGTTGCACAAACCTCCGCCCACTCTATGAAGCACTGACCAATCAGAAAGCCCTCTACATCCAGTCTGCACTCATTCCTTTATCCAAAAAATGGCGTACGCCTCTGTTTCCACTGATTCCTCACAGATATTTTTTATTTTAAACTAAAATGGCATGCCCTCTGCTGGTCTCTTCACCTGTTTCTTTACGGCACCAGTAGAATACTAATTAAAAATGTTTTCTTTTAAGTCAGATAATGGTTTTAAATGTTGTAAAACATGCTGCTGTTCTAGAGGTGACTAAATTTGGTTTAAAAATGTAAATAAAAGCATAATACTGCATGTACCCATTAAATTGCACGCAAACAATTACCTTGACCTTGAATTCACAAACCTACATAAATCCATTTTGTCTAGCTCAAACCTGCCGTTCAGTCTGCAACACAATAGTTTGACTGTAGTAATCTTAGAAGTAGATGCAAAGGTCAACAAAATTACTACAACTATGTCCCACTAGGTCGGCAAATGACATTATCTTTCCTTAGAGATAAGTTGTTAAACTACAGTGTATGCAGAAACATATTTCTGAAAACTACTTAAATGTGCGCAATTGGTAGCAAAAAACAACAAAAAACAAATCCTTAATTCAGTTACATTAACAATCCCTCTGGGAGGTACAACCTACTTCTGAATATGTTCATTTTGGTTGTCTGGAATGAGCTTGGAGTAGAGCCGCTGCCCATATCTGTAGGATGCTAGACCCTGTTCTTAGGCCCCTGATCAAAAATGACATGCCCAAAAATAAAACTAGTATCTCTGCAACTGCTTGGTCTACATCAGTTCCCAAACTGGGATATGGGTATTCCCAGGGGTACGCAAAAAGATCTACATGAAATAATTTTAAAAACATGATTTGCGACCAGCCTGATTACATTTTGTGTTTTTGTATGCCTTCTAACACAAAATACATATACCCTGTTCAGGGATTTATTATGTTATTATTAATATGTTTGGTAGTGTGTTTATTCTATAGGCTAAATGCTAGATTTATTTATTTATTTTTAAGTGAACTGGTGTTGCTCACAAAAAAATGTGATAACTTATTCATTGATAGTTCAATTTGGTGAGTAATAATTCACTGTAAGATATTTTATTTGATGTGCACTGTGTATAAGGGCGCAGGAGTAGGGGGCAAATGTCTGAAGGGGTACGGGGCCATGAATAGTTTGGGAACCACTGCTCTACATGATTAATCTTGAGATCTATAAAAAAGGTAACACCTGAGATATTTCTACTGAGGAGTAATCAGCAATATACCATAGATGTTTCTGGATCAAAGTAAATAAAGATAGAACACAGACAGAAATTGATAAAAACATTTACATCTAATAACATTTTAATGTCAAAGAGTGTATATCCTCTTCTTAATATTGCAGCTAAAACCTCTAGAAACCCACAGGAGAACATCTGAGCCTTACTAGGGCCAAATGTAATGCAGATAAAGTGAAGCAGGGCACAATTAGAAAGGTTTTAGTACAGGATTTTTTTTTGGCTCAATCTCTATTTACCAGCATTACATTGCATCATTTAGTGGCATGTGTTGAAACAGTGTTCAACAGAAGCCGAAAAAGTGTCTAGAGGAGAGGGAAGTCTGAACATCTGAACCTATAGACTGGTGCCTCTGCAAATGTCGGGTAGCAGGAAAAGCACCTTAAGATAGGTGAATAACTCAAAATGTTTTGCTTCTCAACTAATCCTTTTTGCACACATTTTCTATTATCAGCCAAAGACAGGTTGTGAAACAAAGGTGCTTATAAACCTGAGGATGTATAAGAACTTCATACTCTGAAGATAAAAATGCCTATCTTGTCTATTTTTACCTGAAGGAAAAGCTGTTTATGGTGATATCTAAAGTGTCTTATGTAACAGTCACAGTATGAGGCTAATGCTAGTGTTGGTGCTGACTCATTTACTGTGTCATAAAAAATAAATAAAAAAAAAAACACCCAACGCAGCACCTTTTTTTCCACACAAGAGTACAGTACAATAGAGACAGGCATAGATGAGAGCTTATCCTGCTTACAGTGGTAACAGCCTGCAAGAAATAACGAGGTAACCAAATACGGTGGTTCTCAAACTGCGGTACGGGTAACAATAATGGTACGCATGCTCTTTCTAGTGCTACTCTGGAGTGTCTGGATTTTTTAAAGAAATAAAAACATTATTATTATATTATTCCTGTGTTGGTTTAGGTCTTTGCCCTGGTGTAGTAGGTCTAGTTTAGTCCTTGGTTTAGTCCTGTGTGCAAACATTTTTGAGTCATTGTCTGTTTATTTCAGGTTTAGTCTTGATTAAGGCCCGGTTTCGCCCTGTTTTATGTCCAGTTTAGTCCTGGTTTTGGTCCAGTTTAGCCCTGGTCCAGATTAAGTAGTCTTAGGGCATGTTCACACTCCGTGTTTGGTTCACTTCAATCAAACTCCGGTGCGCTTCCTGGGACAGTCTGGTTCATTTGAGCAGTGTGACCGTGCAATCAGACTCAGGTGTACACCGGTCCTCCTGAAATCAGAGGTCTCAGTGCGGTGCGCTCTTTGTCTGGTCCTGGTTAAGTGTGCACACAATGAGGACCACATACGAACCAACAGCACGGAGAGGACTACAGCACTGTTTACAATGGGTAGAAAAACATATGCGCATCTAACGTAACTGTAAGAAAAAAAATACAAATATATTATAAAATGTATATAAAAGGTTGGTAACATTAGCAAACAAATGTAAAAACACTGCTGAAACAACACAGATTTCATATCAATCACCAGAGAGAGTCCACAGCTGGGTTCAGCCGATATCTCTGCTCTAAACATAATACTTAATTAAAATGCGCCATATGATATTATTGGGACATATTCAGCTGAAGAGGTGGACTTTTGACCAACATATAAGCAGGATTTTCATCTTCCCAAGTTTCTCTCAGTAAATATTGACGTGCGGCCCCCTACAGGCGAGGTTTGTTACTGTTCACTCACTCAGTTCAGTTTGTTTGACAGAACTCAGTGTGAACTCGAACCAGACCAATATCATCACCAACACAGGTGCGGACTTTTGCCCCAAAGTGCACCGAGTCCTGTGGACCAGCAAGTGAGAACACGCCCTTAGCCTTTTTCAACAGAGGTTTAGCGTTTGTCTAAGTATTCAGGGTTTAGCTTTCTGTCCAGTTTAGCCCCGCTTTCTGTCCAGTTTAGCCCCGCTTTCTGTCCAGTTTAGCCCCGCTTTCTGTCCAGTTTAGCCCCGCTTTCTGTCCAGTTTAGCCCCGCTTTCTGTCCAGTTTAGCCCCGCTTTCTGTCCAGTTTAGCCCCGCTTTCTGTCCAGTTTAGCCCCGCTTTCTGTCCAGTTTAGCCCCGCTTTCTGTCCAGTTTAGCCCCGCTTTCTGTCCAGTTTAGCCCCGCTTTCTGTCCAGTTTAGCCCCGCTTTCTGTCCAGTTTAGCCCCGCTTTCTGTCCAGTTTAGCCCAGCTTTCTGTCCAGTTTAGCCCCGCTTTATGTCCAGTTTAGCCCTGTTGTGACGACGGTAAAGGATAAAAAAAAGGCAGACAGATGCAAGTTAACGGGTTTACTTAACAACGCAGCAAATGGAGCTGGAGTAGAGCTGAATCCAAAAACAGGGTCTGAAGAAGCAAAAGACAAACACAGTACACAGTCCAAAAATGCAAAAATAGTTTAGAGCCAAGCAGTAACTATACCACGGTGGGTAAATGGACAAACTGGCAGCGTGTGTGAGAATGAGCCGGGTCTTTCTACTGCTGAAGGTGTAGGTCTTGATTGTTAAATTGGCTGCAGGTGAGTCGTAGGTGGAACCAGTGGGCGGTGCAGGAACAGCAGACTCCACCCAGCTCCAGACAAACTCACAGAGAGACAGACAACAGAGGGAGGGAAAAGACAGGGATCCTGACTGGTCCTGTTTAGTGCTGATCTAGACCTCTGTGCAGACATTTTTGACTTTTAGCCCTAGTTTGTTTATTTCTGGATTAGTCCTGGTTTAATCTTGATTTTGGCCTGGTTTAGGACTAGTTTAGACCTAGTTTTATCCTGGTGTAATGTTGTGTGCAGGCATTTTTGAACTGAAGTTTCTCTCGTCTGTTTATTCGTGGTTTGGTCCTGCATTTGTTCTGGTTTAGCCCCAGTCTAGTCCTGGTTTAGCCCCAGTCTAGTCCTGGTTTAGCTCCAGTTTAGTCCTGGTTAAGGCCCAGTTTAGTCCTGGTTTAGGCCAGGTTTAGTCTTAGTTTAGGCCAGGTTTAGTCTTAGTTTAGGTCCAGTTTAGTCTTGATTTAGGCCAAGTTTAGTCCTAGTTTAGGCCAGGTTTAGTCTTGGTTTAGGTCCAGTTTAGTCTTGATTTAGGCCCAGTTTAGTCCTGGCTTAGGCCCAGTTTAGTGCTGGTTTAAGTCTATTTTTGTCTGTTATAGACAAACATTTTCTGTGGAGTGAAAACATTGAGATGCCTGCATCTTTAGCCTTGCAACACACATAACTAAGAAAATGGTATTTAAAAGCCACCCAGGCATTGTCCCACAGTATCTCTCTTAAATTGAATTAAATGATTCAATTATAACAGTATTTGTCTTCATCCTTCGCAGCGGTATCTTCTGCAAAGGGAAATTCCTTCTGTACACACTTTTAATAATTTAGTTAGAGAAGGGAAGCAATTAAGGTCCCTCCAATTGTCTCCAGTTCACATTTTTAAATATTAATTTAGCAGAAAAACATCCAAGGTCACAGTGTTGAGCTAATGAAGAATTATTACCAGAGTCTGTGGCTTTGGTTTTAACTTTCAGCAGGCAGGCAACGCAGGCAGAAAACACAGTAAAGCAAACAGCTCATATAAATGTGAATACAACATTTAGATTGATTAAATTATGGCTATGCATATATTTAGCCAAACCAGAGGACTACACAAAGATGTCCACTTGACAAAGGTTTAGCTCTGTGGCAGAGTTAAAAAAACAACTTTGAAAACTGCTGCCTGTCTATCTGCTATGTTTGTAAGTTTCACTGGCTTTAGGTTAGTCACACTAAGGCTAGGTCTCTTGCTGCGAAAGGGCCCCATTGGGAGACAAACAATGACCAGGGTTTAGAGGAGTATTGTACTATTTTAAACAAACACTCACTACAACAATTATCAACATTAAATAAATGCTGTTGCTAACACAAAAAGTGATTAATTCAAAAAGAAAAATTAAATAAAAAGGGAAAAGAGAAGACAGAGTAAACAGTTAAAGCATTCTCGTGATCTTTAACAAAGCAGAGATATCTGCAGGATGCAGGATGGTCTACCGCTAAACTAGAAGTTTAAAGGAGCCATATTATGCTTTTTGTAAAAGGGTTTTTATATAATTTTGGACAGCTTTGCATTAGTATTTCATGTTTTATAACTTAAAATAATGTAAACGTATGGAAAACATCTTCTGTTGGAGAGTTTTTACTTTCACTTTGCAGAATGTGCTTGGATTTGGTGGCTCCCTGCTAGGAACAGTGGGGAATATGCCTATTTAGCATGGCTTTTAGCAACATGGCGCTACCAGATATATAAATGAGCTGATGGTGTTGTGGTCCGGTGATGGTGTATGGGGTTCAGAAACGAGCTGGAGCACTTCCTGGTTTCACATGTCCACGTAGAGCCGTGAGACTGAACATTTTCAGCTCTTGAGAACGAGAAGGGCTCAGCATACAGGATTACACTATGTGTGAATTAAACAAAGTAACAATTCAGGTATGTTTGTGCCAACAACACTGTAGCATGGTTAATCCATGTCCATGGGAATAAACGGGAATTTATGGGAATAAATTGGGAACTTACACAATTCAAAGCTGTCCCATGACAGGGCAATATACTATAGCATAAAAAACACAAACACAATTCAATATCTGTGTTACTCCTCAGTCACATGTACATGCGGTACATGTAGTAACCTGCGGTACATGTAGTAACCTGCGGTACATGTAGTAACCTGCGGTACATGTAGTAACCTGCGGTACATGTAGTAACCTGCGGTACATGTAGTAACCTGCGGTACATGTAGTAACCTGCGGTACATGTAGTAACCTGCGGTACATGTAGTAACATGCGGTACATGTAGTAACCTGCGGTACATGTAGTAACCTGCGGTACATGTAGTAACCTGCGGTACATGTAGTAACATGCGGTACATGTAGTAACCTATCACATGCACAGCTGATCTCCTCAACACTACCAAACTCAAGACTGCAGACTCCATATTTGTGGTTAGCTCAACAATTAGGGTTGTAAAAAAGTGTTTTGTGGTATATTGTGATATTTTGGGGGCACAATATTAAGCATCATAATTCTTTATAATTATCAATACATTTGTGACAACATCATGCATAATTAATAGCTACATCTGTTCTGGTGGCAGGCCATCAACACTAGTTTGGCTGCAGTTCCCAGGCTGGCCACTGGGGGTGGTGCAGATTTTTGAGCAGATTAACCCCTTAATGCCTGAATTTATTTTGAGCATGTACACAGACAAACTTATGCATGGATGTAAGATTTGTGGGTGTTACGAGCCTCTTACTAGCTGAGAATAGCCATAGCAGCTGAGACAAATGTTCCACAATGACGAGTAAAGCTGGAAATCTCATCAAAGCTCTTTAATTTATCCAACAAAGACACCAGAAAACGTGATACCGACCGACATAGGTTCCCCCTCCACAGACAACAGGCCACCCCGAACCATGCCCCACACCCTCTTTAAATAGTCTGGCCTAAACCACTAAGACCCCAGATACAGGCAAATTGATGTAGCCCTGCCCCCAATAAATATTTACAATAAAAAACACCATTTACAAAAATAGATTTCTATAATTAAGAATAACAGTTTATATATTTCTTCTATCCACAATGTCCTTTTGTCCAGTTGTTCACATAACATAGAATAGCTCCATTGCTAAATCTCCCCTCCCTCTGGGCCTCATGGTCTGGTCCAGTCAGGCCAATCTGGTGCACCTGATCTGCACTCTCATGGGCGCACCTCCATGACAGTGCCTCAACCAATGACCTCAAAGAGAGAAAGTGATGAGAAACAAGGAAACAAACCAAGGATTTCTATGGGTTAACTGACTAAATAGGATCCAATATTTAGCAACAAACACAAAGAATAACTGACAAATAATTAATGGATTAATGTAATAAATGTGTTGAGTTATTATAATATAATGTCAATGTTGAATATTTACATAAGTATACAAATAGTGTTATATGAGAGTGGGTGGCATACACCTGATCAGTGGGGGGGGGGACTACAGCTCCCTCACAATGGAACAGATGGAAGCAGTTGTTTGTTGAAGCACAGGTGAACATTGCACTTTTCACATTTGAACACCGTATGGCCTGAACAGGCATCAAAGGAAAACACGCATTATTCCTGCAGCAGTCTTGGATTAAATGGTACGTTGCTAATTAGCAACATACAGTGTGAAGGGGTTAATGTAATGTTGGTGTTTTTCCACTGATTAAACTGTGTCAGCTCAGCACATGTTCTCACCTTTGAACAATTTACATTCTGTTTGACTGTGCCTCTATAAAACAGGTGGGTGTTTGATGTGAACTGAGGACAACTCTGGTAGTTTGAACTGAAATATAATTGCAGAATTGTATTGACCTTTGTACCAAAAGTTTAATTTGCTTATTAGCAATATAGCTTATATCTGTGTTGGATTATAATGTTTTTTTTATTCATTTATATATGGTTTCTAAATTTGAAAATTCCCCAAATTTCCAAGCTTAACTTCCCATGGAAAGTTTCCAGAAAATTTCCAGAAATTTACTGTAAATGTTCCTCCCCTTTGCAGCCCTAGTTAAAAGCTTTAAAAAATTGATTTAGCAGAATAGGGGACCTGTAAATCATTCATGTGGTGTTAACTAGGCAGAGATGGTCTAATGTTAAACTTAGAGCTAGAAGTTTAAGGGGAGCTCAATGGCTAATTTTTCAGAGACAGAAAATGTTTTTGTCATGTTTACTTTTTTAAAACAAAGTGGGAAACGTAGCTATGCTGTAGTTAGGAGGGACAGATGAAGATACTTAAGATCTTATTGGGCTTGAGTTGTCTGTGTAAATGTAATGATTATTGGTCACTGCACTGAGAAATATTATTTTAACCAGTCTACTTTAGAGGACAAGATAAGACTAATGATACATGATTAGTGTCAAATAGAGCTCTAGTACTGACATCTCTGTTTAGACACAAACTCAATATCACAGTCCTCTGCCAAAACACTTCTTTATACAAACTAACTTTATCTGTAGCTATTTTCTCTCTGTTTTCTCTTCATGTGGCCGGCCCAACAAGACAAGGTGACCTTTCCCTCTGCCCCCCTCTCCCTCCTCCTCCCATCCCACCACCACTCCACTCATTAGAAAGGCTTTTTTACACCTGCCACAGTTCACAGGCAAAACAGCATAACAGTATCTACCCCTCCCCATTCGCCCCTGTGCGCCCCTCTGTCAGCCCGCCTCTACCTGCCTGCCTTGCTAACAATGCTAATTTAGCCCCCGTGCCTGTGTTTGTGTGTGTTTGTATGATGAGAGTGGGAATGACAGCTCCATTTGGGGTTGCGAAGACATGAGTCAGCGTACAGACAGATGGTAATTTGGGGAGAGGAGGCCGGGGTCTTCAGGGGGGGGAAAGGTGCGAGATGGAGGGCTTCTGTTGTGAGTAATTAAACTGGATCTGAGCACAATGGTCACTGAAGACTATAACATCGAAGCTGTGATTACCTGAGAGAGGATTATGTCAACAAATTAGGCCCGATAGAACAGCACACCAACACTTTCTAGCAATATAATAAAGTTTGTTCACTCTACATTGAGCGGTAGGTTATTTGAGACAGTGGAACCTAATTTAGACATTTCAGATTTTACGGTAACTGTGTGGCTTTGTCCCATCATCCAAAGACATGCATTTGTTAGGAAAATAAACTCTAAATTTCTGAGTGGTTGACTGTCAGTGGCAGTCTGGGGTGCAGCCTAAAGCCTGGGACACACCAACCCAACGCCAGACCACTGTCAGCAGAGGCGGGGCGACTGCTTGTCTCCTCACGTCTCCCCTTGTCGCCACTGAAAGTAGCTGCAGACACCGGAGCGATTCAGACCCACGACCAAGCAGTGTGCATGTGCAAAACGAAATAACTATTTACAACAGCAGGTGGCGCTAGTCACTAAACTCTGCAGTTACTTAAACTCTAGTAAATAATACTCTGCAACACACACATTTAACTCAAGTATTTATCAGTCAATAATAATTATACGCACTAAATTAAACACATGTGGTCACAGTAATGAATAAAAGGGGCTGAATTATTGCAGCTGTTTGCCTCAGAGGGAGGATTATATTTTTATCTGCACGAGGCTACAAGCTAAGGTAAGCTAACTGCCGCACATTACCATCACAGATGTGGGAAACATAATGAAGTAGTTGTTGAACAGAAAGTTCCTTATATTTTAATGTTAAATGTGAGCTGTTTGACAAATTGTCAACGGGGCACACAGCCAATCAGAGCTCGTTGAGTACGACGCCTGACGCCGACTGGATATGTTCAATTGGCCAGAACTATGCCCAACTGTGTCCCACTATGTCCGATGGTGCGGAACACACCAAACAGACTCTCATCGCCGACCGCGTCAAACCATCCGCGCCCAACCACTGATGATCGCCCCGGTGTGTCCCGGCCTTAAGGCCCATAGTCGCTGGGATTGACTCAAGACACCGGATATTCCTAATGGGAATAAGTCCTGCTCTATGGACTGCAAAATTTTAGCCTGGCCAGCCAGACAAACGCTTTTCAAAAGAAGTTCTATAGTTTCATTTCTATGGGTGGAACAATCACAGACGGAGTAACCAATCAGAGAAACAAAGGGCAGGACGTAAGCAGTGCACCGCTGACCTGTATCTAAAACAAAAATGGCACTTATGAAGAATCGCTGCCAGCTTTGCCATGGAACAAAGACTGTATTATGAGCAGCTCTGTACTTTTTTCTGAACAGGGACAGCAACAGAAGTCAGTTGTACAAAGATTTGTGTGGAAAAAGTGGGTTTGTTTGAATGTGGTCGTTACGTCAGACGTCAGCGGGACTTTACGGTCGTTAAAATGGAAACGACATCACACAGAGGACAACGAGGATGTCAGCAGAAACAATAGGTAATGAAGTAAAGCACTAAACGCCGTTAATCAGGTCAGAGAAGTTCTAAAACTCGTTTTGTTTAAGTCGGAGCTTGATTATTTTTGATAGGAAATTATCTTCGCCATTTGTAAGAGGCATTGTGGATAAATGGTTGCAATAGACCAGGTCCAAATCAACTGATTGGAAATGGCTCACTGTGACAGAGAAACTAGACTTTTCTGCTTTTGAAAAGAAAGGAGGGGCTGTCTGGCCAGGCTAGAAAAATTTAAAAACTAACCCCAGAAGCAAAACATTTTTTGGCATTTGTAACTTCCAATAAAAATGAAAGACCACCATGATTTATTCAAGTTCTTGGTCTCATAATATGTCAGTTCAAGTTCATTCCAAGTAAAAAGCGATTAGCGATTATATCAGATATTTTGTATGAATTATTCAATTCGTTGGTTGTGTTCTCAACAAAATGACCTGCCACAAAGTCAAATCCAGAGACACTGTTTCTCAAATTTGTTTCTGTTATTGGAATAGAAACATTAAAGTAGACCTACTTTGCTTCTTCCAGACCTTTTGAAATATTTTTGGACACCTCTAGATCGGTATTTCACATTTTACAACAAAATGTCAACAAATAATATATTTTTTGAAAATGTCTTCTTTTTGTGAGGTTTTACTTTCTTTCAGCTGAAAACATTTGTCCTTTGTATGTTTTTAAGGAAAAAACAACATAACATTGAAAGGTCAGAAAAGCTGAATTAGCACAAGGTTATCTTTAATGTCTTTTTTTGGTCAAAGTTTGACAAAGTTTTAGGCATTAAAGCCAAGGTTATTGCTGAGGGTATGCAAGTCCCTGATTGGTTGTTCAATGACCAATCAAAATAATTAAAAAGTGAACAATAGTCTTTGATAGAAGAGAAGAAATTTAATTTTATATCATTTTAGTGCAAAGGAATGATCCCCCCTCCATAATAAAATAAAATGTAACCTATGAAGCCTATTTCATGTCAGTGTATGGGGCCTCTTCATCAAAAATCAGTTTACATTTTGGGAATCAAAATTGTCTGTAGACATACAAAGACCTTCACAATGATCCCCTGATGCACAGATTTCGCTCCACTCAAAAACAAAAGACAAGTGTTACATAATTGTATACAGCAGAAAGCCTGGCAGTAATTATCGTTACACATTTGCATAAACCATACAATACGTCTGGGTTATTAATCATGTAAAAAGACCCAGCGTGGGTGCTTTTATGCTCCGTCAAACAATGTCCTCTTGTTTTCAACCTGGCAACCCACCCCGCCTGAGTAACCCCAACGCAAAACACAGACCAAAACAACTCATTAGCATCAGGCTTTCTAAGAACTGTAGCTCAATAAATGACAGATACAGTCTTAAGATTATGGCTCACTGTTAGGACAATGTCACTCATGTTTTATTATGGTTCACAGAAACCCATTTACAGAGAAAAACATACTTCACACAGAGTTTCCAGTAAAAATAAGGATTCAGAAAGTGTCATTACAAATTCTCATTTCCAAGAATTGAATTGATATTTTATATTTTTAGTTCAAAAATATGACACAATCATGAAGCATGACTGAAGCAAGAAAGAAAATATTCATACATATCAATATCACTGAAAAAAGCACAGCACCAAAAAAGCCTCTTTTGTATTGAATGTTATTTAAATATAGAGTATACATATATTTAATTGTCTTATTTTACAAGAAAACACATCAGTTTGTCCCATTGTTTACTCAGCAACAGATTTCAAAAACAAGTTAAGAAACGAATATACGTTCTAACATTTAATATACTTGTACAGAGCTTATACAAAACCACTGCACCCAATTTCTTTTATGCATCTTGGAGGAAAACTGCAGGTGTGTTTCAGAGTGGGGCACGGACCAAAGACAAATCCATTAAACTTTAAAACAGATCCATTAACAGGGACCAGAGGCTGCGGGGCCCACAGTATTTCAGCCAAACTCGCCATTAGGACAGAAAAAGTGAAAAATATGGCCAGACAAGACCACTTTTATGGTCCTCCCCCCAGAATTTAACCTTGTTCTGGGGACCTCTGCATGTCCAATTTAAACTTCAAGCATGTAGCTCATTTGCAAACATTAATTTATTCATTCATCATCATCTTCTCTTTCTTTCTTCCCTTTTCCTTCTTCTTCCTTCTTCTTTTTCTTCTTCTTCCTTCTTCTTTTTCTTCATGAATTGTTTTGGTGTGTAGACAGACATGTCATATTGGATCCACCTCTGGCCAATGGGAACATCCTCAACTCAAACTTTCAAGAACCCCATGTACCCATGTATGTGGCCATGTGACTGACCATAGTTTGACATTACCTGCTGAATTTCTTCTGTATATAATTTATAGAGGAAAGAAGTGAATATATGAGTAGAAGGATGCTGAGGTTAGAGGTGAAGACCCAGAGGAAGACCAAAGAGGAGATGTATGGATGTACTGAAAGAAGACATGAAGTTAGTTGGTGTGAGAGAAGAGGATGCAGAGGAAAAGATTAGATGAAGACAGATGATTTTATGTGGATTCCTCTGAATGGGAACAGACAAAAGGAAAACAATATAAAGTTTTGCATATAGAAGTGGTCAGATGATTGAATATGCTGCAATGTCAATATTTTACAGTAACATTAGATTGGGGATATGCTTCACCTGAGAGAAAACAAAGAAATATTTGAGATAGAATCATTTGGAACACCACGTATACCATATAATCTGAATATATAAGCTTATGTGCACAATTCTGGGACCAGATGTTTTTGTTTTTCAGGTTTTTTTAAATAATTTTTGGACACCTTAGTATCTCACGTTGTATAAATTAAGGATGCTCCGATCAGGGTTTTTGAGGCCGATCACCGATCACCGATCAGCCTCTGCTGTGATCGGCCGATACCGATCATGGCCGATACCGATCACGTGGTCTTCAATGTAGTAATGTATTGTATGCAGGCTATTATTAGTTCCATTTGAAAAATACTGTAGCCTTTGTAAATGTAAAAGTACAACAAAATTCTACTTATTTTTGTTTTAGAAGAGGTTTTGTTGCATTATTGGTCTTTAATGTGTGCCCAGTGTCTGTGGCTTTGTTTGAATGCTCCGCTGATGTAAAAATCAGCTGTTCTTTATTGGTTCCTTTAATGTGAGTCCGCGGGTGCAGCGCCTGTGTCCGCGTAACGCGCAGCCAAACCAGGTTGAAACACAGTGGACTAAAGAGCAGACAGCTCCTGCTGCCAGTTTTGACAACGTCTGAATGAAGAAAACGTGCAAAGAGAGCAGAGAAGACAACGATGAAAGGTGCTCCTCTCAGACTCACGGGGGACACATGGGCTGCCTTTTTACTTTCTCTTTCCATTAGCAGCCATTTGGTGCAGTTTAAGCCACAAAACGCACAGTTTTCTCCGCGCAACAAGACACAGGCAGACTCTGAACTTTCTTAATCCTTTTAACGTAACTGTTAGCGGGTTAGCTGTAGCTCTATTTACGTTGGTGTTTGCAAATACACGCACTGCTGCGCCTCGGTTCTGTCCCGTGCGCTCTAAAGCAGGCGGGGACACAGCGGGGACACAAAGCAGCGCCTCCAGGGCAGGTTTGTGTTAGTTATAACCAGGGCTTAACTTAAAAACACTGCTAAAATAACGCTACTGCTGTTTAATCAAACCGGAGTTGCAGGACAGGAAATGTGAGAGCCTCGCGTGTTTATTGTAATTTGATCGGCCCTTCTGATCGGCCCATTTTACCGATCACCGATCACTCTATTTTTAGCCATGATCGGCCGATCATGATCGGCGGCCGATCGATCGGAGCACCCTTAGTATAAATTAAAATAATAAGTGCCTATGGACCTTGCAGAAAGCGCTTGGGTTAGCTGGCAATAGTGGAAACCAGGGAGGCTGTTTAGAATGGCTTTCTACATGACGCTCACAGGTAGATAAAAGAGCTGACTGTTTCGTAGTGACGACATTTTAAGCTTTGAAATTATTAGAATCAGTCCGGTGACGGTGCATGGGCTTTAGAAACGCGCAGGAGCACTTCCTGGTTTCATGTGTCTAAGTAGAGCTGTGAGACTGAGCGTTTTCAGCTCTTGAGAAGGAGATGGCCTCAGCATACAGGATTACTCATGTGAATGAAATAAAATACTACTCCAGGTATGTTTTTTATGTAATGACAACATTATAACATGGTTAAATGCTAAAAAAATGGAATAGGGTACATTTGAATTTATCATTATGTAGTATGGTTCTAGTGCCAACATAAAAATACATTTCATTTGGTGAACACAATGTTTGCTACAATTGGTGCCTGCAGAGCCAAACGACATTTCTATTTGGACATATGCTAATTATGTCTCTGAATAGCTGGCAATAGAAATATTATCAACTAAACAATGGCAACAATTTCTGGAGCCTTAAACAATGGAGCCAGTGTTGATAAAATGCTGGACAGGTGCTGTACCACAAAACACAACTTTGCACCTATAAGCTTGCTAAAAAAATGGTCAGATTATAGCATTTTTATGATATAAAATGTCCTGGTTTCTTGGGACGCCTTGCACTTGGGGTCATTACAAAGACACTCTTAAGTGGTTTAGCCCCGGCTTTGCATAGAGAAACAGTGGGCGACATCCGCAGTAAAAACAGCAGCTCAAGGTGAGTGTGTTCTTGATTATCCATATGTAAGAGGCATAATTAGGCGTCCCACATGCTGCTAACAGTACACCTCAGCCTCGTGAAGCTACAGAATACCAATGACCGCCCGCATTAATCCCGGCCACCTGTTTGTAGAGGGCAATAATAGTTGGCAGCATTTTTGAGAATCGGTCCTAAATCTTTTTAATAGCCAGAAACCACATGGCACAGAGAGTTAATAACTTCACATAAGCTACATCTAATATCCATTGTGATATATCCCCGAGCAGGCTATATGCAACTTTGCAAGGAGAGGTCACTCGTAAAGTTTCTCAAATATCTCTGCGCAAAGGTAAAACTGGCAATAAAACAGAACGATGCAGTGTGCTGTAAATGCATGCTGAACTACCACATCTGATAATGCACTTTAGAGCGGAGTGTGACCATTTGTAGGAGGGCGACTGGATTTAACTCCAAGATGTGCAGACAATAGCCATTACCACTATGAACTCTTATGTTTAAGCTGCTTCCTTCCCTTCAGCTATTGCTACTAGGGCTGCATGATATGGAGAAAACATGCGATATTCGATAACTATGTTGAAAATTGCGATAACAATATTATTGCAATATTTGAAAATAGAGCCTACTTTTCGAACATAGTAAGTTAAATTCACATTTCACAAAAATGTAAGTTCCTGTATTTACAAGTTAAAACAGCAACAAAATCAAAACTTAACACAGACTAAAATAGGAATAAAACAAAGCTAAGCTGTGACTAAATTAATTAAATTACCACTAAAACTGGACTTTTTAAACATTTTTATTCAGTCACAACACATGTTCTTTTAAGGCTGTGGTGGAAAATGATTCTTCAGTGTAAATCTCTGTCAGATGGAAGACCACAGCGTTATTGCGATATATTTAGATTCTTGCGATACGGATATTGCGCTTGCTGATATTGCGATAACGACAATTTTGCGATATATTGTGCAGCCCTAATTGCTACCACTAATTGTTTGTCAGTATACTCAAAAACATACGTCTTGTATGCCGTGTGCACTGTTCCTGTGCCTGTGTGACAACTTGAGCCACAGCACTTAGCACTGAACTGGATTCACGGTTGAATCTAATCACATACTATAACAATATGCTGTATGTTTTGGTCACTTTTCTCCATAAAGCTCCCCCTACATTTCAGAGTAAAGCTCTATGGTAAGAACTCTGGAGTCCTGTTGACTTCTGTGTGACCCCTCACTCAACTGGGCTCTCATCTTCTCCTTGTTGTATTGGTACAAAGGTTTGTTCTGCCATGATAGACATCAAAGAAATAAAGCTGGCTTGTTGCGAGACCAGAGACTTCAGGAACACCATAGGGCTTGCATTCTTGTGAGGCTGTTTTTTTGCTACGGGGGATTTCCAGGGGGCTTTAGTCACCCTGCAACAACTCATTTACCTTGATACTGAAGCTGTTTACTTAAAGGTCGACTTGTTTGAGCTTTCAACCATGTTATGTTTGCAGCTCAAAAACATATCTAGAGTAGTCCACAAAAAAGAAAGGATCCAAAGTGCTCAGGAAGTATTTATCAATTAGTTATTCTGTATTGAAGGTGCTCTTTGGTGTTTGGGAACAAAGAACTTGCAAAAAATAAAGAAAAAAACCAAGGCACTCTTCATACACCTGAAGTTTAAAAAGCCTTTATTTCATGTGGCTTTATGTTTTTAAAATCATATTGTGCTGGGTTTGACTTAGATCCACGCATAGCGGCCAACAAATAGCCTTCTTCAGGATGTCATTTCCAGCACTCTGTCCCCTACTTTTATTAGTTAATGCACAACACCTGCGTGTACAGGAAGTGACATCACAGGCATCACAGACTGAGACACCTGGAGGGGAAATGTTTTGGTGCACAGATCACACATTATTGGAAGATGTACAGCAAACATTATCTAGAGTAGTATTTAGTATTATTTTCATTCACACTCGTTTGAGTAATCCTGTATGCTGACACCGTCTCCTTTTCTAGAGTTGAGAACGTTCGGTCTCACAGCTCTAACAAGACACGTGAAACCAGGACGTGCTCCTGCGCTTGTCTAAAGCCCATACACCGTCACCGGACTCATTCTGATCATTTCAGCTCTTAAATTGATCCCATTACGGAGCAGTCAGCTAATTTATCTATCTGCTATTGTCATGTTGCTAGTAGCTGTGCTAATTAGCCATTTTATGCTCTGCTAGCTATTTCCTACCATTGCCAGCAGGGGCGACAGACACTTAATCCAAGTGTTCTCTGCAAAGTCAAAGTAACAGCTCCTCAACAGAAGATGTTTATCATACATATATATTATTTTAACTTATAAAACGTGAAATGCTAATGCAAAGGTGTCTAAAATTACACTGTAAAACAAATGTTGCGAAAACTCAAAAACTGAAGGCAACAGGAGAGATTTTGGAGTTTTGGAGCCAAGTCAAAATCTCAAGTTTTCAACTTTTTTTTTTGTTCGATTCAACGGTCATATGTCGCAAAATTTCAATTTTCGGTTTTATTGACTATCGTTATTTTTTTTAACTCATCTCAAGATTCAAGATTCCTTTATTGTCATTCAACATGTCAAGGATGAAAGAAAGAAAATTGTTACTCAGGACCAGTGTCCAGAATTTAAATCTTAGGTACTAAAATAAGAAACTGTATTAAAAGACACATTCAAAAGTTACATTCAATAGACTAAACTAGAAAGTGCAGTTTATTATAAAAAAATGCAACACAGTTCATTTCAGTCATAGTGAGTGGCAGAGATGGAAAATGTCAGGACACTCTATCACACACCGATAGAATCCTACAGCAAACTTACTATCCATTGTTCAGAAAAAGTATTATTGATATTAATAAAAACCTAGTATACTAAATTTAACAAACAAATTTAACAATTCTAACTAGGGCTGCACAATATATCACAATATTATCGTTATCGCAATATCAGCAAATGCAATATCCGTATCGCAAGAATCTAAATATATCGCAAAAATGCTGTGGTCTTCCATCTGATAGAGATTTACACTGAAGAATCATTTTCCATCAAAGCCTTAAATGAACGTGTTGTGACTACCATATTTTTACGCACTATAGGGCCCTCCGGATTATAAGGCGCACTGTCATTGAATGGTCTATTTCCAAACTTTTTTCACATATAAAGCGCTCCGGACTGAAAGGCGAAACAAAAAGTCAGTCAGTCAAAATTTATTCAACGCGTTCACCATAACTCCCAAACTTGTTCAGTTGTAACACGTGAATAAAAAACACAATCTGAGACCGCTAAATCAAACAATAGCGTATTCACAATAACTCATAACTGTTCAGTTAACGTTATAACAAAATACAACACAATACACTCACTTTTTCAGTTCATTTCTTGTCCACAAATCCCTCAAATTCTTCATCTTCAGTGTCCGAGTTAAACAGTTGGGCGATTACGGCAATATTATGGTGAAGCACAGTATGTATTACTCCAAGATGCTCCTGACTACGGTAGCCGTAAATAAATTCATATATAAGGCGCTTTGGATTATAAGGCGCACTGTAGTTTTTTGAGAAGATTGAAGGCTTTTAAGTGCGCCCTATAGTGCGGAAAATACGGTAAATAAAAATGTTTAAAAAGTCCAGTTTTAGAGGTAATTTAATTAATTTAGTCACAGCTTAGCCTTGTTTTATTTCTGGTTTAGTCTGTGTTAAGTTTTGATTTTGTCCCTGTTTTGACTTGTAAATACTTACATTTTTGTGAAATGTAGTGAATTTAACTTACTATGTTCGAAAAGTAGGCTCTATTATCAAATATTGCAATAATATCCTTATCGCAATTTTCAACATAGTTATCGAATATTGCACGTTTTCTCCATATCGTGCAGCTCTAATTTTAACTACTTTTTCTGAACAATGGATAGTCAGTTGGCTGTAAGATGAGTCAAAAAATAATAATGATACTGAGTGAAGATTTTTAGACATATGGACATTAAATTAGGTGAACAAAAAATATTAGTTGTTGAAAACTTGAGATTTTGAGTTGGCCCCACAACTCAAAAATCACGAGGGATCCTGTTGCCTTGAGT
This sequence comes from Bostrychus sinensis, assembly GCA_020698575.1. Classification (NCBI taxonomy): domain Eukaryota; kingdom Metazoa; phylum Chordata; class Actinopteri; order Gobiiformes; family Eleotridae; genus Bostrychus; species Bostrychus sinensis. The sequence goes on from CM036247.1 coordinate 8,578,401, forward strand.
TTTCACAACTTTTTTCTTTTCTTTTTTTTTTTTAACAGTGATTTCCAAAACCCTGAAAAAGCATAACATTGTGTAAAAACATACATTTTCAAAACAAACATGAAGAAAGAAGATCAAATGCAGATAAAAATGCACCCAAATCAGATTCAATCCCGTTAAATTCATCTGACCACACACTGTGCCTTTGTGACCTTAGGCAAAGAGAGCAGTGATTCTTACACGAGTTCAGTACATATGACCCGGGACAGGCGCGAGATAGACCCCCCGCCCCCCCACCTCACATCCCGCTAACAGGCTGCTCATTATCGCTCGCTCCATGCATTACGGGGCATCACCTCTGGCACACGGCTGTCACTGCTTCCCTTATGCCTTGTACTGCCATAAATCAACTCTTCCCCCGCTGCCGTCCCATTATCGGTCCATGTCGATGGGAACAGACATCAAAGAACATGTTATAAATGTATATCAGATTCACTCAAGAGATGGGGCTTTTGAATTACGGGGGCGGGAGGTTGGACTGCGTGGCGTTCAGCTTGGAGATAATTCACTTAATATGCATTGTTCGGGCTTCGGCTTCCTTGTTGCTGGCCTAGTTTGTAGCTGCGGCATTGTTAACCTCTCCATCCCTTCCACCGTGCCATGGTTTGGTGAAATAGGTCAAGCAGAGTCTGTGTAAAATTGAATTAAAATATGAATTTGAAGTGTGGCACAAGGAGTACAATCAACGCTGCCCCTTCAAAGAGGTATTTATAGCCTGGCCTCTGTTTTTAGCCCTGTGTAATTTTGCCAAGCTATTCTTTTCTTTTCTTATTGTAATAACTTGCAGATAGCGCCAACTTTCTTTCTTGTATTTTTCTTTTTTTTTCTTTTTTAGTTCAAAGTTCCCCGTCTTTTTGATTAATGGCGTGTCATGTCTTATCTGCCCACTCCAGCCTGCGACGAAACGGAGCATAACAAGAAAGCATCCACTTAAATTAGCTGTAAGCTCCTAACACTAAATGTCCTCATAAGGGGAGGTCCAATCCAGTCACTGTCAGTGCGCTACATTGGTCATTGCAGAGTAGTAATTGTTGGGCCTGAAGCCAAGCAGGTGTCAGGATGGCCCAGTGGTGGGGTGGGGGGTGGGGGTGGGGCTCTATGGTCCAGTTGAGCCAATCCATCTGCTGCAAATTGACAAGCTGTGAGTGCACAGTTGGATCTCTGTATAAATCCCCATTAGGACGGGATACTACCTGTCCCGCTCTGTTATTGACTCCTTATTGGGTGCTGGCACCAAAATAATATCAATCTAATTTGGGTTTATGTGGACTGATGCCATCTGAGGCTCCTAAAATGTGGAGCGAGTGCATTATGTCCCAGGCAGGAGCAGGTTAGTGACAGATATCGGTCCCCAGTGACAATATCTGAGTCTGGCTTATAATTTTAAAGGTGCACAGTGTAATATATTGTAGTAGTTGCTGAAAAAAGTAGAACACATTGAGATAAAGTATGTTTTTAATATAATCTAAACACGCCTATTTCAGAAAGTATTTACTATCACAGGGCACTACACTAACCTGACAAGTCAGATGATCTGTTACATATAGCAAGGACCTCTACAGAAAGCCGTTGCAAAGAACAGGTATAAATGCAGATGACTGGTTGTAAGTAGCTGCCTATCATGATGCATGCATAGGGGTGTAAAAAAATACTGAAATATCAATATATTACTGCAGTGGTTCCCAAAGTGGGGTCCGTGAAGGTACTACAGGGGGGCCCCCCGGAAGCTGTCTATATTAAGTACATAAAAAGAAACTGAGTTTGAAATGAATTACAGTTATATACTTGTTTAAAATCTTACTTTAAAACACTTTTAGCCACCAGTCAGTGTCTTTTGTATGTTTTTTATAGAAATAAATGGAGAAAAACATGACAGTCTTGCATAGAGGGAAGTTCTATAATTGGGGGTCTGCATGGGAATTTAAGGAGGGGGGCACCCTTGACATTGGGAATGGCTGTATTACTGTATTGGTACCAAAAAATGGCTGTTGTGATATTTTGGTATTTTAGTTCAAAAACAGGATAAAACACTGATTGTTGACAATATTTTTGGTATTGTATTAAAAATAAGTTTTGGCAACACTTTACGGATTATTAAACAAAATGTATTTCATAATATGTTGTGCATGTGGTGTACTGCCACCCAGGGTGAGTTTGTTTTAAAAAATTCCAGTATATTGGCTGTGTCATGATCTGTCAACATATATTATGATGTTTGTATAGCGATAGGCATTGTATCACCAGATTTTAATACACAGCCCTCATCTTAACTCAACTATCATGCAGTTGTAACAATGTTTACTTTATCGTCACTTATAGCTGCCAGTGCTAATGTCGGACTACCATACGCGCTAACAAATACTAAAAAGGAGGCATATATTTGTTTCACTTAAAAAACAATATTTAGGTAAGCAAGATGCATACCTGGTTAAGGAATGACAGGACATTGTTTAATATAAAAAAATAACTGTTAAACATGAAAATAATCCAATAGATTTTTATTCTACAAAACATAACCTACATTGTTTGAGCCTTTAATTCTGAAGTCCTGGATCTCGTGCACATTGCTAACTTACGTCCCCTTAATTTTACATAAAAAAGCGGAATAAAACAAGGACGAATGACCATTTAATAAAGAAATTGTACATTGTTCATATTGTCTTGATAAATACTGGAAGATTGGCAGCAATAAATCCTCCATCAGTGGTTTTTAATCCCAGCTGCAGACTCTGGCATAGTCTAAAGCTCACTGCCTAGACAGGAGCTGAATATGAAGCAGCCATTGTCCACTCGTTGCAGTTCATCCCAGTCACTCTGCAGCACTTATACAGCACTCATCATGTTAAATGGCAGTTAACAACCTGTTACAGGCGATAGGATCCATCTCCATTCCACATATTGTACTTTATTTTATGATTAGCACATGAGCAAGAGCTTTACAATGGACCAAGGACAGATCAAACTGCATAATATGGCCCAAATGAATAGTCTTAGTCATCTGTAATGTATTTTATGTAACTCTATGAGACTATAGAGATAAAAAAAATGATGAGGTAAAAAATGCTTTTATCCAATAGTGTCACAAAGTACTTGTAATACAGTTAGGTCCATAAGTATTTGGACACTGCCACAAGTTTTGTTATTTTAGCTGTTAACTAAAATATATTCAAGATACAGTTATATAATTCATATGTGCTTAAAGTGCAGAATCTCAGCTGTAATCTGAGAGTATTCACGTCCAAGTCAGAAAAGGATTTAGGAATTACATGTCTTTAATGTGTAGCTGCTTCATTTTCAGGGGCTTAAAGTAATTGGTTAGTTAAACATTACCATGAATAAAATGTTCTGCCTAATATCTGGAACCCATGGATGTCCCCAAATACTCAGTTTCCTATTTATGTTGCTTTGCTAGGCCTGTACTGCAGCTGTCTTCAGTTTTTGGTCATCTCTTGGTCTTTCTGCCTTAAGTTTTGTCTTAAACAAGAGAAATTCATGCTCAGTTAGGCTGAGCTCTGTTGACTGACCCCTGCCGTTGCAGAATATTTGACTTATTTGCCTTAAAAAAAAACTTCTGGGTTGCTTTTGCAGTGTGTTTTTGTGGCCATCTGTACTGTGAAGCTCTGCCCAATCAACTTTTAGGCTTTTGTCTGAATCTGAGCAGAAATTATATTCCTATAGACCCTTCTCAGCCAGCATCATCTGATCACATGATTTCGCGGAGATGCACGGAGCAGCCATGTTGGATGGCAAAAGCCGGGTGTCATGCCCCAATTTGGATCAGTCCTGCTGTCTGTTAGCCTAACAAATTAAATTTGTTTTACTCATCAAAAATAGTTTAATGTGTCCTATATCTGTGATAGCATCTGCCAGCTGTCTTTTGAAGTAAAAAAGTTAATGTTGCACTGTTTGACAAAGTTTATTCTTTTAAAAAGTCACATAAAAGATCGTTCCTGCTGTAATTGTCAAAGTAAAAACCGATCTGTGGTAAACCTTCTGTATTTTCTCTCATGAAGTCTTCTTGTTATGGTGGACCTAGACACTGATAGACCTACTTCCTGGAGAGAGTTCTACATTAAGGTGGATGTTATAAATGATCCAGCCAAATGATGGTCTGGTTCACTTCCACTGAGATGATGTTGTGATTTCAAAGAAACAGCTTTCAAATGCAAATGTAACACGTGGAATCAAGTCCAGACCTTTTACCTGCTCAGTTTATGATGGATTACTGAGGGAAATAGCCCAAGCAGCTCAAGAAATAGCTTTTGAAGCAACTGTCCAGATACTGACTAAAACCAGGAAGTATGACCATATTAGTCCTGTCCTCAGGTCTCTGCATTGGCTTCCTGTTGCTCAGAGAACAGACTTTAAAACAGCTCTGCTTGTGTACAAGTCTCTCCATGGCTTAGCACCAAAGTACATCTCTGACCTGTTGGTCCCATATGAACCATCTCAGACTCTGAGAACCTCAGGGACAGGTCTCTGCTGGTCCCAGAGTCAGGACTAAACTCGGTGAAGCAGTGTTTCAGTTTTCTGCAGCTAAACTCTGGAACAGTCTCCCTGACGATGTTAGACCTCTACTCTGACAATGTTCAAGTCCAGACTTAAAACTGTTCTTTTTAACTTTGCATATGACAACTGAAAGTGTTTTATCTGCACTCTTCTCTTTTAATTTAATTTTAAATTGATTCTTAATTATACTCTTTAAATTTGATTTTATTGTTTTAATTGTGTTTTGTACTTTTAAATTTGCCTTTTTTTTCTGTAAAGCACTTTGAATTGCTCTGTGTATGAATTGTGCTATACAAATAAACTCGCCTTGCCTTGCCTTGCCAGAGGGCAGAAGGGTGCACAGAGTCGGACCTTCCTATACACAGACTATGCAAGTTGCATAGGGCCCTGCCTCCTCCTCTCTGTCAAAGCAGTGGTCACGCTTCTTTCTGTTTGTCTGTCTGTCACTCACAGCAAACAGGGCACTGTCTGATCTCTCTCAAAATACCGCCCCCTGATTGTTTTTTGCTTCGTGAATGCTCACAGCAGAGAGCCTGTTCTATGCTCTATGGACCTACTACCGGAGCGCTGCGCAGCACGTTGTCACCTGTCTCTCTCCAGTAGCTCCACTCACCTGTGTGTGCTCCTTACTTTTCCACTGTGAGGAAACTGCAGTTTAACTCTTCTATCATTCCTATTTCAGAAAAATACATTGTTTTATGGCACCGCAGCTGCGTCCTTTCCTTTTGTCTCCCTCACACCCCACATCTTTCTCCAGTCTCGAATGCTCTCCTGTGCGCTTAATAGACGAGAAAACTCTGGCTTAAACTAACTTCTAACTAACGTTAAGCTAACTCCATACTGTGTGTAGCAGAGGACAGAGAGATCTGGACACTAGTTTTCTTAATAAAAATGAACAAAGTCACCGCTGATTTCTTCACGAGGTGCTGTCGATCCTGTAGAGGCCACGTGAGATGTGCAGAATAGTTACTAAATGTAACTCCAGAGTGTTGATGCGCTGTTAGAAGCCAGTCACCATCAAACTATATTTAAGTGGTCCTGGCACAACACAAATCTGTTAAGTGCAAGAGTAAGTTAGTGGTTCTCAAATGGTGGGTCAGGGCCCTAAAGGGGGTCACAGAATGTTAAAATAGGCTATAGTAGACAAAAGTATGTTTAGCTTATTTGCAGCCTTTTACAGTACATCTGTGAAATACTAAGTAGCCTAATTGAGAAAAATAGCTCTGGTTCTGTGTGGGTTATATTTAATATTCTTGTATACATTTGGCCTAAATAAACTGAAGCCTACACTGATGTAATCATTAAAATGTTTACTAAATAAAGCATGCGTAAAGACTTGGTCAGGCAGAGTGACAGATTAGGTAAAAAAAATAAACAACTAGAAGCACTCGTAGAGCGCAGCCCTCTGCCAAGCCATAGGGTGCCTCACCTGAGAAAAAACCCTAAAGGCCTGGATCTAGGTGTACATCAAATAGCCTCATGAGTCTACTCACGAGTTTGCAGCAACTGTCTCTTTTTATAGTTTATTACCTTAGAAATCTTGAAAAGTTGAACAGTTTTAAAAAAATTATAGTCAATATAGTTTTGTATTCATAATCTTCTTCAAACCCTTGACAAAAAAACACATTTTAAAATGCACCACAGAGCAGGAAATGTGATCTGCTGTTTTATTTCTGTCAGAGAAACATTTATCATTTCCACTTCAACAGCAGCTGATGTATGAACTCTGATCATATTGGAGACAGATGGATTTATAAAGACTGCCATTCTCCTCCAGGGTACAGTATTTAGATAACACTATTTTAAATATATTTGTTATGAATGTGAACGATGCAGGGAAGTGCAGCAATAATTCCGGATAAATGTGCATATTAGCGGCTAATTAATATGCACGAAAACTCGGTCCATTCACGCCTCATTAACACGTTGTTCACCTGTCTAAAGTGAGACCAGAAATCGTGACATTAGTGACTTCTGCTGTGTAAAGTCCATAATAATTCAGAGAACAGTGTTTGTGGGCTGTAGCCTGCTTAAGCTCACATATTAGATGCTAAAAGCCAAAGTTAGAGAAGTAGCGCCAGGACAGACGTTTCCCAAACTCACCTCACAGACGTCTTCACGCAGATTCTTTAATCCCGTCAAGGAATAGTCCATATTTAATTAGTATTATAGTCCATAATCCTGGCTTGTTGATAACTTTAGCCCAGTGTGAAGAGGCTCTAAAATCGGGGCAATGGTCTCATGAGCTCCACACAGACAGAGCTGTTCAGATAAAAGCAGGTTGCCTCTCCTTACTCTCGCTGTGTAAATCTGCGCTATAGTTTGCTTTCATTTTAGCAGTTTTCGGCTCTTTCCAGCTCATTTAAATCTACCGCTGTACTCTGTATGATAACCCACAAGGACCCCTCACGTCTTAGTCGCGCCTGTTCAAAAACAAAATGCAGTTATTTAGCTATTTTTAAAATATGTCAGTATTATGAAAATTGCTTTGGGATAAAAGTCTGTGGATATCCGGACCCAGACTGTAGTTTGCGGGTTGCAGGAGCCTTAGTTAGAAGCTCTAATGGCAAAACTAGCCCCATCTCTCAATAGTAAACAATCCTTTTAAAAAAATCCTGGATCCAGATGATGATCCAGATCACCACCAAAATGTGATCACGTGTTCTTTATTCAATTTCTGAAATTTCTTGAAAATTTCATCCAAATTTGACCATAAGTTTTTGAGTTGTGTTGCTAACAAACAAACAGACAGACAAACAGACAAACGAACACTACCGGAAACAAAACCTCCACTATTGGCAGAGGTAATTCATTTTTAAAGATTATTAATTAAATTAAATGAAAGCTATCATGAATATAATACAGACTAAGACATAGCTCTGAAATCGGTAGAGATATGTATGAGTGCTGGTACACTATGGTAATAATGGGTGGGCAGGTGTATATATACTAGAAGGTGTGTATATAATGTAGTGCAGGTGTATATATACTAGAAGGTGTGTATATAATGTAGTGCAGGTGTATATATACTAGAAGGTGTGTATATAATGTAGTGCAGGTGTATATATACTAGAAGGTGTGTATATAATGTATGTAATGTAGTATATTGAATTTAACTTCTGTGTGGCCCCAAAATCTGTATGGACGAGCAGGTGCTGGTACACTTATGGTAATAATGGGTGGGCAAGATGTATGTACTAAAAGGGGTTTTAGATATTTTTATAGTATATAATTAGATCAATGTTCAATGTGCTTGTATGACATTCTCCTATTTCCCTCAACCCTTGGGACAACGGATGGAAATTAGCATTCTTGCTAAAATCCGGTATGTTTACATTCATGCTATATATTCCTGTCTGTTCATTAACATGCACTGTCCCGTTTAAATAAATAAAAAATAAAATAAAATTTAAAAAAAATAAGGTTCTGGAGAGGAATTTAGCTGAGAGCCTGACCAATGAGCTGGCGGCTGTCGAACCTGACATCACAGTAGAATGTTGGCACTGCCTGTTGCTTGGTCATTTCACTTTGTGACTTCAGAGAGGTAGGTTGGTTTATTTTGCTCTCCTGTAAAATTGAGTTTTAGAGCAATTTTTTGTTCTGTTTTCAAGCTATTTGTTAGTTTTTAGTTTGTATGATTATTTGTGACTATTTTGTGAGTATGAATATGTATATTTATATGTATTTTATTTATTTGTTTATTCTTTTGGATGGAAATTAACTGTTGGGTTGCTAATGCTAACTTTTTTTGTCTGTTAGGAAAGTTTTCAACATGGTGAACAAATCGTGGCCCAAGACTTCTAGCCGAAAGCGGACGACTCGAAGTAAGTTGAATTTTTCGGTGTTTGTGAACAAGACAAGCTTTGAGCGCACTTTGGTTTCTCAAATTAAGCAGACTTCAATGTAGTATTTTAAAAGGACATACTAGCATTATCCACTTAAAAATAGCACACACACAGACACACATGCAAAAACAAATGTACTTGCTTGTTTGGGGTAAATGACAGCTAACTTGTATAATGTTTAATAGTACCTGGGAGGAGCAGTTTGGTACAGTACTTAACTTAGCTGTTTTGTATAGCTTATAGGAGCAATTAATGCTAGTGCTACAAAAGCTAAAGGCTACATGGTAAAAGTTGTTATATTATGGTGGACAGGTAATTACTGAACCACCACAGACTACAATACTGTGACAATGTAATTTTAAAATCTAATCAAAGGGGGAAAATGTACATTTCTTAAACCAGACCTACAACTAACATGATTTTTGTTATTTAAAAACATTTAGTTTTTAGTTACAGTTACAAGGTTTAGTTAGCTCTGGCATCCAAATAAACTGATAAGACAAAATTATGTATTTTTCATTTTTTTATTTCAGCACATGTCTCTATAAACAAATAGTAATTAAATAATGTTGTGTTTCAGGGTGGCGCTCGTATACCACACCTCATTTTCGGGTAAATTCGTATGTCCCGAACTTTCTCTACAGACGCCCCAGCACTAGGTCCAGTCCTCAAGCAGGACCTAGTGGGGTTTCTAGACAAGGACCGACTGAAGGTGCTTTGGAGACCCTGCACTGCAGGACTTCAGAGGGACGTCCCAGCACTAGGTCCAGTCCTCAACCAGGACCTAGTGGGATTTCTAGACAAAGTCCGACTGCTGGCCCCTCAAGGACCCAGGACTGCAGGACTTCAGATGGACGTGTCCTAAGCACCAAAAGGAAGGACTCATCCGAAATGGAGCAGGGCAGTCCGAATAAGAGGTCCCGAACAAGTGCTAGTCCGAGGAAGAAAAAGGATAAGACCAGAAGGAGAACACCGCTGGAGGGAGTTCAGTCAAGGAAAGCGCAGCCAGGTAAGTGTTACTTTAACTATATTGTTTGAGATGTTTGTTTAATTAGCATTGTGCCAGTCAGAACCATGTCTGTTAATATTTACTTTTTCAAATGGACAGCCCCAATCACTTAAGTATGCTTTCAACAAAATTTCAGAAAAGTAAGGTTTGATTATTAGGAAAGCGACTTGGTTCTTTTTTCTCTGTTGCAGAAGGATCCAGCCAGGCCGAGGAGGAGAAGGAGGAGAAGGAGGAGAAGGAGGAGCGTCCTGAGGGAGGACCAGACCCCAGTGAAGAACCTGCATCTAACCCCTCCAGCGGACCAACACAGCGGACTTGTGAGTCCAGAAGCTCTGACAGCTCCAGTAAGAAAAAACACTAGATAATTCAGTCATCCTTTTCTTAAACCTTATAACACCTAAGTATCATTACAATTTTGTAGGGTCTAAATCATTGGGCGAGGAGCCAAACAACCATACCCAGATTATAAGCAAAAAATCATATGCTATAGTTAGACAATCTACTGGTGTATAGTTTGAAAATGAATGAGCGTAAACAATGAAACAAAACTTGACTTTTCTGTCTGCAGAGCTTATTTCAAAGTACAAGGTGCTTGGGAAACTTGGAGAAGGAGGCTTTGGGCAAGTCTTTTCTGGAGTCCGTATTGAGGACAACTTCCCAGTAAGTATTCTGCATGCAATGTGTTATAGTAAATGCAAACCAGCCATTAGCAATGCTATGCTTCTGTGATTGGTGATATGTTTTAGAATTTCTTCTGAACATAGGATAGTTCATAGGATGAAACTTTAATAATTTTTTAACTTGTTGCATTCAGAGTTTCCATAAAATACAAAAGTAGAACCATTAATCGAGAAAAATCAGTGCATGCAAAAAGTGGTCTTTATAGTTTCAGTTGGTTCAATAGGATTTGAAAATTACTCTGATGTGAAGGGTTACCAGACCCATTTTACTTTGCAGAGTAAATCGGTATGATTTAATCCTTTTTGAAAATTTTAAATTCTGCAAAACCGTATATTAGTACCACCTTGATATTTTTATTTTAGTTGTTTTGATATTGTATACTATTAGTAATTCATATTTTCATCTGACAGGTTGCTCTTAAAGCAATGAAGAGGTACGCCGTGAGGTTCACAGATGTGGTAAGACTTTTATTCAACTCTAAGAGCCCAATACTAATTCACATTTTTTTATTTAACCACTGTATAAAATCCTAATGTATGTGAACTTATATAGGAGGTGAATGGAGCAATGACCAGAATTCCTCTGGAGGTCCACCTGCTCAATCAGGTTGGCGCTGGCCCAGGGTCAGACTGCTCCACTGTCACACCACGTCTCTTGGACTGGTACGAGGTGGGACGTGAGGTCATCTTGGTTTTTGAGAAACCAGAGCCATGTATGGATTTACTAAAGTATATTGTAAATCAAAATCCAGATGGTATTATCGCCAGCGAGGCCAAAGTAAGTGTCAGAATCTAGCGCCTTTTAAAATATACTTTGCTTTCGTTCATATATTAATGTTGTTGTTTTGTGCTTCAGGTCATTTTCCGTCAGTTGGTGGAGGCGGCCATTGAAATGGACGCAAGGGGAGTCTTTCACCGGGACATCAAGCCTGACAATGTCTTGATTGAGACTGGTGCAGATGAACCCAAGGCAAGGTTCATTGACTTTGGCTGTGGGACGTCCTTCACACCTGGGCAGACGTTTGAAGAACCCCAAGGTAAACCGTTGGACCCAATAGAATTTTACTGAGGTTGTTCACTGAAAGCCATTACACAGAAGCAGTACAGTACTGGTTGGGTCAGTATGTCGATAGTTTAAATAAGTACAGAGCCTGCCAAATATTGTACTATATCTTAATCCTTTGGCTTGTGGTTTCAACCTGTTACAGTATGAGTTGTGTCTAACCTACTAACCCGACCCGTACACCTCTTACTGCGATCATTGCTTATCTCTTCTGTATGTTGCTTGTGTTTTAGGCACTCCACTGTACGCCTCACCAGAGTGGTTCAGGTATGAACCTTACACCGCAGGCCCCACCACAGTATGGCAGCTGGGCCTTCTGCTTTTTGCCATGCTCTTTAACAGAAGGCCCCTGATCAAGGAAGACTCAATGCGGGATGTTCACATACCAAAGAGTATTGAAAGGGGTAAGAATTATATTAAGAGCGTTTTATCTTTACTAGCCTGGTCAGACATCCTCATTTGTTTTCTGTTCTGTATGAACAATTACTGGTCTGTGTTGATTTGAGTTTGGTTTACACAAGGTTTAAAAAAACCTACACAGATTTACAGCATTTCTGCAGGGTCTTAAAAAGTCTTAAATTTGCAGAGATGCGGAGTATTAGGTCTTAAATATGTTTCAATAGGTCTTAAATGTGTCATGTTCTTTTGATGTGACTACCTGCGTTCACAGTTTATTCTAAAATGCCCACTTAAATTCTCAAAGGCGCATTACCATCGCTGATATGAGAGCTCAGATTTTTTTCTTACCAAGAACAAAATGCTTTGCGGCCCTCACTGTGACCAATAGTCACAACTAAATGACGCGGCCGCAGGCTTATGAAATAGGTCTTAATTTTCCTCACCAATGGTTTTAAAAAGGTCTAAAACAGTCCTAAATTCAACTGCAGAATGCAGAAACACTGGATATAATGCTCTCAGAATGAATTTAGATAGATTGGCCAATTTCCTTCCTCTGAACTGACAAAATGTTTAAAACAACCAATCAGAGAAACTAGAATGGCACCGCTTGATTTTTGATAAACAGTTATGATTGGTCTGACAATAGTGTCCTTGGCACCAGTCATAAGTCTGAGCGTTTGCTAAGAAACTGAATGGGTGTGGCTGGCCAGGTTACATCTTTACATGATTGCATAAATGCATTTACTGTACGTCAAACTAACTGGAGCTTGTCTGTTTTCAGAATGCAGGCACCTACTGAAGGGGTGTCTGAAGAAGGACCCAGCGAAGCGCCTCACCCTGGAGGACTTGAGGGACCATCCTTGGTTGAACTCGGAGTAAACGCTCAGGCCCAGCTGCATAGTCAGGGTTTCATTTAGGCTCAGGTCATCTGTTCAGCTCAGCTTATAACTTAATCCAGGTTTAACGTTCATCAAATGCCTCACACTGACAGTGAGAGAAAGAGGGTGGCCTGACCGAGTCTATAATCACAAGTGTTAAGACTTTGTGAGTGAAGGCTCTGTTGACCCATTCTTTTTCTCCCTGTTTGCATTGATCTAGTTTAACTTTAAGCCACCTGGATGTCATTTTAAACTGAGTTGAACAGAAGTGAGACCATTAGACCTATTTGACTTAGAACTCTGTGCAGCGCTGCCTTTGAGTGAGCAGGTAAGATCTTTTCAGCTCAACTCCAGTCCTTCAGCCCAAATCAGGTAAGTACAGCATAAATTTACTAAATTATCAGTGAATGCTAGTTTCAGTTGAGTGTCACGTGGGTTTGCATAAGTTTCCATTTATTAAGAAGCACCTGTGGAAACCATTGATAATTCTCCTTTAAACCAAATTTTAAAAACAAATCCCTCAGAAATGCCTCACTTTGCAGTGCCTTCCGCTTGGCCCTCGGCATCCAATGTACATCCAATGTAGGTAAGTACCATCAGTGTGGGTCTTTGGCTGTGTCCAGTGTACATTTTACTGTGTTCTCCAGTACACTACAATAAATATGTCATTGTAAGAATGCTGGTAAACACAGTGAAAAGATTAACAGGGCAAAAGGAAAACCAAAGGCTCACACTTGCGTGTGGACAACCAGTAAGGATTGCTGAGTGACGATCCCATAACGTAGCTAGCTAGCAGAAAGTAATGTGAAGTTGATGCAAAGTCTTTCTAAATTTATGGACCTTTTAAGAGAATGGCCAGTTGAAAACAATAGGGAATCCAGAAACCCACGTGACTAAAACTAAATCACTGTATTGCCTTTTACAAACACACCGTCACCTGTACCCTCTCCTGAAATCCCCTGAGGGATTCCCCCCCACCCCGCCCACACACACACACACACACACACACACACTTTTCATCCTAGGGGCCCCTAGTGCTGTGTCTGGCATGATCAGCTGTGCAGGAGTCCAGCAGCCAGCTGATGACGCGCGCACCATGCATCTCTCGATGTGTTGTGCGCAAATCCTCGTGCGGTCCACAACTTGTTTGTGCTTTACTTTTCTCTGCGTAGTTGAGTTTTAGAGTGTAGGGTGTAAAGTGTAGGGATAATATCAACACTTGAACACTTGAAAGGACTCAGTTCACTCGGACTCAGCGCGGCACACAGACTTTCTCCTCTTTTGTGTGTAGTTATGGTGTGATATTTGTGACACCTTCGTGCGCGAGTGAGTGTCGAGCGCACGCAGTGTGACTTTTGCAAGCACATACTTTACCATTTGAAAAGAGAATAATAATTTGAGCACACAAACCTTTGTTACAGTGCGCACGCAACTCTGCCTACATGCTCGCTCAAAGTCTACCTAGGTGTGCGAGTACGTGGATGCCCGCTCACGCAACATCTTTGCTCGCACGCTTGCCTTGTGCCACCTCAAGCGAGCGCAGAGCCAGAGTTGCAGCAGAAATGAGTTGTCGTGCGAGCAAAGATGTTGCGTGAGCGGGCATCCACTCGCACTCGCATGTACTCGCACACCTAGGTAGACTTTGAGCGAGCATGTAGGCAGAGTTGCGTGCGCACGTAACAAAGGCTTGTGTGCTCAAATTATTATTCTCTTTTCAAATGGTAAAGTATGTGCTTGCAAAAGTCACACTGCGTGCGCTCGACACTCACTCTGTGCACGCACGAAGGTGTCACAAATATTACACCATATGTAGTCAATCCTACTGACTTAATGCTGCAGTATGTACGCGCACATCGGGACGACAAATTTTCTTTTTCTTTGTTGGGTTTCATTTGTAAGGTGGTAAGTATAGTAACTTATTTTACTCATTTTCTCTATGGGGGTATTTCATGAAGCTAGCTAACAAGCCTGTCTTATTTAATGCGTATTTTTGCTCCGTGAAGCAGTCGTACCGTAAGTCAAAGTTTACATTTTTGTAGCTAGTTAATCCTGGTCCAGATCAGGTTTACAGACAAGATTTTACTAACACGCCTTTATAATTTTATCTTGTTAGAACTTTAACTTTTAAGAGTTAGTACTACTCCTACTGCTGCTACTACTAAAGAATAAAAAACATAGACACTTAATTCAAGGAGTAGTAAGAGCCAGTTCACGCGTTTGTTTAAATAATCTCAGTTTGTAGTGTTTCCGCGTTAGCTTCTCCCCTCATGTGTTAAGGGATGTTTGTGGGATTATGGACTCTGATTTTAAATGTGAATAATAAATAAACAAGTGAATGCAGTTGTGAAACCCAGTTTTTATCATCTTTGTCTTTTAGCCAAAAATCTATTTTATCTTTTACAGATTTTGAGCGTGTAATCCATGCTTTAATTTCATCGCATCTGGACTTCTGTAACGCACTTTACCTTGAAATAAATGACAATGCACTTTATCAACTACAGTTAGTCCAGTTGCTGTGCTTTTTTTAACAGATATAAAAAAAACACAAACACATCACCCCCATCCTCGCCTCGGTGCACTGGCTTCCTGTTCATTTTAGGATTGATTTTAAGATTTTATTGTTGGTTTTAAAGTGTATAAAGTTTTGGATGGAGTGGCCCCACAGTACATCACAGACGTCATACAAATTTACGCTCCGGAGCGTTCACTGAGGTCTGAGGGCCAGCTCCGGCTCATGGTTTCTAAGACGAGATTGAAAAACAGGGGCGACCGGGCCTTCTCTGTGGTCAGCGCCAGACTGTGGAAAGCTCTGCCCCCTCACATCAGAACGGCCCCCACAATGGACTGATTTAAGTCTCGTCTTAAGACAAACTTTTATTCTCTCTTTATGTTTTTATTTACTTCATTGCTTTTATACTTATTTATTGTTATTTTATTGTATTGTTTTTATTTGGTTTTACTGGTTATTATTTTAATGGGGACTAGTGAAGCTAAATAGAGTAATTAATTGTTATTTATTGTTTTATGTGCAGCATTTTGGAAACTGATACTGCTTGGCTAGCCCTATCACAAAAACCCATATACAAACATATAGCTGCAACAATTATTTCCCTACAGTATACAAAGACAGGTGTTGTGTATTTAAATATCTGTGTGTTTATTAATTTTAACTTACTTAACTAACTTAACTACACCAATAACGTCAGAAAATGTTTGGCTTAACACAGGGCTTAATTTGTAAATCAAACGATCCCGGAACAAAAATTGCGCTTTGACACCGGAGTCCACAAGGCCAACACTGATACCGGAACATACACACAACACAATGCTTAGGCGCACACACACCAAAACACAAATATTCCAAACACACGCCAACATACCAAGCAACTGCTCATTTATACTCAGTTTAAAATTATATTTTAACATATTTGTTAACATTATTATTAGTGCTGTCAATCGATTAAAAAAATTAATCAGATTAATTACACTCTTGGGCTGTGATTAATCACGATTAATCGCAATGTATAACTTGATAGATTTTCCATGACAGTGTGACTTTTTCATGACAATCTGTGTGGCCCCAAAATCTGTATGGACGAGCAGGTGCTGGTACACTTATGGTAATAATGGGTGGGCAAGATGTATGTACTAAAAGGGGTTTTAGATATTTTTATAGTATATAATTAGATCAATGTTCAATGTGCTGTATGACATTCTCCTATTTCCCTCAACCCTTGGGACAATGGATGGAAATTAGCATTTTTGCTAAAATCCGGTATGTTTACATTCATGCTATATATGCCTGTCTGTTCATTAACATGCACTGTCCCATTTAAATAAATAAAAAATAAAATAAAATTTAAAAAAAATAAGGTTCTGGAGAGGAATTTAGCTGAGAGCCTGACCAATGAGCTGGCGGCTGTCGAACCTGACATCACAGTAGAATGTTGGCACTGCCTGTTGCTTGGTCATTTCACTTTGTGACTTCAGAGAGGTAGGTTGGTTTATTTTGCTCTCCTGTAAAATTGAGTTTTAGAGCAATTTTTTGTTCTGTTTTCAAGCTATTTGTTAGTTTTTAGTTTGTATGATTATTTGTGACTATTTTGTGAGTATGAATATGTATATTTATATGTATTTTATTTATTTGTTTATTCTTTTGGATGGAAATTAACTGTTGGGTTCACAGCTTAAAAAATGCTAACTTTTTTTGTCTGTTAGGAAAGTTTTCAACATGGTGAACAAATCGTGGCCCAAGACTTCTAGCCGAAAGCGGACGACTCGAAGTAAGTTGAATTTTTCGGTGTTTGTGAACAAGACAAGCTTTGTGCGCACTTTGGTTTCTCAAATTAAGCAGACTTCAATGTAGTATTTTAAAAGGACATACTAGCATTATCCACTTAAAAATAGCACACAAACAGACACACATGCAAAAACAAATGTACTTGCTTGTTTGGGGTAAATGACAGCTAACTTGTATAATGTTTAATAGTACCTGGGAGGAGCAGTTTGGTACAGTACTTAACTTAGCTGTTTTGTATAGCTTATAGGAGTAATTAATGCTAGTGCTACAAAAGCTAAAGGCTACATGGTAAAAGTTGTTATATTATGGTGGACAGGTAATTACTGAACCACCACAGACTACAATACTGTGACAATGTAATTTTAAAATCTAATCAAAGGGGGAAAATGTACATTTCTTAAACCAGATCTACAACTAACATGATTTTTGTTATTTAAAAACATTTAGATTTTAGTTACAGTTACAAGGTTTAGTTAGCTCTGGCATCCAAATAAACTGATAAGACAAAATTATGTATTTTTCATTTTTTTATTTCAGCACATGTCTCTATAAACAAATAGTAATTAAATAATGTTGTGTTTCAGGGTGGCGCTCGTATACCACACCTCATTTTCGGGTAAATTCGTATGTCCCGAACATTCTCTACAGACGCCCCAGCACTAGGTCCAGTCCTCAAGCAGGACCTAGTGGGGTTTCTAGACAAGGACCGACTGAAGGTGCTTTGGAGACCCTGCACTGCAGGACTTCAGAGGGACGTCCCAGCACTAGGTCCAGTCCTCAACCAGGACCTAGTGGGATTTCTAGACAAAGTCCGACTGCTGGCCCCTCAAGGACCCAGGACTGCAGGACTTCAGATGGACGTGTCCTAAGCACCAAAAGGAAGGACTCATCCGAAATGGAGCAGGGCAGTCCGAATAAGAGGTCCCGAACAAGTGCTAGTCCGAGGAAGAAAAAGGATAAGACCAGAAGGAGAACACCGCTGGAGGGAGTTCAGTCAAGGAAAGTGCAGCCAGGTAAGTGTTACTTTAACTATATTGTTTGAGATGTTTGTTTAATTAGCATTGTGCCAGTCAGAACCATGTCTGTTAATATTTACTTTTTCAAATGGACAGCCCCAATCACTTAAGTATGCTTTCAACAAAATTTCAGAAAAGTAAGGTTTGATTATTAGGAAAGCGACTTGGTTCTTTTTTCTCTGTTGCAGAAGGATCCAGCCAGGCCGAGGAGGAGAAGGAGGAGAAGGAGGAGAAGGAGGAGAAGGAGGAGAAGGAAGAGCGTCCTGAGGGAGGACCAGACCCCAGTGAAGAACCTGCATCTAACCCCTCCAGCGGACCAACACAGCGGACTTGTGAGTCCAGAAGCTCTGACAGCTCCAGTAAGAAAAAACACTAGATAATTCAGTCATCCTTTTCTTAAACCTTATAACACTTAAGTATCATGACAATTTTGTAGGGTCTAAATCATTGGGCGAGGAGCCAAACAACCATACCCAGATTATAAGCAAAAAATCATATGCTATAGTTAGACAATCTACTGGTGTATAGTTTGAAAATGAATGAGCGTAAACAATGAAACAAAACTTGACTTTTCTGTCTGCAGAGCTTACTTCAAAGTACAAGGTGCTTGGGAAACTTGGAGAAGGAGGCTTTGGGCAAGTCTTTTCTGGAGTCCGTATTGAGGACAACTTCCCAGTAAGTATTCTGCATGCAATGTGTTATAGTAAATGCAAACCAGCCATTAGCAATGCTATGCTTCTGTGATTGGTGATATGTTTTAGAATTTCTTCTGAACATAGGATAGTTCATAGGATGAAACTTTAATAATTTTTTAACTTGTTGCATTCAGAGTTTCCATAAAATACAAAAGTAGAACCATTAATCGAGAAAAATCAGTGCATGCAAAAAGTGGTCTTTATAGTTTCAGTTGGTTCAATAGGATTTGAAAATTACTCTGATGTGAAGGGTTACCAGACCCATTTTACTTTGCAGAGTAAATCGGTATGGTTTAATCCTTTTTGAAAATTTTAAATTCTGCAAAACCGTATATTAGTACCACCTTGATATTTTTATTTTAGTTGTTTTGATATTGTATACTATTAGTAATTCATATTTTCATCTGACAGGTTGCTCTTAAAGCAATGAAGAGGTACGCCGTGAGGTTCACAGATGTGGTAAGACTTTTATTCAACTCTAAGAGCCCAATACTAATTCACATTTTTTTATTTAACCACTGTATAAAATCCTAATGTATGTGAACTTATATAGGAGGTGAATGGAGCAATGACCAGAATTCCTCTGGAGGTCCACCTGCTCAATCAGGTTGGCGCTGGCCCAGGGTCAGACTGCTCCACTGTCACACCACGTCTCTTGGACTGGTACGAGGTGGGACGTGAGGTCATCTTGGTTTTTGAGAAACCAGAGCCATGTATGGATTTACTGAAGTATATTGTAAATCAAAATCCAGATGGTATTATCGCCAGCGAGGCCAAAGTAAGTGTCAGAATCTAGCGCCTTTTAAAATATACTTTGCTTTCGTTCATATATTAATGTTGCTGTTTTTGTGCTTCAGGTCATTTTCCGTCAGTTGGTGGAGGCGGCCATTGAAATGGACGCAAGGGGAGTCTTTCACCGGGACATCAAGCCTGACAATGTCTTGATTGAGACTGGTGCAGATGAACCCAAGGCAAGGTTCATCGACTTTGGCTGTGGGACGTCCTTCACACCTGGGCAGACGTTTGAAGAACCCCAAGGTAAACCGTTGGACCCAATAGAATTTTACTGAGGTTGTTCACTGAAAGCCATTACACAGAAGCAGTACAGTACTGGTTGGGTCAGTATGTCGATAGTTTAAATAAGTACAGAGCCTGCCAAATATTGTACTATATCTTAATCCTTTGGCTTGTGGTTTCAACCTGTTACAGTATGAGTTGTGTCTAACCTACTAACCCGACCCGTACACCTCTTACTGCGATCATTGCTTATCTCTTCTGTATGTTGCTTGTGTTTTAGGCACTCCACTGTACGCCTCACCAGAGTGGTTCAGGTATGAACCTTACACCGCAGGCCCCACCACAGTATGGCAGCTGGGCCTTCTGCTTTTTGCCATGCTCTTTAACAGAAGGCCCCTGATCAAGGAAGACTCAATGCGGGATGTTCACATACCAAAGAGTATTGAAAGGGGTAAGAATTATATTAAGAGCGTTTTATCTTTACTAGCCTGGTCAGACATCCTCATTTGTTTTCTGTTCTGTATGAACAATTACTGGTCTGTGTTGATTTGAGTTTGGTTTACACAAGGTTTAAAAAAACCTACACAGATTTACAGCATTTCTGCAGGGTCTTAAAAAGTCTTAAATTTGCAGAGATGCGGAGTATTAGGTCTTAAATATGTTTGAATAGGTCTTAAATGTGTCATGTTCTTTTGATGTGACTACCTGCGTTCACAGTTTATTCTAAAATGCCCACTTAAATTCTCAAAGGCGCATTACCATCGCTGATATGAGAGCTCAGATTTTTTTCTTACCAAGAACAAAATGCTTTGCGGCCCTCACTGTGACCAATAGTCACAACTAAATGACGCGGCCGCAGGCTTATGAAATAGGTCTTAATTTTCCTCACCAATGGTTTTAAAAAGGTCTAAAACAGTCCTAAATTCAACTGCAGAATGCAGAAACACTGGATATAATGCTCTCAGAATGAATTTAGATAGATTGGCCAATTTCCTTCCTCTGAACTGACAAAATGTTTAAAACAACCAATCAGAGAAACTAGAATGGCACCGCTTGATTTTTGATAAACAGTTATGATTGGTCTGACAATAGTGTCCTTGGCACCAGTCATAAGTCTGAGCGTTTGCTAAGAAACTGAATGGGTGTGGCTGGCCAGGTTACATCTTTACATGATTGCATAAATGCATTTACTGTACGTCAAACTAACTGGAGCTTGTCTGTTTTCAGAATGCAGGCACCTACTGAAGGGGTGTCTGAAGAAGGACCCAGCGAAGCGCCTCACCCTGGAGGACTTGAGGGACCATCCTTGGTTGAACTCGGAGTAAACGCTCAGGCCCAGCTGCATAGTCAGGGTTTCATTTAGGCTCAGGTCATCTGTTCAGCTCAGCTTATAACTTAATCCAGGTTTAACGTTCATCAAATGCCTCACACTGACAGTGAGAGAAAGAGGGTGGCCTGACCGAGTCTATAATCACAAGTGTTAAGACTTTGTGAGTGAAGGCTCTGTTGACCCATTCTTTTTCTCCCTGTTTGCATTGATCTAGTTTAACTTTAAGCCACCTGGATGTCATTTTAAACTGAGTTGAACAGAAGTGAGACCATTAGACCTATTTGACCTTAGAACTCTGTGCAGCGCTGCCTTTGAGTGAGCAGGTAAGATCTTTTCAGCTCAACTCCAGTCCTTCAGCCCAAATCAGGTAAGTACAGCATAAATTTACTAAATTATCAGTGAATGCTAGTTTCAGTTGAGTGTCACGTGGGTTTGCATAAGTTTCCATTTATTAAGAAGCACCTGTGGAAACCATTGATAATTCTCCTTTAAACCAAATTTTAAAAACAAATCCCTCAGAAATGCCTCACTTTGCAGTGCCTTCCGCTTGGCCCTCGGCATCCAATGTACATCCAATGTAGGTAAGTACCATCAGTGTGGGTCTTTGGCTGTGTCCAGTGTACATTTTACTGTGTTCTCCAGTACACTACAATAAATATGTCATTGTAAGAATGCTGGTAAACACAGTGAAAAGATTAACAGGGCAAAAGGAAAACCAAAGGCTCACACTTGCGTGTGGACAACCAGTAAGGATTGCTGAGTGACGATCCCATAACGTAGCTAGCTAGCAGAAAGTAATGTGAAGTTGATGCAAAGTCTTTCTAAATTTATGGACCTTTTAAGAGAATGGCCAGTTGAAAACAATAGGGAATCCAGAAACCCACGTGACTAAAACTAAATCACTGTATTGCCTTTTACAAACACACCGTCACCTGTACCCTCTCCTGAAATCCCCTGAGGGATTCCCCCCCACCCCGCCCACACACACACACACACACACACACACACACACTTTTCATCCTAGGGGCCCCTAGTGCTGTGTCTGGCATGATCAGCTGTGCAGGAGTCCAGCAGCCAGCTGATGACGCGCGCACCATGCATCTCTCGATGTGTTGTGCGCAAATCCTCGTGCGGTCCACAACTTGTTTGTGCTTTACTTTTCTCTGCGTAGTTGAGTTTTAGAGTGTAGGGTGTAAAGTGTAGGGATAATATCAACACTTGAACCACCATCACTGCAAAGGACTCAGTTCACTCGGACTCAGCGCGGCACACAGACTTTCTCCTCTTTTGTGTGTAGTTATGGTGTGATATTTGTGACACCTTCGTGCGCGAGTGAGTGTCGAGCGCACGCAGTGTGACTTTTGCAAGCACATACTTTACCATTTGAAAAGAGAATAATAATTTGAGCACACAAACCTTTGTTACGTGCGCATGCAACTCTGCCTACATGCTCGCTCAAAGTCTACCTAGGTGTGCGAGTACGTGGATGCCCTGCTCACGCAACATCTTTGCTCGCACGCTTGCCTTGTGCCACCTCAAGCGAGCGCAGAGCCAGAGTTGCAGCAGAAATGAGTTGTCGTGCGAGCAAAGATGTTGCGTGAGCGGGCATCCACTCGCACTCGCATGTACTCGCACACCTAGGTAGACTTTGAGCGAGCATGTAGGCAGAGTTGCGTGCGCACGTAACAAAGGCTTGTGTGCTCAAATTATTATTCTCTTTTCAAATGGTAAAGTATGTGCTTGCAAAAGTCACACTGCGTGCGCTCGACACTCACTCTGTGCACGCACGAAGGTGTCACAAATATTACACCATATGTAGTCAATCCTACTGACTTAATGCTGCAGTATGTACGCGCACATCGGGACGACAAATTTTCTTTTTCTTTGTTGGGTTTCATTTGTAAGGTGGTAAGTATAGTAACTTATTTTACTCATTTTCTCTATGGGGGTATTTCATGAAGCTAGCTAACAAGCCTGTCTTATTTAATGCGTATTTTTGCTCCGTGAAGCAGTCGTACCGTAAGTCAAAGTTTACATTTTTGTAGCTAGTTAATCCTGGTCCAGATCAGGTTTACAGACAAGATTTTACTAACACGCCTTTATAATTTTATCTTGTTAGAACTTTAACTTTTAAGAGTTAGTACTACTCCTACTGCTGCTACTACTAAAGAATAAAAAACATAGACACTTAATTCAAGGAGTAGTAAGAGCCAGTTCACGCGTTTGTTTAAATAATCTCAGTTTGTAGTGTTTCCGCGTTAGCTTCTCCCCTCATGTGTTAAGGGATGTTTGTGGGATTATGGACTCTGATTTTAAATGTGAATAATAAATAAACAAGTGAATGCAGTTGTGAAACCCAGTTTTTATCATCTTTGTCTTTTAGCCAAAAATCTATTTTATCTTTTACAGATTTTGAGCGTGTAATCCATGCTTTAATTTCATCGCATCTGGACTTCTGTAACGCACTTTACCTTGAAATAAATGACAATGCACTTTATCAACTACAGTTAGTCCAGTTGCTGTGCTTTTTTTAACAGATATAAAAAAAAACACAAACACATCACCCCCATCCTCGCCTCGGTGCACTGGCTTCCTGTTCATTTTAGGATTGATTTTAAGATTTTATTGTTGGTTTTAAAGTGTATAAAGTTTTGGATGGAGTGGCCCCACAGTACATCACAGACGTCATACAAATTTACGCTCCGGAGCGTTCACTGAGGTCTGAGGGCCAGCTCCGGCTCATGGTTTCTAAGACGAGATTGAAAAACAGGGGCGACCGGGCCTTCTCTGTGGTCAGCGCCAGACTGTGGAAAGCTCTGCCCCCTCACATCAGAACGGCCCCCACAATGGACTGATTTAAGTCTCGTCTTAAGACAAACTTTTATTCTCTCTTTATGTTTTTATTTACTTCATTGCTTTTATACTTATTTATTGGTCTTTTATTGTATTGTTTTTATTTGGTTTTACTGGTTATTATTTTAATGGGGACTAGTGAAGCTAAATAGAGTAATTAATTGTTATTTATTGTTTTATGTGCAGCATTTTGGAAACTGATACTGCTTGGCTAGCCCTATCACAAAAACCCATATACAAACATATAGCTGCAACAATTATTTCCCTACAGTATACAAAGACAGGTGTTGTGTATTTAAATATCTGTGTGTTTATTAATTTTAACTTACTTAACTAACTTAACTACACCAATAACCTCAGAAAATGTTTGGCTTAACACAGGGCTTAATTTGTAAATCAAACGATCCCGGAACAAAAATTGCGCTTTGACACCGGAGTCCACAAGGCCAACACTGATACCGGAACATACACACAACACAATGCTTAGGCGCACACACACCAAAACACAAATATTCCAAACACACGCCAACATACCAAGCAACTGCTCATTTATACTCAGTTTAAAATTATATTTTAACATATTTGTTAACATTATTATTAGTGCTGTCAATCGATTAAAAAAATTAATCAGATTAATTACACTCTTGGGCTGTGATTAATCACGATTAATCGCAATGTATAACTTGATAGATTTTCCATGACAGTGTGACTTTTCCATGACAATCTGTGTGGCCCCAAAATCTGTATGGACGAGCAGGTGCTGGTACACTTATGGTAATAATGGGTGGGCAAGATGTATGTACTAAAAGGGGTTTTAGATATTTTTATAGTATATAATTAGATCAATGTTCAATGTGCTGTATGACATTCTCCTATTTCCCTCAACCCTTGGGACAATGGATGGAAATTAGCATTTTTGCTAAAATCCGGTATGTTTACATTCATGCTATATATTCCTGTCTGTTCATTAACATGCACTGTCCCATTTAAATAAATAAAAAATAAAATAAAAAAAAAATAAGGTTCTGGAGAGGAATTTAGCTGAGAGCCTGACCAATGAGCTGGCGGCTGTCGAACCTGACATCACAGTAGAATGTTGGCACTGCCTGTTGCTTGGTCATTTCACTTTGTGACTTCAGAGAGGTAGGTTGGTTTATTTTGCTCTCCTGTAAAATTGAGTTTTAGAGCAATTTTTTGTTCTGTTTTCAAGCTATTTGTTAGTTTTTAGTTTGTATGATTATTTGTGACTATTTTGTGAGTATGAATATGTATATTTATATGTATTTTATTTATTTGTTTATTCTTTTGGATGGAAATTAACTGTTGGGTTCACAGCTTAAAAAATGCTAACTTTTTTTGTCTGTTAGGAAAGTTTTCAACATGGTGAACAAATCGTGGCCCAAGACTTCTAGCCGAAAGCGGACGACTCGAAGTAAGTTGAATTTTTCGGTGTTTGTGAACAAGACAAGCTTTGTGCGCACTTTGGTTTCTCAAATTAAGCAGACTTCAATGTAGTATTTTAAAAGGACATACTAGCATTATCCACTTACAAATAGCACACAAACAGACACACATGCAAAAACAAATGTACTTGCTTGTTTGGGGTAAATGACAGCTAACTTGTATAATGTTTAATAGTACCTGGGAGGAGCAGTTTGGTACAGTACTTAACTTAGCTGTTTTGTATAGCTTATAGGAGTAATTAATGCTAGTGCTACAAAAGCTAAAGGCTACATGGTAAAAGTTGTTATATTATGGTGGACAGGTAATTACTGAACCACCACAGACTACAATACTGTGACAATGTAATTTTAAAATCTAATCAAAGGGGGAAAATGTACATTTCTTAAACCAGATCTACAACTAACATGATTTTTGTTATTTAAAAACATTTAGTTTTTAGTTACAGTTACAAGGTTTAGTTAGCTCTGGCATCCAAATAAACTGATAAGACAAAATTATGTATTTTTCATTTTTTTATTTCAGCACATGTCTCTATAAACAAATAGTAATTAAATAATGTTGTGTTTCAGGGTGGCGCTCGTATACCACACCTCATTTTCGGGTAAATTCGTATGTCCCGAACATTCTCTACAGACGCCCCAGCACTAGGTCCAGTCCTCAAGGAGGACCTAGTGGGGTTTCTAGACAAGGACCGACTGAAGGTGCTTTGGAGACCCTGCACTGCAGGACTTCAGAGGGACGTCCCAGCACTAGGTCCAGTCCTCAACCAGGACCTAGTGGGATTTCTAGACAAAGTCCGACTGCTGGCCCCTCAAGGACCCAGGACTGCAGGACTTCAGATGGACGTGTCCTAAGCACCAAAAGGAAGGACTCATCCGAAATGGAGCAGGGCAGTCCGAATAAGAGGTCCCGAACAAGTGCTAGTCCGAGGAAGAAAAAGGATAAGACCAGAAGGAGAACACCGCTGGAGGGAGTTCAGTCAAGGAAAGCGCAGCCAGGTAAGTGTTACTTTAACTATATTGTTTGAGATGTTTGTTTAATTAGCATTGTGCCAGTCAGAACCATGTCTGTTAATATTTACTTTTTCAAATGGACAGCCCCAATCACTTAAGTATGCTTTCAACAAAATTTCAGAAAAGTAAGGTTTGATTATTAGGAAAGCGACTTGGTTCTTTTTTCTCTGTTGCAGAAGGATCCAGCCAGGCCGAGGAGGAGAAGGAGGAGAAGGAGGAGGAGGAGCGTCCTGAGGGAGGACCAGACCCCAGTGAAGAACCTGCATCTAACCCCTCCAGCGGACCAACACAGCGGACTTGTGAGTCCAGAAGCTCTGACAGCTCCAGTAAGAAAAAACACTAGATAATTCAGTCATCCTTTTCTTAAACCTTATAACACCTAAGTATCATTACAATTTTGTAGGGTCTAAATCATTGGGCGAGGAGCCAAACAACCATACCCAGATTATAAGCAAAAAATCATATGCTATAGTTAGACAATCTACTGGTGTATAGTTTGAAAATGAATGAGCGTAAACAATGAAACAAAACTTGACTTTTCTGTCTGCAGAGCTTATTTCAAAGTACAAGGTGCTTGCGAAACTTGGAGAAGGAGGCTTTGGGCAAGTCTTTTCTGGAGTCCGTATTGAGGACAACTTCCCAGTAAGTATTCTGCATGCAATGTGTTATAGTAAATGCAAACCAGCCATTAGCAATGCTATGCTTCTGTGATTGGTGATATGTTTTAGAATTTCTTCTGAACATAGGATAGTTCATAGGATGAAACTTTAATAATTTTTTAACTTGTTGCATTCAGAGTTTCCATAAAATACAAAAATAGAACCATTAATCGAGAAAAATCAGTGCATGCAAAAAGTGGTCTTTATAGTTTCAGTTGGTTCAATAGGATTTGAAAATTACTCTGATGTGAAGGGTTACCAGACCCATTTTACTTTGCAGAGTAAATCGGTATGGTTTAATCCTTTTTGAAAATTTTAAATTCTGCAAAACCGTATATTAGTACCACCTTGATATTTTTATTTTAGTTGTTTTGATATTGTATACTATTAGTAATTCATATTTTCATCTGACAGGTTGCTCTTAAAGCAATGAAGAGGTACGCCGTGAGGTTCACAGATGTGGTAAGACTTTTATTCAACTCTAAGAGCCCAATACTAATTCACATTTTTTTATTTAACCACTGTATAAAATCCTAATGTATGTGAACTTATATAGGAGGTGAATGGAGCAATGACCAGAATTCCTCTGGAGGTCCACCTGCTCAATCAGGTTGGCGCTGGCCCAGGGTCAGACTGCTCCACTGTCACACCACGTCTCTTGGACTGGTACGAGGTGGGACGTGAGCTCATCTTGGTTTTTGAGAAACCAGAGCCATGTATGGATTTACTGAAGTATATTGTAAATCAAAATCCAGATGGTATTATCGCCAGCGAGGCCAAAGTAAGTGTCAGAATCTAGCGCCTTTTAAAATATACTTTGCTTTCGTTCATATATTAATGTTGTTTTTGTGCTTCAGGTCATTTTCCGTGAGTTGGTGGAGGCGGCCATTGAAATGGACGCAAGGGGAGTCTTTCACCGGGACATCAAGCCTGACAATGTCTTGATTGAGACTGGTGCAGATGAACCCAAGGCAAGGTTCATTGACTTTGGCTGTGGGACGTCCTTCACACCTGGGCAGACGTTTGAAGAACCCCAAGGTAAATCATTGGACCAAATAGAATTTTACTGAGGCTGTTCACCGAAAGCCATTACACAGAAGCAGTACAGTACTGGTTGGGTCAGTATGTCGATAGTTTAAATAAGTACAGAGCCTGCCAAATATTGTACTATATCTTAATCCTTTGGCTTGTGGTTTCAACCTGTTACAGTATGAGCTGTGTCTAACCTACTAACCCGACCCGTACACCTCTTACTGCGATCATTGCTTATCTCTTCTGTATGTTGCTTGTGTTTTAGGCACTCCACTGTACGCCTCACCAGAGTGGTTCAGGTATGAACCTTACACCGCAGGCCCCACCACAGTATGGCAGCTTGTATGCAGCAGTATGTCACCTGTACCCTCTCCTGAAATCCCCTGAGGGATTCCCCCCCACCCCGCCCACCCCCGACCCACACACACACACACTTTTCATCCTAGGGGCCCCTAGTGCTGTGTCTGGCATGATCAGCTGTGCAGGAGTCCAGTGGCCAGCAATGTTTAAATAAAAAAAAAAAGTCCAGAGAGGTTGAGTGTGTTTTTACTTGGATAAAAAAATACATCTCAGAAATAACTTCTGAATATTGTGAGAGAGCCTTTAATAAGTCTGTGTAGTAACCAGGGGTGAAAGTAGATTTTTGCTTATGCCGGTACTATAACAAATTACGCTACATATATATTTTTAATGGCAGAAAAAGCAGATACGCGGTTGAGAATGACTCTTGACTATAAAGGTCAAGGCCCCAAACAAACTGGATGCGTAACTGCAGCGTGGTGACAGCGTCAGGGAACCGTTTTCACTTCAGCCCCAGCTCAGCAGATCATAGCAGTCACACTGCCTGCGTGAGACGCGAGGCTTGACGGATGTCAAACAGGGCTGTGACACAACTCTCCTAGAAAATCAAACCCACGCCGAATTTTGATGGTGGCTGGTACTGGGTCGCGTTTTTCACCCCAAATACACACAAAATTAGGATAAATTGTTATATTTTGGCAACTACAATGAGCATTACCCATACCTGATGAATTTTGTGAATGGGGGATTTCTGGCTCTGATGGACCATGAATGCGAATTTTCACTTGTATTGTAAAATACAAGTGGAATGTCCAGTCTACAGAGAGTAAACATACGTCTCTTTATTCAAATATAGTCACCATAGGTCTGTTATATGTGGCTGTACTCTCATATTGACTTCTGAATGGCTTTTCTGTAGAGAAGGAGCTGCCAGCAGTGAGTTGCTCACGCAGCCGTGTGTACAACCTCGCGTTCCAGCGACGCACTTGTGATGCCAGTACACTCGCTGCTGCACCCGACACAGCCCGTGTGTTTGGGGCCCAATACACACCGGACATGTAGATGCGCCTCAAAAAATACGCCCCTATTGTTTTCTATGAGAACCCTCACACCGACGCGTTGCGGTGGCTGAAAACACATGACCTCTGTACTTCTGCAGTAACAAAGATGCTTCTCTGCTCCGTGTGGCACAGACACACAGCTGTAAACACTGAGGGACAGGGACTGCTAACTCGCTAATAACTCATTAATAGAACAGCTCAGTCTGTCCTCACACAGCCTGGGCGACTTCTGTCACTTTGTCCGGTTATTGACAGATAAAATACATATTTTAAACTCCCTGTTGTTTATGTTAAAGCCTTTGCAAGTGCCGCAGCACTCCCGGTGTGCGTTGGGCTTAAGAAGCGCATGCTCAATGCGTTTGTTTAAGGAAGCGAGACAATCAGTGAATGATGAGGAGAGAGGGACATTCTGTGCATTAAATCACATCACGGAGCGACCATAAGCCACTAAAAAACACACAGACACATATATATGGTGAGATAAAGTACTGCCTGGTTCACATGCTTTAGCGTCAGATTTTTTCTCTCTCATATGAGCGACCGCGGTCTGCGGCTGCTTTCTAATGTGTGTTAAAGCAGCAAAGACCGACAGCTGATCTCCTTCCACCCGGTACTGCGTACCCCCTCTAAATCTTATGCCGGTACGTAGTACCGGGCCGTACCGGCTTACTTTCACCCCTGGTAGTAACTGAGATAACAGTGTCTGCTGAAATGTGCTCTGCATTAAATCTACTGCAGACACCTGAGCCTCCCTTCTGCTCCTCTCAGCGCCGCGGACAGGGGCGGGGCACTGTCACCTGTCCGCCATGAGCCTGCCGCTCTGAGTCAAGAACTGACGCTTTATGGAAAAAAAAAAAAAAAAAAACGCAAATAAATGGTTTGTAGGAGTTTGCTGCTTGTGGCTACTTAAGTTCAGGGAAGGCCACTGCGGGTCCAGGACGCACAGAAAGCACAGCTCCCAGGAACGCGCACGGACAGAGGCAGTGAAAGGAAGCGATATAAAAAGCACACGCAACATTTATTAGTAAAAAGTTTTACACGAGACTCGTGAGGGGAGGGAGAGGAGAGGACTGTAGTGCAGCGGCCAAAGCAGTAGACTTGTCCTGAAGTCAAACCACAGGCAAACGTGAGTGTGGCAGTTGCTCTCTCTCCTCTGTGGACGCGCGGGTCGTTCACCGTGAAAACAAGTCAATGTTGTGATATACGCACATTTCCAATACGGTCACGCGCCCCCGACATGGCTTCATGCCCTCCAAAATGCTTTGAGAAGCGCTGCTGTTAAGGCAAAACAGATCGTGTGATTAATTTGCGTTAATAAATTTTAACGCGTTAATTTTTTTTCTATTAATTGCATGCGTTAACGCGTTAACGCTGACAGCCCTAATTATTATACATTGTTGAGGCGCTTTGTGTTGGTAAGATAGGCACGCATGCTGTAGAGGTGTAGGGACAATGTCTATTGTGGTGTATCAAAAAATTAGCTGAAAAAGTCTTTAGAGTGTCCAGACGGATGTCATCAATTTATTGTAAAATAAGCACAAAAAAAGCAAGCAAACTTACAAAATGAACTTGTCCCAGCGTTTCCCACAAGCATGGTCTAAACCGTATGCCACTACCAGCGCCACACCTGTCACTAATTGGCGTGGCTTTTAAATCTGTGGGCCGCTCCCAGAGTGCCTCTTATTGGCTCCACCATACATTATAGCGTTTCACTTCAGTGTAATGTGTCAGTGTACTTTTGTTTGATTGGTCAGCTGATCGAGAAAACTGCTGCTACGCATAATTACTGCGGTTTTGTAGATCGCTCTGTCATAGACCTACTGTGTGCGGCCACCAGTCTGAAGCAAGAACACAGACAGACAGCACACGGCAGCAGTTAGCTTTCAGTCTAATCAAGTCTCTCCTTTCGACTGCAGTGGAGCACGCAGTTCTCTCCGCATAATGGCGTTTCACGGCTCCAGGCTCTGTGAGCCTTAGCGCGTTAGCTCGAGCTTACAGAGGCATTTGAACAAACAAAAAAGAACAAAGTGCTGTGGATCTATGTCCCCTGTGCACAGGGGATATAAAGGAGGAATAAATAGTGTACATCGAGCGCGCGGGGCGTAAGGTTTCCCTGCGTAACTATGGCATTTAACTGGCCCCGGGTCGCATCCTGTGACCCACGGTCAGCGCGTTAGCTCCAGCTTCCATATGCATTTGAGTAAAAGAACAAACTGACGTGGCACGGCCATGTCCTATGCGCTCTCAGGCGCAGTGGGGAAATAATGCGGCACATCCAAAGTGCATCACATAGGTCCCCTCCGCGTAACCAAAGTCAGGACAAACCTCAACAGATTTACTGTCTTCTGGCTGAAAGCAAACACATCACTTTTGACTTAAAGAGCTGCAGTCAGCTGTAGCTGCACTCAGTTTGTAAAAAAACACACAGCCTGCTACACTGTAAACCCGGATATTGAATGTACTAAAATTTTCTTAGCCTGTTGTACATAAATGTGAAAGTTTTGGTCCAATACTACAATCGTTTTAGTGTATTCTGCTAGTTTGACCATATTGCTGTGTGTGTGAAATATTTTAAGTTGAATTACTTTAAAACATCAAGTTTTAGCCGCTATCATGCCAGGACAGGAGGTGGCAGTGTGCAGCTGGCTGAGACTCACTAATAATTAGAAGATGAAGCACATGTTGTCTACATTCAAGGACTGCAGTGCAAGGTAAGATATAATCTTTAAACATCGCCAAAACAGTGACAAAATGGGCTAATATGTGTGTTCAACGTGTTTGTTTAAATGGAAACTAACATTTTGGAGTGGGTTTTGGGAAGTTTATCTTTAACCTATTAAACACCAAAGTCGCAGAATTGCGACAAGCAACGTTGCTAAAAATAACAGCCCTTATTTCCTATTAAAATGTTAAATCTTGTATCTACTCCCTTCCTCTAGGTGTCAGACACCCAGCACTTAGTTTCTAGCCCAATAGAATCATATGTTGTCGTTCAAAATATTCGAAAAAGACGTGCTCAAAGGTGAGCGAGTCTTACGGGAAGTGGCGCTAGGAGCGCCTCCGTGGAGGAGATTCCTCTACAGTTTTGAGAGAGGAAAAGGCGAAAGTAGCTAATGGCGGCGCGCGAGCTATGCTCACAGTCCCTGCACACGGCGTTTCTCCGTCTCTCTGCCCACTGTAGGTGACAGAGGCAGGCGTGCACGTAGTCAGTCTGGCCCCGGGAGTGAACGTGAGTTCGGAAATAATGCAGTTTTGAGAGGGAGATGTGCGCGCGAGGCTGTAGTTCGTCCCGCAACTTTCTCCCGCGGAGGCGGGGCAGCACGGAGTCTCCTCAGCCGCAGTACCGAGAATGAACTCGGGAATAGTGTGGTTTTGAGTGAAATAAATGTACACCAAGCACCCCCCCTTCATTCTCACACTTTTCCCCGCAGAAGAGGCAGAGGAGGAAGAAGAGAAAGGCGTGGGGAGAGGCAGGTGTTGCCGCGGGCGCGGTGGGAGCAGCCAGGCTAACATAAACAGGACTAGCAACAGCACTGATGAGGCTGGGATCACCTGAGGGAGGAGGAAGTTCATCAGGCGTGGATACAGCAGTTTGATGAACCTGCTGCCAGGCCATGACAGACTTTGCAAAGTGCGCCCTATATGTTTACATTCTGCATTTCTATTTCCTCACATTTTACTAGTTATGGGACATTAGAGGTTATAGTTATAGTTTACTAATGTTGGTTTAGAATATAACTTGTTTCTGCTCATTTATTAATTGGAGAAAAAGACAAAAAAAGTTCAAACATGTTTATAATCTTGTATTTACTGAAAATAACAATTCAGCACTAATGACGTCACAATATGCAAAATACATGCAGATTAGATGCCTATAATTACTACATTCATAAACTTTGGTTCATAACTGACATTTTTCTCAATTACAGTAAGACTCTATCTAATTATTTTAAGCCACAACCTTTTGCATTTTGGATATCAAAAAACTGTATTTTAGAGAAAAAAATCCGGCGCCCAAAGAGTTAATTAAGCCTCTGTGTTTGAACACTTCGAAAACAAGCAAAATACATGTGGTACAGTGGATTTAGGACATACACACACACATACACTCATTTAGGACATATAGAATTTACATCTTGATAAATGAAAAGTTAGTACATTTTAAAATAAAATGTGCTTTGATTATAATCTTTGTTCTTAATATCTTAGGAGTAAAGTGTTACTATCTCGCAGATCACTGAGCCGACAGACAATCGGACTAAGAGCCTGCTCGGGAGGTGACCAGAGCTGTACAGTGTAAGTAAATAAATGGTAATGTTTCTGCTGCATGACTTTTCTAATGCAAATCTGAAGTATAAATGACGGAGGACTTAGTGTGTGTTAAATTCTGAAAATGCACAAAATTTAACTATAAAAGCATTTTAACATTTCTGTCTCTGTCTTGTATTTACAACAGATACAGTATTAACATGTTTTTTTGTCTTGTATTCTTCTGCTCTTAGGATGCTAATGACCAGCAGCTGTGCTGTCACACTTCTGCTCTGACTGAACCTCATCAGATCCACCTCCAGATCCAACCCAACTTCTTCAAGTCTGCTGTTACCTTTGGACTGAAATGGCCTGCATCTGGATTATTCCAAGTACACAACTGTGTTCTGATGTGTGCAGCAAGTATATTGTAACTGCAACACCTTAATAAAGTGTTTTAATGTAATTTGGAGCATGTTTTTCTTTAGCCTCTTGGGAAAGTGATGACTGAATAAACTTGAAATCTAAAGGGTAGCAATATGTACAACCTTTGATATAACTTAAAATAACTAGTTTAATCTGCTATTAATGGAGTATACTGTGTGTTACATGTTTAAGTATGTTCTACTTGACATTTAGTATATTACACTTAACCCTTTTAAGGTTTACTGTAATTAATGCTCAAGTTAAATAGACTTGAGTTTTTCTTTTTCATTACTTACATTTTTAGGGCAACCACTTTCCACAAATTTTTTAAGTAAACTCAACTTATCCGGGTTTACAGTGTATGGATCTGTGCAGCTCTGTGGATGCAGCAGGGATTGGGCGGGGTCTGGGGACATCTCAAGGTACCACAGACACCACTGGTGTTAACAGTGGTGAATAGATCTTTCAGTTTGACGTGAAGGTCTTTTCCAGCGGATTCCCTGTACACTCTATACACACCAATTACAGCGCGGGGGCAGTCTATGTTGAAGCGCTCACGTGGAAATGAAGCATGGCTTTTATGTTTAGAACATATGCATTTCTGTGTAATTACACCTCCGACCTTCAACACTGGTTTAGGAGGTCAAAAGAGTCAAATGTAGTCAACACTTTGTTCTGAGTTACCGGATCCAAGGAAACAGTTGCTTAAGACTCATTTTTATTCTCTGGCTTTTAACTCGATGTGAATTGTGTGGTCCTCTGTTGTCTTTTATTGTGTTTTATTGTTTTGTTTTTATTATTTATTCTTGGCATTTATTTATTGTTATTTTATTGTATTACTTTTATTTGGTTTTACTGGTTCTTATTATTTAATGGGGACTGGTGGAGCTGAATGGAGTAATTTATTGTTATTTAGTGTTCTATGTGCAGCACTTTGGAAACTGTTTTGTTTGTAAAATGTGCTATACAAATAAAGTGGATTGGATTGGATCGGACCGCGTCAAAATAAGGGAGTTTACGGATCCTGTTCCGGCAAGATCCGGCTTAAATTAAGCCCTGGCTTTACATAGGTCTAAACTGTGTGAAATTATGTGATTCATTAAGTTTAGTTCTAGTTTAGTCCTTCTTATTTTTAGTCATTTTAATTTTATAAATTGTTGAAACTGTATAGTGTGTGAAAATAACAAATATTAATTGATAAAAGTGAATGTGATAAAAGTACATTTTAATTAAATACTGACCAGCGTAAAATTAGTCAAATTGATAAAAATGTGTGTGATTTGAATATATATAAGTAATAAAACTTCATGTGAATTACTAAAATGCAAGCTAGTTTTTTATCAAGTCGCAGCGATTTATATCAATTTGCATTGTCACAGAATTTTTGTTACTTCTGGTTAGCATCCAGGCAGTGTAGTGACGACTTCCACTCACAGCTTGTGGAAGCGGAAATGTGTTTAGGGCCTCAGGCTAAATCCGGCTCTGGAGTGCAGCTCTGTTACGTCTTTTCTTAAACTTTTTGTGTGGTGCCATTTTACAACAAAATGAAAAGCAGTTGTGAGGAATCAGTGTAAACAGCTGTACACTGTTTTTTGCATAAATGAATGAGAGCTGACTGAATGTAGCTGACTTGTTGATTGGTCAGCTTCCTGGAGTGGGCGGAGCTCCAGAGACTACAGGATTACTCAAACAGACGTGAATTAAACAAATCAGAACTCCTGGTATGTTTTTGATGACAGAACATTATAATTCCATCCATCCATCTTCTTCCGCTTTATCCGGGGCCGGGATCGCGGAGGCAGCAGTCTAAGCAGAGATGCCCAGACTTCCCTCTCCACAGACACTTCCTCCAGCTCTACCGGGGGCACCCCAAGGCGTTCCCAGGCCGAGAGACATAGTCCCTCCAGCGTGTCCTAGGTCTTCCCCGGGGCCTCCTCCCAGTGGGACATGCCCGGAACACCTCCCCAGGAAGACGTCCAGGAAGGCATCCGAAAGAGATGCCCGAGCCACCTCAGCTGACTCCTCACGATGTGGAGGAGCAGCGGCTCTACTCCGAGCTCCTCCCGTGTGACTGAGCTCCTCACCTTATCTCTAAGGGAGCGCCCAGCCACCCTGCGGAGGAAACTCATTTCGGCTGCTTGTATCCGGGATCTTGTCCTTTCGGTCATGACCCAAAGCTCATGACCATAGGTGAGAGTAGGAACGTAGATCGACCGGTAAATCGAGAGCTTCGCCTTTCGGCTCAGCTCCTTCTTCACCACAACAGACCGATACAACGACCGCATTACTGCAGACGCTGCACCGATCCGTCTGTCGATCTCACGTTCCATCCTTCCCTCACTCGTGAACAAGACCCCAAGATACTTGAACTCCTCCACTTGAGGCAGGAGCTCCCCCCCAACCTGGAGAGGGCAAACCACCCTTTTCCGGTCGAGAACCATGGCCTCGGACTTGGAGGTGCTGATTCTCATCCCAGCCGCTTCACACTCGGCTGCAAACCGCCCCAGCACATGCTGAAGGTCTTGGCTTGATGAAGCCAACAGGACAACATCATCCGCAAAAAGCAGAGATGAAATCCTGTGGTTCCTAAACCAGACTCCCTCCGGCCCCTGGCTGCGCCTAGAAATTCTGTCCATAAAAGTTATGAACAGAACCGGTGACAAAGGGCAGCCCTGCCGGAGTCCAACATGCACTGGGAACAGATCTGACTTACAACCGGCAATGCGAACCAAACTCCTGCTCTGTTCGTACAGGGACCGGACAGCCCTTAGCAGAGGGCCTCGGACCCCATACTCCCAGAGCACCCCCCACAGGATACCACGAGGGACACGGTCGAACGCCTTCTCCAAATCCACAAAACACGTGGACAGGTTGGGTGAACTCCCACGAACCCTCAAGCACCCTATGGAGGGTATAGAGCTGGTCCACTGTTCCACGACCGGGGCGAAAACCGCATTGTTCCTCCTGAATCCGAGGTTCGACTATCGGCCGAATTCTCCTCTCCAGTACCCTGGAATAGACTTTCCCGGGGAGGCTGAGAAGTGTGATCCCCCTATAGTTGGAACACACCCTCCGGTCCCCCTTCTTAAAAAGAGGAACCACCACCCCGGTCTGCCAGTCCAGAGGTACTGTCCCCGACCGCCACGCGATGTTGCAGAGACGTGTCAGCCACGACAGCCCCACAACATCCAGAGACTTAAGGTACTCAGGGCGGATCTCATCCACCCCCGGTGCCTTGCCACCGAGGAGCTTTTTAACCACCTCGGTGACTTCAGCTTGGGTGATGAACGAGTCCACCTCTGAGTCCCCAGCCTCTGCTTCCTCAACGGAAGACATGTCGGTGGGATTGAGGAGATCCTCGAAGTATTCCTTCCACCGCCCGACAACATTCCCAGTCAAGGTCAGCAGCCCCCCACCTCCACTGTAAACAGTGTTAGCGAAGCACTGCTTCCCCCTCCTGAGGCGCCGGACAGCTTGCCAGAATTTCTTCGAGGCCGACCGATAGTCCTCCTCCATGGCCTCCTCGAACTCCTCCCAGACCTGAGTTTTTGCCTCCACAACTGCCCGGGCAGCAGCACGCTTGGCCTGCCAGTACCTGTCGGCTGCCTCAGGAGTCCCATGAGCCAGCCAAGCTCGGTAGGACTCCTTCTTCAGCCTGACAGGCATCCCTTACTTCCGGTGTCCACCACCGGGTTCATGGGGTTGCCGCCACGACAGGCACCAGAGACCTTACGGCCACAGCTCCGAACAGCCGCACCGACAATAGAGGTAGAGAACATGGCCCACTCGGACTCAATGTCTCCAGCCTCCCCCGGGATCTGGTTGAAGCTCTCCCGGAGGTGGGAGTTGAAGACCCCTCTGACAGGAGGTTCAGCCAGACGTTCCCAACAGACCCTCACAATGCGTTTGGGCCTGCCGAGTCTGTCTGGCCTCCTCCTCCGCCAGCGGATCCAACTCACCACCAGGTGGTGATCAGTTGACAAACATTATAATTATGATAGAAATCTCAAAAAAGTCAATTTTGCCTAATATAGTCTCTTTAATTTTTATGCATTGGACATTTACCTATATAATGTAGCTAATTCATTTGTATAAACAGTATTTGAGAGTTGTGTTTGTCAGCTGAAGGCAATCAACTCAAACCCAAAATGTTAACATCTCTGTTGCTACAAGCTAAAAGGTCATGGGAGTACAGTGTTATTTTCCAGGTTTTTTTCTGCTGCCCTGCCACTGCTGTTGGCCATATTTGAAGGGGAGTAATAATACCAACTTACTACATATATCAATAATAGCCATTTACTGTTATGTTTTCTTTAACAAATAGAACAGGCAAAATTAAAGTAGTACTAATTAAAGTTCTGAAAGTATTGGTTAAAACATTTTGTCAATGCCAAATCTTAGTTGTTATAGGTAAAGAATTTGGCTTAGTAAAATTGTGCATATCTGAAAAACATTATAAAAGTGAGCCAATTAGGGAAAGTGGAGGAAATAGTGTACGAGGAGTTGTTGTTGTTGCTGTGGTTTGTTAGTTTCTGTATAAAATGTCAGATTCTGACATTCAAAGGTCACAGGAGCATGTCAGCACTTCTGATTCGGGCTGAACTGAACTGTCTCCGGATGATACTGAGAAACTGTCAGTCAAACAGTCTCTAATAGCTCGGTCTCATCTGAAGTTTGTTCAGCAATTTATCTACAAACTGCAAACATTTTATACTAATGCTATTCTTGCACCGCTATGCCAGATTTAATTGCTTATTGTATTATTATGACTCTTATGATTTTGTTATTAGCACAAGACATGTTGGTGTATCAGCTTACGTAGAGCACCTGTCATGTAAACTTTCATTTTGGGGTTGCTGCCTCATAGCATGCAGACAATTGGCATAGGTTTGACACCAGAGCCCCTTCCTGTCTCAACTCTCTTCGTCATATTTACAAGGAAATAGCCATCATGCAATAAAGACTATCTACCTTTGGAATGCCTTAGTTTCTTGCTTCCACCTTAGCAGGGCTTAATTTGTAAATCAAACTGATGCAAGCAACAAAAATTGCGCTTTGACACCAGGTCCACAAGGCCAACACTGTTCCCGGAACATACACACAACACAATGCTTAGGCGCACACACATGCCAAAATACCAAGCAACTGCTCATTTATACTCAATTTTAAATTATATTTTAAAATATTATTTTTTGGGCTAGGAAAATTGTTCCTGTTCCGGCAAGATCCGGCTCAAATTAAGCCCTGCACCTTAGTAACCTTAGTCGTTCCACATTTTGATATTTTTGTTGGCTGCTGCTGATTTGTGCAATGACAATATATTTAAAAGGCCATGCTGTCCCACAGTTATTTCCTTTGTCAAAGGTCCAATATTATGCTTTTTTTCAGGAATTTTGAAATAGTTGTGGACACCTTTTGCATTAGTATTTCATGTTGTATAGCTTAAAATAATGACTGATTAAAATAATTACTTTCAATTTGCAGAGAATGCATATATTAGGTGCCTATTGCCTGCTGGCAATGGTGATTAATGAACAGAGCATAAAATGACTAATTAGCATGGCTATTGGCAACATGATGCTAACAGAGAGATAAATGAGCTGAGTGCTTTGTAGTGATGGCAGTTTAAGCATTGAAAATATCAGAATGAGTCTGGTGACAATGTATGGGTCTCAAACATGCATAAATGAAACCAAATACAACTCCAGGTATATTTCTGAAGTGCAAACAACATTATAACATGGTTAAAAGCTCAAAGTTGATTTTGCAGAATAGGGGACTTTTAAACATTGTGCAAATGCTTTGACAATATTTTTCTGCCTTTGTTATTTTTGTATTTGTATTCTCAGTGTAAACAGACAGTCCTGAATTCGCCACTTTCTTTGTTAGCAACAGCCATTCATTCCTTGATGACAAGTGGTGTAGGCCAAATAATGGGAGCTTGAAAGTAAAATCTAAATGAAATAGGGCTTGTTTGTTGTAACTGAATCACAACATTCAGTACTATTAGTGGATTAAACATGTAATGTAGCATAAACCAGGGGTTTCTCATTGAGGGCCACACACTGAAAATGATATACTGGAGGAGATGACAGATTTTGCTTCCTCATAATAATAGCAAGTCCCATTCAGCCACCCTCTTTCTTTCAGGTGTCTCCACACTGAATCTTTTGAGTACTTAGGCATTTTACTTTGTCAGGTTTTACTCTAGATGCACTTCCTCTGATTTGTTTATCCATTTATTTTGGCACCACCAACCACTAATTTACAGTTTTTCTTCCTCAGTGCCACTTAGATGGAAGTCCAAGGTCAAAAAAATGGTCTGCCGGCCACATTTGGCCCCTAGGCCATAGTTTGGACACCCCAGAACCTTACAAACCTATTTCTTCTATTCTTGTGTTTAATATTTGAACTCATTTGTCAGTTTTTTTCCACCTTCAAGCAGCTGACAGGTAGGAGACGGTGATATTTACATATTAATACGTGAGGAATTGTTTTTCTGCTAAAGACTTTCACCGCTTTAATCACAAACTGTCAACATCTGACATTTGTTCGAAATAAAAGTTTTACACAATGCATTAGAATAATAAAAGCAGCGGTCAGAAACAGAAAACAGTACTTCATGAGTTCTGCTTCTAACAGCTGAAAAATTGTTATTTTTTAGCTCAAGGACAATGATAGAATTGGACTTGTTTAATAGTGAAATGTTCTAGGTATGGTTATTTTGAAATGTATTACTTTTTGCTTATGTTTGACCTGTTGGAAGTTGTGGGAGGCTGAAGTACATCTGGACTGCTTTGGGCCTGAGGCGGGGTTCATGTCAGGTACTGGGCAATTCTGATATTTCTGCATCTTGTACTCGACAAATCAATAGCTGATGACTGCCGTTTTTTAGATTACAGCAACTCAGTATTGTTTACACAGTATATTATTTATGTAAGTCCAGACCAGTAATATTGATTGGATTATCTTCATCAAAAAAAAAAAAAAAAGACTCACAGATCTGAGTTGGGTTGTAAAGTCCAACTTAGTCAGAAATAATCACAACCAAGTATGGGCACTTTTTTTTAGTTACATTTGATTTAAATGACCTCTGATCGAACAAATCAACCTTTGAGAAATCTCAGCTGCTTTGAACTGTCATTTGATATTTTTGTGTGTGTTCTTTTTCCCTTTTCAGAAGTCTCTACAGTAAATCATCTGTCTCCATCTAACCCTAACCTCTGCATCCTCTTCTCTCACATTGACTTCATGTTCTCTTTCATTACATCTCCTCCTTTGGTCTTCCTCTAGGCCTCTGTACAAGTCCAAACCATCTCAGTCTTCATCTCCAAATCATCTAACATGAGCTGTCCCTCTGATGTCCTCATTCATTCATCATCAATACTCCCAAAGAGAACCTCAACCTCTGCTCTCAGTTCTGTCTCCTGCCTTTTCCTCAGTGCCACTGTCTCTAAACCATACAACATTGCTGCTCTTACCACAGTCTTGTACACCTTTCCTTCCATTCTTGCCTTTGCTTCTACCATAACCAGGGCTTGACATTAACTTTTGTGCTCAATGGCCACTGTGGCAAGTCCTTTTCAGAAGTTACTAGCCAATTAGTTTTTTCACTAGCCAGAACTGAATTAATTCAAATGTTTTTGTTACCTATTGTATGACACACAAAAGACTTAAAGAAATGTAGAACTTTGTTTTATGTATGGACAGGAAATAAAATATTAGGAAAATAATTTTACCAAGGCAGAATAAATAGTATATTTTTACATGTAGTCTATCCAAATACATGTTTTTCTTTTTTTTTTTTTTTTTCTGATCATGATGAATTACTGCATCCTAAATTAGACCTCTAAAGTTAACCGGCCAAAGTGGTTAGTGAGACTAAATAGGTTACTACCTAAAAGGAAAATCTACCAGCATTTGGCAAGTTGGTTAGTGTTAATATAAAGCCTTGAAAATACCCCATTTACCAACAAACTGACCTCTTCTTGTACAGTGCAATGCCTTACAAATGTCTGAACCAGTATCTGATTCACTGAAGTACATTAGAGTGGGAAGAAAGCCCCCAGTACAATGTTTATATAGGCACAGACCACACAGTGATAACATGGTTGAGATAAACACAGTTACTGTCTGTTGTTGTCCAGACGCCTTTATCTCATATATGCACACCTCACTGTGGAGCCATTTAAACTCCTACTGTTATCACACTCGTATGAATCATTAGCCCCAAATTGATAACAGCAATCTATTTTAGCAGTTGTTCAACTTAATGCATGAACTTTGATAACACTGTATTCCGTTATAAGAGATAATGTGCGGAAAAGAAAATATTGGTGTACGCATTTTCAGTTCAGTATTGGGAAAGATGAAAGACTGCTTCCAATGTACAGAGACTAAGACTAACATTTATACATAATAATTACATTAAATACAATACATACATTAAATAATTTACTAGAAAGGTTACAATCCCCATAATGATGATGATGATGATAATGAACTGAACAATAATTAATTTGTGGCCAAACATTGGGCCAACCCGAGGGCCAGCAAATCAAACCTTGCTTGGAGTACATACTGTTGTTGTGTCCTTAGGCAAGACATTTCATCTACATTCCCTATGTGGCTGGTTGAGACAGGAGAGGCATCTGGCATAAAAAGATTTGCTAAATTACAGTGTGACTTATTCACTGTGGCAGCCCCAAATAGAGAAAAAAGGAAACAGCAAAAAGATTGAAAATAATAATGATAATGATAATAATAATAATAATTGAACAATAATGAGTCTTTATTAAAAATGTTTATCTTTTTTGTCCAAGATCAAAACAAGATTGCTTTATCTGGCTTCCTTTTTAATGCAGTGTCACTTGACAGCCTGAAGATTATGAGAATCCAAGAAAACCGAGACTAAGACAAGGACGAGGCTTTCAGGGTTCGAGACTGAATCGGGACCGAGATCAAGGCAAACCGAGACCAGGTCAAGACCAAACCCTGGGAACAAACACTAAATTTGTAAATAAATCTCAGAGACCGCCACATCTGAGACTGAGTAAAATTGGATTTGAGACCAAGACCAAGCTCGAGTAAAACTGCAGCCGAGACCAAGAATGGTCTCAGGCGCTACAGCACTAGACTCTAGATGCTGACCTAGATGTGGAAGTACATGCTATTGTTAGAGGTGGGTTGAGTAATGTATCTTTAGCTTGTCTAAACCAAGACAAGTCTCCACCACGACTTCTATACTAGACCAGCTATTTAGAAACATTCCCTCTGTACACTTGTCTTATGGGTCTATTAAACAGTGATTGTGGCAGTGGCTGTAAAACAAGTCCAGTGATTACAAAGCAACACAAAGATTACACTGCATTTACAGTCAGCCCACTCTTTCTCTCTCTGGCCTTCATGCAGCCACTTCCACAACAACAGACGCTAATAAAATCTGATTGGACACTTTACAGCTGTGTAAATCTCTCAAAGACGCATGGCACCGCATCGAAGGTCTGCATTTGTTTGTTGTGTTCAAAGTACTGCTACTATATATATAGATAGCGTATGCTTTATTTGCCTGATCGATATGCCATTAGGTAGCATGGCTTGGAGCATTCAGAGCCTGGTCATTAGTCATCAACTCGAGTGTGAACAAGTGAGGACGTTACAAAATTAGAAACATGTACACGAGATGACTGACAATGCCATTTTGCATGATTGTCTGCGCAGCCTATTTATGCAAATCACCATTATCTGAATGCAACCTCAATCCATTATAGACCAATGAAGTAACCAAGGGATCATTACAGTGTGCCGCAGCCTTTCGTATACCAACGTTTACTGCAAATTATATGAGTCAGTTTTTCTTTGGTGACCCGAAGGTGATCTCTATAAATGCAGGTACTTGTTACGTTTGATTGGAAATATTGATCGGACTGTTATTGTAATGACGGCGCATGAAGTGTGTGGCCTCGAAGAAGAGGTGGCTGTATTGTAGAAGAAGGCTTATGAGCTGTAAGCTGTAAAGGTTTCTAGGATCTAAAGAAAGGGAAAAAAGTTTTTGGTTAATTGTTCAAGAA
Organism: Bostrychus sinensis; assembly: GCA_020698575.1. NCBI lineage: Eukaryota > Metazoa > Chordata > Actinopteri > Gobiiformes > Eleotridae > Bostrychus > Bostrychus sinensis. The sequence goes on from CM036247.1 coordinate 8,622,307, forward strand.
CAAAGACAAAGGCGATGTGGGGGACTTGTGATATTCTGCAACATCAACTTTTCTGAGCTTTCTACCATGTTATAATGTTCCCTCATCAAAAACAGACCTGGAGTTGTTTTTTGTTTAATTTACGGCTGTTTAAGTAATTCTGTAGTCTCTGGCGATGAGGTTCTCAGGCCTCATAATACTTGGGTCCACAAACCTCCGCCTCTCTGCCCACTCCAGGAAGCACTGGCCAATCCCTCTACATCCAGTCTGCTCCAATTCATTTATCTAAAAAATAAAAAATGTCTGAGGAATCAACATTTTTCATTTTGTAGTGAAGTAGTAGTGTTTCTGTTTCTTTATGGCAGTATAAAGCAATTATTGGAAACACTTACTTTTGATCACATAATGTCTTTAAAGAATGTAAAACATGCAATCCTGTTCCAAAGGTGACAAAGATTGATTGAAAGCATATAAAAGCATAATGTAGTCCCTTTAAGGCTTATTTGTACTTCCAAATAAATTTGTCAGTTCCAAGCATTGTTGCTGTCACAGCATTTTGACTTCCAACTGCTTTCAACGTCAATGTCTGTTTTATATTTTACCAAGATATAAGACAAAGAGCTAAGGCAACAACAAACATAGCTGCGCTGGAGGAGGTTTTTAAGCTACATTCACTGAAAAGGCAAGGAAATTGGATGAAAATAGTGGTGTTTGTTAGGCATTTGAATATACCGTGACCTATTTGTCAGCCTATACTATGCTGTTTTCCAGGCTTTTGAAATAGTTTTGGATACCTTTGCATTAGTATTTCACGTTTTATAACTTAAAATAATGTATATGTATGGAAAACGTCTTCTTTTTAGCACAGCTATTAGCAACATGATGCTATCAGATAGATAAATGAGCTGTCTGCTTTGTAGTGACAGCAATTTAAGCTTTGAAATTATTAGAATGAGCCAGAGTACTTCTTGGTTTGTGTCTACGTAGAGTCATGAGACCAAGCGATTTCAGGTCTTAAGAGATGGCCACAGCATACAGGTTTATGTGAATGAAACAAAATAGTACTCCAGGTATGTTTTTGAGGAGGAAATAACATAACATGGTTAAAAGCTCGATTTAGCATTATAGGAGACCTTTAAGCTTATTGACTGACCCTTTTGGCTTACAGTATTGCATTTATTAGTTGTTTTTTTAACCACTGGCCTTGGTTAAGGATTGGCTGAATTGTTGGAGGCGTATGGTGCTGAACAAAAGCACCTGGTGATAGATCCATAAAGGTTTGTTTTTCCACAAGTGTTGAGTGTGAGGCCAGCCGACTGATTAATCATTTCAGATCCATATCTTTGGGTTCAGTGAGGAGGAGTTTTCTTGTCCTCCTCAGTCGTTTGTCATTGTTTTTTTATCCTGACAGTGGCAGCGCCTCGGGCCACTGACACAGGTCCTGTTTGTGAAGAGGAGAGCAGCTGATGGTGCTGTCTCAAAGTGCTGCAGGTTGTAGGACGAAGACTGGGAATTCAAATACATGGCAAGGATTGGCTTTTATTGTTGATGTGATACCTTTACATTTTTGACCAGCACTTCAGAGCACTTTGATTTATGTCCTATTATATTTATTATGATTTTTAGTTATGTGGCGAAGCCTGAACGCCAACTGCAAACCAATTCTATCTACGAGTATAAAGTAACCTGAATCTGAAGGATTTACATTTTACATTTTTACATTTGTTTTGTATTCTGTATTAGTAGTGATGAGGAAAGTATTGGCCACTCTACACAAAAATAAATATGAAACACTTTTCAAAGATCCCCTATTCTGCTATATCAACTTTTTTTTTTAGCTTTTAACCATGTTATAATGTTGTTTCCACCTCAAAAATATATCTGGAGTAGTATTTTGTTTTATTCACATGTTTGAGTAATCCTGTATACTGCGGCTGTCCCTTTCTCAAGAGCTGAAAATGCTCGGACTCACAGCTCTACATAGACACGCGGAACCAGGAAGCGTTTTTGCGCTTTTCTAAAGCCCATACACCATCACCGGACTCGTTCTGATAATTTTACATTTTATAATTTCATGTTTCTAAAAGCCATGCTAAAAAGCCATTTTATTCTCTGTCCAGTCCCCACTGTCAGCAGGGGGCATCAGAAACCTAAACCAAGGGTTCTCTGCAAAGTAACAGCTCCCCAAAAGAGGTTTTCCACATTATTATTTTATAGTAATAAAATGTGAAATACTAATGCAAACGTGTCCAAAACAAATTTATTTGCAAAAGCCTGAAAAAATCACAATATTGGCCCTTTAGGAATACTTTTGAAAGGAGTTTGCTCTTGACAGACTCAAAAATTTCAAGCATTTCTTTTATTTGTGATAATTATGGTTTATAGTTAATTAAAACCATTCAGTATCTCATAAAATGTTTAGTTAGTAGTTTTAATAGTCCCATAATCTTTTTATTTTGTCACAATTAAATAAATGCTTGAAATGCAGTATGTCGCTCTGCGTGTACTGACATTATACATTATTTTAAGTCATAAAATGTGAAATACTAATACAAAGGTGTCCAAAACTATTTAAAATGATACATAATCCATGGTTAATCTCTTATTCTGTTTCTATGAGGAGGACAGAGCAAGTGTGGGATATCAGGGGGAGGGCAAGAGGCGTGGAGTTTTTGAGCCAAAGAGAGAAAGAGAGGGGAGGCAGTGACACCATTTAACACATGCACCATTAAGCCACCAATGAGGCGGCCATTCTGGGGCTCTGGGGATTCTCCCGATTGCATATATTTCTCTGTCTTTTCCTTTACTCAAAATAAAGTCCTTGCAGTGCAGTTCTCGGTTTATGTCCTGTTGCAGTTATAACTCATGTTTACAAGATACAACACTTGGCATTTGTTGGACATCACAGTAATCAATAGGCATGTATATGTCATGTATGTTTTCAGATAGTCTATTAAAATTGACAAGTCTTGGGCTATCATACTGTACAGATGAGGCTGTCTTCTTATCTTGGGATAACAGTTGTTTTCTTGCAGTCTTGTGATGAGCAGATGGGGAAAAGAAAAAGGTTAAAAGTGCTTTGTTTTGGCGAGATAAGGCATAATCCATTCATTATCAAAGGAATGAGATTTGTTATTCAGAGAGATAGCTCAATAATTAGCTGGAGATCGGCAGATAACTGGCAGCTCATGGGAGAGAAGACAAAGAAATTACAGAGAAACATGAAGCAAACATGTCTGCAATGCTGTTTTGATGAAATATTATTTTGAATAGGATGCTTCCACTGGGTCTTTTCAGTCATCATGTTTTTTGTTTTTTTTCCCTGTATTTAAGATCTGATTTAAAAAGCATCTTTTGACAAATGCAGTTTTTTGCCTCCAGGGACATTTTTCTTAATCGTAATTTTCTCTAGAACACATTACTATCCATTGTTTCTCAAACAAAATCAACTTCAAGCTTTCTACCATGTTACACACTCCCTCATCAAAAACATAGTTCTCTGGCACAGCAGTTCTGAGGCCTCAAAATGATCTGTTCCATGAAACTCCGCCCACTCCAGGATGCACTGACCTCCAGTCTGCTCTCATTCATTTATCCCAAAAACAGTGTATGTCTCTGTTTCCATTGATTTCTTATAGACATTTTTTATTTTGTAGTAAAATGATGTCATACAAAAAGTTTAAGAAAATTTAAAAATTAATTAATTAAAGCTTTGTTTTCTCTCTGCTGCCATCTGCTGGCCTCTTTACCCATTTCTTTATGGCACCAGTTATGCGCTTATTAAAAACATTTTCTTTTCTTTAAGTCAGTTTTTAAAGGTTGTAAAACATGCTTCTGCTCTAAAGGTGACCAAGATTGGTTTAAAAATATGAATAAAAGCATAATATAGCCCCCTTAATATTACACTAAACCAGAGCTAAACCAGGTCTAAACCAGGACTTAACTATGACCAAACTAAGACTAAGCAGTGGTCTACACTTGGATCGAACTGGATCATAAAAACAAAATCCAGCCTTGACCTGCTAAAGACTCCACTAGAAGAGGCCAGCGTACCATGAGTGGGACCAGAGAGGCAGGAGAGCTAACCACTCTGCCACTGTGCATCCCTTGTAGACTATAATTTATCTTTAGCTTTGGTTGTTTCCTGGTTTTGCTATTGTCAAATGTGGTTTTAACCTATTATGAACGTAAGCAAGGCTCAGATATTGGTCATTTTTTTCTCAGACAGATAAATAAACAACCTCTGTTAGCCACTGCAACCCACTATTTTGTTTCCAATCTCCTAATCTCATGTGCCTGTCCTGGCCCCTTCCGACCTGGACCTCTAACACCTCCACAGTGCACCCTCTGTCTGTGGGACGGCTGCTCCAGACAGTCCCTGACCCAGCTCACTGTTATGAAATCTGAAATCATCTGGGAGTGAACTGTGGTAAATGATGTGGCTCTCGTCACACTGTGGTTCTGACTCTCTGCCCTCTATCTTCGCTGGAGTCAACTTGAGCTGCACTTCATTTGCTCCAGTGAAGAGTTAGTGCAAAGAGAGACTATAGGGTTTGTTGAGAGACTGTGTGTTGGCAATACTTATTTAAAGATACATCATATTGTGCACATAAAGGAACAATAAGGTCTACCTTACCTTAAAGTTATAACACATTTGCATATCTAAACCACATAGTAATCATATTGGCATCTTTTCCTATTCTATGAAAATAAGTTAGTCTGGTACCTCATGGTTTCAGTTTGATTTCTATGGACGGAACAATCACAGGCGCAGTAATCAATCAGAGAATCCAAGAGCAGGACATAAGCAACCAGGATGTGATGTAACAAAGAGTTGCAGAAAATGTTGGTTTGTTTATGGTTGTTACGTCAGACGTCAACAGAACTTTACTGTTGTTAAAATGGCCACAACAAAAAAAAAAAAAAACACAAAGGACTGAAGAGCAACACAGACTTCAGCAGAATCAACAGGCGATGAAAGAAAGCACTAAATGCTGTTAATCAGGTCAGAGAATTCTGTATAAGCTGGGGCCATCTTAGTTATTTTTAACATGGGACTATCTTGTGCATTTGTAAAACACGCTGTAGATAAACGACTGTGATAGGTTAAGTCTAAATCAACTGGGGAGAAACGGCTCACTAAAGGTGAGGAATCAGACCTTCGACACACTGCACACCCTCCATAATGTCCTGAAAGACAGGTCCTCCCCTCTGCATGCTTTTATAACTCAGGCCCCCTCTACTGGATATGAGTTGAGACACCAGAGACAGTTTTTAGCAAACAGGAGCAAGACTAAAAAACATTAAATGTCTTTTATTCCGCGTGCTCTTAGATTGTTTTATAGGTAATTTTTATGGTTAATTTATAATAATTTTTTTTTTTTTTTTTTTCATTTATGATGTTGTGATTGATGCATTTCAGGTTTCACATTGTATGTTGTCTCCTGCCATGTCAATCTTTTAATAAATCTAATCTTCTTTCGAAAAAAAAGTAGGAGGGGCTGGCCAGGCTAAAATTTTTAAGCCTAAGAGACACTTTTTTTTCCCAATCAAAAATTTTGGACTGGAGATGCTAGATGTGTTCTAGATTACAATTTGCAATAACATTATCATCTAATGTCATAATAACATTATTTTCTACAGACATCATATCAACTGTAGAACCATTGTCTATGACTGTGCTAAATTTCTGACACTGAAAAATATATTTCAAAAACCTCTTAATCATCAGCCATCAGGAAGTACGAATCCCATCACTCACAAAGATACTGCAACAACAAGAGGTTACAAGCCAATGTGATCCTTGTGCTGGTCCCAAACATTGACAAATTAAGTGGATTGAACTGAAGAAAAGGGAGTAGCCGAAAACAACTGTTGAGACCACTGAATCCTGAAAAAAAAACACTCAAAAGCAAAATGTACATAATTTGGATATGCAGCACTGGGCAAGAATTCCAACTTAAAATCCCCAGAGCCGTTATTGTTTTAATCATATCCATGTATTTAGCTCATCCCTTGTACATTTCTCCCAAACCCTTTATTCCCTTTAGGCTGTCTCTCTCTCTGTGTGCTTTGCTGAGCTGGTCGTTTCCGAGGCGTGAAATCCCTGATAAAGACGGCTGTAAAAAGCTCCACTTCTTCTGGAGAGAGCAGGGGGGAAAATGTGCTGGCGCTGCTGGGTCTAAGGCCTAATGTGTTCAGCTCCTTTAAGATCCTCAACTGACCGTTATATTACTGCCATGTACAGAGCACGCTCCAGTGAGAGGGGGGATATTTTTAACACTATATTTATGTTTACACCTTGTTCAACTGTTGTTTATTTGGGCTTTTGTTTGTTGTTATCATCACCTATATCAATCAGGCATAATATTATGACCACCTGCTTAATACAGTATGTAGCCCCATCCATAGAAGACTTTTTATCAGAATCATTAACTTCTTCAGCAGTTTGTGTTACAGCAACCCCAGCCTTCACTCCACACATGCATCACTGCTGTTTCTTCCTTGGACCACATTTTTTAGAGAGAGTCTATGGCCATCACCTTGTCAAACTTCAAATCCTAAACACTTGCCCATTTTTCGGGCTTCTAACACATCAACTCTAAGTAACTGTTGCATGTTCTATACAACCTCCATAACAAATAGACGCCATTCAAGTCAGTGAGGGAGTTCACACCGGCTTTATTGTTATGCATCAGGTCTATTTAGTGTGACCACCTGTTCCACTTTTGGTTGTCCTGAACAGCCATTTAAGCAAAGCGATAATCTGTTTTTCACTTACCTGTTAGTGGTCATATTGTTATGCCTGATTGGTGAGCTACTGCAACAAAGAGGGCCAACCAATCAGAGAGAGTGGGTTAAAGGACAGGTAAAGACACTGTACATTGAATACAGAGATCATATGAGAAATATTTCTGACGTTATCTCAGCTTGTTTAGCCAAAGTGTTGTTATTGACTCATCAAAGCCATATTGGAGACTGTGTGAAAAAACTATTAGTCTGGTCAACAATGGCAGCCTGAACTGAACACAGAGGCAGAAAACTGAACACAGAGGCAGAATAGGAACGAGCGTGTGAGAGCCAGCTGAGCGGTGGAGGGTATAGGACCTCATCTGGAGACCGGACCTTTGGACGTCCCACTCCTGCCAGGACTCAGCACTCACCAAAACCCCCAAAACCCCAGAGGCATGGACCCACTTCCAACAGAAATGATGACTTTGGCCCCGGAGCAAACATACACAAACACACAAGCTGTGCAGAGGCTGCGCAGGGCTGACCAATGCACTGGAGTGGAGGGAATGACAGAAAGAATAAGGTGAGACCAAAAGAGGCCATGGTAAAATAAAATATGGCTTTATATACTTCAAGAACTCAAGAAGTAGTTCAAAGTAATACAGTTTCCAAGCACGGATGTTTATGGGGTAAAAATTAACATAAATCAGGGCTAGCCAAGCAATAAAGTAGGAATTACTGACTAAACCAGAACTAAACCAGGATTTAAACACCACTACATCAAGCTCTAAATTACACTAAATCAAGACTTAAACTGCAAAAGACTTTCAAGTAAGACCAGAAGAAGACCACGTACCACCAGTGGTTACCAGTTGCTTTTAAACCAGTCAAGTTTGTTTTTGAGTCCAAGTCACTCCCCAGTCCTTAGTGTTCAAGTCCAAGTCTATGTCCAAGTCAGTAAAGGTTGGTCTGAGTCAGGAGCCCTAAAGTGTGAGTATGAGTCAAAGTCCATGTCTGATTCACCAAAATACTTATACCAAAATACAACTAGAGTCTGAGTCATCTTGAGTTGAGGTGCAAATCAAGTCCAAATTAATCCAAGTTGAGTCCATTTAAAATAAAGGTGAGTCCAAGTCCGAGCTGAGTCACCAAAATTACTTTGGTGGTTCCCAACCTTTTTTTCAAAGTTATCCCATTTTATCAGATGATATGTTGACGGCCCCCACCCTTCGACTCCCTGACCCTACTAATTAGGAAAAATTAAGTAATGTATTGGGTAAACTTCAGTGCATAACAAAAACATCACAAACATATTAATCTATTTTCAAGAATTTCTAAACACATTTTCTGTGACCATTACGATCCATTAGCCAGTCTTCTTTGTGTTTTCATTCAGCCCTTGCATGGACCTCTTTTTCAAGACGCACTCACGAACCACTGTGAAGCTTGCAATGCTCACATCTTGTGCAGGATATTAGTTTTGTATATATATTTATAACAGATTGTTAAATAATTGATCACTGATTGATAGGGTTAGGGTTAGGGGTGGTGAAGGTGGTGAAACGTGGCAAAGAGAATACCTTATTGTTGGTGAGAATGATGATGACAATCAATGGACTAAAATCTTTTAAAATACAGTGTTTTTTTCCCCGTCCATCATACTAACTTATAACTAATAACTTTCTGGGTCGGGTCTGCATGTCCTCCCTGTATTACTGTGGATTCTCTCTGGGAACTCTGGATTTCTCCCACCGTCCAAAGACACCAGTGTCTTGGGTCAATTGATGATTCTAAAATTTCCCTTAGTGAATGAAAGTGAGTGTTAATGGTTGTCTGTTTGTTTATGTCTCTGAGTCAGCTCTGTGACTAACTGGCCACTGTCCACCCTGCATAAGACCTTAGTTGCTGGGATTGGCTCCAGAGCTCTCTGTAACTCTAAGAGCAAGAATTAAGATGAAAGAGTAGTCTGTGCCATGAAGAACTTGAAGCCTAATGGACTGTAGATCAATTATTTTTATCAAAAGTGGTCATACAAAGTTCATTTGCCCATCATGAAGAACTTTCCACTGACAAAATAGCTGCCATATTTGATCTATTATCCTTGTCAAAAATCCATCTTTGTTGTTAAGACAGTCTCTGAAGAGTTCATTATTGACTATTGAAAATATAAATTGCACTGGAGCTGACTGAAGATTTTTGGCCATAATGGAAAGGTATTAAGGTATCAACAAAACAGCCCACCGTCCTAGCATGAGTAACTTTCCACTAACATGACGTTGGCCATCTTTCATCCTATTCAGAAATCCATCTATGCTTACAAGACTTTCAAGGCTTTCAAGTAGTCTCCATTCCTCTGATTAGACCTGACAACACTGGAAAGGCCACTCCAGGCATATGTGCATCCCAAACAGGCACTTCACTCATCAACACTGACTTGTAAATAATCATGCAATCTTCTTGTATGTAGAGAACCATATGTTTCCTGGATGAGAGATGAGTAGATAAAGAGTGTATGGGAACATGTTGTGCAAAAATGCGTCTTATGACTGCCAGTGATAAAAAAAAAAAAAAAAAATACACACTAGAAGCACTACCTCGCACTGGGAACAATCTGGTCTGAAACCAGGAATGTTCTAGTTCAAAGGTAAATGTTTTATCCACCAAGACCTTATATTCAGTTCAATTTTATTTATATAGCCCAATATCAAAACAGCAGTCGCCTTAAAGGGCTTTACAAACAATTAGTCCCACAATCAGACATAAACATAAACTACCCTTAACAAAATGGACATCCCCTCTCCTTAGACCCTCCTTCTTGATAAGGAAAAACTTCTAAAACCCAGCTGTGGGGGAAAAATGAAGAACCCTCATGGAGACCACTCTGAAGGAAATATTCTCTCTTTTTGGGGCCTTTTAATGCTGTGTTTTCTGAATATGTTTCCTAAAGGCATATAAAGCATGAACAGAATAGGTCCAAGTACTAACCCTTGTGGCACTCCATAGCTAATTTTGTCCACTATGAAGAATCAATCAATCAATCTTTGTTTATGAAGCACTTTTCATGGTTAAAAGCAATGCCCCCCCCTACACCCTGACTGAAAATCTTCAAATAGGCTATTGTCCTGTAGGTGGCAACATAATTGTTTAACTACAACTCTTTCAAGGATTTTTGAACTAAAATGGTTTGATATTGGTCTATAGTTGGCTAAAATGCCAGGATCTAGACTGCATTTTTTTCAGAAGGGCAGCATATTTAAACAATGTTTCTCTGGAGGTGTTTAAAAGGTTTGGCAGAAATTGGGTATATATCTGGCAAGGATACCTGGACTTAGATGGTTATTAGAATATAAAAAATGAATTATTTGTTCCTTTAGTGACGCCTTATGGACAGGAGTTTGTATCTTTTTGGCACCTGGGATGTCCCTATCTTGCAATGGTACAGAATGTTTTGAAAAATCCTGGAGCTAGTTAGTGAGCACAACCTGCTTGGCACAGGTAAAATGACTCCACTAGTAACCAGGCCCGTTGACAGTGGGGTGGCAAAGGGGTCTGTTGTCCCAGGCCTCAGGCTCAAAGGGGCCCCAGAAATGGTCCCTCTTTTCATATTTTCTATTATAAAGGGCTTATGTGAAGCCTTCTTGCTCTGGGCCCCAGCAAGCCAGTCAGCGGGCCCGCCAGTAGTAGTACCAGTAATTTTTTAGATAAAAAAAGTAGCAATACATTATGTCAGCAAAAAAGATGCTCCAAGAACACAGACTTTATTAAGCTACTGCCACACTTTTTTACCCTTATTGTGTCTGTTTTCATCCAAATAAATGCAGAATTTACACAGCTCTCTCTGCAGTGATAAATAGTGATGAAAGGTCTCCAGTTGTACACTCTTTTCATTTGCAGCAATGGAAAGCATGTAGCCAGTGGCAACACGGGCAAAGGGATGGGACTGGAGAGGTGACTGAATGCAACAAGAGCCACTGTTCAACTGTAGATGCACTTGAGTCAATAGGGAAAGGCAGCCTGGAGAGAAGGAACCAAGGCAGGGGAAAGGAAAAATCAATAAAGTCATCAAACATGAATTGCATGGTGAAATGGCTTCTTATGGCCGATCAGGGGAGAGGAGAGGGAGGTGAAGGCAGAGTGGACCATGGGTCGACTTCTGTGTCCTTCAGGTCTCGACAGTATCAGGAGCTCACCTCTGGACAATGGAGGGGAGAGGATACTTACTGGGTTACCACTTAAATACATTTTAGCTGAGTTGATACAAGGTACATTTGACTAAATGTGGCAAACTTGTAGAGCTAATCACTTACTGCCTGTACCTTTTTGGTTTAAGGCATGCATAGTTGCCACAAAAGTATTTTAAAAGAACTGTACATGGGTCGACATTGATGTGAAAGAAAATGCATTATCAGTTTATGAAACTCAACAGTGCCCATTAACTTTTTTCACAGACTTTTCCTAAAATGCATATATCAAGAGTTAAAAAGGCTCAAATAATTTTTTATCAAAGAAATATCTTAAACTTGAAAAATACAAATGCACTGCAAAACTGTTGAGCTCCATAACCTCTCCACTCATGCAGTGGGCCAGGACCCAAAAGAGGGCCATGGTGAGGTTTGCTATAGTATGATGATGAGCTTATTTGAAGCCTAAAATATGGTTAAATTACATGAAATGGTAAAAAGCTAAATAAAATGTGCCATGAAGTTTGAAGAAAAATAATTTCTGTAAAAATAAAATCATCAGGGATAAAATACACTGTTTGCAGTTCCAGTACTTATAAACATTGACAAGAATTAATTCTTTTTCACTACAAGCAATTTACAGTTGCCATTGTCAGATAAATGTGTTCCTTCAGACAGTGGAAAGAAAGCTGGAGGTAGGCATCAAACCAAGAACCTTTTAAAGGGGCTTTGATTATGCTTTTATTTATATTTTTAAACCAATCTTGGTCACCTCTAGAACAGAACAGCATGTTTTACAACCTTTAAAAACATTATGTGACTAAAAAAAAAGGTTCCCAATAATTACTTTACTACTGTTTTAAAGAAACAGGTTAAGAGACCAGCACAGGGCAGTTCTGTTGTGCTCTTTTGAACACAAACAGGGAAATAAAGCTGCTTATTTTTGTTGACTTTTTGCATGATGCCATTTTACTACAAAATGAAAAATAGATGTGAAGAATCTGTGGAAACAGCTGTTTTTTTATTGATAAATGAATGAGAGCAAACTGGATGTAGAGGGCTTGTTGATTGGTCAGGGCTTCCTGGAGTGGGCGGGGCTTTGTGGGAGAGGCGGAGGTTTGTTGGATTGAACGTTATGAGGCCTCAGACGCTCTGCGCCAGTGAATACAGGATTACTTAAATATGCATGAATGAAACAAAACACAACAGGTTTGTTTTTGATGAGGAAACAACATTATAACATGGGGGAAAGCTCAACTGTAAATGTATGAATTTACTGGTTAAGCAGTACTTCTGTTGGCAGGAGCGTTGTGTGAGGCTTGGATTTGTATGAAGTCATGAATTTCTTTAGTATACCCTCAACTAAAGGTTACCCACCTCATCCATATTTGCACAAAGCTTTATCTATGAGCTCCTATCACAGCAGATTTTTGATTAGCTTTATGACAAACTGTATAGAAAACAATAATACTCAATGGCCAGCCATTTCTTTTTACAGTGCTTTCACAAGTACTCAGTTCGCAATGACAATATTATGTTGATAAAAACTTCATTATAAGCAGGATCTGTCTATTCATAAACATTTGAAAGATTGTCTTGCATCATTTCTGTTGGTCTCTGAACATGCTGCGAGTGGCAAATGAGTAACGTTACATTAAACAACCTGTTAATGAAACTTGTAGTCAGGCTCCACTGCTGTTTTACACCACACATTTGTATAGACCCACTCAGAGTATAATTCTAAAGTGCTGCTGAAGTGTCTCTCATCATTTACATCTGAACAGAGAACACAGACAGCGGCGCATGTAAAGGTATGAGGCTGTGAATAGTTGTTTTATCTCCACTTTGAGTCGAAAGCTGAGCGAGCTGGTGCTGATGACAGAGCGTGACTCATCCCACCCACTGCTGCTGAGGATAAAGAGACCAATCACGAACAAGTGTCCTGACCCTGAGCGCCATCAAGCCATCAACAACACACCACAATATCCAACAACGGCCAACGCACACTGAACTGTATGCAGAGAGGAACCTCGAGCTTAAAGCCGAAGACGGAGACAGACCCTGGACCAGTGACATGTCTGACTGAGTGAATTTAGTAGCTTTAAAAAATGTATTGTATATAGAGACTAAGTGACACCCCATTGGGTCCTGGAGTATTTGAATGGAAGTCAATATTTGATTATCTTTTTCATGTTTCTTTCATTATTTGACTGGAAAAGGGTGGCTTGCCCTCTTCGAGTTCCTGTCTCAAGTGGAGTAGTTTAAGTATCGCTGAGTTTGAGAGTGAGAGAATGATGAAGCATGAGATCGACAGTCAGATTGGTGCAGTAATGCAGTCAATGTACCGGTCTGTTGTGATGAAGAAGGAACTGAGCCAAAAAGCAAACTTCCACCTATAGTCATGAGTTCTGAGTCATGACTGAAAGCACAAGTTTCAGATACAAGCAGTTGAAATTAGTTTCCTCCCCAGAGATAGTTTATTGATATCATTTATTTTCAAAGCATGACCATTACTATGAGCACTTTCATGAAGAATGTTAATGTCTCTATGCAATGTATTTTTGTTAGTCAAGCTTTTTTGTAGTCTCTTTTGTGATCTGCTGCTGTCTGTCTAGGAGCGTAAGCTGTAGGAGCAGTTCCAGCTCCCATGACATTGGGGACCCCACTTTATGCCTTTGAGTGTCTCTCATTTGGGAACCAACAATTATCAACCAGGATCCAGGTGAGATGCTAGGTGTTGTATACTATTAGTCCAAACATGAAAGTCAGAAACAGGTTAGAGGAGGAGACAAGGGCTCTCAGTTAGTATAAGAAGGAGACAATGCTTTTGTTTGATGGTCATTTTGTATGTGCATGCTGTTGAACCCTGACGTCAGAAGTAAAGCTGTTTCAACTGCAACTCTCCTGGTCCTGGACTAAACTCGTAGCACACATCGCACATTCCTGATTACACTTGGTCACCCAGGAGGAGCTCAGTGTAGAGCTGCTGCTCCTCAACATCAAGAAGAGCCAGCTGAGATAGCTCGGGCTTCTGTTTCGGATGCCTCCTGGATCTGTCCCTGGGGAGGTGTTCCGGGCATTTCCCCCTGAGCAGGTGTCTGGGGTGAGGGAAGTCTTTTGCTTAGACTGCTGCCTCTGTGACCAAACCCTGGCTAAGCAGTAGAAAATGGATGGATGGATATTTTTTTATTGCCTTTAATATCAATCTTATTCCAATTATCTGGGGCCTAGACATTGGGGAAGCAATGTAAGCACTGACTTCCCACTCCCTAGACACCTCCATCAGCGCACTAAAGCCTTCCCAAGCAGACCCAATACTTTTCAGCTCAATTGGAGATTTTCCTGTGTGGGGTTCAAAGTTGCTGGGACAGACTCCAGAATTAAGTGGCAGAAGATTAAATAATGAATTATGTGTCTCACTGGGCCCTATTCTCATTTACAATTTACAATTTAAATAAATTAGGTCTGGTGGGAAAGAGCTTGTTGATTTATTGACAATTGTCACCCGTATTAATATTGGGTTACATTTCTTCTTTGTGATACACTTGTTGACAATGCAGTTTAATTAGTTTTAATGTTGCTGAATGCAAATGAAGCCAGACCGTATTTTTGAGGTTTGACAAGTTTGCTACAAAAACAAAACCTGTAAATGCAGTTTGAAAGGCATTACCACCACACCACTGTGCTTGCATCATATCATCTGTATGGTACCTTCAGCTGAGTGTGACTGCTGTTACACATTATTGGGCTTTACAAAAGACTGCCATAACTCTAGACAACTGCAGTAATGTTTCCTAATGGGACAGTTTTCACCTGCCTGAATCCACAGCAGTTTCTCTGTTACAGTGTGCTACTTCACTTTGAAATCTATTGTGTTTCTGTCACTTGTTTTTGAGTGTGCTTCAAAAAGACTCGGGTGGCAGATAAGTCTGAACAAAATGTGTCAAAGCAAAGTTAGAGAAAAATCCAACACCACTCTTTCTCCTAAAACAATTTATTATAATAATAACACATCAGTTGCGCTTTTCTAGTCACCGAAAGTCACTTTAGGTGTATTATTCATTCACTCCAAAGTGGTACTCGAGAGTCTTTTGCAGTTGCAGATTTACTTTCATACAGAGCCAGTCCTGGTCCTGGTTTAGTCTTGGTTTTGACCTAGTTTAGTCCAGCTTTAGACCTGCTTTAGACCTGGTGTTGACCTGGTTTAGTCTAACTTTAGACCTGGTTTAGTGCTGCTTTAGACCTAGTTTAGACCTGGTGTTGACCTGGTTTAGTCCAACTTTAGACCTGGTTTAGTGCTGCTTTAGACCTGGTTTAGTCCTGGATGTGTCCTTGTTTAGTCCTGCTTTTGACCTGATTTAATCCTGGTTTAGACCTGGTTTAGTTCTCGTATAATTCTGGTTTTGGCTTAGTACTGGTTCAGTCCTGTGTTAATTCTAGTTTAGTTCACATTTAGGCTAATTTAAGTCTCATACTTCTTTAAAGAAAAAGCTTGATATTTTCCGAGGTGCTACTTGGTGTGAGAAGTTTGAGAATCACTGATAATTCAGACAGAGTACCTTAAAGGAACTTGTACAAGGCTTGAGACAAACTGACAGTGACTCCGGGTTTCTGGTAATAATAAAAATCTGCAAAATGCAACAGAGAAACACATTGAAGCTAAAATTCTCCAAGGCTGCAATCAAAACAAACGCCATAACCCGCAATTGCTCTGACCAGTAATAGCCGGGAATATGACTTTAGCAACCTTTACAAATGCTACTTATTAAACTAAGACCTTTCAACGCTGAAGGCAAAGCACAAAATGAAAGGACATAAAGGAGCAATAGAATTAAAACGGCTGCATTTTAGCGAGAGTCACCCAAACTGCTCTGATTAGGAAAGGTGAAAGCAATTTGCCGCGTTCAAGCTCTCACCGTTCATTTTCAGCGGACGGCCAGCTCCACTGTAAGAGCTGCGGATAAACAGGAGTGTAGTATTATCTAATTAAATCTAATGTCTGTTTGTGAGTGTGTGTGGTCACAGTAGATGAGGAAAGTGTGTGGGAGACTGCACAGATTACTGTAATTGTAGAAAAAAGAAACAACTGTGTGTGACTAGATGGATTGTACGTATAATAGCAGAGAGTAACACACAAGGAATGAAGTTATGAAGTTGTGAGCATTAAATGTAGGGAAGTTTTTCTTGCATTAAAAACAAAAATGACCCATCAAGGACACTAGACTGAATCAATACAGATTCGGGCAGCCAGTGAGCTTTAAGTATTGTTCTAAATGATGATTTTTAAATGACATCTGGATAATGTTGTACCACTAAACACAACATTACAGTATATTCTTTCATCAGCAGCAACCCACTCTCGCATATTTCCACAACACTGCACTTATTTCCTCTCTCTGTGGGAGAGTAGAGGTTTATCTGTAATCACTGTCTTTAAATAAATGCACTTTTTTTTTCTCTTTTGAACAAACCAACAGAGGTCTTCAGTTCAGATAGATTTGATCAAAGCTCTGAGTGAGTTCTTCAGGAGCTGGTTCAGTCGGCTGTAGACACACAGACAGAAGTATCAGAGAGCGGGAACATGTTATGCTCAACAATGGGGGCGTTTAAGGCAGTGTTAAGCGGTGTAAGATGTGAGAACATGGGATTTCAGGTTTTCACTGGGCAATATCAATGCTCAATTCAGATTTTTTGCTATAAAAAATGTTATCAGTTCTTTTTATATTATACTTTTATTGGCCAATATTTCATTATCTACCTAACTATTGATACCAATGTTTTTCTTTATTTCAAAATAATGAATATTTGGTATCAATAGTTAGCCGAGATGAGGGAGAACAAGAATATTGCGATGAAAGTAGATTATAAAAATAATTTACAATATTTTTATATCAGTGAATTAACCGCACATTTTACTTGCAAGTGTTTTTTTTTTTTTTTTTTTTTTTTTTTTTTTTCTATGGAAGCTGAGCTGGAAATAACGATATCACCTAAAAATCAACCAAAAATCATGGCATTTGCATGAACAGACAAAATTATCAAAAAGACTAAACATGAAAAGCGCCTAATGGTATCAAAGGGTTAAGCAACAGAAAATGAATGAATGACTAAAACAATAGTACACTCGTAATCAACCCAGTTCTGCCTATACGTTTTATTGATTTAGGTTCTGAAGCACCTTAACTCGATAAAATACTTTATTTAAACCAGTAAGTATTAGTTAATTGAGTATCTTTAAAGTGTTTACTCCTGCTTCATTACTGCTTAATATTACTGACTTACTCTGAAGTGTTTTTCTCACTTCTACAATCACTCTTTATGTTAGACTCCAGTGTTAAAAAACCCCACAATCACAAAAACAAACAAGAAAGCGCAGGAAAAATATCCCGGAGAAACAACACCTGCAATTAACCTGCAGTGGTGGGGCCCCCGCTGTGCCATAAACAGACATTTGATCGGAGCCGTGAGTCATGTGATCTCTGCAGAGGACCCCCTGTGGATACTGCTCCAGGACGAGGACAATCCTGGTGTTTTTTTTTTTTTTTCCTCTGCAGTGGTGCCGTGTTAACAAAAGGGGGCAGTCAAATGCTTCTGTCATAGCAGTGGACTTGTGTATACATCTCTCCACACACACAGAGAGTAACCCACGCAGAAGTCGAAAACATATGCACTTCAATACACCCACCTTTACTGGGATCCGTACGCTCGTGAAGACTCCTTTTTAACCATGTCTTTTGATTTTTTTACCTCCACTCTTCTTCCAGCCGGCTGTGTCTAAAGCAGGCGTGACATTGCGTGAGATTTAGAGGATTGAGACGGACACTAGAAAGATCATTGAAGTCAAAAGATGGCATTCGTTTTTGGTTCAACCCAAGCCAAAAAATACTACGAGGGGCTGTTTACAAGAAGAGAAGAGACCCCCCTCCCCTCCAAAGCAAACATCAAAGCGTCTCATAAGCTGCATGTCTGTGCATCCACTGGCTTCCCACACAGAGAGGAACATGTAGCGCTGGCACTGAAGGCACACAGCTGGGAAGTCAGGATGAGCAGAATTAACATGACGTAGAGCACAGGAGGATTTGGGGGTTTTTGTGTTCAAAAGCTCTCACTACTGAAGTGCTAAAAAACTCCTAAAAATTCAACCTCTAAAATGAGCTTTTCATAAATCTCTCTTAGCTGGTGATTACTGGTCACTTTTAATTACATTCAGCATAATTAAATGTAAATTCCAGAAAGGGAAATGTAAAAGACAAGGGGCTATAATATGTATTTATTTGTCTGTCCTGAGAGTGGATCTCTCCTTCAATATGGTCGCCATAAGGTTTCTTCTTTTTTTCCCACAGCTGTTTTTTTTAAACATTTTTCCTTATCGAGAAGGAGGTCTAAGGATCTGTTTAGTTTATTGTAGTTATTGTGTGGGTTGATTATATTTTTGTTTAACTGTTTGTGAAGCCCTTTGAGGCGACTTATGTTGTGATACTGGGCTATATGAATAAAATGTAATTGAATTTTTTATATTTTAAATAAATCTTGGTCACCCTTTAGATTAGCATTGTACGTTTTACAAGCTTTAAAAACATTATTTGACTAAAAGAGAATTTTTTTTAATAAGTCCTCTACTGGTGCCATAAAAAAACAGGCGACCAGCAGAGGGCAAGAGAGTGCAGCTCTGTTATGGTCTTTTGAACATATAAAAAAAAAAAGAAGCTTCTCTTCCTTAAACTTTTTGTATGATGCTGTTTTTGTCAGAAGAAACACAGATGTTCACCGTTTTTTGAATAAATAAATGAGAGCAGACTGGATGTAAAAGGCTTGTTGATTGGTCAGTGCTTCCTGCAGTGGGTGGGGCTTCGTGGGAGGTTTGGAGGTTTGTGGAACTGAGCGTTTTAAGGCCTCAGAATGGGCATGCTAGAGAATAGAGGATTACTCAAATGTGCATTTATGAAACAAAACACCAGATCCAGGTATGTTTTTGATGAGGGCTCAACATTATAACATGGTAGAAAGCTCAGAAAAGTCCATTTTGTAGAATAAAGCCCCTTTAAGGTGTGAAGAAGTGGATGAATGAATAGTAAACACATATCTAACCCCCAAATTCCACTGCTAGCGTGCCAGCGCGCACACCATGCTTCAAAAACTCTTCCGTTGTTGTGAATGAGAGCACTTTATTGGAGATACGCGCCAGTTCTATTTTCCTGCAACAGCGCTCCCAGTTCATGTCAAGCTACACAGTAGATTGCACCAAACTGGATACCGAACATGCACAACATCTTTCAAAGTAAAAACCCACATTGTACACAAAGTTTTCAAGTTTTATTATAATAAAAACTTTATTCAAAAAAATTCTCATACTGCCATGCACTTACTACTGCTACTACTACTACTTATATGGATACTGCTACTACTGCAACTAACATATTATTACAATATTTTAAAGTAATATTTTACTTCAGTAGTATTTGAGTGTGTTTTTGAAAATTGCACTTATTTGTATTAATAATATACTAATACTTAAATAGTAATTTATTGATATTAATTTAAAGTATACTTTTATAAACTATATTTCAAATAGACTACCTAAAATCACACTTTTCCTAAAATTTGACTTAAGTGTGTTTGAAATAAATACACTAATATTTGCTAATATTTAAATAAACACATTTAACTTTAAATACATTTTCTTTAAAACCCAATTTACAAGTATACCTTACTTACTTACTTACTTACTTACTTACTTACTTACTTACTTACTTACTTACTTACTTAACTTACTTAAGTATAATTATCTGCAATATAATTAGTCATGCTTATTTTAAAATAATTGTTGGTATACTTGTAGAAATTATACTTTCCCAGGTAAAAATAAAGTATACTTAAGTGTTCTACATTGAAGCACATGTAGTACAAAAGTGTGCTATACTATTATCATACTTAGTATACTTCTGATATATCATCAGCACAACTTAAGTCACACTTAAGTACAGTTTAGTATATGTGACCATTAATACAAACTTAAGTATACTTTAGTATATTTCATTTGTATTGATTTTAATTACACTTTGAATCTATTTAAAGTGTATTAAAACTATACTATTAACATATTTGTCAATACACTAATATCGTAGACAAAATATATAAAAAAAATATATATACACACACACACACATACAAACACTAATATACATACTAATATTGTATTTCCTAATATGTTTTTCTGTTTTGCCTTTGATATTAAGAGTTGCCAGTGAGTACATTTATAGTGCATTATGTACTTTTTCCACCTGGGTTACAACAAATATAATGTGAATACAATGGGGCGACTATGGTGCATTGGGTTAAGCACTGACCCAGCAACTGGAGGGTAGCCAGTTTAAATCTTGCTTAATGCACCTACTGTCATTGACATTGCCTACTCCAATCACTGAATGTGGCTTGATGTGACAGAAAGGGCATCCGGCATAAAAATCTCTCCAAATCACCATGCATCTGGTTCACTGTGGCAACTCTGAATGACAGAAGCCCAAACATTAAAGTAAATATAGTATGTTACTATACAGTTTAGTAAATACAATATTAGTACGTATTTTAAGTACATTTTTGACATATTTTTAATATATTGTATATACAATGTAAGTGTATTGACAAATATTTTAATAGTATAGTTTTAATACACTTTAAATAGAATCAAAATATTATTAAAATCAATACAAATGACATATACTAAAGTTACACTTAAGTTGGATTTAATCTTGTATGAAAAAGCACAGTCAAGTATACTCAACTGTACTTAAGTGTGACTTAAGTTGTGCTAATGATATATCAGCAGTGTACTAAGTGTGATAATAGTATCCAAAAATAGCACACTTTATGTACTAAATGTGCTTAAATTTAGTACACTTTAGTATACTTTATTTTTACCTGGGATAATAAGGTGATAGGTTTATCATTTTCAAATCTCCTAAAAATATGTTTCTAATACTAACACAAACATTCACAAAACAGAAACATTAGATGGATGCCGATGCTTTGAGAGTCTTGGCTGATGGGGAAGTGGGTGCTCATTCTCAGGCAGCCCATACCTTCCCTCTGCACAACGAGACATCTGTTTGGTGTTTGAAAAGGTTCGCCCTCGGCACATATAAATATCAGAGAGTCCATGTGGAGCCTTTGTGCCGTAATATTGACAAAACGCACTGAGGCAGAGAAGAAGTGAAGCGCTCAGCTGGATGGCCCTGTCCATATGTCACTTCTGTTACAGCCAACATTATCACATTATAATACACTCTCTGAAAGTCGTATTCACAAAGTCAACACAAGAGCTTCAGGGTTCAGTAATCACACATATAACTGGTTCTGAGACATACAAAAAGCACCCTTGGACGTGAAAAGTGGATTATGTTGAAATCTTTCCCCTTTCCCTATGTGTATTCTGTATATTCCCATTATGGATAGCAGGAAGCAGTAGTAGGTGGCTAGGCTATGGCTATGGCTAGGCTTGTAAGCAATTATTGGGATATTTCAACTCTTAGAACAGAATTATTAAATCTCCAGTGTTTTCTTCTTTTCCATGTTTATGTAGCCTACCTCAACTGCCAATCATGTGCTTTCCACATTCTTGTCCTGAGGCCTCTTCTTGGTACACTGTGAAAAAAATAAAAATAAATAAATAAATTACAAAAACTCAAGGCAAAAGGATCCCTTAAGATTTTTGGGTCAAATTCAAAATCTCAGTTTTTGAACAACTAATATTTTTTGTTCACCTAATTTGACGTTCATAAGTCTAAAAACTTTAAATTTTAAGTTTTACTGAATGTAATATACTGTACTAAATTTACAATACACTAACATAAATATACATGAATTATTTATGTTACAGTTGTATTCACAGTTTCAATCTCTGTTGTTGCTGCGGTTTCTTTGGAAATAAATATTCCTGAGGATAAATGTTAAATTTAGTATATTAAGTTTTTATTATTATCTATAATAATACTTTCTCTGAACAGTGGATAGTAAGTTGGCTGTAAGATGAGTTTAAAAAAATTACAGTGAGCAAAACTTAAAACTCAAAATTCTTGAGGGATCCTGTTGCCTTGAGTTTTTGCAACTTTTTTTTTTTTTTTTTTTTTTTTTTTACAGTGTATAGTGACCTTGTTTTCTCTAGCCTGTTTTTCTGTATCCTGTCAGATGGATGAATTAATGACATAAATGCATAATTTGAATGGGAAGGAGGCACCAGCTATAAATGAACATGATGTTTGTTTTTTTTTGTTTTTTTTTTTTGATTTTTTACTTGTTGACCATTTGCTCCAAAAAACTAAATATCAAGCCCTGCACAAAGACATACACAGACAGACAATCACTCACTCTCACATTCATCCACCAGGGGCCATTTACAATCATCAGTTCACCTAACACATGCATGTTTTTGCACGGTTGGAGTAAGACAGAAAAAACGTTTTACATTTTGAAAAATTTTGAAAAAATTAGATGTGCATAGAAATGTAAGGCATTTATCTCAAGTAAAAGTACTCAACAATATACTAATCCTCCAGCTAGGTACTCCTGACCAGGATCCTAATTCAAGATCTGGGGAAGGGTCCCCCACTGCTCCTGATCGGTTGCTCTAGCGGCATTGAAGGATGGGTCAAATGCAGATGGCAATATTCCCTACAGGGACAATAAAGTCTATCTTACCTTACTTCAATTGCAACTGCTAGTACAACAACCACCACAAAAGCTGCTCCAACCAGGGATACTATTACTATAATGACTACTTCTGTTTCTTTCCCTAAAAACATACTGAAGAAAAATATGTTTTAGGAAATCTAAACAGAAAGTACATTTTCTTTAATAAATATATACAAGGAACCGAGTTTCTTTCCACCTCTGCTTTATAAATGTACTGTCAGAAGACCACTGTCACTCAGCACAACGTCCTATTAAATATTTGTATTTACATGTTATTTGTGTAAAATACATGTTACCAAACTGATCCCTTTCAACAACTTGAGCTTATTAATATGCAGATACTTATATTCCTAAGCTCATGTTCCCGTTGGTTCATTCAGTTCTGTGTTTGCTGCAGGGACAAGTCCTGTGTGTACTGCACTGACTGTAGAACCTTTAAACAAACGCTCCTCTGTACAAACAGCCTGTCACCCCTCTGGCCTCAAAGCCCATTATGTTCCTGAAGTGAGCGAGGAAAGCTGTGGGATACAGAGGAATTCAACCTGCGGGAATCCAAACTATATGAGGAAATACCTTTACAATGACAAAAATGCAATGTTTTGTACAATATATGTGGCTAAAGGGTGAATTAGTCACTTTAGATTGCCCTAGAGTGAATGAATGTGAAAGTAAAACCAGCTACACAGGGTCACAAGCCAGTGTACTCTTTGTGCCAGTCCCACGCCTGGACAAATGCAGAGGGATGCATCAGGAAGAGCATGGTGATGTGCCCCACCTCATGCTCAAAGCAGATAAGATAGACTCCGCTCCCTCAATCATTTGGATTTATAGACAATCAATAAATAGTTTTTGTACATTATAGGCAAATAATTGTTTAATCAGACTTAGTAAGACTTAAAATTGGCTTGGTTTGACATTGATGTGAAGGGAAGGGATTCCAGACCCATTTTATTTAGCGAAAATCAAATGGTATAGCTGCTCACGCTACGGAGATAAAGCTGTAAAAAACAGACTTGGTTTCTCCTTATATTATTTAAGCCTATTCATGTAGCACTTCTTTTCATTTGCACCTAATAGTACATCCATTTGTGTGACTGATAAGAAAAAAGTGCTTTCCTCTCTGACCACTGACCTCTGAGGAGCGATGGATGTCGACGCCGATGATGTGAGAGAACAAAAATCAATGCTTATAAAGGGGAAAACCTAGCCAGTGAATTACACCAGTCTATCACATTCAGTCACTCCAGAAACAATGAAAACCTGACTGCTTCAAACCAAACGGATCGACCATTGTAACCAATCATGCGTGAGGAAAAAACGTGCTTGTACGAATTTCTAGCCTCACTAGTCGCTCCTCCAATTGGATTTGTAGCTTTTTCCTCTTCATCTTGGTGATAAAAATGTGATACGACAGGGGATATCCATTTCCTAAGCCAAATAAGATGTGTATTCGCTGAAATGAAATCAGTGTGATGGCTCTATAGCTTGGGCCTAAACGGATGATTTGTTGCCCGGTTGGAGATGGAGGATGTTCCAGCCTCGTTCTGTCACTGCGCTGTGTTTTATGTCTCTAACATCAGAAAAACACATAGAGCAGGGTTTGCGCTGGGTTTAATTGAGAGTAGAAAGTGAAGGGAGGTTATTTCACAAGCCTTACATTTAGAAAAAGGGTGCAGAACAAGGTTGACAGGGGTTTGCAGGCGGCTGGAGATTGTCCCAGAAACGATGGCACACCCTGGACAGTGGCCACTTATTCGAAAGGATGACAGAGACACAGACAGACAACCATTCAATCTCACATTCATACACTAGGGGCAGTTTAGAGTCATCATTTCACCTAACACATGCATGTCTTTGGAGTGTGGGGGGAAGCTGAAAAAACAACACAGTAACGCTCCTTGTTGAATAGGGTTAGCGCTAACTCTCTACCGCACTCTGCCACTGTGCACCCCTTAGTTGGAACATATTTGTCCATATTCAATTTTGTATAATTTGTGTGTGTCTATCCTGCAAAATAGTAGCCTGACGAGCCAGACTAACTCTTTTTCTACTCTGTACAAAGCAGTTAGTCTGGTACTTCATGTTTTGAGTTTAATTTCTATGGGCAGAACAGTCACAGGTGGACTAACCAATCAGAGAAATGAAGAGCGGGACATAAGCAGTGCACCTGTATCCAAAACATGCTTATGAAGAATTGTTGCTGGTTTTGCCATAAAATACCAGCATATGCTGCAAGAAGAAAAGCAGAAGTAAAGAGTTCCATTAAGTTTGTTTGAATGTGGTTGTTACGTGGAATGTCCACATTACTGTTGTTAAAATAGCAAGAAGACGAAGAAGAAAAAACAGAGAGGACTGAACAACAATGTGTGCTACAACAGAATCAATAGGTGATGAAGGAAAGCACTAAACACTGTTAATCAGGTCAGAGAAGTTATAACATTCAATTAGGTATAGGCTGGTGCGTCGTGGTTAATTTTGGTAAAAGATTATCTTCCAGATTTGTAAGACGTGCAGCAGATAAACAGCTGTGATAGACCAGTTCCAAATTGACTGAGGAGGAATTGTTCGCTATGGTTTAGGAACCAGAATGTCCTGAGAAAGTAGGCGGGGCTGGCTGGCAAAATAAATAAAAGAAGACATCCTCAAAGATCTAACTAAGTAGAATTTTACAAAGTGAATTTGTATCTAACCCATGTCCATTGGGGTTGTTCATAGACAAAAGTATGTCCCCGCAGCAGCTTTGTAGTCAAGTCCCGGCCCCTCAGTCCTCAGTGTTCGAGTCCACATGGGACTAGTCCGAGTCATCAGCTCTTACAGTGCAAGTCCAAGTCATCAATGTGCAAGTCCAAGTCATTAAAATAAAGTTTGACTTATGATCACCTGAAAGTGAGTCCAAGTCTCAAGTCCAAGTCACGAGTCCAGACCATTTACGCGGGGCCTAAGAAAAGTCTTAATTGTGCAAGAATGGAGCCTGTAAAACACGAACAGAGAGTCCCAGTCATCAGCATGAACCTTGGGGGCAGCCACGAGTCACTGCCCCTCAGAAACTCACGAGTTAAGTGCCAAGTCATCAGCTTTATGTCCGAGTTGCGTCACAAGTCCTGAAAATCAGTCCAACAACTGGGCTCAAAAACAAACAAACAAACAAACAATTATTATGAAGGGAGCTGAGTTGGTTCAAAATGAATGGATAACTGACTTGTAGATGTGATCATGTGATATGGAGGACTCGAGTCCCATCACTGGCCTCATTTTTAGGACTCTTGACTTGACACTGACCTAGGACTGATGACTCGCGACTTGACTCGGACTCGTCAAGCCTGAGGGGCAAACAACTCGTAAGTCGACTCGAGGTTCAAGCTAAAGACTTGTACTCGGACTTGACTTTAAAAATTTGGGGGGAATTGGACTTGGACTTGCACACTAAGGACTTGAGAGTGACTTGGACTCAAGAAAAGGTGATTTGACTACAATTAATAGTGATTAATAGTGTCAAAAATATTATTACTAGCAGAAATATGAGAATCCTTTATTTGTCCAACAATGGGTTAAATGCATTCTTTATTCTATGTCAGAATTTACTTTTCTCTAACTCTTTTAATATTCATTATTTTTTATATAAATGTTTCTTCTTCACTCTCACATTTAACCACTATTGGCATTTCAGAGTCACCATTTTACCTAAAACCTAATACTTAAATTCAAAATCCTGGTTAAATAGGGACAGAAAAAATTACTGGTTATGATTTCTGACACACAGTAGTTGATAC
Organism: Bostrychus sinensis; assembly: GCA_020698575.1. Taxonomy (NCBI): domain Eukaryota; kingdom Metazoa; phylum Chordata; class Actinopteri; order Gobiiformes; family Eleotridae; genus Bostrychus; species Bostrychus sinensis. Next base: position 8,648,657 of record CM036247.1, read on the forward strand.
TTTCTTTCAAGGTTAAATCTGTTCAGATAATTACTGTTTGATTAACACCCACCAATAGTAATGTTTTTAATCAGCCTCTTGCTATTTCTTAATTTCCCCAAATAGATTCGGCACAGCTTTTTCCTTTGGCTCAAGTAAGTTTTATGTCTTTGATTGCATATTGTGGACCCTCCCTTGCACATACTTATGCCTTCATATACTCACTTCTGCAACACACTTATTTGACATCTTGTATATGCATCTTGTAACTCTTTCTCTTAAATGCTTTAGTGCTTGTATCTCCCTGCCATTGGGTTCAGCCAGAAGTTTAATATTGATTTTTTATCTAGCAACTACTTTTTTACAATGGACTCTTGCGACTTTTTTGTTTTAAAAGCCAACCAGCAGCACACTTCCACGACCTGCCGTAGCTAATATTTATTCCTTAAAACTCCACACTTTAAACTTCTTCTGAATCCGGCTTGAATAACAAAGCGCTCGAACGGTGCAGCTACATGAGGTGAGGGCGCTGCTGGATCCCTGTAGCGTTATGCTAATGCTGTCCCAGTGCACAAACTGCTCCCCTTCACCCCATGTCTCCTGTCTCGCTGTTTTGACTTTTTGATTTATTTTGCATTACATGTGCTATTGAGTTTTTCAGGACATGCCGCTTCTCCACTTCCATCTCCCAACATTTTTATCAGTGTAAAACTTCCATAAATGTGGATATTTTTGGATAACACTAGTAATCCTATATAAAACTACTTAAAAATAGCTTAAAAAATGTGTTGTGACTAAATAAAAATGTTTAAAAAGTCCAGTTTTAGTGGTCATGTTCTTAATTTAGTCACAGTTTAGCGTCTGTGTTAAATTTTGATTTTTACTTGTGAATACAGGGACTTACATTTTTGTTTTAAGTGAATTAAACTTACTGTGTAAGAATAGCAGGCCCTGCTATAAAACATTGCAATTTTCAACATAGTTATCGAATACGCATGTTTTTTCATATCATGCAGCCCTGGCTTAAAAGAAAAAAGTGCAAGTAAGCAAGTAAAAAATGCCTTAAATGTCTAAACCTCAGAATCCTTCTACCCATATATTCACTATAGAAATATGACTTTATTAGGGTTGCACGATATGGTAAAAACATGTGATAATCAATAACTGTGTTAAAAATTGCCTACTTTTCTGACATTGTATGTTAAATTCACCTAAAACAATAATACATGAGATATTTGATTACATTCCAGCTACACCTTAAGTGTTTTTCTACCACACAGAGACATACAGTACCTGGAGACATGGAAGAAAATGAATCTTACATCCAGGGTTGATTTCAGACTTATACAGTTTTAGGGGTGTTTAGCATCTTGATCTGGGAAGGCAAAAATATGAGTGACAGTGGTATTGGATCAAACCATTTGTTAAACGGGGGTGTTTTTTCTTTTGTTAAAGTAAGTCTATTTGGCTTTCATCATTATATTCTGTCAATAAAGTTGACATTATCATTTCAAATACACCACTTTAGTGTCAAAATATTTTTTTCAAGCTTGTCTCTTTTTTAGGGGTGCTGGAATTAAATTTAGGGGTGCTCCCTAAAAAGGGTCTAGCCTTGCCTTTGCTTACATCTCACTGTAGTTCTGAGTTAAACATTAGATTGCTCTGCAATACCTGATCAGTTCTTATATAGTTGGCATATTTAAAAACATGTAGTTACTGTTCTTGCTGTGAACCACAGAGTGTGACTGAGGAGTGAATAATAATGCTCCAAATTGTCAAAAGACTTTGAATGATTAGAAAAGTGCTGTATAAGACTAATACATTATTACGTTTGAATGTGTGTGGTTGTAGCTTGATACTACTGTCTGTCCTGTAAATAAAATCCTTTTGACAAGTTGATAAAAACATTTTTTAATTTAAAAATATTACATGGGTAAACAAGTTAATGTATGAGCAAATTAACAGCTTTTACACAGTAAATAGCAAAAAGCATTTTTAAGTAAACTATAAACTTTATTGTAGGTAAGATACAGGTAATAAAGAATATAAAACAGCTACATTTAACGAATCAAACATGTTAGAAACATTTCTCACATCTTTATTTCTCATTGATTGGCACAATTCATTTACTTTAGCTTTTGGTAACTGATTTGAGTGGCACTTTAAAACTTTAAAACGATGGCATTGAGTGCTCTCTTTTATCACCAGCTGACTCTGCTGAAGCTTGTTGTGTTGTTCTTAATTCTTATAAATCTACCTCATTGTGTTGCGATATTAGTCACAGTAAAATCCCGGTTAGCACATGTTACACAAACCTTATGCTCCGCGTGTTTGAGCTGCTGCTGCCCTCATTTAAAAATAAATAGAAAGATGCTGATTAGGCTGAATATTCTTGAATTTGATTCTAAAACCAGCAAAATCCTCGCCATGATTGTTATGAAAAGCTGTCGTGGCTCTAATTGTATCACATCCTCTGATTGGTTAACTCTGCATCCCTTACTCCCGCCCTCTGAAATCTCTTTGTAATGGAGCGTTACCAGACGAGTTCTCTGTATAGAATAGACAGAGAACTCGTCTTACTTGCGAGGCTAGTGAGCATGAGCTTTTAGTGGTCTCTGAGCCACAGCAGCTTTTAACCTGACACTCTGCTGCTACAGGAAACAGCCGTAATGTAACGTGAACATTTACACAAAAAATGGGAACAAATGGAGGAAGACAGTTCTCAGTCAGTGGTTGTGGTTCGGGTCCCACTGGTGGTACACAGGCTTCTTCTGGTGGTACTCACAAGTCTAAAGAGCCAGTTTTATCGCTGCTCTGTTTGGAGATTAGATTTTAAGTTTAGACCACTGCTTCTTGGATTTGTCTTTGATGAGTTCTGGTTTAGTCTCAGTTTAGTCCTGGTTTAGTCCTCGTTTAGCCTCGCTTTAGACCTGGTTTAGCCCTAGTTTAGCCTTTGTTTAGACCTGGTTTAGTCCCAGTTTGGACCCAGTTCAGCATGGGTCTGATCTATTCCCTGGTCACAGAGAGGCCCGTCCATCGTCCACAAAGCCGAGAGCGGCCGGGATCGGGGGGTCCGAGTCTGTGGACTTCACTGAATTATTTCTCTTCTCTGGGCTCTTCTCCACAAAGCAGTGCAGAGTGCTGTAGTGCTGGTCCTTGGTGCGGTACTTGTACAGTGCGGATATCTGCTCCCAGTCCTGGCTCGACTGGGGTCTGAAGCTTCTCTAGAGACGTCCTGTTGAAGAAGCTCTTGACGTTCCTCTCAGCGAGCTCCCGGGCGTGTGAGGCCACGTGGGTTTCCAGCACAGAGCTCTCCTCCTGGGTGTACCTCCTCCAGAACTTCAGCTGGAGGTAGCTGACCGGAGAGCAGCAGCGGGCCACACACGTCATCAGGAGGTGGAACACGATGATGGAGGCGATGAGCAGCCAACCCACCACCTGCAACAGCAGCAATAGACACACATTTGGGTTAAAGAGTGCGAAACATCCAAGGCAGCACGGAGGCATTTCCCCATAGGTCACAATAAACTATACCTTAACCTTCCCCTTAATCTTAAGAAAAAGATGGGACACTGTGAAATGTAAATACAACTCAAATCCCAGAAATGTTGGGACATTTTTTAAAATTTGAAAAAAATAAAAACTAACTACCATTAGAGATGTGGCTTTTGAAGGTCTTCCTCTTCTTTAGCCTGTAGGACATGGTGTCCGTGATTTCCAAAAAGAATGTCAAATTTGGACTCGTCTGGACACTGTCCCTGCTGAAATCTGAGCTATGGGACAGATGTGGGACTGTTGTAACTCGACCAGTCCGATCCCTTTGCACACAGTCTGGACCTAGTTCTGTCATTTTGTTGGACAATAACAATAAAAACACCTGATTAAAACCCTGCGTTGTTCAGGTTTAAGCTTTAAAGTACCAGGACACGCTGTGTGTTGACGGGCTTTGAGAGAGGCGCCGCTGCGCTCCCAGTGAGTATAGGGCTTAATGCTGCATTCACACTGGACGCGTTTGAGGCATCTGGGGTGTCTGGTTTACATGTTAAATCTATGTAAATGCGCGTTTAGATGTCCTACGGCGCGAATCAAGCATCCAGCATGGCGCGAATCGGGTTTTGACACGCGAATATTGTCAACGCAAATCGAGCGTCTGACGCTCTCGACGCTCGAGTTGAAAAATCTGAACTTTGGCGAATATTCGCCGCGCGTTAACCGATCAGGATCTAGCTCCTGCAGTGACGTGGGAGGACGTAGGAAGTGGAGATCCATCAAAACAATCACAGTGGACTTATCAAGACTGTCACTGTGAACCTGGAGCTATAAGCTACAGCTTACAGCAGCTCTTCTACTTTTATAAAGACAGCAGTCAAAAAGATAGTAACAAGACATAGAGGGGACCTTAACTTTAGTGTGTGCTGAGCTGAGCTCGTTGGATTAGCAGTTACTGCACTCTCCAAAACAACAGGCAAAAACAGTCTGTGTACTGACTGCTAGCCTAGCCTATAACCCACTAAAATCACTAGAGACTGCTATTAAACAAGAAAAAACTCCTCCATATCTCAGCTCATGCTGCTGGTGTTGAGTGCTTAAATACAGCAGTAGTGTCCTGGGGACATGTCCCTGCACCAACACGGGACACAGGTGAGCAAACCGGCATGGCTTCAGTTGGATTTAGTCCTGAAAGAGCGGCCATTACCCTGGCACAACAGACTCCTCCCATGACGCGAATTTGTGTCTGAACACATTTGTTTTGACACGTGAACAGAGTGAAATGGACGCGCGAATACAGCAGTCTGACTTCAAAATGTTCAAGCGTCCAACTAGACACGTCTGACACGAATTTGATGCCTCAAACACGTCCGGTGTGAACGCAGCATAACAGTTTTGTGCCGGTGGGGCAGTACATGGGTCCGGGTCCGGATGGGATGGCATCTGGGTCTACATTCGGATCGCGGTCCACATAGAGTGCATTACAGTAGTCTATGCGGGAACTAACAAATGTATGGATAGCTTTCTCCAGGTCACAAGTGGCTCAAGAAGGGTTTAACCTTTGCTAGGAGGTGAAGCTGAAAGAAGCTTGCTCTGACCACTGAATCTATTTGCTTATCAAATTTTAGACTGCTGTCTAATTTCACCCCCAAATTTTTCACAATGAGGTAAAAGTGGGGGGTCAAAGCAACAAGACCAGGAGCTGAAACACTGGGCAGGTTGGACATGCCAAACACAATGTTTTGTCGCTGTGCTGGTTTGTCCTCATTCAAACTTCTAGGACAGCCACAATTTAATGTCATCTAAACATCTGTTGATTGATTCAAGACAGTCAGAAGAATTAGGTACAACTGGCAGATAGATTTGTAAATGATCTGCATACAGATAAAAGGACACATTGAGATTTGAAATAATTGCACCTAAAGGCAGCATGTACAAAGAAAAATATAACAAGGCCCAAAATGGATCCCTGTGGCACATCAGAGGTCAAAGGGGCTGATGAGAAGGCGAGGTCATCAATCATAACAGTGAAACTCCTATCTGTTAAATAAAACCTAAACCACTGCAGCACAGGGCCCTGAAGGCCGACCTGTTGGCCCAGACATGTCAGGAGGACTGAATGGGCCACGGTGTCAAACACTGCAGTAAGGTCCAACATTACTAGCAGCACAGGCTTTTTTGCATCAAGTGACAAGAGAGAGAATGTCATTCTCTACTTTCACCAGATTCAGTGCTGTGTTGTGTTCTGAAGCCAGACTGGAATTTTTCAAAGATATGATTGTTTTCCAGAGAAGAATGTAACTGAATGAATTCCAAAACCTTGGATAGGAAAGACACATGGGACACAGGCGAAAAAAATTTGACAGAGCAGACACCAGGTTTTTTTAAGAAGAGGCCTGACCACAGCGTGCTTAAATACAGTTGGTACAGAACCTGAGCTGAGGCAGTTGTTTATGAACGAGAGGAGACAAGGCCCCACTGTGTTAAAAATCTACTTAAGGTCTATCTTACACAAATTTTTACTTGTGCTTTAAACCTTGCAGGTAATAAGTAGTACCTGTGGCAGTATGAGGCAATCGAGAAGAACTGAGAACCCTGGGGGGCCAATAAAAACTGGTCTGCGGGTCACATTTGGCTCCTGGGCTATAGTTTGAACATCCCTGCGTTAGACGTTTTTGGAGATAAAGTCAGATTTTCCAGAGTGAGATGGTTTACAAGCACAGAGGAGGGATAGTGAATATATGGGTAGAAGGATGAGGCTGAGGTTAGAGCTGGAGGCCTAGAGGAAGACCAAAGGACACCTCTGAAGAGAACAGACCTGAGGAAAAGAAAAAGGTATCAAACAGTAAACAGTATCGTAAACATAAGACCCTAAAGTGAACTCTCCACAGACCTGTGACTCTGCCTTGATTGTCAGCAGCACAGCCTCCCTCACGTCTTTGGAAACAGCGCCATCTTTTCCGCAGGGAAACGCGGGAAGCGCCTTCAAACAATCCGCCTCCTGCTGCTGACCTTTGCACAGATGATTATTGAACAAGGTCACGCTGGTCCCCGTCATGGCGCACTCAATAAATTTCCCGTTCAAAAGAGCCACTGCGATCCACGTGCTGGGGGCCACGAGAGCCACCATACTGATCTGAAAGAGGGCATTGACAAAATAACGCACTCTGTTACAACTTCGGCACACTCTGTCTCTGCGCCGGCACAACCCGGTCAACAGTTTCCACATCTTCTTTGACAGGATGAAGCCCAGGATGAGCAGGGCCAGAGCAGGGACCAGCAGGAAGACCATACCGTAGATGAAGTTGACCTCATTACAGGGGCAACTGAAGACCACAGCGGAGAAGATCTGCTCCCCTCCGGCCGTGAGCAGAGCCACAAGCCCGAATCCAAGGTTGAATTGCTCATTGGCGATGTTGAGAACTGTCCTAAACTTATCCATGTCGCACTGCTGCGGACAGAGACAGCAAAGAGTGGTGTAGCTTTTGGTTTCAGTATTAAAGGCTAAAGTTTTTGCCATAAAGTTTAATATTTAACCTCTGCAATTAAGAAGCTTACCTCTGCTGTTGGACTTATGAACACTAGATAACCCAGCTGCTACTCTCACTTGTCACTTTATTATGATCACTTTATTCACCTGTTCTTTGCGCTGTTTACATATTGCATTATAATAATCATACTGTATCTGGTTCCTGTTCATTTTCCTCTGTATAGTCATAGTCCGCGTTTAGATTTTATACTCTTTATATTATCTTGTGAATACACATAATTTGAAACACATTGTTTTGTTCATATCTGTATATTCAGTACATTTAGATAAGTCAATTTATAGTATATTTTATTTAACTTTTTAAAAATGTTTCCTGCATGTTTATTATTACTATAATTGTATTGTATAACTTGTACTTATTATGCACAGGCCAGGCACGGCAGACGAGGGCCTATTGTTTTTAATAGCGTACAAAAAATAAACTGCAAATTTGACCCCCTGAACATTAATGAAAAGTCAATTTTATTTGATCTAAAATTCAAGGTTGGCGAAAAATAGTACGTATTTAAAGTCTGTGAGAAGAAATACTGAAAAATGGCTTAATGGCGACCCCTGAAATTGGGAAAATACATGGCGCCTATCGGAGCTGATCATAAACCTTTTTCACCTTAGAGATATTAACCTTGATCGAAACATAGAACATGTCAGGACAAGCAAAAAATTATATTATGGCCCCACCCTAAACACAACAAGAAGTTGGCAATATTGGGCGGAAACTGGGAAGTGCAAAATTGTAACTGTCTCACTGTGGCCTGTTGTTGTGCCATGACTCATGCACCATAGAGACTGAAACTATTATAAATGAATATATATGTTCACATTTATTAGTTGCCTCTTTTTAAACCCAGTTAATTGTCTTTAAAATGTCATATATGTATGTACGTTATAATGCACTGTAAATTGTACTTTTGCCAGCAGGGCACTTGACTTTTATACATTCAAGAGCATTCCTCACTAATAAAACCTGATTAATAAAAAAAAATTATAGAAAAATTACTCAGTGGTGACAACACAGAATGAACACTTCTTTCTTTCTTCTTCAACTGCATTGCTGATCGTTCAATCAGAAAAGAGACCACAGTTTTGATTTAGACTGCAGTTCCGTTTTCAAACCAGTACGAGTACATGCTGCTCAGAGTACCTTTAAAGAATCTTTATAAAAGTATAGTATAGCCTATAGCCATTGTTATGCATCAAAATCTGATGTAATTATTGGACATTTGTATTTTCAGATTATCCAAAGCAGATTAGTAATGTGGTGAGCATGACAACATTTTCAGTTCAGAGTTTTTTGTATTCATGATAAATATTTGCATGGTTTTAATTTAAAGGTCCACTATTCTGCTAAATCAATGTTTTTTCAGCTTTTAACCATGTTATATGTTTGCACCTCAAAAACAAACCTGGAGTAGTTTTTTCATTCATATGTTTGAGTAATCCTGTATGCTGAGACTGTCCCTTCTCAAGAGCTAAAAACGCTCGGTCTCACAGCTCTACGTAGACAATTGAAACAAGGAAGTGCTCTTGCGCATTTCATACACCGTCACCAGACATATTCTGATCATTTCAACGCTTAATTTGCCGTTACTATGAAGCAGTCAACTCATTTATTTATTATTTATTAGCGTGACGTTGCTAATAGCTGATAAAAAGTATTTTATTCTCTGTCCAGTCCCCAAAGTTGCCAGCAGGAGGCGCCAGACACCTAACTCAAGCATTCTCTGCAAAGTCAAAGTTAGAGCTCCTCAAAAGCAGATTTCCTTACATATACATTATTTTAAGTTATAAAATGTGAAATACTAATGCAAACGTTTCCAAAACAACTTCAAAAATCATTAGCCTTAACTCCAAATAATAACTTTGTGAATATTCCTCCACAGAAATCTAGACCAAACTACTCTGCTGTATATTTTTAAACTTCTCTCTTCGCTTAATGCCATGTGCAGACTGCTTGGCCCCTCCCTCTCCCTGTACTGCAGCTCTAATCCAGCTCAGGTCTCTGTGCCTGTCACGCTCCTCTCCGGGATTGGCACTTTAATTAACTTCATATCTGTGTGTGGGGCTGCAGCAGATACTGTCCCCCTGTGCACCACTGCTACATCCACTGCTGCATGTGCGGGAGCCTTCAGTCACGTCTGGTAGATACTACACAGACATACGAGGAGGAGGAGGAGGAGGAGGAGGAGGAGGAGGAGGAGGAGGTGCTGGGTTAGTTAGTAGCTGCCTGAATGCAAACCTAGAAAGTATGGAAGAGCTGGTGTTCAGAAGTTGGGCTCCAGGAAATAAATTATCTATAGGTTGTTGGAGTAAGCCTCACCCGTACAGCTGCTATAGGCAAACTAAGCAGCTGTATAGGGCCCCACAGACAGAGCTGTCAAAATAGTGTAGGCAAAGGTAGCTAAGGTAGGGCCCAGAGCTGAAGGGGGCCCCCCAGTAACAGTGATTTACTTGTACAATAGTGAGCAAACTGTTTAAACAAACCGCTGAAGTGACGCTGCCTCGCAATTCTTCTAAAACCATAAATTGTACTCAGCTTATATCATTTGTGTTCTAAAATGCATCAGAATAATCAGAAAATACATACATTTAGTTCATATTTTCATGGAGAAGGAGGACCCCCCAGACCCCCTGCCTTATATTGCCCCACCTACTCACCTGTCTGTTGTGCGCACTAAGCCACAATTCAGAATACGAAGGCAAAATGGAGAACAAAATAGGTCCTAAGACCGAACTCTGTGGCACACCGTTTTTGACCTCAAGAGCAGCAGATCAAATGCTATGTTGCCATGTTTTTGGTTTGTGGTGGGATTTACAAAAAATGGAGCCTGTATACGGCCTTAGTTGTACCTCTTGCCTTGGGCCCCTATAATGTCTAAATACGGCTCTTCCCACAGACATTGGGGGCCCCCCATTATTATTTGCTGGGTAGATTGATTTTCTATTTGATGAATATTCTGATTATAATATTCTGTTTCTATTGCCAGTCATTTTTGAGAGGGTCTATCTGAAAGTAGGGGCCACTTCAGTCTGTGTATATATTCTTCCCATTTACCTGGGCCCCCCTTGCTGAGTTTGCAAATTAAAAATGTCTCAAAGCATTCATCCCCATAGAAAAATAGTCAGTGTTTCAAATAAATTAAAATATTATATTGTAAAATTTAATTGGTCTCAAAAATAACTGAGAGGCTTGGCCCCCAAACTTAGCCTGATTAGAGCCCGAAAAGTTCAGGCCGGCAAGTAATTTTTACATCTACATCATTTCTGCTTTGGTCACAGTTCAACTATTTTATTACACTTAAATTCTTTTTTTTTTTTTTTTACTAAAAATATGTTTGCTCATCTACTACTACTACTCTATCATATTTATTAAATGCTATATGAAGTCAAATAAAGTTGTTATAATCCCCTTTTCAATGCAAGATACTTAAAGGGAATATCTTTTATTTATCTTTTTAAACCAATATTGGGCACCTCTAGAAAATTGTGCAATACTGTTAGTCATTATGTGACTAAAAGAGAACGTTTACAATAATCCCTTTACTGGTGTCATAAAGAAACAGGCGAAGAGACCTGCAGAGGGCAAAAGAGTGCAGCTCTGTTGTGGTCTTTTGGGCAGAAACAGGAAAAAAAAAAAGCAGTCTTCTTCCTTCAACAGTTTGTATGGGGCCATTGTTCTACAAAATGAAAAATGTCTGTGAGGAATCAGTGGAAACAGAGTTGTGCACTGTGTTTTTTAGAAAAATGAATGAGAGCAGACTGGATGTAGAGAGCTTGTTGATTGGTCAGTGCTTCCTGAAGTGGGTGGGGACTTATGGGAGAGGTGGAGGCTTGTGGAACTGAGCGTTCTGAGGCCTCAGAAACTCAGTCCCAGAGAATACAGGATGTCTAAAACATGCGTAAATGAAAAAAAACAAAAAACAAAACACAACTCCAGGTATGTTTTAGATGAGGGAACAACATTATAACATGGTAGAAAGCTCAGAAAAGTAAATTTAGCATAATATATTCCCTTTAACAAAGTGTTATCACTCCTAATGTATTTGAAAAAAACACCATGCATATGTTATGTATGTAAATATTTACTGTTTTTTTAATCTCTAAACAGGGCCAGAAACAAAGATAAAGAATGTACCAAATCATTTTACCATCTATAACTTTACACATTATGACTTTAATGCATTAACAGCACCACTACAAAACCACATCTCTCCTGACATTTCTGACCTCATACCAACTTAAAACAAACAAATACAACAAAAACTCTGTCCAAGTCTTTAATTAGCAGATCAGGCTAATTACTTGTAGCTAATGAGCTTTCTACAGGGCTGCACTTTGATTACACTGTTTCCTTCCTGAAGTACAGCCATGTTTCTAACCTCTTTCATACATTCTCAGTGCCTCCGGAGAAAACCTGCTGATCTCAGTCCAGTCCCATGTTTGAAATGTACGCGCTTTGGTCCAGGTTTTACTGATAGCTCTATAAAAACAACATGAAAACCCAAACCTTGGCCGTGACGGTGATCAGTACTCAGGAGCAGGATCAATATCTCTTAGCAACATCATGTAATTACCATCGATAGGTTCTTGGGCTCATTGGCAGAGTGCTGAGAAAACTGCGCAGGTAACTGAAGCTGAGTAATCTGGTGAAAATGACAGATCTGTATAAAACTGGAGAATAGTCAAAATGTGGCTGTATTGAACTCGTCTGCCATGATTAATTTTAGCCAAGAATAGCAATGACTCATGAGGTATCTGAACAGTTTTTGTAAATGTGTATCAGGGCTTGACATTAACTTTTTTGTTTACTAACCAATGTTAAAATGTTGATTTATGTATAGTATATAAGACAATCATCTAAAAACTGAAACATGCACACAAATTCAGGAAAAACCCACAAATTTGGAAAGACACGCACAAATTTGAAAAAAGTGCACACAAATCCGGAAACACACACAAATTTGAAAACACAGTGTGCCAACTAGGTAAACCCATGAATGTAGGTTTTATTTTATTTTATTTGCGCCATTTTAGTTGATGCTGTTGTGTTTGAGTTTGTGTGCCTGTTTCCAAATTTGTGTGCGCATTTTTAAATTTGTATTTGAATTTGTGTGTGTGTTTCCATATTTGTGTGTTTCCAAATTTGTGTGCGTGTTTCCGTAGTTGTGTTTCTGTGTGTTTAATACACTTAATATTAACACTAAATAGTATTTTAACTGAAAATGAAATGTTAAACTTACTTGGTATTTCTTTGTCAATTTTCTAATGAAAAGCTAGTTTTACTTAATTACATAAGATTACTAACTTTATGTAACTTTTCTATTAAGATAACTGGGATAAAATGAGGCAATCACTTTTGTTTTTTCAGGTAAACCTAACTAATCGATGTTTACAGAGCTTAAAGGATTACTCAAACGTGTAAACAAAGCAAAATACTGCTCCAGGTCTGTTTTTGAGGCGCAAACAACATCATAACATGGTTAAGGTATAAAAAAAGTTGATTTAGCATAACCTAGAATATATGTGCTGTGCATGTGCTCACAACCATAGGGTTTACAATCAGTGGCTGTATAAAAAAATGGTTTAAAGGTTTTAATATTTTGGTTCATTCATATTTAAAGCAAAGTTTGATGAAAAAAATGCACACTACAACAATACAGACACTTCCCACATACTTATTTGCAAAAAGTAAATTAAAACCGTGACAAAGTGAGGCTTCAGTGACACGACAATCGTTTATATATCACCGAAATGAACTGAAAGCAGATAAAAACTCTTCATTGTCTTCAGTTCATATTATTAGATGAAGTCCCATGGGTCTGCCTTGAAGAGGTGCGAGTTAACCTCCCTTTTAGGTCAACATTCATTATAAATACCTTTTCTTTCACTTTTTTCAAAGCCCGAGTGCTTTCTGAACGGGAACAGAGCGATCCACCGGACAGAGAGGAGTTAGAGCAACGGTAATTAAACCGCACAGCGTCCTAATTAAATATTGTGCAGTTTAATTAGGAAACTTATCAGCGCGGCTAAATCCTGTCTTTACAGATGTTCCACGGCGGCGGCCATTTTGTCCGATGGGCGGCAGGGGAGGAGGGGGGCGAGTCCGGGGGAGAAAGAGCTGGTCATTCACCGCTCAAATGTAATTTCCTTCTATTGTCCGCAATAGTCGTTTTCATTATTGCCAATAGAAATGATGAGGCAGTTAGCAGACAGGTGGTTCCTCGGGCTGCAGTCGTATTGAGGAGGAGGAGGAGGGAGATAAAATGGTGGAGGAGGTCCATAAGAGTCAGGGAGGATGGAAATGTTCATATAACAATTAACAGAGGACATCGTGTGAGATAGAGAGGAGTGAGTGGTGAGGGATGAATGGTAAAATGATTATTGCAAGCTTAACTACTGACATAATGACTTAGGTCTATGGGAGTGGTTCTTAACCTTATTGGTTTTGTGTACCCCTACGGTCTGATTTAGTCCTGGTTTGGTTTAAGTTTAATCCTGGTTTTAAGGCATGGTTTAGTCCTGGTTTAAACTTAGTTTAGTCCGCGTTTATTCCTGGTTTATTTCTGGTTTTAGGTCTGGTTTAGTTCTAGTTTCAGACCTGGTTTAGTTTTGGTTTATTTCTGGTTTTAGGCTTGTGTTAATTCAAGTTTTAGACCTGATTTAGTCCTGGTTTGGACCCCGGCTTAGTCCTGGTTTGGTCTAAGTTTAGTCCTGTTTTAAGCATGGTTTACTCCTGGTTTGACCTGATTTATAATTGGTTTATTTCTGGTTTTAGGCCTGGTTTAGTTCAAGTTTTAGACCTGATTTAGTCCTGGTTTGAGCCTAGTTTAGTCCTGGTTATAAGCATGGTTTAGTCCTGTTTGAGCTGGTTTATTCCTGGTTTATTTCTGGTTTTAGGCCTGGTTTAGTTCTAGTTTTAAACCTGTTTTTTTCCTGATTTATTTTTGGTTTTAGGCTTGATTTAGTTCTAGTTTTAGATCTGGTTTAGTCCTGGTTTATTTCTGGTTTAGTCTTGGTTTAGTCCCTGCTTTGTCCTTCGCTATAGTCCTGGGTTAGTCCTGATTTAGGTTTATTTTGGTCTTGGAAAGCCAAATATATAAAGGTCCTATAAATGATCAAATAACTCCACGTACCCCCTGCAAAGTGATCACGTACCCCTAGGGGACCCGTACCCCTCGTTGGGAAACACTGGTCTAGAGTACCCTAATACTAACAATAACAACAATGTAAAGCTGTGGTACTCCTCTTTTTTTTTTTAGCTCTACGTTTCTGTTGGGATTGTACCTTTCTGTTAAGTGGGAACCCAACAAGTAACAACTCTAAAATTTGACAATACAATCATGATAACAATCGCTCTGGCAGCAACACCCAGAACTGACAATACTCCGACGTCAGACCAAGGGTTTTTCAAAATTCTGATATGTGTTTATTAACCAGCTTTATATTCAGAAACTTCTTAATAACTTTATACATCTACGTCAGATTGTGCAGCCTAGTAACTTCCATTATGAAAGACCCATCCAACCCATGGCTGTCTCAGATGAAAAATTCCTAATCATGGGAAAAATTGTCATTCGTAGTTCAAAAACGACGGTTGTACATCTTACAGCGGGACGGGGGACAAAGATCACAGATAGAGCCGTCTTGCGCCCAAAGACGAGCTGTCAGAGATTTTGAAGGATTCATTGCAGAGTGTGTCAGTCTCTCTCTGCTCTTATGATCTCTGTCAGACATGTGACCAAACTGTGACCAGATGTCCCAACACATACACTATATTTCCAAACTTTTGGCTCAGATATAGTGTATCTGTAAAAAATATGTCCCAGTTTTCACCAAACCATGAACCAACTGAAAAGCCATCAGAAAACTTCAATCATTTTTATCTTTTAAGACTTTTGTCACAAAATGTATTTACAGTGTGATTATTTTTATTAATAAATTGACATACTATTCCAATCTTTCGCACTAGTGTCATGTAATTTGAATGACATGATAGAAAATTGCATGATTTCAGAAGCTTTTTCTTACTTGGCAAGTTCAAATGCACCATGATTTGTGGAAAAAAATGTGACCAAACCTACGATCTTAGACGTGTGACCAATAGAAAAACACCAGCGCATCGTCATAGTAACAACAACTGTGCTAGACTAGAAATCTAGACGCATCCTAGCGGCAGAAAATATTTTTTGCCTAGCGGGTTGCTCTAGTAACACAGCATAGGGGCCAATCTTGGCTCCGTCCAGGGCTTTGTCGGACCAATCACAGCGCTCTAGTCTGTGTAGCGGGTGTGTAGCGAGACGAGTGGGCGGGGCTTACACGATGACGACAGGGCTGGGTGCAGAGCAGAACAACTACGATGGCTGTGGCTAACGAACAGCGGTCGTTTGAATCGGCCTTGACATCAATTTTGGAAGAGTTAGATTTGTTTTTTTCTTTTAAAGTGGAGCAGAAAGAAGAACTCAAATCATTCATTAAAGAAGGATGTATTTGCGGTTTTGCCTGACCGGCTATGGCAAAAGTCTAATATACCAGCTGGCTCCGCTGGTAGCTAAAAAAGCTCACCTTGCTCCAGTTGCTGTGATTGGTCAGAGCGCTGGCTGATTACATGCAGAAGCAGTTTGAATGACATCCTTTTGATTCCACCTCTAGGCTTGAGCTCTGTCTATGGACCGTCCCCAGACTTTACCTTTAATGTTATAGTCTGGCTTGTCAGGCTACAACTGTGCCTTTCACAGCTACGAAGCTAACCACTTTTGATTTATTTTACTTTTCGATACATAAACGCTGCTCAACAAGCGTTAGTTTACAAATCTACTCTCTCCACATTTTAAGACTACAAAAATTGCATCGCATTTCCAGCAAATATCTGTATTTTTTACTCATCTTTAACGTGTAATGTAAATTAGTTTATATTTGATACTTTTGCTGCTTTATCTGACACAGCTGAGTTTTGAATTTTCTGCAGTCAACATTTCCTTCTATCCCCTAAAGTTCCCTAAAGTATGAGATGGGCACTTAATTTGCTGTGGTTCTTAAAGCCTCCTTCTAACTAGTTTGAAAACTTTGCGTGCGCGTCTTGGAGCGGGGATTTGGCTCTTCTGTCCACTTAGAGCCAAAGCCCTAAACTCCGGCAGTAAGTGCTCGGCCCCCGGTCCCTGTAGGAGAGATTAAAACTCCCCCGTCCTCGCTGTCCATTATAATGTGCAAATAAAGGTATTCACAAGCTTAATGGCAGAACGAATAAAAATAGACGGGAATTAAAGCTTCAATGAAGAAGTAATTTCTCAAATATATGTCTATTTGCATTATCCATAAGTAACTATAATGAATTAGACAAAACATACATTTATATTAAAGATGTAAAGTCAGCAAATGCATGTTAAATTAATTTTTGATTGTCAGACACAAATCCCCAAACACACACAGCTATATACTTTGTTAATAGTGTTATTTTGAAGGAGCTAATTTAAATTCAGAATGGGCAGAAGTAGACGGTGGCTTCGGTCTGTCAGTGTGTAGGAAGTAAATGAATGCAAATGAGATAATCACGGTCCAAAAGTCAAGTTTGTGCAAAAATCCTCGAGTGCTCGGAGGTGTCTGACAAACGCAGACGTACCTGGATCAGTGGAGCAGACATGAGCGAGGTTACCCCGGAGAAATGAAGTATGCAAACAGTGGATAATGGATATATCAAGTTAGATCAACGTTGACAGGTTTTTGTTTTGTTTTTTTAAGTCTGGATGGTTATTTCTTTGTTAACATCTACAACACATAATGAAGGAATCAGACATAACATTACACTATGACCACCTGACTATTACCGTATTTTCTGGACTATAAGCCACACTTTTTTTCATAGTCTGGCTAGGGGTGTGACGTATACTCAGGTACGACTTATATATTAAAATATTTCAGGTGTTGGTTAGAGGGCGCTCTAGGCTTGTGTACCAGCATCTGCTGCACCTGTACCACTGACAATTTAAAATGTAAACATTACCGCTAACGACTTAGGCTAAAAAGACAACTGAGAAAGAGCGGAATAATTGGAAATGGAACTGATGCTGAGTCTGACGACAGCCACACAGAGGAGGAAGCGGCGCTTCGTCTACCTCCGGAGTTGGTGGAGTTGTTCAGAAGCGACACCGAGGATGAAGAATTTAAAGGATTTAGTGATTAGGAGTGAGATGGTGAGTTTGGTGAACTTGTTATATTATGTTCTTTATGCTATAGTTATGTGAATAACTGTTAATATATTACGTTAACATACGAGACACCTATTCAGTTCGTTGTTTATGCTTCATGTAGCTGAATAACCATCAATGTGTTACGTTAGCAAACCACACACCTATTCAGCTGTTGTTCTCTATTCTGTTATTACTATAATTTGCTTTTCAAGATGAAATTTCCCCCAAAAAATGTGACTTATAGTCCAGTGCGACTTATATACGTTTTCTTCATTATGCATTTTTTGGCTAGAGCGACTTATAGTCCGGAAAATATGGTATTAACTTTTCTAAAATCACGTTATTGCGCAATTCATTTTCTTGCTATAAAAAATGTTATAAATTCTTTTATATTGTACTCATTTCATTATCTACCTCTGACCTACCTACTGATATGAAATATTAATACATTTCTTATAATTTTACCCCTTAATTGGCAGATTTTTTTGTGATGCTGCTGCCCTGATGACTTATTTTCAAAATAATAAATGCAAAAAAAAATTTATTTTTTTTTTGTGATGAATTATTAGAGCCTGGGGTAGGTCAACAATTAGCAGCTACATAAATTTTTATGCATTATTAGTTTTTTTGTAGCATCAAATACTCACATTCAGATCGTTCTGTGCCATCATCACATAAACCTGGCATTTAAGGGGTTAAAATCATTTAAAGAATGGTATCAGTAGTTAGCACAGATGTGGGAGAACAAGAATATATCAATTAAAGTAGAATATAAAAAGTGACTAACTTTTTTTACATCAACAAAATGAAGTAAGCATTTTACACGCTCAACAGTATGAACCTCAGTATTTGTGTATATAGGGTATCACATAATAAGACGCTATCTAACCAAAAATCATGGCATTTGCATGAACACAGGCAAAATTATCAAAAGACAAAACATGAAAAGTGCATAAAACAGTACCAGAGGGTTCAAATTTTATGCTTTTTAATGCTTTTAAGGCCTTAATTTACACCAAATCAATTTAATGACTTTAAATGCCTCACGGGAACCCTGTGGACACTGCACTACTACACTAATTCTCCATCATATTATTAAAGCCTACAAGTTTCACTCACCTGCCACATGTTAGCAGCTGGGTCAGAGAAAGGCCGCTTGAAGACACGGCACATTTTGAAGGCATCGGAGTAAACTTCAGTGATATTGTTCAACACGACCAGGACGGCAGCCAGCGGATACACACAGGAAAACAGGCTGACGTATCAACTCCAGGCAGTCGTCAAAGGTATTAAAAAAGTATTAAATTATAAAGCACAGAATCAGTACAGCCGTTTATTCAGTTTGCATTGAGAAAATCAGTTTCGGGTTACTTATTTTTGAACAATGCCAGAAGTAATCCTACTGAAAAATCAAATTTAGCCAAAAGAGCGTCCTTAAAGCCATTGCAGCTTAAATACTGCCCGAGGAAACTCTGCAGATGCTAAAAATACTTCTGAACTAGGAAAACTATTCTCTATATGATGCATTTATTTGGCCGGTGTGTGACTCTACATACTTTGCTTATGTATGCAGATTAGCCATGTGCGAAAGACTGTTAATTATATTATACTTGGTCTTTAGAGACAGAGAAAGCATTCATGTTCACTGTGTATGTGGGCCAGAATTATCAAAGGTTTGCGTGCACGCTAACTGAATAAAATGCGCTAAAATTGGAGCAAACCCAGGCACAGTTGAGATTTGGTGTCTTACAGGAGCAGAGCGAACGCAATGCAGATTTTGCTCCTGTGACCAAATGAATCTGTAAACTGAGGCGTTCTTCCCAGAGTGCGCAAAATGGAAGGCGGAGAAAATGCAAATTCATTCATTTACCGCCCGCAATATTATTTATCAAGGCTCACCATGACTTTGCGTGCAAAAATAGCGTATAAATTTAGCACGTTGGAGAAGGACGTGCTAATCTTTTGCACAGATATTTTCTGCTGTGATTCGTGTGAGACGAAGGAGAAGAAATGAAGAAATTCGTAGGGTTAGAGAGTTTGCCACGCGTGCAGATCTATTTGCCATGACGGAGGAAAAAATTATTCACCAGCACTTTCAGCTATTCTTAGTTAAATTTTTGCTTCCGTTTGTGTTCCACTTCCATGATGCAAAACAATACACGCAATGATGTCGTTTAAATAGCTCCGCCCCATCTGTTTGCACTGTCACCGGCCACGCAGTTTGTCTTAGTAATTCACGCGCAACACGCCCATTAATAGCGGCCGCATATTTTCTCACTGCACTCGCAGTTTAGCACCCGTCTAAGTAAATATGGCCCTGTGTGTTCACTGGTAGTGCATACTGCTGCAGCTTTGGTTTTGCTCTGTGTGGGCACCTAATTAATGAACATAATCTCTGAAAGCATTTGACAGGTTTGTCTTTGTACTCAGCGTGTTTGGTCTCATATGTGCATATTACACAATGAGGTTTTTGTACATTCGTATCATCTATGTAAGTAAATCAATACTTAACATAGTCTGTGTCAAATTTTTTGCTTTAGCATCTTCCTGTCATCAGTGTGTGTTTTATTTTTCAGTGTTTGAGCCACCTGTAGAGCTGCTTCAGAGGCCTGCGACTGTCCTCTCTGTTAGGCTGAAGTATATAAAAGCTTTTAACGTTCAGCCGCTTGTCCTTTGTTCCCTGGAGGCTGCGGTCACTGCGGTGCGTCAGAAATCCCGATAGGTCACCTCTGTAGAGCCGGCCCTCCACAGATCCACCTCAGTGCCCCGTCTGAGGATTAAAAGGGGGCTTCTTTGCTTTCTATCCTTCAAAGACGAGCCGTGGACAGAGTAACCTTCCTCTGTTTTTCACACAGAGACCTTTAATAACTGTCCATTGTGGGTTATTAAGTCAATAGGTTTATGCTTAGTGAATAAATGTATACGTAATTAGCTACCAGTGAGTATTATAAACAAATGCAATGCTATTTAAAAAAAAACTATATGCAAGAGATACAAAAACAGCTACTTTGTCCAAAGTCAAAGAAGAAATCTATAAAACAAAATATGGATTTAGCTTTAGATATCAGTTGCGTAACATCTTACTTATACCTTAAATTTAGTTCTAAGTTCAGCATTAAGTCATGAGTCAATTTGGCTATAATCAACCTTTTATTTATCTTCAACAGCTGGACCCTATCCCAGATGCTTTGGGCTTTAGGTGGGGTAAACCCTGGACAATGGCCAGCTGGACACATACAAGGGGGTCTGAAAAATTCAGGCTGACTATAATGCAATCAGCAAATTTGACCAAATGTAATTTATTTTTCGAATTCTTGTGGTATAAAAGCTCTTACCTGGTGTGTCAAAAAGTGAACTGAAACTTCAACATACCAAGTTTGTTGTGAAGAATGTTCTCTACTACAGGATTAGTTATCTGATTAAAAGTTAACACCACAGCACCAAATTTAATTAATATTCACAAAACGCCTCCAGTACTTTTTTTTTTTCCAAAGCCCTGAATTATTATTATTATTTATAAATTGTGGGTTTATCTTAAAGGAAACAATGCACTTAGTTTAATAAAAGGTTGAATTTAATACATGCCAAATTTTACTCCTGTTTTCCCACCCTTGTACACACCGACAACCATTCACTTTCACATAAATTCAATAGAGACAGTTTACATTCACCCATTCACCTTTATATATTTGTGTCTTTGGCCGGTGGTCTACAGTATTTATGGTATATCATGAGGTAATATTAATTACTAATTACTAATATTTACAACATATAAATGCATGGACTAACTGTATTGGTGTATGATAATTGTTGCCCCATAAATGCCCTAAACCAGTGGTTCTCAACTGGTGGGTCAGGACCCAAAAGTGGGTCACAGAACTGTTTTCAGTGGGTCGCGGGCCTTTGCCAGGGGCAAAAAAAGTTAAATTTTTGAAAATATATAATCGATTTACACTCCTTAACAGTAGGTGGCAGTGTGGGAAACCCAACAAGAGAAAAAAAAATGTTACACCTATTACACTGGTCTACAGCAAAATGCTTCCGGAACAAAAGTAGTGAAATTTTTCTTGGATTAGGTCTCTAATAAAGAAAAAGTAAGTCAGAAGTGCAGATTGGCTATAGTTTCCAAGAAACAGTATTGGGTCAAAATAGGAAATTTATGCAAAATAAGGCAAAAACAGTAGTTTATCAGAAGGTACAGTGTCTACAAGCAACCAGTTCTATCTGAAAGCTGCACATTCAATACATTCATTTTAATATGTCTAGAGTTTTGACATAAAATGTTTTGTTTTTATTTGCAGAAATCTCTCTTGGAAGTGGACAAAATGCATGCATGTAGAGAAATTAAATATTTTCAAAATATAAATATTATTTTTAAGCAAAAATGCCTAAATCTATTGTATAAACAGATGTGATTTTGATGTGAAACAATATCATTAAATATCTTGAATACATTAGCTAACCAGCACAGTTATCATTTGATTTTCAGTTCATCTTATCAAAATAAATGAGATTTAGCCACTTTTATCTCAGAAGCAGATGGAGTCCAAAAACTTGTAAACCAGTGTAATTGAAGTACTGTGGCCCTGAGGTGCAATATCAAATTTTTTTGTCCACTAGAAAAATAAAAGCAATGGTAGCGTAAAAATCTATCCTTAAAAAGAAACCCATCCCTTCCTTAAATTTAAAAAGGAATACACGAAAAATTAAAATACATGTCTATATTAAAAAAGGAGCATCATCAAAATAGTTTTTGTCCACTGAAAAAATAAAAGCAGATGATTTTTAAATGTGTTGCCTCAAAAAAGACACCCACCTGTAAAAACGAAAGAGATTCCATTAAAATAAAGCCCCAAATTTAAAAAGCTTGTTTAAAAAAAACTAAGTCATCAAAATAAAATAAACCTGCCCAAACAAAAACAGCACCTCAGAATAAAATAATAATCTTTTTATTGTTTTCAAGGTGGGTTTGTTTTTGAGGCAGCACTTTTAAAAATTCCTCTTCTTTTATTTTTCTAAAGGCCAAAAACAATTGTTGATGTTTCACCTCAGGGCCACCGTACTGAAGTGAGTGCTGCTTAATTTTCCTCAATATCGCTTCCATTTGGGCTGTGGTTTGTCAATTTGGGTGACAAACTACCAAAAGTCAGACCAGTTCAGAAACACCGCCCTAAACATTTGTGCAAAAAAAAGTGTGCTTCTCCACCAGTAGTGCTCCGTCATACAACACGTGTATCTCATATATGCTTCTGAAATCTTTCACAAGTGCCACCTCAGAAAATATTTGGCTTTCATAATACAATATTCATACAGGACTGAACCAGGTCAAAACCAGAGAAAGTCAGAAGTAGCCCAGAAGAAAACCAGGATCAAATCAGGCTAAGACTAAACCAACATTGAAGCAGAACTCAGCAATTCGTTCAATTTCGGAATTTTATATATTACTAATATCAAACTCAACTGAAATTTCAGTCATCAAAATGGATGCTTACCATATTTTCCGCACTATAAGGCACATCGCATTATAAGGCGCACCTTCAATTAGTGGCCTATTTTAAAACTGTTTTCATATATTGGGCGCACCGCATTATAAGGCACATCCACTAGATGGCGCTGCGCTAAAGGGAATGTCAATAAAACAGTCAGATAAGTCAGTCAGTTAAACTTTATTAATAGAATACAAACCAGCGTTCTTACAACTCCCACGTTGAAAACAATGTATTTCCAACTCCATTTGTCACAGTTCAAAGCTACATGAACAGCGTTCGAGCGCTCAGTTTTCTGTCCCCTCAATGTCGCAACTCTTCTACTGAGATGGAGCAAAAGCCGCGCCTCCTTGTTCTTTTGCGGCAGGATCCATAAACACGCCTATGGCACACATGAACAGCTGGGACTGGAATTCCCCTTTATCGTTTTTACCACTGTCACTTCAGCGACGCCCCCTGAATACGGTAGCCATAATTAACCAACATTGATCCATATATAAGGCGCATTGGATTATAAGATGCACTGTCGGTTTTTGAGAAAATTAAAAGGCTTTTAGGTGCGCCTTATAGTGCGGAAAATACGGTAATCCATTTAATTTGTCACTAAAAGAGTAGTACTGTCACAGTTCTTATAAGGACCCAAAAACAGAGCACAGCAGGTGAGTCTCCATAAAGGGTTTAATGCAAGAATGAATTCTGAGGTAAGTTGTAGTAATCTTGATGAAGAGGGGCTGGCAGAGGAGCAGGCGTGCAGATACAAAGACAGAGGAACGAAACCAGGAGCAGGCAGGCAGATGGCACCTGGACACCGGAAAAGGTAAGTTCAAAAACTACAAAAATACAAAGACAAAGTTGAGCCAACTGTTCACTAACTGGTGATTTAGCAACAACGAACTGGCGAGGAGTGAGTGAAGAGCCAGGCTTCTTGTACTGCAGTGATGAAGGTTGGATTGGAAACAGGTCACACCCACATCACGCTCAGGTAAGGTGGAGACACAAACATACAGAAGGGAGGGGAAAACAAAAAGACAGATTTACAAAAGACGTACATGCTTCTTGTTTTTGTTGGTTTTTGTATGTCAATTAAAAAGTAATTACATTCATGTGGCAAAAAAGCACTATCGTAAATACTCACAAGTCCTACTGACTCCTGTGTGACCTCCTTGCTCGGCTTTACTTTCGTTTTCTCCTCCGCGTATTTCTGCCATTTGGCCGCCCTGAAATGACAGCACAGAGACACCAAGGTGGAAATGCAAGATGCTTTATTCACCCCACAACTCATTTAACCATCATACTGACTCCAGAACAGTTTATTTAAGAAGAATAAGTTACTGAGTTCCTTTTTAAACCAGATCAAAACAAAGACAAATCAAGGATGAATTAAGAAATAAAACAGGAATACACTGAGAACCACTTATATAGAGGTTTAAAAGTCTATCCGTTCCACAGAGATGCATTCAAATAATATTTTGATATAATTATACACTAATGAATAAAAGTTTGGGTGTCTCATTTCAATGCACCTTCACTTGAATGAGTCATGTCCTGACCAAAGCAACAGAACAAAAAACTCCCATTACCCTCCACATTGTTGCATCTTCAGCAGTGATTTGTGTTGCCAGTGTCTGACGAGGCTTATATTTAACAAAGTCAATGTATTTTTGATGTTGAACAAAGAATCAAAGGCTGGCGGTGAAAAAAGCGTCTCCACTTTTCAAAGACATGAGGCTTTTGAAGTAAAAATGTGTATTAGCGTAATCACTTAGTCTTTACACTGACAATATACAGCGTCTGCAAAGAGTTGTTTTCCTCATAATTAACTGCAATCATCTTCATTGTTCGCTGTTGTAAAGTGATCTGTTAACAGCTCAGATTCAAAGAGGGGTTTCAAAAAGAAAAAAACACGCAAAAAAGACGCAGAGAGATGGAAATCTAACCAACAAACTATACACTAATTATCTTTTATTTTGCTGCAGTTTTGACAAAAGACACAAATATTCAAATGTGATTTTCAAAGATAAAGTATTCAGGATTTTCCAGGAGATATTTGCAAACAAACCTGTCAACACATAAGTCTAGAGTTTAAATTATAACACTGAGACAAGTTACAGATCTCTAAAACTTGTGTGAGGCTTTTTAAATCGTATGCAGGGTATGTTATGAAGCAGGTTACTGAGGCCTTAAGCGTACATATGTATACAGCACTTACAAAAATTAGTCTGCAAAATGAAAAGCACTACAAAGGGACAAACAACAAAAGGAGAGGAATGTGTTGAGTTTGAATCTGTAATTGTTCACTGCGCCCATATAAAAATGCTAAAATCTTCTCTGCCATTGCCAAACATTATCTTCTGCTGTTGACTCGCTCAGGCTGGTGACGAGCAGGAGGTGCCAGGCTGTGGTGGCTGTGCACGGCTCTTCCACACTCGACTCCTGTTTGTTAAGTTAATAAATTATAAAATTGCCAACATGTCTTGTTTTCTTCCCACTTTGGCAAAATGTTTCATGGGCACAACATACTCAGCTCTGCTCATCCCACAGATGCATGTTCCTTATAATCAGGCTTTGTTACAACAAAGAAATAATCAGTTACTTTATGTGCCAAGTTTACATTTACATACATTTAAAGTCACTATATTATGCAAAATTGACTTTTCTGATCATCTAAAACAAGCCTAGAGTTGTGTTTTGTTTCATTCACACTTACACAATCCGCCATTTTCTGGCACGGCCGTTCTGAGTCCTCAAAACGCTCAGTTCCACAAACTCCAGGAAGCACTGACCAATCAAGAAGCCCTCTACATCCAATCTGCTCTCATTCATTTATCCAAAAAATGGGGTACGGTTCTGTTTCCACTGATTCCTCATAGGCAGTTTTCATTTTGTAGTAAAATGGCATCACACAAAAAGTTTAAGGAAGTGAAGTCCTCTTTTTCTTTCACTATGTTCAAGAGGCTCTGCTGCTCTCCTCTCTTTCTTTCAGGCACCAGTAGAGTACTTTTTTACTACTACTAATTATGATTATTTTCTTTTAGGCAGATAATATTTTTAAAGGTTTTAAAACACACAATGCTTTTCTAGAGGCGACCAAAATTTACTTTTCGGAGCTTTCTATTATGTTTTAATGTTGTTCCTACATCAAAAACCTGGAGTTGTGTTTTTGTTTCATTCACGCATTTTTGAGTAATCCTCTATTTATTAACGCTGACTTCCTGAAAGGACAGAAATGGCTCGTTTCACCGTTGTCTGCCATTTCCCCCTGACCACGCCCCTCCCCTGACCACGCCCCTCCCCTCTGACCACGCCCCTCCCCCTCTCAGCCCAGTCCTGTTCAGCTCACACCTCCTCTGCAGCAACCAAACAAACCCACCGCAGACTGCAGCAGTACATGCTGCGAGCCTGAAGGGGCGTGACAGCAGCTGGGCACGAGGAGGGAGGGCTCTTAAAGTGACAGGAACCTAATCTAAACGTTTCTCACAAAGTCAAATAAAGAGTTTTTTTCAAATAAGTTTTTTTCAATAATTATTGCTTTTTCTGACCAACAAAATGTAAAATGAATTAGGTATTAGAACTGATTTAGGTGTCCTAAATTAATTTAAAAGACACCAAAAAACCAACAACAACAAATAAATAAATAAATAAATAAATAAATAAGTAAATAAATAAATAAATAATAATAATAATAATAATAATAATAATAATAATAATAATATGGCCCCTTTAAGATAAGAATAAAAGCAGAATATATAACCTTTAATTTTTTTTTCTTTTTTCTTTTTAATCCTGTATTTATTACCGCTGACCTCTGGGCGCGAGGAGGGAGGGCTCTTAAAGTGACAGAGACCTAATCTAAGCGTTTCTCACAGAGTCAAATAATGAGTTTTTTCAATTCAATTCAATTGAATCTGACCAACAAAATGTAAGATGCTGATTTAGAGGTGGCCTAAATTAATTTAAAAGACACACACACAAAAAAACAACAACAACAACATATGTCCCCTTTAAAATAAGAATAAAAGCAGAATATATGCCCTTTAATTTTAAACCTTAATCACAGCGGTATATCCTCACTTCTCTTGCTCTGTCGAAGTGCCTTTGGGCAAGATAGTTAACCTCACTTTGTCTCCTGTGTCTGTGTACATTGCTGTGTGAATAGGCGCTTGATATATAAGCATTTCGAGCATGGCGGTAGAAAAGCTCTATATCATTTTTACTTTTATATGACAAACTTAATGACTCATAATAACCATTTAAAATCTGAATTTAAACCAAAACCATGTCTGTTCTTATAACGACAAATGTAGCTATGTTTGGGAGACGCTGGCACAGAGGCTATATGTCAAACGCTGTCTGTTTTTTAATATTTGTCGGAGATGAAAGACGTTAGTTTAATGTTAACCTTTGTGTTCGGCCAGAGTAACCTTTAAGAGCTGTATCTGCATCATTCTCTCATCTGCAGCCACAGACCTCTACACCACAATGACATTTGAAGGAATAAGTGCAGTAATAATGGGCTCTGTCTATTTTCCAGCCTGGGCACACTACTCAATGCTTTTCTCATTTCAGTTTGTTTGATTTTCTTTAAAAGAGGTCAGCACATTTCATATTATGCTTTTTTTTCAAATGCATTGCTTTAAAATGACTTGTGATTGCCAATGGGAAATAGTCTCAGGGCTGTTTCACTCCATCATGCTCCAGAGCCCAGCCTTTCAGATCTACAGGAGTATATGTTATTCAGCTGCTTACTGTCATTATACCATCAAGCCCGTCTTAAAATAAAAAAAAAAGTATTAAATATAAGGGAATTTACTGTCAGAAAGTGAATGGCTTGCAATGTGCAACACACAACAAACATCAACTAGCTCTAAAAGATAAGAAAAGAAAGAAGGAATTTGGTGGAGGAATCTATTTAGATTCTTTATCACACCACAAATCTTTAAAAAACACAAGGGCAAAAGCAGTTTTGTTGGAAGCAGTGTGGGCACACAAATACCAACTTTTCACAATTTCTGTACAAAATTACAGCCTTTCTGGGACAGTGTCTTTAAAACAATTGTTACCTGGAGATGTGACTGAAAAAGGAGGGCAGGTGTCTCTTTAAAATATTAATAATCGCCTGCAAAAACCATCACAAGGAGTTGGCTTACAGTGACCCTCCTCAGTTGGACCTGTGGCAAGAAACTGTGTGTGCATAAGAAGTTCCTTTATAACAAGCTCAAGTCAATCAGAGCAGCGCAGACTACTACTCTTTATGTTCTTAAGAAGCTGTAATATAGATGAACAGTATCACTACCAAACTGGCAATCAAGAGAAAACATGATCTCATTTTAACGAGAAAGTTATTATGTTATAATGAGAAAATGTTGTGGTTTAAATAAGAAAGTTATCTTGTTTTAATATTATCACATTTTAACGAGAAAAAGATCTTTTCTCTTATTAACGAGAAACACTACCAATATTTTTTCTTCCACTTTGGCAGTTCAGCGCTTCCGTATTACTTCGCTGTCCTAACAGACAACAGTCTTTCCTGATGTCATCCATTTGATCATCTTTCAAGATTTCGCTCTTCTTATAAACTGTAGGAGCCCCTCTTTTAATATATATTACAGATACAGCTCTCTTGATCGAACGTTAGCACAGAAAACGTCCAAACTTACTTAAAAAGCTCCATGTTGCTCCAGTTTAACGTTGCCATGAGAATGTGGGTTGTACTTCCGGGTCATGTCTTTCTCGTAGTTTTCTTCTTTATACTTTCTATTGCAGAAAAACAGTAATCACTTTGAAGTAGGACCTATAGAGACATTCTGTTAATAAAGTTTAAATACAGATGTAAAATGGACCGTTAAAAGACAATTTGGATTACTATTATGATCATTAGGGAAAAATACAGGAGGTCATTTTCGGGGGAATTTTTATTTTACAAATCACAGACATGGCAGACTCGCACAGGATTTGCAGATGACCTCCGCAATTATTACAAATTACTGGATGACCCTAGGTAATACTAATCCCGTGTGAATAAGGCTTAGGAGTAACAAATAATTTAGGAAAGAATTAAAAAGTGCAATGAAGCCTCAGATCAGTGGTTCCCAACTTTTTGTGACTCGATGATACGATTGTGATACGATGAGTACGCCTGCATTCATCTGTGTTGATTATTCTTCAGAAAGTGGCCATAGAAAACATCAGCATTTTATTAATACTTCATTTACTGTAAAATCAAATTCTCCTGCGTTTGTTTTACTTTTAAACAAAAATTTGAGGTAAAAAAATAATTTGCCTGCCTTAAAATGGTCAAAGCGCTTTTACATCAAGAACCATTCACCCGTTCACATTTACAAGCACTCACACATTCATACACCAGTGTGCGCAGACACTGGAGGCAGAGCTAGGTTAAGTGTCTTGCCCATGGACACAATAACAGTAGGGAGTGGGGTTTGAACCACCAACTTCCTGG
Source organism: Bostrychus sinensis (assembly GCA_020698575.1). Classification (NCBI taxonomy): domain Eukaryota; kingdom Metazoa; phylum Chordata; class Actinopteri; order Gobiiformes; family Eleotridae; genus Bostrychus; species Bostrychus sinensis. Next base: position 8,677,799 of record CM036247.1, read on the forward strand.
TTAGTGGACAAGCGGCAAGCTACCCAATAACAAAAATTAAACTATAGCAATATAAACTCCTACTTATTTTACATATACATATATTTTATGTTCAAGAAAAAATACTACAAAATACAAAAAAAATATATATATTTTGAGTAACTCCCTTTGAAATAAGCTATTAACAACAAACAACAAACAACAAAATGTAATATTCAAATAATTTTAGCAGTCAATGACACTTTTTTATAGCTGTGAAATAATTCTAAGTACCCCCTGCAAACTGTTTGCGTACACCTGGGGGTCCCTGCACCTGTGGTTGGGAAACACTGCCCTAGATAACATGGAATAATACTAACTTATTTACATAGGGTAGCTCTGCTTTAAGAGCAAATTAAAGTACTACAGACAAGTCAACAGGAAAACAAACATACCGTTAGCCTCATAGCATAGCCGCCTAAGTCATTTTTGAAGACCTGTATACTATATTTCTTTAAATACTTTGTTATTCTTTATATTTACCTTTTTGTAAAATAAACCTTATAATTTTTTGCACATATTCACCAGTTTTCTAGTTTTTCTGTCCCCTTCACCACATTGTTCGTGCCCAAACAACCCCTAGGCCAGCCTGGGCGCGTAACATGGCCAAATTGTGATTATTGTCTCACTCTACTCTCCAAACACTGCTGTAGCATGTGTGAAAATGTGGACGTGTTATCTTGATGAGTTTGTGAGGTGATTTTTGTAAGTGGACATGTCTGCCCTGAACTTTGAAATATTACAGAAGTCCTGATTTTGGCCTGACACACCCACTTTTTTTTTTTAAACCTTATCTGACAAACTAAAAAAAAAACAACTCCAAATTTTGCACACATGCTACTGGTGATATACACATGAACCACACCAAGTTTGAAAAAAATCATTTCAAAGTGGCCAAGTGTTGATTTTACATGGAATAACCCTGTTTTCCAAAAAAACTACGACTTAGGCCGGTGGTTCCCAACGAGGGGTCCGGGGCCCCCTGGGGGTCTGTGAAAGTACTGCAGAGGGGCCCCCAGAGGCTGTCTATATTAAGTACATAAAAAGAAATTGAGTTTGAAATGCACTGTAAAAAACAAAGCTGCAAAAACTCAAGGAAACAGGATCCCTCAAGATTTTTGAGTTTTGGTGGTCAACTCAAAATCTCAAGTTTTCAACAACTAATATTTTTTACTCACCAAATTTAATGTTTATACATCTATTAACTTGAAATTTTAAGTTTTACTCACTATCTTTATTTTTTCCAAGCTCATCTTGCAGCCAACTGACTCCACTGTTCAGAAAAAAGTATTATTGATAATAATAAAAACTAAATATACTACATTTAACAAAAGAATAACTTTTTCTGAACACTGTAAGTTGGCTGTAAGATGAGTAAATAAGTAATGATGGAGAGAAACTTAAAATTAGAAAGGTTTTTAGACGTATGAACATCAAATTAAGTGAAAGTGTGGAAAACCCCAAAAGTCTTGAGGGATCCTTTGCCTTGATTTATTGCATTTTTCAGCATTTTATTTTTTCTTACAGTGTATTTGTTTAAAAATATAACTTTAAAACACTTTTTAGCCAATAGTCAGTGTTTTTTGTAATGTTTTTTATAAAAATATATGGAGAAAAACATGAAAATAAAATTTGGGATTGAGGGAAGTTGTATTGTTGGGGGTCCGCGTGGATACTCCTGACTTTGGGAATGGCTCACTTAGGCAATTTTGCTATGAACTAATGATACAATAGTTTCGTTCTGCCGATATAAACTCTTGCTTATTGTAAACATTATAAAGCCCTTGGAGTTAAAATTATGTTGTCAACCAATGGACTCTTTGTGTGACAAGACAGAAAAGTAATTAAACAACTAAATATGGTCAAATGTAATTATACGTCTAAATGCTTGTATCTCAAGTATATTTTATTCTAAACTACCAACATTTTTACTAAAAGCATGTGCCACATCAATGGAAACCACTTTATTTCTGGAAAAAAATTGACATAAGACTTTTAAACTGTGCTTTCTGTGCATAAAGGATTGGGCAGAGTTGAAGTAATTTATGGTTTGGCTGAAAGTAGAGAAAGGTGAAGAGGCCACGCTTTTTAAAATGGCACTACAACAGGAATAAAGCAAGCAGCTGAGGTCAAAGGTCATGTTTGGGTCTTTTAAGTTGGCGTGATGGTATCTGGAAAATGTATGTCAACAAGCGTGCAAACTAACAAGTGAGTGGGCTGTGAGGAGAAAATACAGAGAGTATGCAGAGTACAAGAGCAGACATACAGATAAGCAGAGAGGCGCGTCTCTGGGCCAATCTTCACGCGTTCTACAAGTCTTTGAAAAGTTTTTTTTATTGATTTCTATGCAACACAGAAGTTTAAGTCAGATATTTCATGAGGAAAAAAGTGATATGTATGCATTGTGGCAGAGCTGAAGATGCTGAGGTTTCTTTGGGAGCAACGAGGATGAATAGGATTAGGAATGAGTCCATCAGAGGGACAGCTAATGTGAGATGTTTTGGAGAAGTCAATGAGGCCAAACTGAGATGGTTTGAACTTGAAAAGAGGACAGAGATAGTGAACATATGTAGAACATATGATAGAACATATGTGTAGAAACAGGGTATAAAGGACTATGCTCTGTTCAGCTTAAACACTCCCAAGAAACTCCAGGGCACAGCAGATTTACTTCCATGAAGTTTACTGAGAATCTTGTAAAACTGTAACACAGTACAAAAAACGTCTATATTATTATTGATCAAACCCAAAAAGTAGCGATGGCCACCTGACACTGAAACTCCGACACAAGCTTCAAAGTCAAAGCCGCATTCATCTTGACCCATGGCTTTGACGCTTGTTTTGGTTTGGGGAAAGTCACGTGACCAATGACGTTCGAAGCAGTAACTGGTTCGGTCCCGTCCATGAATCACGTAACTGGTTCTCGAGATGTACTCGATACAGCTTTGTAACGCGAGACTTTGCTACGCGGGATTCAGCAGGTTCGCTGGCGCCAAAAGCAGTATATAGCCACCCAAAATAAAGCCCAACTTGTGGGTTTGTTGTAGTAGGAGTGTGCCTTGTTGCTTTTGTTTGCTTATTGCCATGGAGACAGCTAGGAAGAGGTCGTTCTCCAGTGTGGGAGAGCTGATGAGTCCCAACTAATCCAATACATACACTGATACATTTTTTATTTATCAACTGACCAACCAATCAGTCTTTACCAAAAAATGTGTACCTCATTCATACATACCCTGGTTACACTCATCACATAATTAAGACATTGTTTTGATGTCTCCTATTTCACCACTAGATGTCACTGAAATGACACTTCGAGTGAATGAACCCATACTCGACACAACTGAAGAAGTGGTTCAATACTGATTCATTGCTTCATTTGCATATCACTACCGAAAAGTATCTAAACAAATAATGTAGCTTAGCCATCTTAGCTCTGCAGCTTATATGATAAAACACAGAAAGGCTAGTTACCAACAGTATCCTAAGCTAACTTAGCCTAGCACAAACTAATTAGCATTCTAAACGTCTCAATATTGTTACAGAAAACCAAAATTAAGTGATAGCCTAATACACACTGATAAATACTTACAGAAGATGCCTTAGGAAACAGGGAGAAAGAAAGGCGATCAACTTAGAAGCAGATGAAACAGAGCTCACACACGTCTGGAGCTAATCATAGTGATGTGTGTTCGAGCCTGCTGCTTGGCACAGTAGCGATCTTTTGAAGCAGAAGTGTTTCGAGACGACTCATTCGAGCCCTGCTTAAGATCGCGTGACCACAGCGAGCGAGGCCTCATTTCATTTTTTTTCATGTACTCCAATGGAACGCAGTTCTCACAGACAGCCAACAGATGTCACTACTCAGTCTGTATTAAATGCTTCGAGCAGTGTGTCATTCTTGAGCCATCTGTATCAAAGTGGTTCATTGCTTCATGAGGCCTCAAATTCACCATCACTAGCTAATCACCACATGGCAAAGTACTTCCTGTTTCCCATGATGCATTGGTACTGTTTACAAAAATACATAACCTACACTTAACTACTAAAACAAAGTAAAAACAAATTAAAGTGACATGACACAGGGCTTGACATTAGCACGAGCCAACCAGTCAAATGCGGTAGATTTCTATTTTGTCTGGTAACACACTGACTTCCACTTGCCACTTGGGCCGGGTTGGATTTAATCAAATTTAGGCCTGAATTTCTGTAGTTACGCTCAAGTGTTTCCATAATTGAAGATATAGTAATTCATCATAATTAGAGAGAAAGCAGCTTTACGTGAAATGTATTTACGTGTTTCAAACTAAACTTTACATTTCTTTCAGCTAAAATGTGGCTAGTGAAAACATTAACTGGCTTAGTCAGTTATTAAAAAGACTGGTCACAGCGGCCGGTGGCAGAAAAAGTTAATGTCAAGCCCTGGGTAGCTGGATTTATGGACATAGTGAAAGAAGTCATAAAGTTAGAAAAGGCCATAGGGGAAGGAAAAGAAGAAAGTTGTTCTAAACATCAACAATGGGCTGTCTCTGTGTCGCTCTGTGGCATTCATTTGTTCATTTAAGGGTAATTAGTTATGTGCTTTGATTTAGCAAGGTGCTTTTGAATTTAACCTTTAACATTAAGGAGCTCTCTTTGTCAGAGTTGTCAAAAGAATGGGCCCAGCAGCCGTAAAATGAGAGCTGCTGCTAAGAAAGACACTTGAAAAAAGGTCAAACAGGAAGTACAGTGCAAAATAAAAGCACTGCACAATGTATGTAATGTTTACTCCCACAGAGCAGAAAACAGCAAACAAAAGCCTTCTACTTTGAAAATCCAGGTCCACATGACTTTTTAAACCTTTTTGTTGTGATTGTGTAGTATACTTAAAATACTGCATATTAAAGAATAATTTTAATCATAACTTTCACGTCGCTGTACATCTCAATACTGTACAATTGTGTCGCTGCCATCAGCTTAAATTATTTTTAAACATTTGCTTTTCATTTTCCAATACAAACAGCCGCATTGTGTTACTGTTTAATAAGTACAATCCTCTGACTGAGCCAACACTGATTTATTAACACTTTTAATGTCTGTTAGCGTTACTCCTCCTGAAATAGGTTGACGTGACTTCTGAACCATTATTTCATCATTTTATTTGGTCCGAGTAGCTTCTTTATCACTCGCCGACCATCTCTGACTTTTCGTCTCAAATGAATCTTTAGAAAAAGTGTCACGTTGAAGACTTGAATGGGACTTCCACAGTGAGTCAGTCTGCTATCTCTAACGTGGCTGAACTAATTAAACTAATTGTATTCAAGTACATAAAAGAATTGACTTAGGCCAGCGCACTGAGGGCCACCGTAAAATAACAGCTCTTTGCAAAGTGTGAGAGGAAATCTAATGAGGACCACAGTGACCACAGCCTGGGCCAGTCCAAAGGCAGCTTATTCTCTGTGATCCAAGGTCTGTTTGAATATAAAACTCATTAGATCATATTTTAGTGCTCGACAGAGGTGTGCATAGCAACAGTGCAGAGTGAGCTGACAGGGTTTCTGCTGGGTCTTAAGAAGCCTAAAAAAGTCTTAAGTTTGCCAAGATGCAGAGTACTAGGTCTTAAATACACTATATTTCCAAAGGTATTCACTCATCCACCCAAATAACTGAATTGGGATTATGATGTGGGGTTGTTTTCAGGAGCTTAGTTCCAGTGAAAGGAACTCTGAATCCTTCAGCACCAAGAGATTTTGGACAGTTCCATGCTCCCAACTTTGTGGGAACAGTTTGGGGATGACCACTTCCTGTTCCAACATGAGGCCATCCACAAAACCTGATCACGTCAGACCCTGGAAGCTAAGCAGGGTAGGGCCTGGTCAGTACCTGGATGGGAGACTGCTGGGGAAATAGCAGGAAGCTGGAGTGAGGGGCTGTTGGTGCAGATGTGTGCAGCTGTGCTTCTGTCAGTCTACCCCAGGTTAAACTGTGGCTACAAAATGTAGCTTTTTTTTTTTTTTTTTACTGTATGTACAGTATTTTAATTGTATATGGACATTTTTATCCTCATTTTGTGCTTATTTCTATTGTATATGTCGCTTAAACACTTGTTATTGTTTTTACTGTTGAACTCCATGTAAAGCCCTTTGGGTTGTATTTCACATGAAAGGTGCTACAAATAAACTTGACTTGACTTGACTTACCACCACTGACTATGGAGTGAATGAAATACCCCTTCCCTTCTGTGTAAAGCGCTTTGTGTGATTTGTGTCATAGGTAAAGCGCTGTATAAATACCATTCCCATGACTGTGCCAGTGCACAAAGCATGGTCCATAAAGACATGGATGAGTGAGTTTGGTGTGGAAGAACTGAGTCCTGACCTCAACCTGACAGAACACCTTTGGGATGAATTAGAGCGAAGACTGTGAGCCAGGCCTTTGTCCAACATCAGTGTCTGACACGTAGATGTCAGATGTAGATAGATGCAAAGGGTGGGCCGACGTCATATTAAACTCTATGGCTTAAGAATGGGATGTCACTTAACCTGTTAAGCTCTGAGGCCTTTTTCCCGAAAATTCTATATCTACATTTATTAAGGTTTTACTTAATAACTTACTAGGTGTACATAGCTAACCTTGGTAGCAAATTAATTGGTGGACTTCGGGGATTACTGTGGAAGAGAAATAATATTAATAAATTATATTGTTTGACCATAAATTGAGGTTGAAATGGATTATTCTAATTTCCGCCTGAAAAAAAACACATATTTGCCTCCAAAAAAGCCTTTTTCCTTCCTGTAGTGAAGCAAATAACAACATAAATTGAAAATTTCACATATCTTGGTCTACTGCAGCAAAATTTGTGCCAAATAAACAAAGTAATGGAAAGATATACATGTTTTATTTTTAAAAAATCCAGGCGGAATCCAGCTGTTGAATAGAAATTGAAGTAGATAGTTTTGTTGCCACGAATTGTCCGAACACGAGGATGTCAAACGTGTGTGTGTCAGCCGTTGTATCTCCCCGCTATGGTCCCAACAAGAGGACGCAAGGGGGCGCAGAGCCCCGTCGGGCTCTATTCGGGTTTAAGAGGTTAAAAGGAAAGGTGAGCTAATACTATTGGAAATAAATAATTTAATGTAACTACCTGCATTCACAGTTTATTCTAAAATGCCCACTTAAATTCTCAAAGGCCATTACAGTCGCCGATACGACCTCTGATTGTTTTCTTACCAAGAAAAAAAATGCTTTGTGCCACTTGCTGTCGTCAGTAATCACAGTTAAACGCCACGGCCATGTTTATGACTCAGCTTTTTGTGCACTGCGGATGAAATAGGTCTTAATTTTCTTCAACAATAGTCTTCAAATGGTCTAAAAAAAAAAGTCTTAAATCCAACTTGTTGAGCTGTGCAGAATCCCTGGATGAGACAAAAAGTGACTGGGCTTTGATGCCACAGTCACATGGTGGGGCGCAGAGTTACTTTGGTTTGGTTCAGGTCAACAAAAGCCTAAATATAATTTTAATGAAAATTAATGAGTCATAAAAATCAAAGAAAAATAAAAAGCGTCAATAAAATGATCAGAAACTGGGTCCCACAGTAAGAACAATATAAAATACAGTCTCACATACTGCCACCCACTTACTGAGTTACATATAGTCCACAAAAGGCTGGTATTATATTATCTTCATATTATTGTTTCTCATGCAGCATCATGGAGAATATTGGGTCAGTATAAAAAGGTTTTCATTGGTGAAAGGGACCAAAATATTCCAACAAAATTAACTCTTTGGTAACATTACACAAACAGCTACAGTAATAAAATAATACTAGTTGAAAAGGGCAAAGGGAAGTATGTTTTCTGAAAGATAAAAATGGCAAGAACAAAAGGTTATTAACTCACCAGAGCTGGGCAGTGACTGTAAAGATCTTACAGTGTCCTGCTCATAACCCTTCTGCTGCCTTTGGTACATTTTTGGTACTTTATCAGTGAAAATATTGAATAATTTTCTCTCAGTTAATGGAACATTTATCAAATTAGGCCAGAATTACCATTTTTATTGGAAGTTTCAAATTTCATGAAGGGAGACAAAAATTATATTCAGTTACCACCATCTCTCTCTCGCTAATGGTCCCAGACACACTTTTAGAGGCACGCACACTCTGAAATGTTAAAAATGTGATTGTTATGATGGGAACTCAAGCTGATTAAAAGATTTGAGTGATTCAAAGTGAAAAATATATCATCAGTAATACATCAATGGCACTTTTGGTATTAAAGGCAAGAATGGCCCATTCAAAAAATAAGAATCCATTAAAATAACTTGTGATTATAAAATATATTTTTTAAATTTTCACATAGCACTTGGTATGTTCAAATCTTTGGTGTTTTTCTGATCGTGGTTTATTGAAGCAAAATGGCATTTAAACGGTAAAAAAAAATAAGGTAATATAAATTAAACTTGATTAGAAGAATTAAGTTGTTTAAAGTATAAATAAAATTATTTTATTTACACTTTTTAGGAGATGAGCTTTCACGTTAAATGAATAAGACGCTAAAATTGGAGCAAACCCAGACGCAGATGACATTTGCGTCTCTCACAGGAGCAAAATGAGTGCAGCGCAGATTTTGCTCCTGTGACTAAATGAATCTGTAAAACGAGGCATTCTTGCCAGAACGCGCAAAGTTCAAGTCTGAGAAAATGCAAATAAAGTCACTTTGCAGTTGCTGTTTGATTTATCATGAGTATGAAGCTAAAAGTGCATGAAAATGTAGCATGTCAGAGAAGCGGGTTCAAAAGTTTTGCGGAGGAAAGAGTGCAGCTTTTTGTGCACAGATGAGGCGATGAAAATAAATTATAATGCATTAACAGGGCTCATTTACAAAGATACAATAAAGTGTTGACTTGAAGGCTGAGGAAACAAAGAGACAGACTTTACCTGCAAAACATTTTCCTTGATTCTCGCTGGTATTTCCCTGAACTGCTGCCTTTTATGGCTCCTGTCTCGTGTCTGCTTCATGTCCTTTTAAATCCTCACAGTGACAGTCTTTAAACGCTGCGTAAAGCCATCATGAAGACTCAGTTGTGTTTATCCCATTGCCTCCCAAAGTTTGCTGCAGCGCTTTTTTAATTGTTATATTCATTTGATCACCATCAGCACTGCTTAGAGGCTTTTTGATACATTTTGTATAATTGTTTGAAGGGTGACTGTGGTCAGTGCCAGAATCACATGAGTTATTTAACAAGGATGTAAAGTAGCAAAGTTAATAGAAGAAAGTAAAACTTTTATATGGTGTATCACACTTAGAATATTTTAAATAATCACATTACGACAGCTTACTTGTATTGCTAATAGTTATTTATATTTTTCTATGAAAGTATACTTATTATAGATTTAATGGAAGGGTAATCTACATTATGTTTTAATTTGGTATAATAATTACACTGGTCTACAAGCAAAATGCTTTCGGAACAAAAGTAGTGAAATTTTTCTTGGATTAGGTCACTAATAAAGAAAAAGTAAGTCAGAAGTGCAGATTGGCTATAGTTTCCAAGAAACAGTATTGGGTCAAAATAGGAAATTTATGCAAAATAAGGCAAAAACAGTAGTTTATCAGAAGGTACAGTGTCTATAACCAGTTCTAGCTGAAAGCCTGCACATTCAATACATTCATTTTAATATGTCTAGAGTTTTGACATAAAATGTTTTGTTTTTATTTGCAGAAATCTCTCTCTTGGAAGTGGACAAAATGCATGCATGTAGAGAAATTAAATATTTTCAAAATATAAATATTATTTTTAAGAAAAAATGCCTAAATTTATTGTATAAACAGATGCGATTTTGATGTGAAACAATATCATTAAATATCTTGAATACATTAGCTAACCAGCACTGTTATCTATTGATTTTCAGTTCATCTTATCAAAATAAGTGAGATTTAGCCACTTTTATCTCAGAAGCAGATCGAGTCCAAAAATGTGTAGACCAGTGTTGTATGTTGGGATTGATAATGAGGCAAGAAGCCTGCTCTTGATCCTGATTGGATGACGTTTTTGGAGGCGGTACCTGAACTTATAAAAGGCGGAGGGAGTCTGAAGAAGGTCTCACCAAAAGTCTGCTCAAATAAATGATTAAATGAAGAGTGAGACAGTGTGCCTGTCATTATCTCAGGTGTGCAGCGATTACCTTAAAACGTCGGAAAGATGCAGTTGGAGCTGAGCAGAGTTGCTCTCACTGTCAGTGCGTCTTATACTCAAAATTCTCATTTACATATCAGGTTTGTGGCAGCAATTACTTGTGTGGTTTCTCTTCGTAGATCACACACAACACGCCCACAAATAGCAGACATTATTTTTAAAGCTGCACTTGCACTTGTCTTACTAAATCTGGCCCTGAGTGTTTTTAAAAGCCTGGACATGAGTTAAGATAAACAATTCAACACTGCAGTAAATATGAGCTGATTTTGAGAAATACAGCAAACTTCTGCAGCTCTTTAAAGTTCTGAATGTCAGAATACCAGGAATAAACCAGAAACATTTTTCTTCTTTTGTTTACGTTATTGTACACGGCTAAATCTCCAGACTTTTGCATGCCTACAAACACAAACTTCTTGTACCTTTAATTACAATGATGATATTATTCAAAATTATTATGAGCTGAATTATATTTTAACTTTAAAAAATAGATTTATTTCTCACTGTTGGCAGATTCTAACGTGTGGAGCGAACAAAGCAAGCCAAAGCAAAATAAAACCTTAATCATCCTTAGGGAATACAAAATATTTCAAAAGATGCTGCAAAACACTCCATCTGCTTCCATAAAATACAATTTCAGTGTGTTATGGGCTGTATTTCCCTTCAAAGACCAGCCAAAGGTTCTCCACACAGCCGTTCGTAGCTGTTCTGTGCTAATTTATTTGCCTTTCCTTGACTGGCGCAGATGTAACTCCCAACCTTTTAATCCGCTGTAATTAGTCAGACTGACGAGCCGCGAGTGTTCGAGCGGAGCTGTGGAGATCTTTTATGAATCAACTCTTTGGTCGTTTGAGACGTGAAAAAAAGGCCACAGGAGACATGGTTAAAGTGAGCTCTTTAAAAAACACTTTTCACTCTGTGATCACAAAAGAGCCACAGCTTCTGCGCCAATCTGTCAGACACCAAAAGAGCAGTTAAATAGAATATATACTGAGTCCTAAACTTTGTAAAACATTACAGGGTCAACAAACTGTCACGCTTGAAAGTTTGTTTGTCTGATTCATTTTTTCATTTATTTGATTAGTCACAGCCTTTCTGTGTGGAGTCTGCATGTTCTCCCTGTGTCTGGGTGGGTTTCCTCCAGGTGCTCAACCAAAAACAGGCAGAGTGGGCTCATCCTCCTCCTCCTGACCAAGATCTGGAGAAGGACACTAGGGATGGGTCGGTCATGAACGAGTCAGTACAAAGAGCCGGCGCTTTCAAGTGAACGGTGAGAGCCGGTTCCCTTGCCTGGAAAATCCAGACTGATATGTCTCTGTGTTATTCTACAGAGAAATATCAGTCTGGTCACCACGCCGTCCGCAGTGGTTTCCTCAAATCCCAACCGTACCGTGCATTTTGATTCGCTTATTTAAGTCACGTGTTCTTCGCGAGCAGTGTCCGCAACAAAAACAACAAGGTGGCGCACTGAGGAGCCGAGTTTGTTTCATTCAGCAGTAAATTCCGTTTTAAATGACCAAAAACATATCGAGTCATTAAAACCACAGCAGCTTGCAGCACAAGAAGCCTTTATTAAAAAAAAAAAATGTTTTTGCGTGGCTTACTTTCTTGTCGCTTTGTTAACGTCACGTCCGCCATTTTCTGATTGGCTAACTCCGCTGCCCGTTTGCTCCGCGCTAGAATCTGAATTGATTCTATGGCGACCAGACTCATCCGCTGGTACAGCGGTGAGTCTGGAATTTCCAGGCAACCGGTTCCCATCTGAGCCGTTTTTTTATGAAAGGATCTTTTCAAAAACAGGGCAGATAAAAACAGAGAGAAGAAACTGGATCAGCCTCTGAACTGAGGCAGTTGGTCTTCCTCCAAACCAATGTGCCCTGAAAAATAAAAGTTAAACATTACAGTTACTGTTACGACCCATACGGGTGAACATATTTGAAGAGGACACGGGAGTCAAAAGGGTTATAAGTCAAAGGTTTGTTTTATTTATTTGACTTGTTTTTTCTTGGTTTTGCTGTGTTCCTTTAGTTCTTCTTTAGTTAAACAAAACTCCCATGCCCAAAGTAACAAAAGAAAGGTGGACACTGGGAAGCCGGCCCAACAAAACATAAGGACAGCGCTGCTACCCCTGCCCTAACGCAAAACAACCCCAAACTAAGCCCTAAACAAAAGAAAAGTGAAAACAGGACAGCCGGTCTCCCCAGGTCAAACAAAAGCTAAAGCTAACAAAAAGTGCTACCCAGGCCTGGAGTGGGCCAGCAGCATGGCAGGTGGAACCACCGGTGCTCACGAGCGTGCACGTGCACGTGCACGAGCGCGAGCGTGCACGAGCGCGAGCGTGCACGAGCGTGGAACTGGAGAGAGGAAGCCAGAGCAGAGAGAGAGCGGGTGGTGCACAGGTGACCTAGGCTCTGGTGAGCAACAAAGAAAAAAAACAACTTAGTTAACTATTTAAAAAAAAACTATCATAATACGGTCAAAAGAACAAGACCGAATAAGCAAAATATACAAAAAAGGAAAAATAACTAAAAATAGGCGAAAAAGGTGCGCCAGCACCTAACAGTTACATATTTATTTATTTTTTATTAGGCGGTGTATTTATGATAAAGTTTTTTGAGTTTTGAGGTCAGCCGTTGCTGTTGTTTTTATTTTTTACTGCTGATAAAGCCCTGCTTTTTGTTAAAGGTGTGTAATTAAAAAAGTCAACATCTGTCCATTTTATTTGTATGCTTAATTATAGTTGTGTTTATATGCTGTGTGTAGTAGAGTGGTTCTGTGAGTAAATCAGTTCATTGGGTAGTTTCAAAGCATCGGAAATTTTGAATTCTTCATTACAATCCATGTATTTAGTACACAATACAACTCATTTGTCAAAAACTGCGCTAAATCTGGCTGAAATATAAAATATACAGGTGGTAAAATGAAGAGCCATTAGGGAGCCAAAAGAGACGGCTCTTTTGGGTGAGTCAGATTAAATGATCCTGCTCACCTGAAATGAGCCAAAATTCCCATCACTAAAGGACCCTGCTCCTGACATCCATCCATATGGAACTAGATTGTCTCTGTAAAATGAATCCAACACTAAATGTATTGATGCATATAGAATGATTTATTAAAAATCCCTCATTTGTGACTTGCATGCAGCGATTTATTTCGTCATTCGAACAGGATTTCTTTTGAATAAAAAGAAAATGAGGAACATAACATCCTTTAACATCTTTAATAGATCGATTAAACAGTGGATAACTCTGGTCTACAGCAAAATGCTTCTGGCACAAAAGTAGTGACATTTTTCTTGGATTAGGTCACTAATAAAGAAAAAGTAAGTGAGAAGTGCAGATTGCTATAGTTTCCAAGAAACAGTGTTGGGTCAAAATTGGAAATTTATGCAAAATAAGGCAAAAACAGTAGTTTATCAGAAGGTACAGTGTCTACAAGCAACCAGTTCTATCTGAAAGCTGCACATTCAATACATTCATTTTAATATGTCTAGAGATTTGACATAAAATGTTTTGTTTTTATTTGCAGAAATCTCTCTCTTGGAAGTGGACAAAATGCATGCATGTAGAGAAATTAAATAGTTTCAAAATATAAATATTATTTTTAAGCAAAAATGCCTAAATCTATTGTATAAACAGATGCAATTTTGATGTGAAACAATATCATTAAATATCTTGAATACATTAGCTAACCAGCACAGTTATCAATTGATTTTCAGTTCATCTTATCAAAATAAATGAGATTTAGCCACTTTTATCTCAGAAGCAGATGGAGTCCAAAAATTTGTAGACCAGTGTAATCAGACATGTTCACATAACTTAAATTAACTTTTTGTTAACAAACCTTCTTTTACTTTTACTGTATTTTAAAATATAGATTATTTGTAGTGTGGTCTGGCGTTCTTCCATTCTTCATAAGACGGTGCACTGTTATGAGTTTGCCTGCACATAACATTTTAAGGACAGAACTTGAACTCAAAGTGAGGATAACACCAAGAAAAGTGCTGTCTTGTCTTGAGGCCTGAAACAACAACATACATTTCTACATTTGGTCACTTTTGGCTTTTGTGGCGGGATTCTCCGAAAAACTCAGGCTTAGTCAAAATGTGTTTTAGTGTTGTTTATTGTGCCATCCCAAAGTCCAAAACAGCTGCAAAAAAAGTGAAATTCAGGTATATTTACAGTGAATGTCTTTAAAAATACAAATTGCACAAGGAAAAAAAAAAAACATGAAAGGTCAGACTTCCCAGAGCAAACTTACCTCCGCTGTAAGACTTATATTCCTCCTTAGCCCCTCCCATATTATTTAATATTTGACAAGAACATAACTTTCCACATTACTAATAATTACTGGGCATTCCTTCAATAGGCCTGCAGTCCACAAAGACAACAGGAAAGAAAAACAATGGCCAACCAAAAGAAACCCGTCCTAAATTAAGCACCACCTTTTCTCTCTTACCGCTCACGTTGTGTTTAGTTCTCTTGAATCGCGAGCCTTTATAGTTTAATTGGGATTTTTATGTCGCCCGTAGGTGACAGGAGACGTATTACTGCCCCTGGAACACCTGTCGCCGCCAAGGTCACCGTCAGTGAGGCTGCGCAGGGACTGAACACGGGACGTCCCGCTGCTCATTTACATACATTATACTGCATTTCTGTTAAACGCCTTGTCAGGAGGGAAGGGCTTCTCTGAGGTAAAAGCTGCAGTTTGAGTCAGGTTTTTTGTGCAAGAGATTTAGTTTTTAAATGACAGTGATAGTTGCTAATGCACACTGATTAATTACATTTAGATTTTTAAAAAATATTTATTATGGATTTAATATGTTTACTGTTTATTCCTCGCCTTACTGTCACTTTCATCATCACAATGCAACAGGAGCAGAATTCAGGACAAGTGAGTCTCTAAATTATTCATAAAAAGGATATATTATGCTTTTATTTATCTTTTTGAACAAATTTTGGTCACCTCTACAACAGCATTGCAGTTTTACAACTTTTAAAATCATCATATAACTAAAAGAAAGCTTTTCCCGTAATTACTTTACTGCTAGAGCCATAAAGAAACCAGCAGAGGGCAGCACAGTGCAGCTGTGTTTCATCTTTTGAACATAACGGTAGAAAAAGAGCTTTTTATTTCCTTAAACTTTTTGTATGATGCCACTTTACAACAAAATGAAAACTGTCTGTGAGGAATCAATGGAGACAGAGCTGTATGCTGTTGTTTTTTTGTTGTTTTTTTTAAATAAATGAATGAGAGCAGGCTTGTTGATTGGTCAGTGCTTCCTGGAGTGGGTGGGGGTTCATGGGACCGAGCATTTTGAGGGCTCAGAAACTCAGCACCAGAGAATACAGGATTACCCAAACAGGTGTGAATGAAGCAAAACAGAAGTCCTGGTTTGTTTTTGATGAGGGAGCAACATTATGGGGAAAGTTCAAAAAGTAGATTTTGTATAACAACACGTTTAACAAAAGTGTTCCCTGAGCAGAAATCCTGGAACACAGTGTTGTTTACTTTAGTGATGACAAAACTGTTGCTTTATGATTAAAACAAAAACATGCCCATAACTGTAAGTACTGCCAAAACACTGGACGAACCACCAGTGGTTCAGAAGCAAACAAATTTCCCTGAGTAACAATTTGTGAACTTTATACTGCTGCAATGTTTAATTTCATTATTTTTATTGTCCAAAAATATGCCAGTTGTAAGCATTTATGTAACGTTTTATGTTTTTTGGGCGATGGTGGTAGTGGGTTAAGCATTCGCCCAGCAACCGTTGTTATGTCCCTGGGCAAGACACTTCACCCACCTTTCCCATGTATGAATGTGTCAGTGTGGCTGTGTTTGGTGGTGGTCAGAGGGGCCGTAGGCACAGATTGGCAGCCACGCTTCCATCAGTCTGCCCCAGGGCAGCTGTGGCTACAGAAGTAGCTTACTACCACCGAGTGTGACTGAGGAGTGAATGAATAATGCAATGTAAAAAAGCGCTTTGGGTATGTAGAAAGGCGCAATATAAATCCAAGGCATTATTATTTTTAATTAGTGCTATATTTTTCACTTTGCCTCATTCCAGGTTATGTATATTTTTTTCTTCATAATCAGACTTTATTACATTATTTATAATATATAACAAAATTGCATGCTCTCTCTGTTTTGTTCCAGCAAAGAAAAGTAAAAG
Source organism: Bostrychus sinensis (assembly GCA_020698575.1). Classification (NCBI taxonomy): domain Eukaryota; kingdom Metazoa; phylum Chordata; class Actinopteri; order Gobiiformes; family Eleotridae; genus Bostrychus; species Bostrychus sinensis. The sequence continues at coordinate 8,694,160 of CM036247.1, forward strand.
GGACACAATAAAAACGTGCAAACTATATGAACCATTTTAAAATAAGTGCAATATATTTCAGTTTAAAAGTCATGTTGGTACTGCCCCACCTCGGGTTTCAGATTGTTTCAAAAGCTATCCATTTGAAATTAATCTGTATTTAGTTATATCCCTGTAACTCCAGCTCAGATTGTCTGTGACTTTTATATAGAATAGAAAATTCATCAAGATGTGTGGCCAGACTAGGTTTAGTTCTGTTTGTTGTGTATTTTTGACCGACTCAGAGCTTGATGTTTTTTATTACAACAGAAGCAGCCGCTGCTTTTCCCGTTGCACTGAGTCAAGCAGTGAATATTAATGAAGTGCCAAACTTTGAACAATATGCTTGAGATATTAAAAGCCCAGGCTCCCGGTGTTAAATTGAAAGACTTTGTTGCTGGAGGCGGCGTATTTTCGAAGGGGAATGAAGTTTGGCCGCTGCGCTGAAGTACGGCTGGGAATGAAATGCCATTTGAGTCCATTGAACGTGACATTTTTTCTGCCTCTGCCTCCCTGCTCCTCTCGCTCGTCGACTCACAGGGATGACCTTTTCCCGTTTCCTCGAGGCTTAGCTCCAGCAAAATGCCCTTCGATATTTTGTAGCGCGGCGGTTAATTGAATCTAAAAGATTGCGTGTGAACCGGGGGCCACGGTAATGAGAGCCGAGCTGCCCGCGCACTAAAGGTCCGTATACGGATAGAAAAGGTGGACGATCCTTCTGACAATTTGGCTCAGACAGAGACTCAAAGGGCAGGATCTCCAGGCCCGGGGCCGTGGGGGGGCCAAAAGGGCATTGAAGGGGTGGGTGTTGAGTTACAGCCTCTTACCCCGGGACAGGAGTCTGCTCTATCAGGATCACATCAGGATGATAACCTCACTCACTGGATAAAGCTTTAGCGAGGTCTTTGTCTCTAACAGGAAATGAGTGAGTTGTTTACTGTAGTGGCCCTCAGCTGGTCTGACTGTGGGCCCCCATTTGAGCAAAAAAGTGGAATCCGCACAACAATGCTCCCTGATGTTTTTATTAATTGTTTAAAGATGCTATGAGCAGTATTTATGTTTTGATATGTTCATAAAAATCACCCACGTATCCCAAGATATGAGGTAAACATGTTTAAATTAAAGTTACACTGTGTAAGATTCCCGGTCTTGCGCCTCTAGAGGCCACAGGTGCCACTGCACCGTCGCAAAACGTAAACACTAGGACCCCTCCTCCTTCTGAAACTGTGCGAGCGTGCGTCTATTTCCATCATTGTTTCAACTTTAGTTGACCTGCTGCTACCTTTGGAAGTTTGGACTGGATCTTCTATAGAGTTAGCGCTAGCGTTAGCTTATCAACAAATATCGCGCAATGGTCGCAGTAAAAACAACTAATAACTGTATGAAAAAGCACGTTCTAAAGAAAAAATAAAGAGGCTAATTTACCTGCCCAACAATAAAGATGCAAAAACGTGATCCGATTTGCAGCCTTCTCTGTCTCTCATCTGACGCCAGCGAGCAAAAGTCTGTCCGATGTTGACTCTTGTCTGCGATCTGGTGCGGTCCCTTTCACATTTTCTTTTTCTTGCCTCGTCCGACATTGTCTTCATCTTCTTGTGTCCTTCGGCCCTGACGAACTGGTGAAAATAACAACGCTAAAAGTAGCTTCCTGGTTATACCTGCGCCTCAAGTCGTTCCCTGTCACGTGACTCTTCCTGAACAGCGGAGCGCTCCCGGCCAAGTTGCGAGGGTGGTTTCTCAGTACAGAAGCCCCGCTCGGAGCAACAGATCGCGCCTCAGGCCTTATAATCGCTCAAAAAAATCACAAAAACAAGTCAGTATGCCCCACATATTTAGGAGAAAAGTTACACAGTGTAACTTTAAATATTAGCTTTACTGATAACAATGGTACAGCTGAAATATTGAACCCAAGTTGTTTTTGTTTACATTTTTTGTCTTGGTTCTAAAACTGCATTGCTAATCGTCCAATCAGAAAAGTGGAAAAAACTGGGAACCCACAGACCATTGTTTTGATTTAGACTGCAGTACCGTTTTGAACCAGTAGAGCGCATGTTGGTTACAGTATCTTTAACCACAGCATTTTCCACATCTGCAGCGTAGTTTTTAATTTATTTTATGCTGTTGTTTGTTCCAACAGTCATAGGATCTTGGTACTTTTAATTGTTTATTATACATTTTGTACAAAAAAATGGCATGTCCTGGGCCCAGTGGCTGCACAGTCTCATGTTGCGCCCCTGCTGCCAGTTCAGTTAAGTGTCATCTCCAGCGCTAGCACCTAGGTCATGTTTTATATTTTTCTATTTTCATTGTGCAATTCCTGTTTTATTTTTGTACTCACCTCTGTCCCGCTTCAGGTCCCTTCCCCTCCTGCTGTGTGTGATCACCTGACCCTCCCTAATCTGCTTCACCTGTGTCTAATTGCAGTGTATTTAAGCCTGTCCTGTTCCAGTTTGTTTGTCTGTGTACCAGCCAACATTACCCGTGCGCTTTTGTGTGTTTTCTGACCCATTTTGTCATTTTTGGAATTTGATTTTGCCTGCCAGATTTTTTTGGGAAACCGTAGCCTGTTTGTGTATCCCATGTTGATGAACCAGACTTGATTTGACCATTACACTGAGCCTTTTTAAACCCAGTTCATCTGCCATTCCTCATCAGTTTGTCAGACCAGGACATGTCTCTGACTTTACCTTGAACCTTTTCTTTATTTTTGGACTGTCTGCTAAATTTCGGCTAGCTTTCCAGCGTTTTCCGGCCATCAGCTCCTGACAAACTCCAGCGCCTTACAATAAATAACTTTTTTAAACCTCTGAACCCAGTTTGAGCTTTGCTTTTGTGACTTCACTTTACTTCATGTCATTTAGGCTTGGGAGAGGCGGAGGTTCATGGGATCAAGCGTTTTGAGGGCTCTGAAACTCAGCGCCAGAGAATACAGGATTACCCAAACAAAACAGAAGTCCTGGTATGTTTTTGTTTTATTTAGTTTGAACATTGGAACTAATAATAAGCCTACCTGGGACCCACTATTGGGTCCTAACCAGGGCTGCCAGATCTGACAGTTTCCAGCCCAAACAGAACTTAAAACCTGCCCAACACGCTAAAAACCAGTCCAAATCACAACCACTCTAAACTTTAAACTGTTATGCGTAAGGAAGAACTCAAAACATCACAGCTGCACTAAATAACCAAAGGGAAAAAAGGAAAACAAATGGGCTCCTGTTGGTATTTTCTCCAGAATATAAAAAAAAAAAAAAACGCCAAATGTTGTGAAAAGCAGCCTAACTTTTTTAAACAATTGGCGCAAGTCATGCACGCTTTTATTTCGTCACGTTTGGACAACTGTAATGCACTTTACACTGGAATTACCCAAAATGCACTTTTTCACTTGCAGTTAACAGGAACCAAAAAGTGTGAACACATCACCCCCGTCCTCGCCTCCCTGCACTGGCTTCCTGTCAGATTTAGAATTGAATTTAAGATTTTATTGTTTATTTTTAAAGCTTTGAATGGACTGGCCCCACAGTACATCACGGACCTCATCCAAATTTACACACCATTGATTTTACTTATTTATTTATGTGCTTTTTATTGTATTGCTCTTATTTAATCTTACTAGTTTTTATTGCTTTAGTGGAAACTAGTGAGGTTAAATAGAACATGTGTTCATTTATTTATTGTTTTATAATTTTGTGCAGCACTTTGGAAACTGTCTGTATTTGTAAAATGTGCTATAGAAATAAACTGGATTCGATTTGATTGGATAAACCACTCCAATGCTATTTTTTTCCAGCCCAAGGTCTTGAAAATAAGCCCAATCTGGCAACGCAAGTCCTGCCCCACCAGCTGAGACTCACTGAGTTACAGTGATAATACAGTAACAGAAATTATTGGTGAAATTTCAAAAAAAATTGCTTTGAAATTACTCTAAAAGCCACTGGTTGCCAAGAGTGAAAAAGAAAGCTGTATTTACTAATTGTTTTTTTGTTTTAGGTCAACAGAAAAGCGTACACAGAACACGTTATGCCTTGCCTTTGCCTAGTAATTTTTAATTTATGGATTGGAGTAAATGCTTTTCTTTATTTGTATCATTAAAAGGGGCACAACAAGACCTTTTACATCAGGTTTAGTAATCAACTTGAACTATAACCTTTTGTACAAACAATACATTTCCTGGTCAATTTGAGTTTCCAGTTGTAAAATCCATGCAAAAATGTGTGTTTTTGTACTTTATGGAAGGAAAACTTAGTTTTTTCTACTGTCCTTTTTATAACATTTTATTTTTTGTTTTTCAAATACAGCTTTCTCTTTAAAAAAGTAGATGTGGCTTACCTTCAAATGAAAAATTATAAAAACATTGCAAAATAGACTGAAAGATGCTTCAGAGGAATAAATCCATGCAGGAACACAACAACACTGACATTTTAAAAGCAGGACACTTGAAATGACAAATGGTAAAAATATATTTCTTTGATGTCCATTGTAGCTCCTCAGAGACATCCGCCATGATTCTCTCCAGCCTTTACGCCGCTCTTCTGTCACGGATTCTGCACAAAACAGTTTTTATAAATGCAATAGCAGTAGGATGACCTTTAACCCTTAACGTGGATTATAATCTTGAGTCGTACTGAAAGAAGTCTGTGAATAATGAATTATAGTTTTAGAGTTACACAAAGCAGAGCACTGAGAAACTTTTATTCATTCTAACTGCCATTCAGAAAAAAACACCTTTAAATCAAATACATTTTTAAGCTTAATTAAGGGACTTTTTTTAAATCAATGGTGACTTAGTGGCATGAGTTTTAGGAGAAGATCAAATGTTTAATCCTGGACCAGCGCCTTTCTCTGTGGAGTTTGGGGAGGTCAAATAAAGGAACTAGATTAAATGGATTGGATGTACAGCTTTGAGTGCAATCAGGAATGTTCGCTTTTTGTTTGTGAGAGCTGACAGATTTTAGCGAAACTGCACAGCTTGGCTTAGAGTGGGCTTTAAGAAAAATATGTTTACAGTGCAAAGTATTTTTTGTACTGGCATTTACTGTACTTCTGCAAAATCAAAAGAAGCTAAAATAAATCCCTCAAATATACATCGAGAGATACTGCGCTAAGTACAAAGGTTTTTTTATTACTTTTTTTTTTTTTTTTTTTTTTTTTTTTTTTTTGCACCTGTTTTTTGTGAATAACTTTTGCTGTGTTGATTCAAATGATTTTGCCTCAGGTGTGGCTCTTTGGATGAATTTTAAGATTTTATTTTATTTTATTTTTTTTGAAAAATCCTCTTAAAAATGTGTCCAAAAAAATAGTCACACCTTTACCCCTGAGACACCTAAGACATTTTTTATGCCATTGACTCCCATTAAAACGACATTTTTATAATACACTGTCACTGTGTCATATAATGTCACATTTTTATCAAGTATTTCATGGATTCATGATAGTGAGGGATTGGAATTTTAGTTTTTATTGTTTTTTACTAGGTGGCGCCATTTCCCCCAAATATGATAGACAGAAGTATAAATTTGGAGATGGCCACATTAGTGTTTGTATAAATGATCAAGCCTACAAGGCAAAGGAAAAACATTTTTTTAACTAAAATGATTTGGGTGTGTTTTGGGGTTGTCATAAATTGGTGTGAAAGTGTTTGTTGAGAAATGAATTTGTTTGTTTGTGTTTGCGTGAGCACAAATCCAAAATGTAGTTCTTACAGAGATGTGCACATCAGGGCAAAGTAGAAAAAGTGTCCAGACTGAGCAGAGTCTTGTTTGTGCTGGATGTGTACGCACCACATAAACTGGAATTTAAGGGGTTACATTTTATAAACAGAATTAATTTTTACTATGTATGATGAGGACTGAAGTTAATCATTGTAACCATGAAAAAAATGGGATTATTGACTATTAGTTTTTTTTTTCTATGGCAGTTTTATTGGTGCATTTTTTGTGCTTAGGGCAAAAGGTGTGACTAAAAAGTTAGGGCTGTAGGAGGATTAAAAATCTTTGTCCGTCAGGTGATTATAAATTAAAAGGTTTTTAAAAGAAAGCATCTGGACAAAGATCACTTAAACTTCAAGGCTGTTTAGACGACAACGCTGGCTGGAAAAACTCAACAGTCCTGCCATTTTCAATTCGCGTCTACAGAAAAATGCTCAAGGTGTGTAAAAACAGAAAAAGGTATGAATATCTGTAGTAAGCCATTGAGGCCAGCAGACGGCGCTGTGGACACTGCTGACAAAATCACCACCGCAGAGACAAAGCCACAGCTTACACTTTCACTTTCACTTTTACATCGTGTTGTCGTCTTGGGCAGAACTCTAGCGCACTATTAAGGATTTATATTTATTACTAACAGTAAGTTATCAAAGTGTGACTGTATGAAGTAAAACTAAACTGAACTAAATTTATTTTCTTTGGGTTGAAATTGTCAGCTCTGTGATGAACTGGCTGCTGTTCGGTGTCCACCACGCTTAAGGCCCAAAGTTACTGGGTCAGGATTGAATGGAAGAAGGTGAATGAATGAATAAATGTTACAAAGCACGAGTAGCTCTCTGCCATTTTTATTTTGTAAAAGCAGCTCTTAGGAGAAAAAAGGTTGAAGACTCCTGACATAAAGGAACAATCCGAATGACTTTGAGGCTGTAGAAAGTAGTTGTTGTGTAAAACAGCGACATTATCCAATTTTCCTTTTGCCGTCTCGCCTAAAACCTTACGTTTCTCACTGCCAATTTTTATCCATTTGTCACTTTGCTTTCCCTTTTCCTATTTTCCACTTTTTCTTTGTAAACAATGTACTTCCATTTCCTTTTTCTAACCCAACAGAGTGAGTGTATTCAAATAAAACATTCATAATAAAGCCTGTATGTGTCTATATTGTTTCCGTAGAGGATTTGACTTTTTCCCCTCCATGCTAAAAGAAAAGGACAGATAAAAGTCTAGCTATACAGTTTTAATTTAGCAAGTTAGTGTCAAATGTAAGTCACTGACAGCTGCACGCCAGAATATATCCATAACAATTAAATCACACTAGCTTTATTCTATATAAAGACTCACATAGCCATTGTTATAAATGAGTTCACCACCACCACAGAACATAAAACCATCTAAATCTCTCACTCACACTTCCCTTTGACATTGAATCCCGCATTAAAGCGCTTTCTCTCAAACTGTTTATGGTTTAGCTTGGGCTCCAGTACGGTCCCACATCTGTCCCCGCGGTGCACTGCTGCCTAATAACAAAACTGAAACACACACATAAAAACACTATTAGAGCTCATATACAGTAAAGGCAGTGATCAGCCGCAGACCATTGACCAGCCGCTGACCCCAGACCGAGCGAACTGTCCCTGAAGCTCGTACATCAGCGTTTACTGCAGCGCTCTCAGCCGGGAAATGGATAAAAATAGAGACAATTGTACACCAGAGAGAGATTTAGACATCATAACGGCAACATTTAACTTTAGGAGCCAGGCTACAGGTAACAAACATATGGTGTTACTAACTTTATGTGTTGATTTAGACGTTTTATTTTGCGATATAAAAACAATGAGGGATGTTTTTGTAAAGGGTGTTTTTGAGGAGAGCACTTTTATGCAACTTTGCTCTTTTGGTCTAATTTTTCTCTACAGAGCTCCCAATACATTTTGTATAAAAGCCCCTGTGTGACCCCTGGGTGACCTCTCGCTCAGCTTGACCTTCATTTTTTCCTCCTCCTTGTATCCGTACAAAGGTTTCCTCCTGTGGTGGAAAAAGTACTTTTTTTTTTTTACTTGCAGAAAAAAGTAGATAAAAGGGCAAATATTTACTGAAGAAAAAGTATCACAATCAAATTTCTACTTAAGTAAAAGTATAAAAGTACTTGCTTTCAAATGTACTTGTGAGTTAAAAAGTATTTTGCACAGATTCAAGAACTGTGTTAAATGTGAGGGATTTTGCTGAAAAACTGCTGAAAACTAAAGGTTTACGGTGCAACAGAAGAGAAGAGATTCTTATGTACTGCGTCTACAATATTGACACAGCAAAAACTAATTATTTTAAATCAAACCCGAAATTATTTTTACTGCAAACAAACTCAAAGTAGTGGAGTAAAAAGTTCAGATACTTGCTCTAAAATGGAGTAAAGTAAAAGTACCCCTTGTATAATGTGCTAAAGTAAAGTACAGATATGTTAAAATTGTACTTACATAACGTATCTAAGTACTTTTACTTCATTATGTTCCACCACTGGTTTCCTCTGCCTTGTGTGTGCACTTCCAGGATCAACATTGAAGGAATAAAGCCATCACTAGCTGCGTTTCCATTGACCATCAAATTGCGCAAATTGGATTTGCGAATATAAATTTGCCTAATGGAAACACGACAATTTTGAAAAAACTCGCATTTATCGAAAAAGTTTTTGCGCTTGGATGAGGTGGTTTTTCAGGTGTAACCAAATTGACATATTTCGCAAAACTGCAATGGAAACACTTTTGTCAAATTAAACGAGTCACGTGACCAACAACCGGATACTGGCTGCCTTGGGCATTGCGCAGCGGGCGCCACAAGAGGTCCCACAGCATCGCACAGCTCATCAAAAGTTGAGCGTGTCATTCGGAAATGTTGAATCCACAGCTCTTCTGTAAAATCGCCTTCTACAATTTCCCAAAAACGCTTCATACGTAGCCGCTCCCATGTATAAGGGGCCTGTCGCTCCATGGCCTGAATAAGACGCCGACGTCTCCTTTGACGGCTGATGATGAGCGCTAGTGCCGTGGCTGAAATATGGATATATCTGCTGTAAATCAAAGTAATGTTTACATCCGTCGCCATGTTTTTTGAATGACTTATCACGAGAGTAGGTTTGTTTTTATTCACTTATGATTCAATGGAAACAGTGTAATTGCGAAATTGTGTTTTTTCGACATTTCAAGAATATCGATAAAATTTTGCGCGTATGTGTAATGGAAACGCAGCTACTGCCTTGTTGTTATGGCTAACCAGGATGTGTCGCTTTCAAGTTAAACTTCAGGGACACTGGGTCAATGCTCCCATTCTTACAAGGCTGGTTATAGGGCAAGATACACCAGGTAGAGATGTAGGGCGCTTCATTCACCCAACAACAACTCATTTAGATATCACACTGACTCCAAAGCAGTTTAATTAACATAAAATGCTGGATATTTCATTTTTGCCATTGTCCTCTTTTACCACATCCATAAATCTCCTTTTGGTTTTCCTCTAGGCCTCTTCCCTTGCAGCTCAGCATCTTTTTACCCATACATTCACTATCCCTCCTCTGTACATGTCCAAACAATCTCAGTTTACAAAATAAGTCTTTATCTCCAAAACATCTAGGGCTATCCATCCTCGTCAGGAACAAAGAGCGCCTCGACAAAATAAATAATTACAATAACACTGCAAAATAAATGGGAAGATGCTTCAAAGGAAAACAAAAATCTATGTAGGAACAAAACAAGAAGTGACATTTAAAAAAACAAGGATGCGTGAAATGAAAAACAAAATTCACTTTCAGTACGGTTGCATTTCTGTCACATTGTCATCATCTGCACAAAATATCTGTTATGAATGCATTAGCCACAAGATGATCTTTAACCCTTTTACACAGTTTTGTTATAAATATGTGGAAATAAATCTTGCGCAGGATGGAAAGAAGTCTGTCAATGGGAGGGAAAAAAAAAAGAGTTATAAAGTTCATGTTTAAATGGAAACCCGACAAGTGCAAGCATAAAGTTTACTGCACTCCTGGACCGTCCTGGAGAGCAGTGTGGGACCCCTGCTCTATCACCACACAGAGACTACACAGGAGTGATTAAAACTACATCCAAACCCAGCTCCACTGCACCGTCCCAGTCCCTGAAGCCAAATCACAGGCCGTTAGCAGATGTTTCTCACTCAACATGATTTTACATTAATTTTACTGCAGTAATTAAAACCTGCAATATGAACCAATGTGGAGCACTGCGGGGGATAGAGAGGTACAGCGGCACAATTTGGATAGACTCAAAATATAATGTTTAAAAAGTGAACTGTAATAAAGCAATAACCTTATTTTACTCCTTGGCGTAATATTGGTGTGTTTTGGTTTGGTGTAGGACTGCACGATACGGAGAAAACATGCGATATTTGATAACTTTGTTGAAAATTGCAATAACGATATTGCGATATTTCAAAATAGAGCCTACTTTTTGAACATAGTATGTTAAATTCACTGCATTTCACAAAAATTTAATAAAACAAGGCTAAGCTGTGACTAAATTCAATAAATTACCACTAAAACTGGACTTTTTAAACATTTTTATTTAGTCACAACACATGTTCTTTTAAGGCTCTGGTGGAAAATGATTCTTCAGTGTAAATCTCTGTCAGATGGAAGACCACAGTGTTATTGCGATATATTTAGATTCTTGCGATACAGATATTGCGTTTGCTGATATTGCGATAACGATAATTTTACAAAATATTGTGCAGCCTTAGTTTGGTGTGAATATATTTTGTAATAATAGTTTATTTTGAGCATATAATAAATAAAATTATATGTTCACATACACAAGAACACATGAGTAAAAGAAAGAAAGAAACAAGACAAGGTTACATTATGGAGAAAAAAAAGAAAACAAAAAACGTTCACATTTATGCAGCGGGAAGAAGTGCAAACTTATTAAATCCCACCCCTTCTCCCAATTTATCAAAAGTGCATTCATCTGCTTTCTGTGATGAGTAAATCAATCATGGGTTCCTAATTAACAAACATAATCAATAGACCTTTCGCCTTATACAAAGACTCTTGTTTATTAATTACATTTTACAAATATAACATTAACCACAAATTCCATATTAATGCATGTCAACCTCTTCCATCTCTATATTTTTGGAAAATTATTTCTTTAAATCGTTTTTTTTTTTTTTTTTTTTTTTTTTATTGTTTCATGTTAGGACATTCCCTGAGCTCCACATTAAAACTTTTCCACATTTTCACTCACTGAACACAAACGCAAAAACTTTTCCTCTTAGGCTGCACCCGAGTGACTTTAAACTGAAATTTTCCTCTCAAACAATATCCTCCTCCCTCTCACTGAACAACTTTTGGATAATGTCAGGTAATAGATTGTTTTTTGCCTTGAATATGATTTGTTTTAGTAATTTTGACTGCAAAGATGTGTTAGTATTGTGCCTATATCCTGCCCTGGGAATGATCCTTAAGGCTATTTAAACATTAAAACTGTAAAAAGCTACTGTAGTTAAGCATTTTGAGCTCCAGTCTCCAGTCACTGTCCAGCCTTTGCTCCTCCCTCTGGATCTTATTAAAAGTGTGATTACAGTTAAGAAAAACAAGGTAAGACCAGTATTCTTTGTTTAAAATGTAGAATAAATATTTGTGGGTGTCCCATCTTGACAGCTTGAATAAATGGTTGTTGTGTTGCTGCTCCTGTGTTTCAGGAAAAACCTCTCCTGGAGCTGTGAGCTGGAGTTTGTGCTGGATTGTTATGAAAATATACAGACTGCGAGCTTTTTCATTCCTATTAAAGTCTCAGGAAAGACATTATTTTGCAAAATGTGAGTTTTTGAGATAAAAACAGCACATCATATGTTTTCTAGGCCCTCAAATGAAGCAACGTGTATCTTATTAAGTTGGAAAGTTAGATTTGTATCAAAACTTATTTCTCAAATCCGTCCCATGTCCCACTTTTAGTACTTTTTGAGGTGGTCACCTGTCGCTGGTTCATCACTGGTCCTTCCTTAAGCTGGGGGCAAACTAGAAGACTTTTAAACCTCAACAGATTTTAAAACGGAGCATAGACCACAGACATAACAAAATTCTCAAACATTTTTTAATCTTATGATCATACGACAGCACAGACCACAGGACTCTGCAGACCGCCAGACTACACTCAGTTTGTAGGAATAATCTTATTGTGTTGTTGTATGATGAGTTGTTAAAAAGTGTTAAAAATTGTTTAATATTACTTTTTATAAAAACCGTGGACTTGTATGTGAAGGCCTCCATACACCAAGGCGACGATCGCCCATCTGAAGCCGTCTGAACGGTTCTTCCACGTCGCTCATTTCCGTCCTTTTGATCTGTATGCGCCGTCTGCCCCCATCGCTCCAGGACGGAGGCCATCTGACCAGTTTCCTGCCGATTGGCCTTGTTGTTGTTGAATCGGCGTCTTTGGTCTTTGGCACGAAGCGCTCTGATAGGCCTAGCACTACAGCTGCCGCGCCAATCAGCTCACGGGAATTTTAGCGGAAGTGACGGAGTGACGAGAGGTGAAAACTGCTGTGGCAGCGTACTGTCACCATTTTTGCATTCTTCGCAATTCCGTGCGGAAAGTTATCTTCTTCAAGTAACAGAGCAGCGGCACCTAATCCACACAAAACAATGTCCAAACCGGCCATGATCACGCTTCTCAAATGTTCAAACAAGCTGAGAACAGTGGCAGACCAAGGCGCTCTACATGCATATGTACTCCGCAAACAATAACACTTCCGTTTATCTTTGTTCACTGGCTAGCGCCATCTGCCGCTTTGGGGGGGGGGGGGGGGGGTAATTACACGGCCTTTAGGTCGGTTGTCACTTCGGTGTATGAAGAGGGAAAAAGGTCATCCGACGTGAGGAAACGGGAGGGAACAAGAGGAGACGGGAAGAGTCGAGCTTAAGGAATCTTGTCATGTTGTCACACACAAAAAAAACAACAATATTGTGTAGACTCCTCTTCTAACAGGAAGACGGATAAAAACACAGGATTGGAAATCTACTAATCACTCATCTTTTGAAAACTGGTTGGAATGGATGTCAAAAATGGCAAATTATGAGCGTGTGACACAGACTTTCACAGTGACAGAATATATTGCTTAATGCCCTTTCTGGACTATATCCCAAAAGCTGCAGTTATTTATGTGATGAAATGTCCACTGTCTCTGCAAGGTCTTATTATGTATCATCATGCTACAGCTGTGTTTAGACCTCAGACATGATCTGAAGACACGTGATTCCTTGAATTAGTTGAGCAGTGACTAGTTCAGTTTTTTCTTAAGAGTCAGTTCTCCATAACAGGCTTAAAATGTAAATTGTGAACTGATTTAAAAAAAAAAAAAATCTAAAAAAAGTCACAATTAGATATTTTTCCAGTATCGTTCAGCCATACTTCAAACATGATGTAGGGGTACCAGTGTTGTCAGATGGCTGGCTCTATTTTGTAGTGAAACACAAGAGAAGAAGAAGAAGGAAAATGAGAATGTGGACAAAAGAGAAGACTCTTCGGGAGCAGTTTTTACGCATTCTGTGTGAGCAAGAGAGTGACTGCTTTATGTCTTCTCGCATTGTTATTTCCAGTAGTGATGGGAGTATCGATATTGTGGTATCAATATATCGATACTCACACAATACTCATCTGGGTATCAAGTACTTGAATAAAGTATCAATACTAATTAATACATGTGGAATAATCACTCGGGGGTAACTTACTCCAGTGTTTTGTGCCAAAACTCCCCCACACAGCAGCATTTTGGTCTGGTCCATCCATGTCATGTGACAAGAAGTTAGCAGTTTTCAGTACTGTGCACACTTAAGTTGTTTACTTTATATTGTGTACATTAAAATTGCCAAATGGCCAGTGTTAGTCATGGGATTTGTCATCAAGGCTACCAGTTTTTTAAATGAAGAATTACATCCATATGAAAGCACGAGTATTGGGTATCGGTATCGACTAAATTCCCTCCAAAAGTTAGTATCAAATCTAAAAAGTGTGGTATCGCCCATCACTCATTTCCAGTATTTGTATTGAGAGCGTCTGTGCTTCAAAGTGGTTCAGTGATTCTGCGTTTCCCTTAAGACACTTAATTTTAAAATGTTGTATATTGTTAAATATTAAAAAGTAGTTTGGATAAAAATTTCATGGTTTTGTATGGCTTTAATTAAAAAAATATCGCCGTTAAACACTACTTCCAGTTTCGGGTGCGGTACTTCCGATTCCAGATTTGAGTCGTAAACAGAGGTCCATGTGCAAGACGCTGGCATGGGAATGCACTTTAATCTGTTGTCATCCATGATGAAGCATTGGCCAGGGAATGTTGTAAGTGTGTTAATGCATTGGTTAATGTGCATAAGTTAAGATGTTTGTAATATTTTGCTATGCTAAGTCACAATGTTTGTAAAATTTGATGCACTTTGTTTTGTATGTGCAGTTGCTCTTTGCACTAAGAGTATGCATTTACAGTTTTAACCATTCTGTGAAGCGAATTAAAAGCTGCAACTACACTCCAGGCTCTTCACTGATGGTTTAGCTCGGTGTTTCGCCATCGTTGAAAACACTACGGGTTCAGATAACATGTGTGTGCCTCCTGACACTTCGCTCTGATTGGCTGTTGCTGTTTTCCCGTAAGTATTGTCAAGGGTGAAAATCATAAATATCAAGCCTGTTTGATATTTTTGTTTTGAAAACGGAGAGACTCCAACCCGACAAAGACTCATGAGATAATCACTCTGACGCCACACACGAGAAGGATCACGACAAACAATCGCTTGTGAGAAGCCTATAGTCGGGCCACACCTCCCAGAACTTGGGGAGAGGCAAATTGTGCCCTGAATTGGGCTAATAATCCTCTAATGTGTCCCCAGCTTTAGACCAGTTTTGATAGATACTGACCACTTAGCTGCAGTTCTGGAGACGCTCTGACCCAGTTGTCTGTAGCCATCACAATTTGGCCCAAACTCCCCCACCCCACATCAACTTTGAGGACAAAATATTCACTTGCTGCCTAAAGCCTGATTCACACGGCAAGATAATTATGCCGATTTTTTTACCTAATTCTCCCTTTTCCGACAATCTTAAGGACGCCCCGATTATCGTAATCGTACTAAAGATAATCTTATCAGATATTCCTGCTGTGTGTGGTGTGTTCAGAGTGCTCTGGTCTGCTCGGAAGGACGTCGGGACCGCTCCGATCTCAAATTGGGGATATTCATCATGTTGGATTGTCTTGGCCCGATATCGCAGCGTGTGTGGTGTGTCCTGTTGAATCTGACGTGTAGCCAATCAGAAAGTGAGGTGACTGAAGCACGGAGGGGAATCCAAAATCAAAACAGCTGTCATGGCCCATGTTTGCGCTGTCTCCACTCCTTTTAACCAACGTCTTTTCTTTTCGTATTGTTTTTTCGCTGTTAGAAATAGTCCACAAACTGTAGCAATTGCTTCTTTGTCATCCGCCATGTTTGTGTACGTCATGTTTGTGTACGTCATGTTTGTGTACGTCATGTTTGTGTACGTCATGTTTGTGTACGTCATGTTTGTGTACGTCATGTTTGTGTACGCCGAAGTCACGTTTAATCTTGTGAGGTTTTGTGAGCTTTCCCGTCTGACCTGGGAATGTTTGTGAGTGAAACTGTCCACACACTGTAGGACCAAAAATGTATCACCATATGTGGGGTCTCAGGTTTTGTAAATCTTCCGACAATTTTAAGATTTTGCCGTGTGAACCAGGCATAATATATCCCACTAACTAACAGGTGCCATGATAGAGATAGTAATCTATTCACTTCACCTTCACTTACACAGATAAAGTCACTACTACTCAACTTTAAAGTCAACAGCAGATCATTGCACTGGTCAGTCTTCATTATCGGTCTTAACGTTATGAATTGAGAGGTCCAGTCCTCGGGGGAAATTATAGCTGTGATATTGATACAGTATAATCCATCGATCCTCTGTCTGTGAGGCTTTATCTCCCTCTGAACGTCACAGAGATAGGGCCAGAGTCTGACCAGCAGCAGACAGCGTCATTACTTTTACTTCATATCCTCGGTCACCGCTCCGGGCGTCACACCGGACCACGAGGAGATTCATAAGAGCGTTTTATCTGTCAGATGCAAACACGCAAGAAATATAGTGGCCCCAGGAAATAATGGAAGGAATGGGTTGTATCAGCCAAAAGTGAAACAATTTTTTTTATACTTCTCAGGTGTATTTTCATAAACATAGGAAGACAATGAGTTTGTTTACATGTACTGTGATGATTGGGTTTTGTGTATGTGATTATGAGGGTCTGAATTAAAAAGGAGGATAAGCCAGAATCCCATTTATGAAAAACACTGTTACATTATTCTACCTGAGAAATAAAGCTGGACGATATGGCAAAAAATGTAATCACCATTTTTTCCTCATACTGGTCGATTTTGAATTTTATTGATTTTATTTTATTTTTACAATTAAAAAGGAATATTTATGGATTTGATTCATCCTTAGATTTGGATTTGATTGTAATAGGAGAGCGGGTGATTTAATGTAGTCTTTTATTACAAGTTTTAATTTTTATACAATAATAACAGTAATAAGTTAAACAAATAAAGAGGCTGATATGTTGTGAGTTTTAATAACAACTGAAAACTTCCAGATCAGCTCCAATGATGAGAGCAGGAAAAACTCCTGTTTTAGGACTGTCCTGTCTCTCCACACACTTCCTGGACCATGTTCTCTCATTTTGTCAGATTCACAGTGAAATCACCTGATCTAAACTCTGTGCTGAGCTCAAAGCTTTTTCCAAGTGACAAGACACAACAGTGACGCATCGCAGCATCCTTCAGCTTTACTGCAAACCACAGCGTGCACGTCCCATTTTCTGAGCCCTGGCGGTGTTTCCCCAGAGTTAAAATGGTTGAAATATATTTGGATAGTTTTGCCCGTATGGAGCAATTGCAGTGAAAAACAATTTGCTGGACTGTTGTTTTTGTGCAGCACAGCAAATGCTAACGTTAGCTTTGCTCCTCTATCGGTTAATGCCAGGCACTGTTGCTACAGACGGAGCTGTTGCTGATGTTGCTTGTTTTTTAACGATTTATTTCTATTTAAATGCGTAGTTTTAGGTGGTTGTTCCTTTAAACTCCTTGTTCTTTCTGACTCACACTGTAACAGGTGGGCAGTGTAAACATAAGTGTGCTCCTCTGCTGCTGCTCTGTCTGTAGACTTGTCTTATCATCGAGATCGATCCTATACATAATCACAATTCAACGTTAAATTTGATTTTTGGCATTGCCCTACTGAGAAACTTCAATGTGCGATGTGGGCAAGTGCAAACTCAGCTTCATAAACAAACATGGCGCGAGCAACAACTTTCCCACAGCGACTGTAACTTGTACCTGGGCATTCAAACTAGAGACTGACTGATGTAGTTTTTTTAAGGGCTGATAGCGATTGTTAGTAGTCAAGGAGGCCGATAACCAATGTTTGGAACTGATATTCATTTACAGTAAAAAGGAAAATATTGGCGTCAGTTTTGAAAAATACAATATATACAAATAATATACAAAATACAAACAAATAACACTTAACTTTGTTTAAGTCACGTTGTGACAGTTTGGCCCTGCAACAATGTGTTGTACTTTTCTTTTCTTTTTTTGTATTTTATTTTATTTTATTTTATATCATTAGTTTTTTTTGTGTGTGGGGTGCCAGTCAGGTCTCTCTCCTGACATATAAGATTTTCTGTTAAGTAAGTTTTTGTTTGTTAATTTAGATAGTCAGTCCAAACGCACACAAGGACATACACTCAAAATGTATACCCTTTTATACCATCAAATGACAAAATAGAGCACATCAAAGGCAACTTCGTTTGGTTTTCTTTATGATTTTCAATATATATATAAAAAAAAAACAAAGAATACACACACCATAGAATAAAGGCCTTTCAAAGGCTGAAAAAGTCCATTCAAAAGTTTGTTATGCAAATGTCCCAAGACATGCACTCCAATTCCCATCGGCCTCCTCGGGAGCCAGCACTCCAGCACTTCTGGCTTGAGTTTCCCCCCCAGCAAAAAACTCCACAATTTCTGCCAATGTACAAAATAAACACTTAACAGAATTGCTTGCCATTTAACGAAATGCATTGTTTAAATAAAGAAACCAGCAAAAACAAACAACAATAAAAAAAGGAAACTCACGGGTCAGTCCGAGTCCGAGTCACGTGTGTGATGACGCAGTGGGGTCCTGACATGTGGAGCAGAGTGGTTGGAGTGAGAGGACGGCGTTGGATGTGTTCAGGCGGTAACGCAATCGCGAGAGGCTACACGTCTCGTCTTTGCGGCGCTCGTGCTGCGCTGTGGCTGCACGGGGCTCATTGGCACGGCTGTTTTATAGAAACCAGGAAGGAGTAGATTGAACTCTGGCGCGAGCCAGGGACGAATCAGGGAACGCTGCAGTGGTTACGCGTTGTGGGAGTGGTAAGCATGTTTTTTTGTATATTTTATTGAATATGATGACATGCTGGTTGTCCCCAACAAGGCAGGTTGTCACAATGTGATGCTCACTGGTCCAAAAAAGACTTTTCCCCTTAGACCAGGGGTGTACAACCTATGGTTTTAGAGCTACATGCGGCTCTTTAGCCCTGCTCTTGCGGCTCACTGGGCGTCTGACATCTGGTTATGTAAAGTTAGAAAAGGAATATGTAGACGACTTGGAAACAAACTACATCTGCAGCCCCTTCTCGATTTGAAATAAGACTTTATCTATGTTTTCTAGAATATGACATAGCCTTATTGCCACTGTGTATAGCCTTTATTGGCCGCACAGTGCAGATACGGACTGATCTGAACACACAGAAGTTAATAAAACATCTCCAAGAAATGGTTACTGGATGTAACTCCGGTTCTCAGAGTGTGCGTGGCTCCATTATTTCTGCTGGTTAGCAGCCTATTAAAAGATAATCTGTGCAGTGAGTATTTAACACAGTTCTTTCTTAGATTGCAATAATTAATGAACATAAGCTATATTTCAGTTATAGGCCAAACGACTTATGTGCATTGAAACTAGTAGCGGCTCTTTACAGATGTAAGTTTAGTATTTTTTGGGAACAACTGGCTCTTTGGATCCAGAAGGTTGCAGACCCCTGCCTTAAACTGTGAAAGAGATGTCTGTAAATCAGCAGATCTTTTTTTTTTGAGTGTCGCAACAAAGTCTCTGGTACGCATGCTCCAGGAGGCGGGGCAAAGGAAACACTAGTGCACCTGCTCTATGGGCCAGACAATGTGGAACTGATGCAGGGGACCCGGGTACTTTAATGCCCGCCATGACACCCAGAAAATTTACTTTTTTGGCATCATTCGCCACTGAGCAACGTCCGTAGGAATGAACAGGGCCCACCTCCAACGCCGTATCCAGTTCTCTTTATACATCCATGTTCGAAACATATATCTGCTCTCCGGACCTTGTCCATTCGGCAAAACCTTTTCTCCTCACTGTAATGTGTGTTAGCACTGTGCATGCAGAGCTTTCACTGCTGATTGGCTGTTACCTGTGCCGTGGCTCTGCGTGTAACCAATCAGATGGTGCTGTGGGTGGGACAATGCTGGAGACAGAGAGGCGCGGCTGCATCAGAGCCAAAATAACCCAGTTTTAAATTGATCTCTTATCGGCCGTCGGAGTAAAAAAACAAAGGCCTGGCCGATAATCGGTCTATCCCTGGTTCAAACCTCCTGATATTGTAATAATTAACAAAGTGTTGGAGTCTATTCACCAGTGTGGTCATCTTTATGCTCAGCTGTGGACCTGTCTCTGCTGCTCTCAATCTGCCATCTACGCCGCATTTTCCTTTCTTTTTACTAATTGTCCTGTCCCACTACAGTGACGGCTCGTTACTGTCAAAGATAGAATCTGTTTATTTAGATGTTTCTTGTCCCTGTGTCGCTTGAAATGTGCTAAATAAGTCTTGCATGTTATCAACACTGTCACAGCGCTTAGCTTGTTGCTACAAAATCATTGTTTGTAAAGTCACATTTACTTTTTAACTAGTAATGGCGAAATGCAAAAATCAGTGGTAGAAAATAAAATAAGGAGAAAACAAGGTACCAGAAAGACCTCCTTGCACTTCAGAAATTTACATATTTTACTCATAAACCCTAGAAGTATTTGAGCTATAAACCACACGGATACACCATGGCTGAGTTGAAAGTGGAGCTATTTTTCATTTATTATTTCAGAGCCATGAAAGTTGGATGAAATACCAATTTGAAGGTCATAACCTTTGGGGCAGATCTGAGCGGACGGACCGGCGAGTGATGTGGGCATTTCAAACGGCCCGGTCGATAAAGAGAGAGACGCAGAACTCACAAACAAAAGGAAACTCAGAGGCTTTGGAAATGTTGCTCATATGAAAACGACTGCATGACAAATGGATCCTATTATCCCAGTGTGCAGCGCGGCATGCTGGGAATTCTCTATTGACTGATGCTCACCACTGCAGATTGTTATGAGGCTTTATACAATTTGGGCCCCAGGCTGGATTTTAGCTGCTGCCCCCTACATCACAGCCGACTCCAGCACCGATCACGGTGCTTTTGACTCAACCCACGGACTGCAGAGCTTTAGAGACGGAAGAGAAGAAGGAGTTAAGGACAAAGAAGCGTTGGTTTAAATATTATTTTACTTATGTTATGTATGGAAAAATATTAGCATAACCATCATGCAGCTGTGTGGGTTGGTGCCATCAAAACAAAAATAATTCATATTGTTGGCGTCGCTGAATATGTTAGGCATTAGGGGTGTTAAGATATGTTTGTGCAACGATAGAATTGTTTCAATACGATTCAAGATGGTTCGATACGATTCAGCACCTTCATATCGATATTTGATACAGCAACTTTTTGCCAAAAATCATAAAAATTTACTTTCAAATCCAACATCACAGCCAGGGTTGATTGTGTCCAGCAAACAGAGAGTGAAGAAAAGTTGAATATAACCTTTTGATTTCATTAAAAACACAAAAATTACATCCAAAAAGCCATTTTCTGGTTTTATTTTAACAGGTAAAATTCTAACTTAAATATTTTGGATATTATCACATTTTTTTCAACATCTATCAATATAGACTTCCTAGAAAATGATACGATTCGATACAAGGTGATGCGTATCAATACAGCTGAGTCATAGGGATAAAAAATGTATACATCAATAAAGTTACTGTATTGTTACACCGCTTGCATGTTTCAAAAGCTCCCCTATTCTGCAAATCAACTTTTTGGAGCTTTTAACCATGCTATAATGTTGTTGCCTGGAAAATCCAGACTGATATGTCTCTGTGTTATTCTACAGAGAAATATCAGTCTGGTCACCACGCCGTCCGCAGTGGTTTACTCGAATCCAAACCGTACCGTGCATTTTGATTGGTTTATTTAAGTCATGTGTTCTTCGCGAGCAGCGTCACTCGTATGCGTCTCCTCGCCGACAACAATCAAGATGGTGCACCGAGGAGCCGAGAGTTTGTTTCATTCAGCGGTATGGTACGGTAATGTTGAAATAACTCCCTCGTTCCTCCCTCGTGGCTTCACTACTCCGTTTGTTTACTTTCTCACGTTATTGTCGCTTTGTTAACGTCACGTCCGCCATTTTTTGATTGGCTAACTCCGCTGTCCGTTAACTCGGGTTTGCTCCGCCCTAGAAATTGAATTGATTCTAAGGCGACCAGACTCATCCGCTGGTACAGTGGTGAGTCTGGAATTTCCAGGCAAATAATGTTTCCCTGAAGTAGTATTTTGTTTTATTCAGGCATGTTTGATTAATATATGCTGATGCCGTCTCTTTCTCAAGAGCAGAAAACACTCAGTCAAACAGCTCTACGTAGACACGAGAAACCAGGAAATGCTCCTGCGCTTTTCTAAAGCTCACCGTCACCCGACTCATTTTCATTTTAGCCTTAAACCACCGTCACTACGAAGCAGCTCATGTACCTATCTGTTAGCCTCATGTTGCTAACAAGGTGCTAGACAGCTATTTTATGCTCTGTCCAGTCCTCACTATTGCCAGCAGAGGGCGACAGACGCCTAAAACTCCCTCAAAAGAAGACGTTTTCCACATATACATTTTTTTAAGCCATGAAACGTGAAATACTAATGCAAAGGTGTCCAAAACTATTTCCAAAAGCCTCAAAAAAGCATAATATAGGACCTTTAAGTAATTTCTTAAAGTTTTTTTTTTCTTTCCTTCCAATGAAAAGGTTTGGGTTGGAGCCTATAGTTTTGGGTAGTGGTAGTAGTAGAAGTAGTAGTAGTGACCTTTTTCTTGCATAAATACCTGTATTCCTCTTTGGTTTGTAAAGATACAGCTCATATATTTAAAAAAAAAAAAAAAAACAGCTGTGGTATCTTCCTCGTCCTACAAAATATTACTATATTGAATTTTAAACTTGTATAGTTCCTCGTATAGCCCCATACAAATGTTTTCTTAGGTTTTTGTTTCTTTTCTTGTCTTTACTGTATATCGTAATAAACGGCACATGACACTAGAAATCAATAAAGGTCTGTAACTGACAGCTATAGCTTAGTCTTTTCAGTTTTAGTTTGGAGGATTTAGTCTGAAGGTAGCCGTGAGGTTATAGAGTAAACAAGGAAACAAACCGATGCCATTAAATCTGCAGAAATGGCCTCTCCTTCGTACGGAGCGAGCCCAGTGGCTGGTTTCGGCCTGTACGTCACACGCTGCGACAGGGCTGATAAAACTTTTAATTGCGTCCCTCCGAGCCGTTCTCTGATGCCGGAGACAAATTGACTCTGGGCTAAAAAGTCAGATGCTATCAGAGTTTTTATTTTACCTCAGCTTCTGCCAAATAAGGCTTTGTGAATGAGATCTGTGGCTCACAAACAGCAGTGCAGTGGATTTAGCAGAACACCGACCTCAAGCTCCTCTTTCATAAATAATGTATAGAGCAAAATAATGTAAAAGTCTTCCATTTGATAAAAAAAGACCTATTTAAATATGGACTTAAAATAGGGTGACCAGATTTTTACTCCCAAAAACTTGGACACAGTTTTTTCCCTGACCATGGTGCATTTTAACAAAAAAGCTTCCACAATACATACAATTTTCTGTCATGTAATTAATATACTTGATGCTAGGATGTACCTTTTGAATTTTAATAGCCATTTATTAGTTAAAATAATGACATTGCAAATAATTTTAGTGACAAAGCAGGGGCGTAACATCAGGCAGTGCAGCTGGGGCCCAGGACATGAGGGGGAACCCATTGAGAGTCCTCATTTATAGTCAGTTTTAGTGGCTTATTTTCATCTTGGGTTATAAATTACACAGCAAGAATGACTCCATTTAAGAACAAGCTTTTCTTATGAGTAAAAAACGACTTAAAATGCATGATAGGCATAATTCCTTCACAATTTATAAAGTTTACACATTGTTTGTAGCAGTGACATTTAAATATTTTAAAGGAAAGCATTAGTTGACTTTCAGAAATTACAGTGCACTTTTTATGACTAAAAGTGCTTCACCATTTTAGGGCCCATTATGAAAACCTGCACTGGGGCCCCTCATTACCACCTTACGCCACTGTGACGAAGTCTTTTAATAAGACGTGTTTTTTAGTTTCCTACGTGTTTCTTTTGGTTAAAATGGGGACAACTGGGACATGGTTTGTTAAAAACTGGGACATGTGAGGGTTTTTATAGATATGTGCTGGGACATGGGACAAGAAACCTAAAACTGGGACTGTCCTGATTAAATAGGGGCGTTAAATTTTTCCCAAATGGTGGGTGAGAAGCCCAAAGCGGGTCACACCAATGTTGAATCTAATTTTAATGTTCAGCTCATTTAAAATAAATATTGTTTTATTTACATAA
Source organism: Bostrychus sinensis (assembly GCA_020698575.1). Lineage (NCBI taxonomy): Eukaryota > Metazoa > Chordata > Actinopteri > Gobiiformes > Eleotridae > Bostrychus > Bostrychus sinensis. Next base: position 8,717,776 of record CM036247.1, read on the forward strand.
AATGTTAAGGCAGACTTTAAAAATGGCATCAAAAGATGTGGGAAAATAATTTAAAAGTTGTAAAATAATTTAAAAGTTATAATTAAGTAATTTAAAGGTTGTAGTAAAATAAATAGTAATAATAAAAAAGTTGTAAAAAATAATAAAAAAAAGTTGTGCAATAAAATAATAATAAATGATAAAATGAAATAATAAAATAATTAAAAAGTTGTAGTAAAATAATTTAAGTTCCATTAAAATCTTCCAGGATAAAAGTGGGACCACAGTCAAACCGACTGAAAACTACTGCTGTAAAAGAATCTGATTATTAACAAAATCCTTTTAGTTCATTCATCGTTTTCCTTTGCAGCAATGAAGGACTAATGTTTGAGTAGCTCCATTATAACAGACCTTTTCACAAGTTACACATTCAAGGAGCTTGGTACCAAAATTAGCATTCTAACCCAATAATTTTTATGAGGGAGCAAAATAAAATGTTAATTTAGATGTTTTTAGGCAGCAGGATCGAATGGTTGTTGTTTATATTTATAATTAAATTGTTCTATAAAAGAATATGACCCAGATCTGTCAGCTATAGTTGCTACAGTGAACTTATTAAAGCAGGATTGCGGTCCGTCATATTTCTGTAAATGCTTGTCCTAGCCTATAGCTTATATGCTAATTATTGACGCTAATTGCTAGGTTAAATACTACAGCTAAACATTAACTCACTCGCTAATGCTTTAAAGTCAGGCTCTGATATTACTCACATGTGGTCGAGTGGTTGTCATTTTCCAAAATCGTATTGTTTTTTTTTTTTATATAATTAGCAGTCTTTGGTGGCTAACGCTAATTCTTCCTTTGAAAATGTATTATTGTCTTTTTTAGTTCCAGTGCCATTCTTTGGAACGCAGACACTCTGTTTACAAACACTGTCAGTACATTTAGACACTTTTTTGATCAGTTTGCTACAAGAGAAGTTGAAATATCATCAAAAGACCAATGTGGCAAAGTGGTTAGCATCTCTGCCTCTCAGCAAAAAAGTTGTGGGCTTGAATTTTTTGGTCTAACCGTCTCCCTGTTTCCTGTGGGTTCTCTCTGACTTCCTCCCGTCATCAAGACCTGCATGTGTTTTATAAATAGTTAATTCTAATTACCCCTAGTGCAGTGTTTCTCAAACTGTGGCACAGGTACTGTTGGTGGTACACAGGTTTTTTCTGGTGGTACTCAGGAGTCTTTTTCAGTTCAAGTCCCAATTTAGTTTAATTTAGAGCCAGTTTTATCTCTGTCTTGGGCCTTGTTGTGGCTCACTGCTTAGACTTGGATGTAGTCCTGATCTAGGCACATTGCTTTTTTTTGTTTCAGGCCCGGTTGTAGCCATGTTCTTAGCTCAGGTATAGTCTTTGTTTTTAGGTTATGTTTTCGGCTGCATTTGTTTGTTTGTACTCTCTGTTTGTTTGTTTTTTTAGCAACATAACTCAAAAACTAATGGACTGGATTTTAATGAAATCTTCAGGAATCGTCAAACATGGAATAAGGAGCAAGTGATTACATTTTGGGGATGATCTGGATCACCATCTGAATCCAGGAATCCTATAAAGGATTCTTTACTATTGGGAGATGGGGCTAATTTTGCCAGTACAGCTTCGAACTTAACAAATAATGCTCAGAATCAGTTGGCAAATAATTACAAGATGACTTCATGGTATATGTTATAATCTTTAGGGGTTTTTCTCAGGTGAGTGACTCTATGGCTTGGCGGAGGTATACGCTCTCCAAGTGCTTCTAGTTTAGCGACGCATTTTTCTGGGTTAATCTCTACTTTGTTTCTCAGTTTTGTCCTGGGTTAGTCAAACTTTAGGCTAATTTTAGGTCATTAAAGTGGCCCAATGCAAAACCGCCTTTTCTTAGCTTTCTACCATGTTTTTTAATGTTCCTGCATCAAAAACAGACCTGGAGTTGTATTTTTGTTTCATTCACACGTTTGAGTAATCCTCTATTGTTTTACATTTACGGGACAGCAGGGAGGGAGGGCTCTTAAAGGGACAGGGACCTAATCTGAGCATTTCTCAGAGATTGTTTGAGTTGAATGATGAGTTTCTTATTGCGTTTTCTGACCCACAAAACGTAAGATGCAGATCTAGAGGTGTCCTAAATGAATTTAAAAGACACAAAAAAGTATAATATGGGCCCTTTAAAGATGGTACTTGGACAGCCACCCTTTTCTGTGCTAGAAGTTTGAGAACCACAAGCCATTTTTTTTTTTTTTTTTTTTTTTTTTTTTTACTATATTTTAGTCTAGTTGTTTTATTTTGATTTCTGGTTTTAGTGTTTAGTCATAAATTGTGTTTTTAGTATTGTTTTATTCTGTCTATTTATTGTACTTTTATTTTAACACTGTTTCATTGAACCTGTAGAGCACTTTGGGCAGTAGCAGCTGTCGTTAAATGTGCTATATAAATAAACTTTGACCTTGACCTAGCCCATAGTGAATAAACATGATAGTGAGCCACCCATGACCCTTTAATGGGAGTAAGCAGAAGAAGATAAATGAATAATATATCGTAGAAAACTCAAATAGCCTCCGTGTCAGTAAATGATAGACTCGTATTGTTCTCTAAACGTCCACCCACCGCTCAGTCAAAAATAGAGCAATTTTCTCATTTGGCGGCGTCTGACGCGTTGTTGTGACATTAATTCAAATGATGCTCCAAAATTAGCGTGCAGCTGGACAAAGCCGTTCAATTAATCACCGAGACGTATGCTGCCATTACACGGAGCCTACACAGCCGCTCCTGCTTCATGTTCAGGTCAACTGTTTAAACCTACGACATTAGATCTGTCAGCCGCTGTGTTGTATCGCTGTTTTAAACTGAAATGTAGACAAATGGTGAGAAGAATCGTAAATGTAAATGTGGTTAGCTGCAGAAACTTCAATTAAATCAGAAAGAGATGAAAGCAATAGTAGTACTCTCAATGATGGACTGTTCATTTTCCTAGCGGCCACTTGTGGTAGTTTGTTCCAAAAGCCCTGAAAAATGAAAAGGGTTGCATTAAGGAGAGAATCCAGTGTAAAAAACAAAACAAAATGCCAGATTCTCCATGGAAATAATTAACTTTGGCAAACCGTGAAGAAAGACAGCAGCTAAAGCGTACAATACAGTAAAAAAAGGTTACAGGAAAAATCAAATACAATGGCAGAACAAAGCTGTCATATATACTGCCTGGCTAAAAAAAAGTTACTACCTGGATTTAACTGAGCAAATAGAGCCTCCCATTGGATAATGACTGCATGGTTGATTATGTTTCAGCTGGAAACAAGTTATTTATCCCCAACTGATGCAGCAGGTTACTCCATCAAAGGATTTTTTTTCCCCCTGATGGCACAGGCTTATTCCAAGATGACAATGCCAGGATTCATCGCGCTCACATTGTGTGAAAATGATGTCTCATGCTCCCTGGACCACTCTCTCACAGAGTCCAGCAGACCTTAACCTCACTGAAAATATTTGCACAGTGGTCTTGGCGAAAAATTAATGCAGCACTGGACGGAAATAAAAGTTGTGACAGTGCAGAAGCTTAATGAAAGGATGCCACAGTGAATGTGTGCCGTAATCAAAGCTAAAGGCCAGGCAGCGTATATTCAACAACGTAATGAATAAAAAACACAGGATGCTTGTACTTGACTAATTAATAATGATAATAATAATAATGTATTAGTCTTTTATTTGCATACTGTCATTGTGTCCTTGGGCATGACACTCCACCCTCCTTGCCTGTATGAATGTGTTACTAATGCATTATTATTATTATTTTAAAAATCCTTTCAAAAAGTGGCAAACCTTTTACAGGCTGTATGCTAAAAAAAAAGTTTGACTGACAGAGGCTCAAGCACACATCTCTTTGGAACTGCTCCTAACTCTTTGGTCCCCAGTTTACAGTGGGCCCAGCTGGTTTGGGGGGGTTGTAAACAATAAGGTGGTCATTACCGAGAGTTTCCTTTCAAAATAAAACGTCAAAAAGCTCCGACTAAAACGCCTAAAGAACAAAGACCCAGTGCACCATTTTCCACTTTTCAGCTTCGGCATCAAGTTATTACTTTATTACTAAGAGAAAATTATTCTCTTCCTCAATGACTCTGAGCTATTGTTTTCCGAGTCTTTTGTTCAAAGCCATTCACACCATGGTTTTAGTGTTTTCCCATTTCCGTCAGCGTGTGTGTGTGTTCGTGTGTGTGTCAGGCCTCAGATTAGTTCTCACTTCTGCCGCGGTTGCCTGCAGATCGTCATGTGTGTAATGCAGGCCTGTCGTCCGCTGATGGATGGCTGGGATAATAGAAACACACAGAACGCTCGTGTGGAGACAGATCACAGAAGGGTGCGAAGTGAGATTTTGTTGTTGTTAACAGCTCTGTGGAAAATAGGTTGAAATAAAAATGTAATATAAAAAATGGAAGTATGCATTCATTTATTCATTTTCTTCCATGTAGTGGCTGGAGCCTACAGCCACGCAACTATGAGCCTTAAGCTGGGGACACTACACGATTTTTTGCCTGATTTTATGATTCACAGTTGCGCCGAGTCTGTACCACAATCACTAGTCGGCCCTGAAATCTGTGAGTGTGTGATGTTCAAAGACTCTGGACGCACTCCTGTAGTGTGGGCTGTTTACAGATCCAACTGGGAATTCATGGAGTCCAGCAGCCAATGACAAACAGCTGATGGGACACAGGAAATAACGTCAGAGAACGAAGACGATGCAACAGGAAGCGGCAGGAAAATATACGAGGAAATTTTAAGAAGAAGAACTAGAAGAACTAGAACTAGAAGAAGAACTAGAAGAAGAACTAGAAAAACTAGAAATACTAGAAGAACTAGAACTAGAAGATGAAGAACTAGAACTAGAAGAACTAGAAGAAGAAGAACTACAAATAGAAGAACTAGAAATAGAAGAACTAGAACTAGAAGAAGAAGAACTAGAACTAGAAGAACTAGAAATAGTAGAACTAGAAGAAGAACTAGAAGAACTAGAAGAAGAAATAGAAGAACTAGAAGAAGAAATAGAAGAACTAGAACTAGAAGAAGAAGAACTAGAACTAGAAGAACTAGAAATAGAAGAACTAGAAGAAGAAATAGAAGAACTAGAACTAGAAGAACTAGAAATAGAAGAACTAGAACTAGAAGAACTAGAAATAGAAGAACTAGAAATAGAAGAACTAGAAGAAGAAGAACTAGAAGAAGAAGAACTAGAAATAGAAGAACTAGAACTAGAAGAAGAAGAACAACAACCAAGGCAAACACCAAAGAAAGTTGAGCGATACCCATATGAAACTGATTGCATAGACCTTTTTTCCAAACAGAAAGCTGCGCACACAGCGGCAACAGCGACCCAGGTAGCGTTCATGTTTGTTTACCATTTACTTCTCGCAAGTTCCCCGCCAGAGTTTGCTGCGTTTGGTTGGCATCATTTGCAGCCTCAACAGATTTTGTAGTGTGTGAGTCTTTCAGTCGTCAGAACTAAATCTGCTGAAACCAGTCGTCAGTGTGTGCTCCTAGTCTTTTCAGGATCTGTAACAACTGAGAAAATCGTGTAGTGTGTCCCCAGCTTTAGACAGAACACACAATGGACAGTGGCTGTTTAGTTACAGGGACAGGCATTCACTCTGACATTACTTTATTCTGGGGTATTTTGGGTAACACACGCATGTCTTTGGACAGTGGGAGGAAGCCAGAGTAGCCTTAGAAAAAGCTTGGTGACACAGGTGGGATACGCAGACTCCACTCAGAAGTATCACAGTCAGATGGCCCGAGAATCATTCCCATGAACGAACAGCTCACTGAGAGGAGATTGCACTAACCACTCTGCCACCGAGCAATCCACAAGCGTGCATGTTAAAGTTATGTATGTGCTAGACAGAGTGACACTCGAATGAAACATGTTGCTCCATGTGGCATTGTGCATTTAAAGTTGTATACACTTTTGTGTTTACAAATATAGTGGAGAAGCCTTAATTAGAATTTGTCATGGGCCACTGAGCTCTATTTTTTCTCCCTTGAACTTAAAATTATTCAACTTTATTTAAAGGTTTTAAATTGACTATATGGCCACATTTGTAGATACACGTGTACTAAATCACATGGCAGCATTCAGAGATCAAAATGGAGAAGAAAAGCCTTTTGACTCCCTTTTAGGGTTTTTCAAATGTGTTTTTTGCTCTCATTTTGGCATTTCTTATGCTAGAGTGATGATATTTGACAAAGAGGTTCATTAATAAATTAATTTCATAATTTCAATGTCACAACTGAAAAAAAAAACTAAATTTCCTACTGTCTAGATTAAAAAAAAAACTTCTCACTCCTCTTTAAGCCTTTTTTGGTCCCATTGACTTACATTAAAATCACTTGTTTTTATTCTGCTTCCATTACAATACAGAAATGTTAACTCTTGTCAGGCAGAGGCCAAAAAATACACAAACAAAAACATTACGACCAGATCCACCATTTTCTCATTGCATTGTGGGAAATAAAACCCTTTACAATTTCCATAAAATAACAGTGACTGTAGACCAGTCCTTTTAGGGCTGCAGGAAGAAAATGTCTTTTCTTTTCTTTTCTTTTTTTTTTTTTTTTGGCACAAAAAATAAAAATGTATTCAAACCAAACCTTTTCAGACTGTTAAAGAGTAAATAAATAAATTGTAAATAATTGATATTTTTTTATATTTGTGTGCAATTATATAAAGAAAATGAATTCACTTTTGCTCTCCATGATGAGGACAGGGGTAATAATAAATTAAAAATATGTTTTCTTCCTTTTTTTTTTTTAAATATTTAAATGTAACCCAGTGACCCAAAAGGGCTTTAAGAGGAAGAACATGTTTTTTTTTTTGTTTGTTTGTTTTTTAGGAGGGCCTGAGGATTAAATTATGACCTGGCCTGTATTTCCTAAGTCCACAGGGATGATTATAGCACATGACATTTCTTGTGTTTACAGAGATTTGTTCCAGAAAAGACAAATATCCAGTGAGCAGTGTGACGAGTTATGATTTCTTTATGTTTACTGTAGATAGACCAAAAGCTAAAAAGGCTATTGTAACTCAACAATGTCTCTGATGTTGATTACTAACTCAACACTCACCAGCGTTAGCGTTTTTATTTTCCGTTTGGAGACCAGAACAGTGTGAGCAGATGGGGCCGGAGCAGTTTGTCTTCTGAAGCCGCGCGTGTGTGACTCATAGTAACAGTTGTGATTTGCACTAAACTCTCTGTCCATGGATTATTCAGTGCTTCAACGGTGAGTGGCTTCTCTGTGAACTGTGCTGCGAGGTCAATGGAGCAGCGTTCAGGGGCCCGATGTGCTGCGTGCAAGGCTGAGGGAAAGATACAGGTAAGAGAGGAAGAGACGACATTTCAGTGTAAGTGTGGTTAATTTGTCTGGGCACAAAGCACAAAAGATAACATGAAAGTGCCAAATATTGTTGAGTGTGTTTATTCAGACTTAAGCTCTATTCGCACGGGGGACCTTCAGTAATTTGTAATAATCGCAGATGTCGTCTGTGATTTTTATCCCGTGTGAATCAGCCATGTCTGTAAAAGTTCCCTCGAAAATTACCGACCATACTTCGGCCAACACAGAGGTCCCATGCAAAACCCCATGTCTGTGATTCAGGCTGTTTTTGTCGGCAGATTGTTTTCTAAAGTTTGTAACAGCGATCCAAAATGTCTTTTAATGCTCAATTTTACGTATTTTATCTTAATAAGATGTCTCTTTTGGTCTTACTCCGAAACGATTACTTTTTTCTCAGAGTAAAAAGTAAAAAAAAAAAAAAAACAGAGGACGTGACCCGGAAGCACACTCCTCGTCGTCATGGCCATGTTAGACTAAGTTTTTGGAGCAACATGGGGCTGTTTTGGTTTTCAGCGCTAAAGTTAGATCCGAAGACGAATCGCAGTGAATGGATTAATAAAGACGGATGCCTGCTTTTTAAGAAGAGAGAAACCTCGACAGATAATGGATGACCTGCGTCGTAGCGTGAGGTAAAGTTTGTTTTTTGTCAGGACAGTCAATCAACATAAAAGATAGTTTAGGATTAAGTAGAGCTAGAAACATAACGAAATCTGGGATTTTTATTATAAATCTGTATCATTTTCAATACGACATATCTGGAAAGTTTGTAAAATTGAGTAAATTACAGACATCGTTTATGACGCGCGAACACCCGACTAAAAACACTGACGTCAGGGGGTAATTCACGAATTACAGAGGTCCAGAGGTAATGCTGTTCCCGTGCGAATAGGGCTTTATTCAGGCAAATAGAACAAACTTAGCTGTTAAATAAATCAAACCATGTCGATTAAAACGAGCAATTACCAACAATAAATAACTTCTTAGACATCTGAATAGGAGTGGGAGGAAGTAAAAACTTATTTAATCCCATCCGCTTTCATAAATCCTTCACCACACAAGAATCAATTCGACTTCCTTTTTTAACATCAACATAAATGTAACTAGAAAAAATTATTTCTTTATATCTGTTTTGAAACTGCTTCATATTTGGAAAATTGATGTAGTTTATGATTCAAGTTGTTCCATTTTTTCACCCCACAAATTGAAACACAAAAACAGACCCTTAAATTGTCCCTGAATATTTGTTGGTAATTGCTTATTTTTTGTCTTAAACAGTATTTGAACTATTTAAAACTCTGTATGCGGCATTGTTAATTATTCTTTTTGGCCTTTTTTGAAGAGTGATCAATGGGTTTAATGTGGTTTTATATTTGTTACCCCAAACCTTGGCACAGTAAGTAAAATAAAGTAAAATTAGTGAACAGTACAATGTATGGAGTGAGGTTTTAAATATGAACTCCAGAGCTACATACACAAGCTTTTAGTATACAGCTGGACAAAGTAAAACACCTATTTCTTTGTAAACTTGCCTCAAAATACCCCCCATTACTTTTAAATGTACTTGCAAGTAAAAAAGTAAAAGTCTTTCACACAGACTCAGCTCATTATTGTTTTAAATGTGAGGGATTTTGCTGAAAAATTTTGAATTCAGATAAAATTATCAAACCTGTGCAACAGAAGAGACTGAATCTGTCGCTGAGGTCTTGTGTCTTTATTATTCTGATGTTTCTAAAGGAGCACTACTTTACTGCATCTGTTATATTTAAGTACTGTGTGTCTACAATGAGGCAATGGCAAAAACACATGACTTTAAACAAGAACTAAAAATACTTTGTACTTCAAACTAACTCAGAAATGTAGTGGAGTAAAAAGTACGGATACTTGCTCTAAAATGTAGTGAAGTAAAAGTACCACTTGTAAATTTTACTCAAAGTACAGATACATGAAAAATCTACTTAAGTAAAGTAACTAAGAACTTTTACTTTGTTACATTCCACCACTGCAAGAAAGTGAATGCATCATTTGTTATTACTGTAAAAGCAGTAAAAGGAGAATGTTTCTTATATTCATATTTATGTTATTTTATATGGTACAGTGCATGTGTTTGGGTTGATGGCAAAGAAAAGAGGAAGTTAGTTGAAAAATACTCATAAGTGCACTGGCGTATGGCTCTCTCCTCCCCTTTTCAGGTTCCAGCCAATCAGGAGTCCAGACCCGAGGACCTGCACCTGGCTGTGGGCGGGGCCTGCAGGTTAAAATCTGGCCCCTTCAGACCTCGAGGACTCTCTCCATACTGCAGCCACAGCTTTCGTTTTGTCTTTTTGTTTTGGACGCTGCCACATTCACACACACACAAACACAATCATGCACTTGCACACACCACTGACATTCACATTCACGTTAGCGTTTGCTGTGAGTAGTTTATTTGAATAATTATCCTGGGTTTTATCCTTTTAAATATTACTCCACGCTCTCTCCCGGATTTCTTGCACACTGGCCTATCAAAAAAGCCAGAAAATTGTAACAAAAATATCTCAGAAAAAAGAAAAATACTCACAAGTGCCTAAATTATGTAAACATGGGAGGCAAGAGGAAGGAGCAATTACTTTCTGAAGTGTTTAAACTGAAGAAACTGTCCCCAAGAGCAGAATTGATTACTTTTTCATTTATTCAAAAACATACAATATCCACAAACTAATTCTGTTGTGTTTCTAAATCCTTAAAGTGAACTTCTCTGACCTATTTTTACTTTTCTTTCTAGGTAGACAACAATATGTAACAATGGGGCTATCGTAGCTGCTGCCAGATTTTAGAAAAAAATGTATAAGTTGATAAATATACACAAGTGATAAAGTATTGCATAAACTTCAACATCTACTTTTGTCCTTATCCATGTTGTAAACAAGACTACATGTAAAAGGTTATTTATTAGCCTTAGTGCACAGTCTAAAAGTATTTTAGCTTGATTTGAGACTCATCAAAACCTTTTAAAATGATTTTGGTCTGTAAATGTAATATCGAACAACTCAACAAAAACATAATTTACTTTGTACATATCAAAAACGTCAGAGAGACTATAACCACAGTACAAGCTACTGTTATGAAGATGATTTATGTAAATTTAACAGGCAAACAAAGCAGACTAAAAGTAAAAGTTTAATATAGTCATTTTTTTAGTTCTATATTTGACAAAAGCTGTACAGAGTGAATGAAAACCAGAGTAAACATCTGAAACTTTGGCCCCAGGTAAACATGTTTTCTTTTGTTTTATTGCTGTAATGGATTTATTTTGATTGAATTGGGTTGGTGGCTTTTAAAAAACAAGAAAATATCAGTTCTGTACAGTAACATAGAGAAATGTAAAATGCCAACTTGATAAACCTTCTTCTATAGATTTATTAATCTGTGTAGAACAGAAAAATGCATAGGTTTTACGTTTGCCCATCCATAGATCATCTGAAAATAGCTGCAATATTTGAACAGCTTTAACTCTTCAACTGCTGATCCAGGACCAGTTTGCAGAGGCAGCAGTCTAAGCAAAGACGGCTTCTTCTGCTGTTCCAGGGGAATCCCAAGGCGTTCCCAGGTCAGCCAAGAGTCCCTTCACTGTGTCCAGAGCCTCCTCCCAGAGAATCTGACACAGGAGCGTCCTGGAGATGTCTGAAACAGATTCTCTCCATGTGGGGGAGCAGCGGCTCTACTCAAGAGCTCCTCCTGGGTCCGCCCTATCTGTAAGGGAGCACCCAGTCACCCTGCAGAGGAAACTCATTTTATCCACTTGTAAACAACATTTTCTCCTTTTGGCTTAAGCACAGATCTACAGGTAAGTCAAGAACACAACAGACCGGTACATGTTGCCATTCCCTCCCTCTTCAGCTTTCCTGAATTTTTATGTTTGTTTATTCAGTGCCATAACAACATTTAGTTTGTTTACATCATGACACCTAACAAAATGAGTTATTGTGTTAATCTGACGAAAAATGGACTTTAAAAGTACAATAGAAGTTGTACAAGTCAGACTAACATAATCACAGAGCATCTGAAAGTCTACTGACAGGGAAAAAAACTGTCAAACTGGACCGGGACTGGATGATCTGCACTGGAGTTCTGCGCCAAAATCCTGACTCAGAAGTCGAACAGAAGAAGCTGGCTGCCTGCTAACTGCGACGCTAAATTCTCATTTATTCATCATAACAGAAACTAGTTTTTAATCTTATTGTTATTGTTTTATCTTTATTGTTATATGTCTGTCAAAATATATATGAGTACGTCTGAATAAACATTATCTATCTATCTATCTAATCTGAAATTGCAATTTAGCGCTTGTCTAAATCTGTCCCTAAGTGTAGCTGAACTAAGCTGTGCATGCAAACATCCTGACTGCTGCCTTTGTGATCACATGAAGAATGCGTCTATACACCAAATTCAGTAAGTTTGTAAAAGTTACTGACACAGAACTAATGCCTAACAGTGTGTATGTAATGTATCATAAAGTAATACCAAAAGTTCCAAATCTTTAAATGTCAGCAATCTGTCTTTTCCTCGTCTAATTTAGCTTTATGTCTTTTTCTAGGTGTTACTTGACATTTTGACTAAATAGGTCAAGTGGGCAATTTAAATACTAGTGTTTAATCAGTGCTCTGCTGCCTACTTTAAAGCACAAGTGATTTTAACTCAAGTGCAATTCTCTCTTCTCTTTCTATTGCTTCTCTCTCATGTGAGCTTACCTGCATTGACCCAGCCTCTGTGTCCTATCTCTGTATTTGTTTACGTTGATGTTAGCTCCGTAGCTTAGGCGTCGCTTGCATGTCCAGGAACGTTCTTGTTGTAAGCGAACGGCCTTTTTTTGCTTAAGTGAAGTTGACTTTTTTAAAAGAAAGTGAAAGTGATTATGCAGATGAGCCTCTCCATTTACTGCCTGAGTGATTCACTGTTTTGCACATGTCACCGCCCTAAGACACACACCTGACACTAAACCTAATGGATGTTCATCGTTTTTTCTTTTTTTCTTTTTCTTCACACTGGAACAAATTGCAGTGTCACCGCCACGGGGAACGAGACCGGAGACGTCTTCTCAAAACCGACCCAGCGAGCGGATCCTATCAGAGCTGCACATAAACAGCCTCTAGGGGGGGAAGAGAACCACACAGATTATCTCCTCCACCGACCAGCCGCGACGCCGCTGACCTCTGCAGAGTTCCCCGGGGAGAGGACCGCCATTGATCCACGCGCACACAATCACAGCAGGAGGTGATGGAAGGAGGAGGTGGAGGTGGAGGGGCCAAGAATCGATACGGTACAGTTATCTGCTTCACTCTGATACCAGCGGCAGTATAAGGTCTGGATATCAACACGGCTGGAGCCTTGGGAAAGTGGAAAAAGATCAGAGGTAGCCAAAATTATACAGTAAAAGTGGTTTATAAAGTGTTTTACTCCATTAAAAATAATAAAATTGTAATAATATCTACATTAAACCATGAAATAAAAGTAAATTAACTAACTAATGAATCAAAGCTTGAAATATATACATAATAGAACAGGGAAACTCATTTTTAATTTTAAGATTTAGCATTTTAAATTGGTAAAACAAGCCTATTACAGCAACTGCGGGCCTTAGACAGTGCCCAAGGCTGACACAGAGACATACCTGCACACAGCCGTTCATTCTCACATTCATTCACTAGGGGGCACGTTAGGCCTTGTTCAAACAGAGATGGGCTTAGGCTTAGGCTTAGGCGTATCTGCAAATATTTTTTTTATATATCGTACAGGAGTTTCATCCACAGGGATCTGGCGTTTCTGGAGTCCAAATACAAAAATGTTTAAACTAGGTTCCAGTATCCATATTTCTATGTTTACAACCCATATGCATCTTTTCTGAAACGATCACTCGTTAGCCTCACCTCTCTCTTAACCTGCATGCAGTTGACTCCGCCTTACACTGTTGCGCATCTGAGCATTTTATGGCTTTTACAGCAAAATATGAAGCTCCCCTGAACTACAGTCTATGGTCCCCTTGGTAGCTCACATGTTCATATTCGCCGGCATGTTCTTATGTTTACATTGCACCAGGTTTTTGCGCATGCCCCCTGTGTTCTTGTTGTTTTGTTCGTGTAATGTTTTTGTTTTCATCTCTGGATGAGAACAAAATCTGTGGATCTGTGGATATAGCCCTGTACTCATCAGTTCACCTAACACATTCATGTCTTTGGTTGGTGGGAGGAAGCCAAAGAACTCACAGTAACATGGGGACACTTCCCTTAAAGAGACTGTAGTCAGCTTGCCCAATGATCTAAATTGGTAGCCTGGCCTGGCAGACAAGTTAGTCTGGAACCTCTTCTCATAAGTTTTGACAGTCGGAGTATCAATCAGAGAAACGAAGGGCGGGACATAAGCAGTGCACCTCTGATCCAAACATAGATTCTTGACTTTTTTTTTTAATAAAACACCAGAATACGCCGTATTATTAACAGATCTGTGCGTATTTTTGAACGGGGACAGCAGCAGAAGCCAGCTGTACAAACAATTGTGGAAAAAGTATTTTTTTTGTATGCGTTTGTTAATCATCGGATGTAAACTGGACTTAACTGTTGTTAAAATGGCAACAAGACGAAGGAAAAAAATACGGAGGACTGGAGAACAACGAGGACTTCAGCAGAACCAACAGCTGACAATGGAAAGCTACAAATTCCGTTAATCAGGTCAGAGAAATTAGCTTGGTAGCTAGCGCTACCTTAGTTAGCTCTCTCGCTTTCGTAAGACGCACTGCAGATAAATGACAGTGATTGGCCAGTTTCAAATTGAACTCAAGAAATGTTCCGCTCTGAGAGGGGAACCAGATTGTCCTGCTTGTGAAAAGCAAGTAGGAAAGTCTGGCTCGCCAGGCTACTAAACTGGGCCAATAGTGAATGAATGTGAGAGAAGTTTAGTTTTAGAATTTAGAGTCAATAATCACTCATTTTCACCACTGTACATAGTGCATGAGCGCTTCCTGCAGAAGGCGGGGTTTCATGTGTCTGTTTGTAAAGCACATGCACTGTCACTACAAAGCAGTCAGCTCATTTATCTGTTAGCTTCATGGTGCTAAAAGCCTTGCCAATTAGCCATCTTACCCCACTGTGTCCAACCCCCCAGCATTCAGTACAAACACTTGGACGGTCTCCTCTCAAGTCTGAACTCAGATCATCCCAACTTTTTCACCTGTGAACTCTAAGTAGACGACCAGGAGGCAGCGCGGTCTGTAGAGGCTTTAGTGAGAGGAGAGCTGCGTGCGCTGAGGCAGCTGCACGCTCTCTTTCTAACAAAACTTGCTTCTACTGTCCAGTGTCTGCAGCACAGTCAGCACCGGTTTGGGCTGACAGAGTGAAGTGGGCGGGGCCAGCAGAGCCTTAACCCTTATCCTACCAACCTATTTTACATACATAGATTACTGAATGGGAATATTGTATTGTAAGATACAAAACACACTAATACTGGCATTTTGTTTCTACAGCATCAGTAATATTTTCACATTTCAAGTAAAAAGATTGTTTGTAAATTATTATTTTGATAAATTTGCATATCATTTGCATACAAACAAAATGATTAGACTTTACTTAATAAAAAGGCCATGCTTTATGCCAGGAACAATCTACAATATTACAACACAGCACCGTTATCACTCAGAAACCTTTATATTTGACCAATTTTTATGTTAAAAGTGGGCAGGGCCTTATTCACTCCATTACAGGGGCCATATTCACTCCAATGCAGAATAATCCCAATAAATCCACCAAAAATCATGTAAAGGCAAACTTTTTAAAATAGAAATTCACTACAATTTAAATAAACCTCTTGCTTTAAGTTAGATATTTTATCAATAATGACACTGAATCAACCATTTGTAGGCCTCAAAAGTGAAGGTTAGATTCAAGATACAAGATCTGAGGAGCAGCTTTAGAGGCTGTGGTTGTCTTCTGATATATAACTCTAGTCCAAATGCTCATGTAGATTCCTTTAACTTTCCAAAAAAATCTCTATGAATAAAGACGTCCTGGTATCAGTTCTGATCATCTAGACATTTTGACAGCAGCTTGAGAAAACCACTCGGCCAATTACATGGTTAATCTGTGTTATAAGCATCTCACTGTGTTATTTGTCATAACACATCATGTATGACTGCCTCTCACCCGTTGCATGCTGGGACATCCGCTGCAGTTTTGCCCGATGTTGAATTGCAGAAATGTCGTGACGCCCGCTGGAATAAACATTTTTTTCTCCAAAGCTGTTATTACTGGCGCCTCGGAGCCGCTGTCCGCTCCTCTTTGTATCAGCGCGGCATGCTCACAGGAAATTATATTTTTCAGACGACGTGAGGAATGAGTGACAAGCCAGAGATGAGAGCTTCACAGCAGTCCTCCATATTAAACACAGCCGACAGACGAGGAAGAGAGGAAGATTAGAGACACGCAGAGGCCTGTACAGACTCAGAGATCCAGGCTGATGGAAGATCCCAGCAGCAGCTACACACAAACGCTTATTAAAACTGCTAATGTGATGTTTACTGCTGTTTTATAGAACAATATTGAGGTTTTCATTGTTGCACAGGGCGTGAAGACTGAGTGTTGCGGCCGAGTAAATAAATATACACCCACGTCATTTTCTCAGGTACAAAGAATGGGGTTTGAAGTCCATTTTGTGAAACATACAAACAAAGTCTCCTCCAATCTCCTCTCAGGACATTCATTCATGCAACTCAGCTCCGCCCCAACTCCACCGCAGCAGCAGAACCATCAGCCTCCTCACCTTCTCCATCACCAATGTTTAGGCCCTGGGATGATAAATTTCCCCTAAACTCTCCCTACATCGCTGACGTTTCTACCTGCCAGGATCTAAGCTAAGATCATTCCTTGGTGGCAAAGTGGGTTATAAAAGAAGGCGTATAAGTAGTAATAAGTAGATAAAAGACCCACCATGTATCATCATTGCAGAATATTAGAAAAATATAATTTGATGAATTTGGAAAACATCATGAAGTATGCAGATTCAGTTCTTGCTTACAAAATTCTCAATGAACTAGCTCCACCTCCTTTAAAAGACTTTGTAAAGCGAAATTCTAACAGGACAAGATCTGGTTCTAGAGGCGACTGTTTGGTGCCATTTAGAAAAAGTGTGTTTGGGCAGCTACCATTTTCTTATCGAGCATTTCAAACTCGGAATGCAATATCTGCTGATATAAGAGAATTGGCAACACTAACATCATTTACTAAAGCCTTGTGTGAGATGAGATGTACAATGAATCTGGGGTAGGGGGTAATCAACAACAGCATTTTAGGCATGGGAAAACAAAACATGCATTATTAGCACTTTATTTTATATCTTGTTAATGAATTTCGTACATGGTGCTGACAGTGTTGGTTTACCTGTGATGGATAGAGTTTTAGTATTGTCATACAGTGTATTTGTTTGTATGTGCTCTGTATGTTTGTATACTTGTTGTTTGTCCCGTCTTTAAGTGTTGACATCAACTTGCCGAGGGACTGGAGAAATGTCAAATGACTCGTCAGATGTTCATTAAAATATATTGTCCCTTTACAAATAAATAAATAAATAACTTTAGTTGCTAAATAAATGAATTAATAAACAAATATAAATATAAATAAATCAGTTTGTATAGCGCCAAATCACAACAAACGTGTGCCCTGCTCTTGCTCCTCTTTGGGCATCTGACGTCTGGTTATGTAAAGTCAATTAAGAAATTTGTAGATGACTATAAAACAACCTTTATCTGTATCGTCTTGTTGAATTAAAATAAAATCTTCCTGTTTTTTGGTATGTGCTGTTTTGCCTCAATTGTCCACGCAGTTGCATGCACAGACTGATTAGAAAAGCAAGCGCCAAGAAGTAGTTACAGGATGTTACTCTAGTTCTCTGAGTGACATGATCAGTATTGGTTGCAGCTTTTTACAGATTTTTTTATTTTATTTTTTTGGGAGCAATTGTCTCTTTGGATCTGGAAGGTTAAAGTTGGGATGCTATATAAAACGTAAATAAAAACTAAATTAAAAAAATAATAGTTTGGGACTTGGGCAGCAAAGCCAGATTCTCTGTTATTGGTATTAAAAGTATTAGCTACTCATAATATTCACACCATCAAGTGACGGTGCATTAGATTAAAACTGACAGTATTCTGTTCTGAAAAGTCTCCAGAAGACAGTATGCACAAATGTTAAAGATAAAATATATGTGTATGATGCAAAGAAGAAGCCATATTTGAAAGTGATCCAGAAACATCTCTGCCTTAACTGGGCCAAGTGCATTTATCTTTATAAAAATTAGATTAATCTGTCCATAGAGCAGTATTCCATTTTGTCTCCATTTTAGCTGAGCTTTGGCCTCGGAGGAGACAACAGTGTTTCTAGATCCTGTTTACAAACGGCCTCTTCTTAACTCTTAACAGCCCTAACTTTTTAGTCACATCTTTTGCCCTAAACACAAAAAAATTCACCAATAAAGACTGCCATAGAAAAAAAATTGTAATGGTCAGTAATTCTTTTTTCTTTTTTTTCTTTTTTTCCTTTTTTTTTTTTTTTATGGTTACAATGATTAACTCATCATACATAGCAAAAAAATTAAGTCTATTTATGAAATTTAACCCCTTAAATTCCAGTTTATGTGGTGCGTACACATCCAGCACAAACAAGGCTCTGCTCAGTCTGGGCACTTTTTCTACTTTGCCCTGATGTGCACATCTCTGTAAGAACTACATTTTGGATTTGTGCTCACGCAAACACAAACAAACTCATTTCTCAACAAACACTTTCACACCAAATTATGACAACCCTAAAACACACCCAAATCATTTTAGTTCAAAATGTTTTTATTTACCTTGTAGGCTTGATCATTTATACAAACACTAATGTGGCCATCTCCAAATTTATACATCTATCTGCCATATTTGGGGAAATGGCGCCACCTAGTAAACAATAAAAACAAAAATTCCAATCCCTCACTATCATGAATCCATGAAATACTTGATAAAAATGCGAAATTATATTGCAGTGACTGTAAAATAAAAATGTAATTTTAATGGGAGTCAATGGCACAAAAAAATGTCTTACGGGTAAAGGTGTGACCATTTTTTTAGACACCTTTCTGAAATCTGAAAATTCACCCAAAAATACACACCTGAGGCAACATCTATGCCATTTAAATCAACACAGCAAAATCTATCCTAAAAAAAACAGGTGCAAAACATCAAAAAATGTCTTAACACAATACTGCTACAACTTGAATTGTACACAGATGTATACTTTGTACTATCTTGTATTGTGTGTATAGTTATGATTTGCTGACACTGAGACTCAAGAAGCTGATATATAAGTTATATTTCTTGTTAAATCTGAATGTCTCTGTGTAACTCGCACATTCCTCTGACTTCAGGAGCCGGGTCTTCATTAGCAGATTGGCGGAGGCTGGACAGTATGTACCAAACACGTATGACGACCGTGGTCATTAGAGCCGCGGCCCGAGAGGAGCGGAGTGTGCCGGGAATAGCCGCGGGTCATTCAGATCTCATTATGGACAACAAAACTCATCTCTGCTCGTCCAGTGACTCACATCATTTCTGTGATTCCTAATCAGCGTTATTACTATGAAAGGCGTTGTGGCACAGCGTATTCTGGGAGGCTGGAGTCGCTCTCGGCCTCGGTGTGCGCCTTCAGTGACAACAGAGAGGGCAAAGTTAGATGAGGACAGGTGATTAGTGCAGGGTTTATGCGTGGAGGTTGTTCTGGAAGAGTCTTTGTAAAAAAATGTTAGGAGATTATACAAGCGTATGTCAACATTTGTATTATTTTGTATTATTTTATTTATTTCGGGCAAGTGAATAGTTCATGGTGTGCAATTAACAACAAAACACAAGGCTCAAAAAGGAATGGGAAGAAGTAAAACTTATTTAATCCCACCCCGTCTGTCCAAAATACATTTTAATATGTAGATTGGTTTATTTTGGTCACATATATCACTGCAATTATCACAAATCACAATGAAATAAATACATAAATAACCACACACAAAAAGAAGGAATAGGCTGAAGCAAATGCTTATTTTAGCCTCTCCTGTTCAAGCCATGTAAATATAATCACTAAGTCCTGAAATGCACAGTATACAGGAATAAACCTGCTAAACATCCATAACATTATTGAAACTAAATAAAATAAAATAAAACAAACAAAATTTTACTCAACATTGAGACAATAGTCATTAATAATTTTATACTACACACATAACACAAAGATAGCTGTATCCTTAGACACCACCAAGCCCAGGATTTAACATATAATCCATTAATAACTGAATAAAGATATTTACTATTCTTATATAGGCTGTGAGAAATAATATTTAGCTATTACATCAAAATAATTTAGGGTAATTTGTTAGTATATAATTCAAATCACAGCAGCGGTCCTTAAACTGATGGATGTTACACCAACAAGTACTTTGACAATTTTTTATCATGAAAAGGCCGTCCAAGCCATCAGGTGCTACTTTCAGAAAGCGGAGAAAAGAGGAGGCGGAAAAAAGGGGCCAAAGTAGAGGTATGTAGTTGTTTATTCTAACAATAAAAACTGCTGTTTAACTTTTCATTTGCACAAGCTACGAGGCTAGCAAAGTTGAAATAAAGTTGAGTCTGGGCCGGTTGCGGAGGGCCCGGGTCAACACTCACCGCACTTGTTCTCAATAACAACTGTGTATCTTTAAAAGTGCAACAAGCTGCCTGCATCCATAGCGCCGCCCTGATATAAATAAACATTCACTGAGGTCCAATCTGTGAAAATGTCCTCAAGTTAAGTCCAGAACACAACAAGGTCTCTTTATTCCTTCAATTAGCATTTCTTTAAATTATGTTTCAATGATATTTCAAATAATAAAATAAAAAGGTACATTTTCTATTCTTATATCCAATAAATATAATTTTAAATTAAATTTGATTGCTCTGAATACCTATTTTAAGAAAAATAATAATCAGCTCTTACTTTTAAACTGTGTGATTAATTCTGTGTTGTGCTGTGACTGCTGCTGTGAGGGCTGTAACTGAGCAGTGTTGGGCTTGGTTTCAAAGTGAAGCTTAATTTTGATGTTTTTAATGAAGGCCCATAACAATGAGACACTGGTTCTGAGCTGGTCTCTGGGAGGAGGAAGCCGTTTTCACTTCATTCTTGCTTCACCCTGTTCCTGTCCAGCGCCTGTTCCTGTCTCTCCTCTCCGTGGATGTGATTGTGATTGTGAAGATTAGCGTCACGTGAAGATTCACTATTGACTTTTACACTGCAGTAACTGCCCCCCCCACCCCAAAAAAATGCCCAATCTCTCCTAGGGCACCAAATTGGCTAGAGCCTGCTCTGATCATTCTGAATGTTGTCCCAGTTCTACTTGTAATATATCCCTCTTCACTTGACTTGTTTTATTTGTTTTGGATATTTTTTATTTATTTGCTGTTTGTTTTGTTTTTTTGTTTTTTTTGACATATTTTAGTTTACTTTTTGTTTTTTTATTTGTTCTGGACATTTTTTAATTAGTTTTTTAATTTGTTCTGGACATTTTTTAATTAGTTTTTTGTTTTTTAATTTGTTTTGGACATGTTTTAATTAGTTTATTTTTATTTATTTATTTTTTGGACATTTTTTATATTTTTTATTTGTTTTGGACTTTTGTTAATTTGTTTTATGACATTTGTTAATTTGCTTCAGACATTTTTAATTTGTTTTGGATTATTATTTTTTTGTTTGTTTTGTTTTGGGCTTTTGTTAATTTCTTTTGCACTTCTGGGCCACCGTAGTTTGCAGACACTGGAGACAAGAGGTGTTGCCAGGATTCTTCCTCTGGAGTCGGCCCCTCTGAAGCAAAGCCGAGTGTCCTACTCACACTTTTGAAACATGCGCCGGAGTGTGTCACGTGATCAAACACTGCATATTAAAAACATGGAGCTATATTTTAAGAAAAAAACAACTTCTTTATGTGTAAAAAGAAGTCAGACAGCAGAACGTGAACGTGTCCTCATGTATCAGCATTTTGGTGTGAAAAAAATAAAGATCTTACAAAAATGCTTAGAAAATATGTCATATTAAACAAAATCATGACATCAACAGCAGAATTAATGGTAACACTTTCGTTTAGGGCTCTCTTATTAACCATTAACTAAGTGCTAATTAGCATGCTATTTTGTGGTTAATTAGCTCTTAATTGCTAATTATAAAGCAATAATTATAAGTTTATTAAGGTTAAAATGTTAGTTAGTTGCTAATTAGTTGCAAGATATGTTCACACAGAATAAGAGATTAATATGTGCTTTATTATTACCAATTATGAGCTAATTAACCACCAACTAGCATAATTAGCACTCAGTTATTGGACCATAAACTAAAGTGTTACCAAATTTATTCATTAAAAAAATGTACATCAAATTAAGTTAAAATTAGACAATCAATCTGTACTTTTTAATGTGTGTCTCTTTATCCTGTTATTTCCTTCAGTGTGGGGCACAGTAGTAATATATTTTATTATTTTTATTGTAGGGATTTTACCCCTCCTACACCACACCTTTCGCCCTAAGCACAAAAGAATGCACCAAAAAAGACTGCCATTGAAAAATTATCTAATGGTCAGTAATAAAATTTTTTCAGTCCTCGTCATACATAGCAAAATTTAATTCTGTTTATGAAATTTAACACCTTAAATTCCAGTCTTTGTGATTAAAAGTGATTTCAAATTATGGCAAAAATCACACATAAAATTGATTTTTTTTTTCCCTTTCTGTAAATGCAAATTAGAATTTTTTGTGGGGGATAATCAGAACTTGGGAGTGTAAAAAATTGGCATCATGATTGATTTTATTAGATTTTAAATTTTTGTGTAGCGGCAGATGAAACATTTTTAGTCAAACCTTTCGTCCTAAGGCGCAAAAATGCACTGCCATCGAAAAATTATATAATAATAAATATGGGGGGGATTTCATGATTAACTTCAGCAAATCATTTTAGTTCAAAAAATGTTTTTTATTTGCCTTGTAGGCTCGATAATTTATACAAACACTAATGTGGCCATTTCCAAATTTATACCTCTGTCTACCATATATGGGGGAAATGGCGCCACTTAGTAAAAAAACAATAAAAACAAAAATTCCAATCCCTCACTATCATGAATCCATGAAATACTTGAACAAAATGTGAAATTATATTGCAGTGACAGTGTAAAATAAAAATGTTGTTTTTTCAATTCAGTTCAGTTTTATTTGTATAGCCCAGTATCACAACAAAAGTCACCTCAAAGGGCTTCACAACAGTAATCAACTAAACACACAATCAACACAAACAATAACTACACTAAACTAAACAGACCCAGGACACTCCTGTCCTTAGACCCTCCTTCTCAGTAAGGAAAAACTCCTAAAAAAAAAAAGAAGAAACCAATGGGTTTTAATGGGAGTCAATGGCACAAAAATGTCTTAGGGGTAAAGGTGTGACTATTTTTTTGACACTTTTTAAAGAGGATTTTAAAAAAATCCTGAAATCTGAAAATTCATCCAAAAATACACACCTGAGGCAAAATCTATGCCATTTGAATCAACACAGCAAATGTTATCCTCAAAAAACAGGTGCAAAACATCAAAAAATGTCTTATGGGTGTAGGAGGGTTAATATCGTATTTAAGTTTGTCTTAATTGTTATATAAAGTTTGCAAAAAATGGGAGTGGTTGCAGTGCACTGTGGGAAATTTGCGGTGAGGAGGATCCACAGGAGACGAGCTCCGCAGGACGCGGGGAGTTTAACCGTTTGGCGAGGCGCTGCTGATGTGGATCACTCTGAAGGTGGATGAAGTGTCTTGCCCAAGGGTGGGGATCAAACTGCCAACCTCCCTCTAATTGGATGACCTGCTTTTTCCACTGAGCCCCAACAACACTTTTACTACAGACGAATAGTAAAGGCCTGTGTTGTTTTTTGGATTAAAATGGCCCAACATTGATGAGAACAGTTTCTTTTTTACGCTGCAGCATTACAATTTAGGGCCAATATAAACTAAAGCAGTATTTTTTTTATTTTTTTTACCACTATGCGATGATAATGTTTAAAGCTACATTTGTGCTTGTGTACAGCGGCTGCGTCTCAAATGAACAGAGTCAGACTTATGCCGGAGCTTATTATGTGTGTAAAGCTAAAGCGCTGCTGCTGTTGATTTATTTTTAATGACTTTTGTAATTATGCGAGCTGTAATATTCATTAGGAGTTATCCAAAGGAGGCGGCTTCGTCTCCAGCTCCAGACTCTGGGGCCCAGCTCCGAAACAACAAGTGATTCTCAGATCAACACAGGTGTCTGGTGTGTGGGCGGAGTTATCCTTCAGCTCGACTCGACGCACATGACCTCAGCTTACCTTCAATTTAAACACAATTAAGAAAATCAGCAAGAAAATACACATTTAAGTGTTATTAAATCCTATTCTATCCATTATTTTTTCTGGTATAGTGAGATGATTGTTTTATTTTTTATTACAAACACTGCACCCCTGCCCTGTAAAGCATGCAGCTACGGTAGCCCTGCAGGGACATGCTGTTGTTTACCGTGCATTTTGATTTGTTTATTTAAGTCACGTGTTCTTCCCATCAGCATCCTCAACAACAACAACAAAGATGGTGCTAAAAAAAAATGATGTTTTCGTGTTGCTCACTTTCTTGTCGCTTTGTTAACGTCACGTCCGCCGTTTTCTGATTGGCTTACTCCGCTGTCAGTTTACTCGGGTTGGCTCCGCCCTAGAAATTGCATTGATTCCATGGCGACCAGACGCATCCTCTGGTACACAAGAAAGTGAGCAACGTGAAAATATCTTTTTTTTTTTAAATAAAGTGCTGTAAGCTGCTGTGGTTTTAATGACTCGATATGTTTTTATGTTTTTTTAAAACGGAATTTAACGCTGAATGATCCATCTCCTTCCCAAACTCCCGACTCACTACAAACCCAGAAACAAATCACGTGACCAAACCCGACACTGCTGTAAGTTTTCTTTGTCCAGGTTTTCATTTTGTGCATTTCTTTAATTTTTTTTTAAACCAAGACTAAATTAAAAACCTAAAACTGAACTGAGACATATTATTTTTTTGTTGTATTTCAATACCCTGTTTTGTTTGAATATGGCTTTCTTTATATATTGTGGGTTATTTTGTGTTTGAATTTTGTTTTGAATTTGAGGTAAAAGAATTTTCGTTTTGACTTTCTTCATTTATTGTTTGCCATTAGTTTGTTGTTTAAAGGGTGTACATCAAGTAAAATAAGTCCTTAATAAGTATTTTACCACACACACTGACTACAATAACCCCCTACAAAAATCAATAAAACCAAAACCTGGCTGGCACTCCACAAAAATAATAATTAAAAAAAAAAAACAACAATATTGTGAACAAGTCAAACTGTCAAGATATAAACCTACTCCATGCCATATTACCAGTGTGAATCAGACAATTGGCTATGATGATACCTTAAAGGAAAAGGGAGTAACCACACTGACTTCTATTTAAAAACAGTAAACAAGCGCTCAACAGTAAACCTGAGTGTGCTTCTTCTGCAGAAGTGCTCAGTTTGTCTGCTCTTGTGCAGTTGTAGGATCAGTGAGAAAAATAACTTTCACTGGCAAAGGAAATTTTAATCCATATTTTTCCAAAACAGAGGTTTGAGTTCCCAGGCAGAGGGCCCCGAGCAGTGGTTCCCAAACTTTTCACAGCTCCTTCAGACATTTGACTCCAAGCCATGTCTGCGCACTTTAAAATGTCTGTAAGCAGAGCACACATCAAATAAAATCTCTTACAGCTAATTATTTATCACCAAATTGAACTATTTTTTTAATAAACTGCGAGAAAACACCTCAGACTGTTTTTATTTTGATTTATTCTGGTTTTAAATGGAATCAGGCTGTTTGTGTTATGTGTAAAGTCGTTTGCACAGATTTTCTTCCAGATTTCCCTTCCTGATGCAACCGTCTCCATTTATCTGGGCATGGGACTGGCAGAAGACAGCGCTGACCTGTGGCTGGATGAATAAGTGTTGTGTTAATGTTGTGGCGCTGATGAGAACACTGAGATGTGTTTGTTTTTTGTGCAACTAAACATTTTAATCAGTGCATCTTAATAAGTAAAGTAAAATTTAACACAGTATACCTTTCATTTCTTTTAAACACTTTTTTTTTTTAATTTTAATTTTTGACAAACTTCACTCAGAAAAGAGGCCCAGGTGAACAGGAGGCAAGGCATTGGTCCCCAGTTTTAACTTTAATTTTAATTAACTCAATATAACATAAACATAGCAATACATACAGGAATAGCAAAAAAACAAAACAAAATAACAATAATAATAATAATAATTGACTTGTGAGTCAACAATGGTATAAATTTGAGGGCCCTCTAAAGTAATGATGGGCTGGTTATGAATGAGCCGGTACAAAGAGCTGGCTCTTTAAAGCGAATGATGAAAGATTGGCCTCATATGCAAGCTTTTTTTTTTTTTCTTTTTTCTGAAAGGATCTTTAATAAAAAATAAGTTAAAAGTTACAGTTAGTGGTTGATGGTGTTTAGTTCAAGGAGAGACAGTTTGGTGCTGTTGTTTTGCACAATGCACATTGCAGCATTATTCTGTTGTTTATTAGGTTAAATATTTAAGATAAGTTTTTTGAGTTTTGAGGTCAGCTTTTTTATACTAAATAAAGCCCTGCTTTTTGTTAGATGTGTGTGTGTGTTTTTAAATAAAAAAGGCAACTTCTCTCCTTTTTTATTTGTATGTGTTCATATGTAACGTGTAGTAGAGTGGTCCAGTGAGCTGCGCTGGCTGGCAGTTTCAAAGCATCAGAACTTTTGAATACTTCATCACAATCCATGTATCTGAGTTATAGCTGAGTACACAATATAACTCAGTCAAAACTGAATGAATTTATACATCTGCTCTGAGGAAACACTGGGTTAAGAGACTTTATTCACACTTAATGGACTGAATCTTTTTATTTTTTTGTGTGTTTCTTGGGTGTTTTAATTAATGATATGGACTATAATCATGTGTCTGAAATAAATAAATAAATAAATAAATAAATAATAATAATAATAATAATAATAGTAATAATAATAATAATAATTTGGCTGAAATATAAAGGTATAGTTGGTAAAATGAAGAGCCATTTGGAAGCCAAAAGAGCCGTCTCTTTCTGGTGATCCAGTTCACTGAAATGAGCCAAAATTCCCATCACTACTCTAAAGTCTGTGGGGCCCTCTGCAGCTGCTTACCTCGCCTTTAGGAAGGGCCAGCCATGTTGGCGATCCTGAAAGTGAAAAGTTAAAAGCAACAAAAAGTCTTACATTTTATGCTTTAGGCCTGCTTCTTTAGATCAAATAGAGACTTTCTGTCCACTACTCCCCCTGCTGGCCATCATCAGAACCACTCCCTCAATGTCAAGCCTGTCCCCTTTAACCAAAAACAACAGTTGTTTATGCTCCGGGGGACGCGTGCTCTCGGGGCCCCTCTAACATTTGTAAGAAACAGCAGCGTGCCGGTGTCAGCGCAGCGGTGACAGCACATTAATCACAGAGCGAGGTGGACACAGATCAATGTGGAAGGCCCCGCGTCCAAC
This sequence comes from Bostrychus sinensis, assembly GCA_020698575.1. Taxonomy (NCBI): domain Eukaryota; kingdom Metazoa; phylum Chordata; class Actinopteri; order Gobiiformes; family Eleotridae; genus Bostrychus; species Bostrychus sinensis. The sequence goes on from CM036247.1 coordinate 8,744,801, forward strand.
CGGCTCCCAACATTTCTCCGTCAACGCGGCGCTCTGACAGGCAGTAAATCAGCCTCCGTTTGTGGGATCAGTGGCAGCTTCAGCGCTGGTTTGAGGCGACGCCTGTCATGGAGTCTTCAGCGTCTTCACGATCAAAATACACAAAAACTCACTCTGACTTTTAGAGTTAGTGGCATGAGGCGAGGAGATGGAGATACAGAGCCTGGTGTTCAGATCATGCTCTGGTTTGTTTCTAAAGTCTACGCTTTGATAACTTAACTTTGGATACAAGACAAAATATAGTAGAGGAGCATTGTGGCAATTAACACATTTCAGGTGACAGAGAGAAAGAAAAATATCCAAATAAACACAGATTAAAGGCAATAGTGTAAGCCAGCCATTCCCAAAGTCAGGAGTGTCACGGCCCCTTAAATTTATCAAAATCCCACGCGGACCCCCAACAATACAACTTCCCTCAATCCCAAATTTTATTTTCATGTTTTTCTCCATATATTTCTATAAAAAACATTACAAAAGACACTGACTATTGGCTAAAAAGTGTTTTAAAGTTATATTTTTAAACAAAAACACTGTAAAAAAAAAATGCTGCAAATCCTCAAATCCCTCAAGATTTTTGGGGCCAACTCAAAAAATTTTCCACACTTTCACCTAATTTGATGTTCATATGTCTAAAAACTTTTCTAATTTTTAAGTTTTTCTCTCTATCATTATTTTTTTTACTCATCTTACAGCCAACTTACAGTGTTCAGAAAAAGTTATTCTTTTGTTAAATGTTGTATATTTAGTTTTTATTATTATCAATAATACTTTTTCTGAACAGTGGAGTCAGTTGGCTGCAAGATGAGTTGGAAAAAATAAAGATAGTGAGTAAAACTTAAAATTTAAATTTTTTAGACGAATGAACGTTAAATTTGGTGAGTAAAAAATATGAGTTGTTGTCAACTCAAAATCTCAAGTTTTCAACAACTAATATTTTTTTACTCACGCAGCATTGTTTTTTACAGTGCATTTCAAACTCAGTTTCTGCCCCCCTGCAGTACCTTTGCGGACCCCCAGGGGGCCCCGAACCCCACTTTGGGAACCATTGGTGTAGATGATATGAAGAGTGGAAAAAGCAGTAGTTAATGCTGCCTTCATGTGCTATGGGAATTATGGAAAATACCACTTGCTGAGGTCAAATTTGCACATGAAAACTCAAAGATAATTTTGATACCCGAGTTGCCGAGATGAGGTGGGATTTGACTTTTCAAAATGGCGGAGAGCAGGGAAGAAATTGTAAATGGTATGAAATGCGTAGGCTAATAAATGTTTTTACTCATGTTAGTTCATTGTTTAATTAAGTAGCATACACCGTTTTAATGTAGTAATTTTAACACAGTAACATTAGCAAAAAACAGCACACTTACTGTTTAAGTTTTGATTTTTGTTGTAGCAGATGAATTAATAAGTCCAGGACTGTTCAAGATAAAGTTTCTGTCCACCATTTTTTATTATGCTACGACCACAACAGCTCTTGAACACAACAACTCGTAATTTCCTCCTATTTACACGTGGAAAAAATCATCTTTCCCATGTCATGTGAAGGCAGCATTAGTCCAATAGCAACAGAGACACGGCCACTGCAACCAGCGGTAAAAAGATGGCAACAGTGTTTAATAAACTGCACCGACTAGGGTGACCAGACGTCCCTATTTAACCGGGACAGTCCCAGTTTTAGGCTCCTTGTCCCATGTCCCAACACATATCTGTGAAAACACTAATACAGTATGTCCCAGTTGTCGCTATTTTGACCAATAAAAAAGCATAGGAACATTAAAACACATTTATTTAAAGACTCCTGCCACTAAAATTACTGTGTCTTTTTTTTTTTTATTATTATTAATAAATTGCCATTAAAATTCAAAACCTAAGCCCTAGATTCACATACTTTAATTACTTGACAGAGAATTGTATGGACTTTTGAAGGTTTTTTGTCACTTGGTGAGTTAAATGCACCGTGATAAATTAAAAAAATATGTGTCCCAGTTTTTGACTCTGAAAATCTGGTCACCCTACTGAAGCCAGGTTAGGTGAGAAGAGAGTGATATATAAAGCAAAGTTAATAGTCCCATATTATGCATTTTTTAGGCTTTTTAAATTGTTTTGGACACCTTTGCATTACTTTTTTCAACTTATAATAATGTATATGTATGGAAAATGTCTTCTTCTGGAGAGCTCCTACTTTAACTTTGCAGAGAATGCTTGGTTTTGGTGTCTGTCGCCTCCTGCTGGCAACGTTGAGCATAAAACAGCTATTTAGCCATGTCCATTAGCATGATGGTCGCCAACAGATAAATAAATGAGCTGACTGCATTGTAGTGACGGCAATTTAAGCCCTGAATTTTTTCAGAATGAGTCCGGTGACGGTGTTTGGGCTTTAGAAACTCACAGGAGCACTTTTTGGTTTCACGTTTCTACACAGAGCTGTGAGACCGAGCGTTTTCCAGAGCAGTCAGGATCACTCAAACGAGCATGAATGAAACAAATTTCTACTCCAGGTATGTTTTTGAGAAGGAAACACCATGGTTAAAAGCTAAAAAAAAGTTGATTTAGCTGAATAAGGGACCTTTAAGTCTAGGAAAATGACAACACTGGATCCAATGTGCAACCCAGCCACAAACTGATGTACTCATTGTGCTGGTCCAAAGCCTGAATAAAATAAATAAGAGTACACTAGGAGGCCGATGATTTGCTGTGAAAAGCCAAAAGGACAGAAGAACCCATGTGAACACAAAATGTCCTGTTACAGCGTTATAGTTTCTTTACCATATGTTTCCGTTCGTTTTACTTCTGCTCTTATCTTATCAGACAAATAAGGCCGCTGCATACATATGTACTGAAGATGAAGTGTCATGGGATATCCCTAGAGGCGCATTAATAATACATATATAATACTGCTCCACTGTCACGCACATAAACGTCTGCATGGGTAACATTAAACCAATGAGCGTCCAGTTAGATCACTTCAACCATTTCCGTGCAATTCCTGGCAGCCTTCTTTATGATTTTATATCAAGTTGCATGCTCCGCCACAGATGCTGCAGTGATTTCTCCCTCCTTGTGACCTCCGGGCTACAATCTTTCTCCATATACTCGTAGATTTCCCTCGTTTCATTATTTTCTTCCTTTGTTTGTATCTAGATGTGGGACGTGACGGGGCTCGAGACCGAGATCGCTGCTGCTACTGCTTCTATTTTTGTCTGTGTGGTATTGATTTTGTTTGATGAACACACATGTAGGTCCAGGAATCTGCCCTGGGAGAGAGGACTGCACACTCCATGTATAAAGGAAGAAACAGAGCAAGAGAGGAGACGCGTGTGTCCGCTCAGTGCATCCGACCAATGCTATACCCAAGCTTTTATTTCCATGTAATTGGATATGGGCCTTTTCCTGCAGATTGGATTTACAGTAATTAGTCTGCTGCTCGTGTGGCGTCAACACAGCTAGCATCATTAAAGCAACAATGTTTAGATTTAAAGATGCACTACTTGTTTTATTAGGCTGACCAGTCTTAACCAGAACAGTCCCAAGACCTACAGTGGCTTGCAAAAGTATGCATACTCCTTAGCATTTTTCATTTATTGTTGCCTTACAACCTGGAATTGAAGTGGATCATTGGGAGATCACTTTACATCTCATGACAACAACTATGAAAATGCAAAATGTTTTATTGTGAAGCAAACAGGAAATATGACAGAAAAAGTTAAAACTTGAGTGTGCAAAAGTATGTACCCCTTTTTAAGGAGGCCCCTAAATGAGACCCAGTGTTACTCTCCCTCAGAAGTCACAGAAACAGTTAGATAAGGTTAACCTGACTGCAATTCATCTGTCATTATGCCACAAAATACAATTTAATTCATCATTACAACATGTAAAAGATAAGAAACCACACTACACCTGCCTAAAGAGGAACATCTAAAACTCACAAACTGGGCAAGGAGTGCATTCATCAGAGAGGCAACAATACGACCAAATGTGACCCTGAAAGATCTGCAGAGCTCCACAGCAGAGTTGTATCTGTCCCAGGACCACTCTGAACCATACACTCCACAGAGCTGGGCTGTGTGGAGGAGTGGCCATTGCATGAAGAAAATAATAACAAAACATGTTTTGTGTTTGCCAAAAGGCACGTGGGAGACTCCCCAAACACGAGAAGGTCCTCTGTCCAGATACAATTAAAATGAGCCATCAGTGAAAGATGCTATGTGTAGCACAAACCTGGCCCCTGACTGTGGCCCCTCTCTAAAGTGAAGCTGGTGATGGACAGTGTCCTGCTGTGGGGATATTTCTCATTGGTGGGGACTGGGAAACTGCTCAGAACTGAAGGAAGAAGGATGGAGCTAAACACACGAACACATTTTTGAAGAAAACGACTCAAACTGTGCTGTACAATGCATCCAACCTGAAGGAGCTGGAACTGTTTTTAGATGAAGAATGAGAACAAACCCCAGTGATTTTATGAACCGAGCTCATAAACACTTATCCTAGAAAAGTTGGAGCTGAAAGTCCTTCAGAAGGAGGTTCTACAGAGAACTAACCATAAGGTTCTCTCCATAATGTTTCTTCTTTTTTCCCGTAGCTGTTTTTTTTAGGAGTTTTTCCTTACCGAGAAGGAGGGTCTAAGGACAGGAGTGTCCTGGGTCTGTTTAGTTTAGTGTAGTTATTGTTTGTGCTGATTGTGTGTTAAGTCTGATTGTGTGTTTATGTTTGATCAACTGTTTGTGAAGCCCTTTAAGGCGACTTTTGTTGTGATACTGGGCTATACAAATAAACCTGAATTGAATTGAATTGAACTAACTTGAGGGGTACATATTTTGTACGCTCAAGTTTTCTGTTTTTCTGTCATATTTCTTATTTACTTCACAATAAATTATTTTTTTTATCTTTATAGTTGTTGTCATGTGATGTAAAGTGACAGAAGCCTCTCAGTGATCCATTTAAACTCCAGGTTGTAAGGCAACAATAAAGGAAAAATCCTAAGGAGTATGAATACTTTTACAAGCCACTGTAAAAACATTGCTATGTCCAGTTTTTATCAAACCCTGTCCCAGTTGTCCCCATTTAACAAAACAGAAAAGGCATTAGGAAAACACATTTGTCAATAAAATTATTTACAATGTCATTATTTTTATTAATTAATTGCCATTCAATTTCAAAAAAACCCAGCATCATGTACTTTTATTACATGAAAGAAAGTTGTACGGATTTAGACACAGGTCTCTCTTGTAAATGAGACCAACCTGTTTAAATAAAGGATTAATAATAATAAAAGTTTTTTTTTTGTTTTTTTGTCACTTGGTGAGTTCAAATGCACCATGTTGTGCAAGTGAAAAAAAAAGTTTCCCAGTTTTTGGGTCTAAAAATCTGGTCAACCTACATTATTTTCCTCTTTGTATTTCTGTCAATAGCACAGCAGAATAGAAATCTGAGACTTCATGTGGGATTTAATCTATAAAGTGTTTTTGAGGGGGGAACTAGAGCAAAGACTGTTGTTTTTTTGTTTTTTTTGACCAATCACATGCTCAGAACAAAGAGGGATGGTCTCATTTTGATCAGGGTTGGAGTCCAAGCTTGTGCACATCTTTATTATTGAAGTAATGTAAGGAGTTATTATTTTTTCTTTTGTGCTGATTTCATGTTAATAAAATACATTTATCTTTGCTTAAAATCAATTTAACATGCACGTAACAGTCACAGATGTATTTAGTCATCGGAAAAATGTATCCAGATGTGGTATCTTGTCCCTTTGGATCATTTTGAGTCTATTTTGAAAGACGTAAAGATGCGATCACTAACACTGCCATTGCTTCGAAATATGTCTTTTGAGAATGTTTATCTCTTTAACTCCTATTTCTCTTTGCTTTATTGTATTTTGTATGAAACGTGAGCTGTGTTGTTGCCAGGACTCCCATGAAAACAAGATCTATGAATCTCAATGGGACTTTCCAGGTTAAAGAATGGTTAAATAAAATAAACAAAAATCAATATTTTGAGCGAATAGGAGCATGATTTCAGATCCAGAAAAAATTTGCAGTATCGTTCCATCTCTACTGGAAAGATAGCAATTCCAGCACTGGCTCCAACAGTAGAATAGAAGAAGAAAAAAAGGAAAGTAAAGTGTAAATCTGACATTAAAAAAACCAAAAAAAAAAAAAAAAAACCAAAAAAAAAAACGCACAAACATATAAGAGGAGAGGAGGAGAACTACTTTTCCCACATTCTCTTTTTTCCTGCTCTTTATTCACACAACACCAGGTGGCAGAAAATGTTTTTATAATATTTACATTTGTTGGTCATCATAATGTGAAAGGTAAGGTGTGTGTGTCTGTACACATTCATATTTCATTATCAGTAGTTATAATAAACAAACAAACTAATAATTAATAAACCTAAGTTGTACTGTCTTGGTATTGTGGCAGTGTGTTTTGTCTCTCAAAATGTTGTAGGGTTAAAACAATCCAACCAGAGAAATAACAGTTTAAGAAATAATAATAATAATAATAATAAAAATAAAATAAAAATTGTAGAACAATTAATATAATTGCTATTACTTATCACATCATCACTATATATCCTTATATTAATCATATGCATTATCATTGCATGTGTTATAAATGTTATAATTATATAATGTTGATTTAGTGGTCCTAATGTTGATATTTAATACATAAATTATAATGTATGATGTGTGAGTTTTTATGTTTTTTTAATGATTATTTATGATTATTTATGAATATAAATCTTCAATAACTTTGGTATTATGGGATGTAGTGACACCAAACTCACATCACTTATAAATTATGACATGGTGAACTTACTATAACCTATATTTTCCTTTTTTCCTTCCTTTTACTCTTTGTATGATTTTTAAATGGATAATTATGATTACTTTTCTCAACTCAACTAAGACTAATATAAAACAAAGGTGAATAGATAATAAATAAAACCAATAAAACCAGTAAAAACAATAAAAGTCATCATCTCAAACTGAGGTAAAAGTCAAAGAGAAAAGTTGCTGTTTTAAGAGAGGACTTAAAAACAGAGAGTGATGAAGACTGTCTAAGGTGCAGGGGCAGCTCATTCCACAGTTCAGGAGCAGCAGCTGAGAAAGAGCGGTCCCCTCTAAACTTCCTCTTTGTTTTTGGGGCCGACCTTAGAGAGCGTGCAGGGGTGTAAGGCTGAAGCAGGTCAGACAGATACTGAGGGGCGAAGACCATGGAGGCATTTAAAAACAAATAAAACAATTTTAAAATCAGCACAGAAACGAACTGGAAGCCAGTGCAATGACTTTAAAATTGTAGTAATGTGTTCATGTTTGTTTTGTTTTTTTGTACCAGTTAAAAGCCGAGCAGCAGCATTTTGAACAAGCGACATCTGGCTGAGCCCAACATAAAGTGCACTGCAAGTAGTCTAAACTATTCGTAATAAAAGCATGAATTAAAATCTGAAAGTGATGTTGAGAGAGGACTGGTTTGGCTTTGGTGAGCTGTCAAAGCTGAAAAAAGCTTGATCTCATAACTGATCTGAGCATCCAGTTTCAGATCAGCATCCAGTCTCACACCCAGGTTTGTTACTGTAGGCTTCACGTATTGTATCAGAGCACCCAGGTCTCCATTAACGGCGGTGGCATGACTCGGCCCAAACAACAGGACCAGTCTTTTTATCATTAAAATGCAAAAGGTTTATAAACATCCATGCCTTGATTTCATCTACACACACTAGAAGATGTTTTGCACAATATGCATTTTCTCGCTTTAGTGGCTTATAAATGAGTATCATCCGCATAAAAATGGAATGAGATGCCATGTTTACAGAGGACTGACCCAAGCGCAAGAAGATAAAATGAAAAAAGAAGAGGCCCGAGAATAGAACCTTGAGGCACTCCACACCTGAGAGGGGCTGCGGAGGACTCAGCCGCCCCAACACAAACACAAAATTGTCCACGTGTAAGGTAAGAGCTAAACCATTCCAAAGCACAGCCCTGAATGCCTACACAGTTCTCAAACCGGGACAGAAAGATGTCATGGTGCACAGAGTCAAAGGCAGCACAACACAGTGACCACAGTCTTATGAATATAAACCTTCAATAGCTTTGGCATTATGGGCTGTAGTGACACCAAACTCACTCCACTTATCAATTATTACATGGTGAACTTACTACCACCTATACTTTTCCATTATGACACTCTTTTAATATTTTTAACAATATTTATGATTATTTATGAATATACTAGGATTTTTGCATGATCAAGTCACAACAATAAACAAACACAGTCTGCTTAAACTAATGCTGCAAAAAAAGAAAGAAAAAAAAGAAAAGCATTTATGTAAACATTAACAGTACAAGGTAGAAAAAGTATGTGAACCTTTGGATTTAATAAGTGGTTGATCCTCCTTTGGCAGCAATAACCTCACCCAAACGTTTTCTGTAGTGAAGATCAGACCTGCACAGTGCTCAGGAGGAATTTTGGACCATTCCTCTTTCCAAAACTGTTTAAGTTCAGCAATATTCTTGGGATGTCTGGTGTGAATCGCTCTTTTGAGGTCATGCCACAGCATGTGTCCACAGAATATTGTGCCAGTAGTGCTGTGTCCAGGTGCTTTTTTGCAAACTTTAAACACGCAGCAATAATTTTTTTGGACAGCAGTGGCTTCCTCTGCAGTGTCCTCCCATGAAGTCCATTCTTGTTCAATGTTTGACCCATTGTAGATTTGTGAACAAAGATGTCAGCTTATGTCAGAGATTTCTGTAAGTCTTTAGCTGACACTCTAGGATTCTTCTTCACCTCACTGAGCATTCTGCGCTGTGCTCTTGCAGTCATTTTCACAGACAACCATTCCTAAAGAGAGTAGCAGCATCTCCTTGTGCACAACGAAAATAAAGACGACTGCTGTCTAACACACATCATTTATGACATGGTGAACCTACTACAACCTATACTTTTTCCATTTCTGTTACTCTATTACTATTTTTATCTTTTTTTTTTAATGATTATTTATGATTAATTAGGCCCGAGCCCCTTGGGTGGCACAGGGCCGATTGTGTCTGCACAGCAGTGTGTAAAGCGCACTTTATTTAAAGTGTGTTTAAATAAAATTAATTGATGTAAAGCTAAAATTTATTGAGGCAACAATAAATGTATTGATGCAACTAGAATTATTTATTCAAAATGCCTAATTTGTGACTTGTATGCAGCGATTTTTGCAAATAAATTCTAATTTGCAAAAATATTATTTGCAATTATTTCACAAATCAATCATGTTTGTCATTTATAAATCTGCAGTTTTGCATGTGAATACTCCAATCTGCATTTGTGCATTAATCACCTCTGCACATTTGGATCTTTCTGAGACATTTGTCCCATATTTTGAGACAGCAAGATTTATTTAAAAAAAAAATCCTGCTCCAATGACGACCACTGGGAGTATGCAGCTTTATTGTAATTTACAAATATATCTGTTGTAATTATTTCAACATGATTTGTGTTTTTCATTCATAAAACTGCATTTTGCATGTAAATAGTTGATTATGCATTTGTGGATCGCCCTATGTGTGCATTCAGCCCTTCCAATGTGTGAATTCATCAGTTCTGCGCTTGTGGATAATTTTGACATCTGTTCCGCGTTTTGAAACAGCTTTGGATTGATTCAAAGGAAATCCTGTTCCACTGACAACCACTGGGGGCAGTGTTGGCATTTTCCCTGATGTCCCTGGGTTCAGACCAACCACAGAGACCAGCAGCAGTGCTGTTGTTGCTGAGGAACGGTAGCAGCCACAGCTTTCGTGGGTCGTATCATGGCAGGACGTTTACTTTGACGGAGCCAAACCAAATTTGGTACACATATGCAGGACGTCCATACAAACAAAAAATTATATTGTGGCCACGCCCCCTGACCAACTGGAAGTCAGCTATCTTGGATTGATCATGTGACCCCCTGATTTAGACCCTTTACATTTTACCAAACTCATCTGAGGGCGTTTAGGTAAATGACCTCAAATTTTGATAACATCATCTGGAGAGTGAGGGAAGGATGGAGCTGAGACTGACAGGTGGATCGGTGCAGCATCTGCAGTAATGCGGTCGTTGTATCGGTCTGTCGTGGTGAAGAAGGAGCTGAGCCAAAAGGCAAAGCTCTCGATTTATCGGTCGATCTACGTTCCTACTCTCACCTATGGTCATGAGCTTTGGGTCATGACCGAAAGGACAAGATCCCGGATACAAGCGGCCGAAATGAGTTTCCTCCGCAGGGTGGCTGGGCGCTCCCTTAGAGATAGGGTGAGGAGCTCAGTTACCCGGGAGGAGCTCGGAGTAGAGCCGCTGCTCCTCCACATCGAAAGGAGTCAGTTGAGGTGGCTCGGGCATCTGTTTCGGATGTCTCCTGGTTGACTCCCTGGGGAGGTGTTCCGGGCATGTCCCACTGGGAGTAGGCCCCGGGGAAGACCTAGGACACACTGGAGGGACTACGTCTCTCGGCCTACGGGTTCCTCCAGAGGAACTGGAGGAAGTGTCCGGGGGGAGGGATGTCTGGGTGTCCCTTCTGAGACTGCTGCGGCCCCGGATAAAGCAGAAGAAGATGGATGGAACATCTGGAGAGGCGTCTGACCAAAAGTTGTTGAAGGTTTTGTAGAATATTAAGCGATGTTGTCACAGTACAGTCCCAAATGTTATGTTCATTCTGTGGCTCACTAACAACCCCTAATTTGTTAATAACTCACACATGCAGAGTCCAATGTGGATCAAATTTTAATCAGTTATTTACTCCTTGGGCCTATGGGCAAGAAAGAAGAAAAAATGCCAATTGCTGCAATAGCGCCCCCTGCAGAGTCAGGCAAATACCGCTATGGGAGGGCAAAAATAAAGTTGATTGGAAATGTACGAAATTTAGCATAGAAATCATTGAGGTCACAACAATGAAAAAAGTCAGTTGGACTCCTGCTTTATTTTGTATGGTTTTGCCATGGCAATCCTATACAAAGTAATCCTATGGAGCCACCAAATTATGTCACATTTGGTAAATTTTTAAAGAGCCACATCTAAAAATTTGGCAAGTTGTGGCAAATCTGCTCCAGCTCTGGGTGCAGCAGGCGAGGGCTTACCATCACCAGCTTGCGGCTATATTTATTATTATTATTATTATTATTACTTTGTGTAGGGGACACTACTGCTGGTTAGTGTGAGTGAACAATATCAATATCAATTTCCTCCTCACACAAACCCCAGGCTCTTGTTAGAAAGTGTATCTGAAGACGCCGAGCCCACAGGTGACGTGGGAAATGGAGATTAAAATGGCCGCTGTCCAATAAAGGCAGCGCTGGTCTGGTCACTGGGAGCGTTGTGGCGGAGATAAGCTCGTGTGCTATTCCTGCGGTGTGTCTTATCTCAGTAATAACCAGTCACACCGTCAGGACAGCGACCAGAGTGAGGACAACCGAGAGTCTAGAAGGTACAAGATACGTCCTTCTCTTATTTAGTGGCTTCTGAAAAAAAAAAAGGTGTATATTTTAGTTTCAGAGCGCCTTTAGCTGAGAATAGCAGGAGTGTGTGATTAGAAAAGCCTCCACAAATAACTGGTTGTATTGACAGTCACAATCAGTATCCATTCAAGTTTGTTTGTCTATAGACACTTTCCTGTAGCCTGGCAAGTCCCAACTTCCTGGTCTGGTTCCTCAGCAAACTGCTTCCAATGGACTCACTTGATAATCCCCCTATAAGAAAAAAACAAAAAACAAGATGGTGCGGCTTATACAGAGCAAAATTTATGACTTCTCTCAACAGCGTTTAGTGCTTTCCTTTGTCACCTGTTGGTTCTGCTGAACTCCTCGTTGTTGTTCAGCTCTGTGGGATTTCATGTTTACATTTTAACAACAGTAAAGTCCTGTTGACGTCCAACGTAGCGACCACATTCAAACAAACCAATTTTTTTTTACAAGTCTTTATACAACTGGCTTCTGCTGCTGTCCCAGTTCAGAAATAAGTACAGAGCTGCTCATAATACGGTGTATTCTTGTGTTTTTTTGGCAAAACCAGCAACAATTCTTCATAAGCGCCATGTTTGTTGTGGTTACAGGTCAGCAGCGCGTTGCTTTCATCCCGCCCGCCGTTTTTCTGATTGGTTACTCCGCCTGTGATTGTTCCACCCATAGAAATTAAACTTTAGAGAAGGGATACTAGACCATCCTCTTTGTATAGAATAGGCAAAGACAATACAGAGAAAATCCCAAGGGAGCTTTCATTTTCTTATTTTACAGCAACAACATAGGCTTGTGTGTGTATTTGTCCTTCTATCAAAAATCCCGTCTAATCAGTTTGCAGCTGGAGTCGCTCATAACCAAAGCTTTAACACGAGCCTCGTAAAAAAAACGGAGCTAAAAAAAACAAAAAACAGATGTCTGCATGAATTAGTGAGGCGCACATGAAATATTAACAGATGACCCGGGACATAAAGCCGCGGGGCTGATGCTCGTCTTCTTCCACATCCAATAAGTCTCCTCCAGTCAGAGCTGTCTGTCCCGCTGCAGCTGTCCCACGCCTGTTCAGAGGTAAACTAACTCAACAGTGACCAAAAAACACAAACAGCCAATAAACAACAGGAGATAAAGAGCTCAGATACAGAAGAAGAGAAAGTAACTAGGTACTTTAACTCTGGTACATGTGTTGAAGAATATGTACTTTCTGAATTTTCAAACATATCATGCACACTTTTACTTTTGTGGAAAAATGTAACTTTAATTCATGTGAAAGTAAATGTAATGTATCTTTAAATAAGTAAAGGTAATTTAGTTTAACTCAGTGGGACAGTGAGTAGTAGTAATAGTAGAGGTACTGCACAGCAATAGCAGTAGTAGTAGTAACAGAGGAAGTATTTCAGTAGGTAGAGCCGTTCACTCACTAACCGGAGGGTTGGTGGTTTCATTCCCACCACTGCTGCCATATGTGCCTTGGGCACATATTTTTTATTTTACACATAATAAAAATTACCATGTGAATTCACAGATTGTATAAAAATAAAAAAGCAGTATAAGTGTAGGGGAGAGGAAAAAAACCCCAAAATGGCTTATTTTAAAACTTACGCTATATAACACATATACAGATATAAAAGTTACATACAAATAAAATAACAGTTAAGACAGTAAACAATCTCCATAAATAGAAAAGACAACTGTTAAATGTAAAAAAATCAACGAGATTTAACCAAAAACTTTCCTAAATATTTTTTAAACCTTGCCAGTATGAATGTTAGTGTGATTGTGTTTGTGCACAATGGCTGCCACATCTCTGTCACTCTGCCCCAGGGCAGCTGTGGCTAAAGAAGTAGCTCACCACCACCAATCCTGTCTGAGGAATGAATTAACCAAATCCTTTATTATAATAATAATAATAATAATAAGTAGTAGTAGTAGTAGTAGTAGTAGTAGTAGTAGTAGTAGTAGTAATAGTGGACGCAGGAGTACATTGTGGTAGTACCACAAGTTATTATTATCATTATATAATAACTTATTATAATAGTTTATTTTTAAAATGGGACCATGTACAATTTTTAACATATATGTTGCCATCTAATGCATTGTATCAGAGTTAGCCTTAGTAGTAGTAGTAGTAGTAGTAGTAGTAGTAGCAGCTGTTGTAGTGGTAGTACTTTCAATTTGAGTAAAAGCGCTCAGAGTTGTAGCTCCTGAGACCGGTCTTGGCCTTGAGACCATTTTTTTACAGTCTTGGTCTCATCTTGGTCTCGGCTGCAGTTTTACTCGGTCTTGGTCTTGGTCTCAAATCTAATTTTACTCGGTCTTGTCTCAGCAGATGTGGTGGTCCCTGAGATTTTTTTGAAACCAAACATTGTAAGAAACTACACTTTTGAATACTGTATGTATAAGTTTGTAAGATTAGATTAGATTAAATCTCACAGTTGAGAAATTCACTTGTAAGTAATTTGTATTCAGCATAAGAACAAGGAAAATGTCTGCTGGCATTAAATCATTAAAATATATGTGAACCACTTTTTTTTAACCTTTCCTTTTGATGTAGTGTTAGTTCACAGGGTTTGGTCTCCATTCGGTCTCTGTTTGCCTCAGTCTTGAACTTGACTCGGTCTCAGTCCACTCTGGTTTCAGACTGGTCTTTGTCTCTTTAAGTATGGGCTTGATTGCAACACTACAAAGTTCTATATTTGTGATACAAGGTGCAAGTAAGTAGTAAAAGTAAGAGTGGTCATAAGCAGTAGTGATAGTACTAGCAGTAGTAGCTGTAGTAGTACTTTCCATTTACATGAACTTAGTCTTAGTTTTTGTTCTTTTACGCAAGGAACAAATTTGCAAATACTTTTACCTCTACTTAAGTAATAACATTTTGAAATAACAATACCTTTACCTGAATACTTCTCCCACCTCTGTAGAGATTTATGGCTCATGTGTAGGCACGCGTCTTCATTTTTTAATCAAACCAGATCACAAAATAGAAGAAGCCAGTCTCCTGTCTGTTGGCATTTATCAGTACTGTGTTGTTACTGACCTGGCCGACTCTCAGAGTGTTGGACTGGTCATAAACAGAGAAGCGTTCTGGAAAATACAAAACGTCACTCAAGAATCTCTCACATCATCTCACGAATAAAGCTGCATGACCTAACACATACTACCATCTTCCTACAGTGTGCAGCTCTCACAGAATAGTTCATTAATCATAAAAAATATATAGTTAAGGAGCTAAAAAGAAGATATTTATGACAGTATAATTGCCTTTTTATCTGAAAACATACAGCGATTTGATATGAGTTTTCTTAATAATCCTCAGTTGAGTGAATAGTGTCCATCTCTGCAGACAGCTGCGAGGAGGAGCAGCTGTGAACTGACTGTCACAACACATTTGACTGTCGACATGTTTACCTCTCAGCAGACGACTTCTGTCAGCTCACATTAGGACATGAACCATGAGGGAGAGCTGAGGATCACCAGAAAAAAACAAACAAACAAAAAAAAAACAGCACAACTTCCTGCCAAAAGGAAGATAAGGTGGTCATCTTTTTGGGGATACCAGTGATTTAATAACATAGTATACAAGACTCTCCGTCGTCCAGGCTAAGCCAATCACAACAAAAAGGTTAAAATAAGTCATCTGGATTGGTGATAAATATGAGTCAGATTACAGGAGACTGGGAACTGACTCAGCGCTGATTTCCTTCATTAGGCCAAACAGGAATTACTTTTTATCTTTCGCACTTGAGTTGGGTAGAAACAAAAGGATGAAGAAGAACTTTGCTCTCAGAAAAATCTTCCCGCATACCTACAGACTCAAAGCAAACCACTACTGCAAACTGTAGACTGAAAACTTTGGCACTTTTGCATTTACAGACACACAAATCTTATTACGCACGCATAAATTTCAATCCAAACACACAAATTCAATCGTATTACGCATGTACAAATCTTATTATGCTCGCACAAAACGTATTACACACACAAATCATAATACACAAGCACAAATCGCAATATGTATACACAAATCATATTACGCACACACAAATCTTTTTACGCACGCACAAATTGCAATACAGATGGGCACTACAGATGAAAAATAGCCTTATAATTAAAGCTAATTCTGGCTTTTTTATGTGTTTTATGAAATTGCATTGTCCCCTTCAAATAAACTAATCTAATCTAATGCACAAATTGCAATACAGACAGAGTCATATGCAAAAGTTTGGGCACCCCTCATTTTCTAGTGACATCTGAGTTCGAGCGTGTTTTCCTAACAACAGTTTTTAGTGTAACATTATTTAGGTGTATGAAATTAAAAGAAATACGTCTGCAAAAGTTTGGGCACCCTCATAAGTTTGCTGATTTGAATGCATGTAACTTCTCAAAATGGATTACTTGCAACACAAAACTTGTTAGATTAGTTAGTAAAGCCTTGAACTTCATAGCCAGGTGCATTCAATAATGAGAAAAGGTATTTAAGGCGGTAATCAGGAAATGGAAGGACACAGGCAAAGTTGATGTTAAGGCCAAGAAAAATACCAGAGAGACACAGGCAAGGAATGGTGAGAATGGTTAAAGACGACCCACAGATCACCTCCAAAGACCTCCAACATCATCCTGCTGCAGATGTTTCTGTACATGGGTCAACAATTCAGCGCACTTTTCACAACTCGAGTCGATTGAGGTTTGTCAGTCCACACCACGTTATTCCAAAATGAATCTGGGTTGTCTAAATGAGCTTTGCATAACTCAAGCTTTGCATCACCTTCCCACCTCCAAGATCTCAACCTCAAAGGGGTGCCCAAACTTTAGCCTTTGACTGTATAAACTGTATTACACACGCGCAAAACGTAATACACCCACACACAACTTGTTACGCACACAAAACTGCATACACACACGTCTTATTACAGAAAAATCTATTTACACGCGTGCACAAATCTTTTTGCTACAATAATAGCTCCGTACTTTTTGTGTTTTATTGTCCGTTATATATATAATGAGATTTCCGTTTGAGAGATTCCAGTGTAAAAAGGTTAAATGAGACTTTTTAAAAATGAGACTCTTATAAAGAAGGTGTGGGCACTTTGATCCTGTTAGCTAGCAAACCGGTCAGACACTGATTTGGCACAAATAAAGAAAATGCCCAATCCATACAGTTAGATGTTTATTTCATTACATGTTGTGTCTTATGTCGATGGATTTCTTCCTAAATTAAAACCAGTTTTCCCTGTGTAGTGTCTTAATTGATTGAAGGTTGGTTAAAGCCAGATAGCTTATAACATGAAACATTTGTGGAACTTAGTTGTGCACTATAAATTCACACAATCTCCCATTTCTGGTTGAAGGGAATTTTACAGATATTGTACTAAAAATTGTCATAATCCTTGGTTTTGCATTTTAATGGAAATTTCTAAAAGCCTTTAAGGAAAATGTCCTGATAACTTTCTACCAACAATTTTTTTTTTTGAGTTTTTCGAACTCACACCAGTCTGTGGAGGTGACCCAGGTTACTGTGAACTTAACGCTCCTTTTGAAAATCTCATATGGCTTCAGCATTTGGGAAGTCTGTGTGCATCTTCTGGGGTCATCCACACACGCTCCTGGTCCTCTCCCACGCGGCGTCCCTCAACAACAGAAGAAAATGTGCTCCGATCACCGGGGCCATTATCAGCCACGGTGGGAGCGGCTAATGCTGGTTGATGGTCAAATTAACAGCGAGAGGTTAATGCGTTTGGATGGACGCTAATGACGCTACAAGCCACTCTTTCCCTGTAGAGCTACGGTGGCCTGTGTGGTCCAAAATGAGGCTCTGAGGTGATGGGAATGGACGGTTCAAAAGGACCTCATGCCAGGAGTCAGGAGTTGTACAAAGAAGCGTAGGTGGGTTAGATACACAGCAAAAGGTCAGCTAACACTGTTAACAAGAACACTGAGTAACACTGACACTGGAAAAGAGTAAATGTGTTATAAATAGGTAGCTAATGATGACCAAAGATACCTGGAAAGGGGGCGTTTAAGGGCACCTTTTACCCTTGGCCCACTGAAGGGAGGGGCCTTCAAACCTGGAACATGTTTGAGAGATACCGATCAAGCAAGCACAGGGGCCCACTGTGGTGATTAATATTCAGAGGGCCCAGAATTTTGACCCCCCAGTGTCTATAATTAGCATATACGCTAAAGGGCACGTATGTTTCATGATGCCATGGTGCATTCAAGTGATGTTGGGTTTATTGTATGTACGAGTTTCTGACATGAAAGAGCGCATGTTGCTTCTTCAACTCTAATTTACCCAACTTGAGTGAACGACTTGGTGAATTAGAGTTGAAGAAGCAACACGAACCGTCCGAGTTCTGACGTAGCGACTTGTCATTAGCGGAAATTAACAGCGTGTTGCGAATGGTAAAAAGATTATTTTGGCAAAAGAAGTAAAGCATAGAATTATATTTTTTAAAGTGTGATAATGTTAGGGAAATGTCTGTTTTGTGCAGACTTCATATTTGGTTGAATGAATGAATGAATTTATTATTGTGTCTTGCATTCAAACATGCCCAGCCCTTTACTTGGGCTTATAAGACACCATCAAGTAAACAAAAGACTAGTTGCCAGACAGTAGGCATATATATATATATATACACACACAAAAATATACAATCCAAACAATTTCATCTAAATAAACACGACTGCCGTTTTCTCCAGGCTTTACAAACAAATGTACCCAATTTATACACATTAAAATTAAACAACCATTTCATCTTCTCATCATCAGAGCTCCAGAACATCTCAGGTTTTTGGACAAATATCCCTTTTAACAAAAGAATTCTAAATACATCATAAAAAGGACAATACAAAACAAAATGAGTTTCACTTTCCTCTTCCCCCAACTCACACAGCCCACAGAGTCGCTCTTCTTCTGAAGTTTGGTTAAATCTCCCAGTTTCTAAGGCCAGAGAAAGGATTCCTAAACGCAGTTGAGCAATCAAAGACCTTTGATTCCTAGTCAAATTTGCACGGACATAAAATTCTGTCCTAAATGTATCTATTTTTTGAATATATGTCCGCAGCTTTGGTTTAGTCATTAGCCATTCAGCCATTTTAATTTTAATTTTAATTCATGCACTGACATTAAATTTTCTCTGATCTTCTTAATGCTACATGACAAACTATTATAGAATATATACTGAAGTTGTACTTCAGCAAAGACCGCTCCAAGCTCTGCAGCCCAAGGTGACTTTATCTTACTCCAATTAAAAACTTTCTTAGTTATTCTATTGTCAGGCATATTAATAAATCGATTCCATAGTCTGACCATTTCACATTTTCTTTGAATAAAACCAAACTAGTTAACTATAAGCTTCAACATTATAATTAAGGCACTGGTAACAACCGCAAACGTGACTGTGGTACATAATTAAAAGCCACAAACAGAGAATGCGAATGAACTCTATTATGACATTTCCAGGTTCCACCATCCGACCAAAAAGGATGCGAAAGCGCACAAGTCGTGTAAAGAGTACCGCCCTCGGACAAAACTACCATTCGCATTGTCTGACACGCAAAAAAAGCAGGATCACAATAGTTTGTCAGTGTATGCTCAGATTGAATCTATCAATCACCGCTGTTAAAGGTCCTATATTCTGCTTTTTTCAGGCTTTTGGAAATAATTTTGGACTCCTTTGCCTTAGTATTTCCTGTTTTATGACTTAGAAAAATGTATATGTATGAAAAACATCTTTGCAGAGAATGCTTGGATTAGTTGTCAGTGACAGTGGGGACTAAACAGAGAATAAAATGGCTTTTTGGCACAGCTATGAGCAACGTGATGCTAACAGACAGATAAATGAGCTGACTCTTTCGTAGTGGCAGCAATTTAAGCTCTGAAATGATCAGAATATTTATGTATGGGCTTTAGAAACGCGCAGGAGCACTTTCTGGTTTCACGTGTCTATGTAGAGCTGTGAGAGTGTTTTCAGCTCTTGAGAATGGGACGGTCTCGGCATACAGGGTTACTCAAACGTGAATGAAACTAAATACTACTCCAGGTAAGCTTTAAAGGTGGAAACATTATAAAAAAGCTCAAAAAAAGCGATTTTGCATGATTTTTAAGTTAACTTTAGTAAATGGAACTGACTCAGATCTTTAAAAAACAACATTCGTTCCGGCTGTCTAAAAATCAATTGTTTTTGATTTGTTCCCTCGTAAAAATGAATGAGAAAGAACGCTCATCTTGTAACCAAACTGCATGTGCATCTTATTTGAATACGTTGTTCATAAAAGGGTCTATAAGAAAACATCATGGCATTATTATGATTATGAAGTGGGCCAAGCGTAATTGGACAGATAAGTATGTTTGCTGTGGTCTTAGTTAATAAATAAACATACAAACAAAACAGTGTTAAATCTAGCATTATTTTTAGTGTGTTCATGCTTTTTCAGAAATGCCATGAGAACAGCATGCTACTGATGTGCAGAGAGGCTCCATTAAAACATAAACAAGTCTGTAAAAATCCAGAAAACAAGTATAAAGACAAATGGTGTGGGTCTAAATAGCCAAAATATCTCACAATTATTATGCACTACCATAAACAAAGCAGTACTTCATTCATGGCTTATGTCCTGGTTGGATTGTTATAAAAACCCGTCCCTCTGCCAGGCTTAGCTCTGGTGTGCTGGTTTCTCGTCTGTATTCCCGCTGCATCCTCACTGCTGACCTTTGACCCCCACAGGAGCAGACAGGAGAGCGGGATCAGGCGAGGTGTGTCAGAGCGGCTGACAAATGACAGCTGGCAGAACAAGTGTCCAGAGGCGGAGGAGAGAGAGGACATGATGCTTTCAAGTTGTTTGTTTTCGCTGGATTTCCCTGTGTGACCAGTTTTACAGCGGTTTTTGCTTTACCCTTGTTTCTTTTAAGTTTTTTTGTCTGCAATGACAAATGAATGCATCACCCCTTCATCTTATCTCGCCCATTCTCCAATAAATAGTTCAAATCTGCCCTTTGTCATGGCGTGGTTCTAGCAAGTAAAGAGCAGTTGACTGTGGCAGTGCAGTCAGTGACGTAAGCTGCTGGCACGATGAGCACGGCTAATCACAGTAAATATTAATAAATCATGGACACTAGGAACAGTTTCCAGCCCATAAAGGTGTGCTACTCTTCTCTTTCTTCAAATCAGTTTTTGTTTGCTGACAGTCAACCTCATAATCGCAGAGACAAGATCATAAATATCTCACTAAATAACTGTAGTAGCCTAATATACAATGATCTATAATCTTGCCAAGGGTTTCAACCAAGCTGCATAAAACTGATTTAACCCTCATCTGACCAACTGGGGTAAAATATGACCCCACGGTGTATATTTTTTTGTCTTATCTCAGACATGCTTTATTTTATTGCGCTGATCTTGATCATGACTTTGTTGGTTTACTTGTTGTCTATAACTTCATATAGTTATTTTGGGTTTATTATTATTATTATAGATGGTAGTGAATATGGCTCTGCCCACTTTTAACCATAAAAACTTGTCAAAAATAAAGTTTATTTTAACCTATTCTAAACTAAATCCCATCAAAATGAGAAGTAGTGAAGGAGCTTTATGTTATTGTTGATTGTTCCTGACATAAAGCATTCAATTTTTAATACAGAAAGTAATTTCATGTGTTTAAAGTTACACTGTGTAAGATTCCCGGTCTTGCACCTCTAGAGGCCACAGGTGCCACTGCACCGTCGCAAAACGTAAACACTAGGGCCCCTCCTCCTTCTGAAACTGTGCGAGCGTGCGTCTATTTCCATCATTGTTTCAACTTTAGTTGACCTGCTGCTACCTTTGGAAGTTTGGACTGGATCTTCTATAGAGTTAGCGCTAGCGTTAGCTTATCAACAAATATCGCGCAATGGTCGCAATAAAAACAACTAATAACTGTATGAAAAAGCACGTTCTAAAGAAAAAATAAATAGGCTAATTTACCTGCCCAACAATAAAGATGCAAAAACGTGATCCGATTTGCAGCCTTCTCTGTCTCTCATCTGACGCCAGCGAGCAAAAGTCTGTCCGATGTTGACTCTTGTCTGCGATCTGGTGCGGTCCCTTTCACATTTTCTTTTTCTTGCCTCGTCCGACATTGTCTTCATCTTCTTGTGTCCTTTGGCCCTGACGAACTGGCGAAAATAACAACGCTAAAAGTAGCTTCCTGGTTATACCTGCGCCTCAAGTCGTTCCGTGTCACGTGACTCTTCCTCAACAGCGGAGCGCTCCCGGCCAAACTGCGAGGGCGGTTTCTCAGTACAGAAGCCCCGCTCGGAGCAACAGATCGCGCCTCAGGCCTTATAATCGCTCAAAAAAAATCACAAAAACAAGTCAGTATGCCCCACATATTTAGGAGAAAAGTTACACAGTGTAACTTTAAATATGCAAATTATATGCAAATTATCAAAGTAATAATTCACAAACTAAATATTTTTACTCAAAATGACAGTGAACACATACTAAAATACTGGGATTTTTTTCTCTTAAGTATTCTTTAGTAATTATTTTGTTACAGATTTTTATCTGTGGAGTACAAGGTGACCCCACGCAGAAATGTATGTATTTACTAACAACATTAAGAGGTAGGATGAGGGTTAAAATGTGGTTGCATAAAGGTTGTAGTAAAATATTTACATACTTAATTTACTGACCACAGTATACTAGATTTAGTCTCTGATAGGCACAAGAAAGTTAGCTGATATCATTATTCATTCGTCATTGCCCCTCTGTTTTTTCCCAGCTGACTAACCTTTCCCTTGTGTCCTCATCGCCCTTATGTTCCTTTTATAGTGTCACCTTACATTTTCACAAGTCTCATGCTCATGAGTTGCTCCATTTTGTGACACATATTCCCAAGTGTGGTGAAAACACACGAGCACTCAACGTGTTTAATTATATAGATATGCTTTTATTAGAAATAAGACACATTCATTTTGTGCTCTGAAAACTGTACATTAACAAAGAGGCGACCCCAGAAAAATAAAAACAGGTGGCGGGAGGTCAGAGTGCGACGCTGTTGTGGGATCAAAGGGGTACAAGGGTCAAAGTTCATGAGAGGGGAAGGTTTTTTTTTCCGACAAATACATTTCTTGAGGGGGCAGTGGACTGGAGGTGATATCAAAACACACACTGTTTACATTGCGATACATAACACTCGTAAAGTCCAGGACCCCAGATATGGGACACGGGACAGGTGTGGTGGGGGCGGAAGGGTGCGGGTCAGTACCAGAATAAACATGTTCATATTTATAATAATGATAACAACTATCCCCAAGCACAGTAAGAAAGATATTTATAGGCTAAAATCCATTCTGTAGAACTCTGTTGAATTAATTACAATGCTGTACATCAGGACTCCAAATGAGCCTTGTGCTTTCTCCTTGTGTGCCACCCACCTTTGCATGATCACTGCTTTATCCATCGTCCCATATAGATATTTATAGATCTAATTCCACTTATTCGTCTCTTCCATAACCCGATTCACGCACGCATCCGTACACACAAGTACCCTTTATATGCATTATATATATTTTTTTGTACCAAGCCTGCTTGTACATTGACGTTCTTGGCTCTTTTGTTGACGCACTTATACAGTAGTCAGTCAGTCAGTCTGTGAGTGGGATTGAGGTTTTCGATAGAGGCTGGTTCGAGCGCAGAACATTTTAGCGTCTCTCAAGTGTCCGGTGATGAAAAGGCAACCTGCTAATTTTGGCTCTTGGGAAAGCAGAAGGGTGCTCCTTTTGCTTCACTTTTTTCCCTTCCCGACATTGTTCGTTCAGGGATTGTAGCCAAAAAATAAAGGAGTTGAGTATTCGTAGATGTGACGGCCACTGAGGGGCACTTGTAAGTGTTTGGTCTATGGCAGTCAGCCTCCTCTTCCGATATTTTGTTTCCAAGAAGAATCCATGGAAAAGAGAGAGCGGAACCACAGCACAACTTTGCAAAAAAACAAAACAAAACTGAAATAATCATGGTAATTACATCATAACCATTTAATACAAGGAGTAAACACTGCATGGTTACCTTTGCAATACTGTTTATGAAGTTATAATATTTTGTTCTCCCATGAGAGCAAGCTTGATGTCCAAAAAAGATGACTGAAAATCGTCAAGACATAGAAGATGCTGTATTCACAATCTCTCTTTTACTTATTCCTGAAAACGTTCGGATGCACGTCTCATCCCGGTTCCCCTCCGTGATTACAGAGCAGGGCAGTGTGTTTATATTTTGTCTGCTTCGTCTGTCTTTCTGAAAGCATTTTGTTTTGTCGAGAGCATTGATTGGTGGATTTGTTTTTTAAAGGGGAAGGGAGTTACACCTCTGTTTGAAGGTCCATGATCTCCTGTCCCACCAGAGGGATGGTGGCGCTGGTCTTCTCCCACTCCACGGTCTGCAGCTCCAGGGGGGACGCGGCCACGGCCTCCAGGTCCTTCCTCACCCAGGATGGGGGAGAGTGGGTCTTCCTGATGCCCTCCCAGCCCCTCTTACTGGGGGTCTGCTGCTTGTCCTACACACACAGACAAAAGTGAGCAGGTTTGGAAGTCTGCATAGATCAATTAATCTCATCTCAGACTGCCTGACTTTTTAGTAAGGTTTGCAAGTATTGTGCAGTTAATTAATTGCACCATAAAGGTTTTCTTCATTGCAATTAATGAATAATAATAAGTTAATTTTGTTCTCACATTGCATAATAATTACACATCAGATTTATTTTACTAAGGAGTCCTCATTGTCTTTGTTATGTTGATGGGCGGTTTTAGATATCAGCATTTTTTGGTTAGTTGTCAAGTTATAAAGCAGCCTGAATGCCTAAATAAACAGCACAAAGTTATTATGTTGTATTCTACTCTTATTACATTATTGGCTACATAAACACCGTTGCTAATGTCCTTCATTAGTGAAATAATAGTTAACTTTTGAGAATTTAGGTTTTTGAACACAAGCTAATAAAGTGCTGTAAGTATTGCAGAGTACTGGCTCTTATTTTGTGTTTAAAATACTCCTAGAGATCAATTCCTAAAAATCCAAGTAAACTACACAATATATATATATTTTAGCAAATTCATAATATGCAATTAGTAAACTTTACTGAGGTTACGTATAATGTAGGGCTGGGAAAAAACATCGACCTATTTAACATGTATGTATGTTTATGTTCATCTTCATAACTGACAAAAAGTAAGTTATTACAGATAAGAAAAAACAATGGCTCATTTTTTTCTTGAAACAAGGTTCCTGCAGGTATCAGCAAGTCTAATTTAATTTTTAATGCCACAAACAAACAATCATGGCAGCTTAAACTCAAAATGTATTTGCAAGAGTTGTAAAATACAGTTCATAAAGCAACAGTAATGTTGAAAGTCAAACTTTTGATGTTTGGGTAATTTAGTCCTGCTGGAAGCAAACTCGTTCCACCCGTCTATCACGCTAGTGTAGGCCACCATAATGTTAAATTATTATACAAATTTATATTCATGAATAAAACTAATAATGTCAGCAATTTTACTTCATGTCAGCTAAACATTTTAAAGCCTGTTGGATTCAAATTTAATACAATTTAAGGCCTTAATTTTTGCAAAATCAATATCATGACTTTAAATGCTTTTGTCCTGCCGGAACTCTGTTAAAAATACCGATATATATCATAGGTTATCTTGTGCAGTTTATCAATAATTGCAATATCGCCATATCATGATATTATCGGTATCGTGAGCCATGTATCGTGTTTCGTATCATGAGGTACCCTGTGATTCCCAGCCCTAATAACAAAATTGTTATAAATGAATATTGATAACAAGTTTGGCTCATATTGGCTGTAGTATTTCCAAAAGGAACTATGCTTAGCTAAAGTGAACTAAAAGTGATATTTTGATGCCAAATCTCTCTCAGTTCTTACCATTTTTGGCACCACAGAAGCCTCATAATTTGTGCATTTGTTGCTTTTGGCAAACTTGTTAAATTTACAAATTACCATTATCTTTGACTGCAGCTGTGGCACATCTGGGACCCACAGAGCACTGATCTCTAAGCCTCTTTGCTACTTTTAGTACAAGCCTTTTTGCTTTTTCTTCAAACCAAACTAACGCTGTGTAGTTTTGCCCGTGACGCTAGGCTAAAGCTAGCCGCATGCGAGAGAGAGCGTCTGACTCCAAAGCGGTGAAATGAATGGAGCTCAGGAGCATTGAAGATGAATTATGCGGCTGAAGGAAATAAACTGGTGCCATGGAAATGACGGCAGCTACAATGCCAACATGGATTCCCTTTTTGTGGATGCAGGAGACTGTTGGCAGAGTTTCCCTGAGTAACCCATAACTTTTTAGTTGTCTTTCATTAGTGTGTGACTTTAAGGAGCCATCGATGCGAGGCTTTGAACCGTGCAAAGAAAATGTGTTGGTGCAAACTATTTTTTTTAAAGTGCTTTCCTTAATCTGCAAAGTTACCCACAAAGTTGCTAACTTAATTAGAAGCTTTTTGCTTATTGCTGAAAACAAGGCTAAACTTGTACAAAATATTTAGTTTTTTCTGTTAGTTTAATTAGTGAATCTTTTACTAAGCTATAAAGTTTTCATAACCAGGAATTTACCACAAATGCTCAATTTAGATATTGAAATTTGACACATTCGCACAATGGCTTGGTACAAAACCATTTTCTCTGTTAGCTTAGTTAGTAAAACTTTTAACATGCTATAGGCTACATTTTCAGCAACTTGCAATTTTTCATAACCAGGAATTTGTTCTGAACGCTAAGCTATGCTAAATGTTATATTGTTACTGCTATGCTACAAGTGCTATGTTGTAATTTTTTCATTTTATTTATTTCAGTAAATTTGTATTTTTGTGAACAAAAAGTTATCTTGAATGCTAAGCTAATGCTATGCTAAATTAGATGCTATATTCCTACTAGTATGCTATAAGTGCTATGCTGTAAATTTTTTATTTTGTTTGTTGCAGTAAATTAGTATTTTTGCCAACAGGAAGTTATCTTGAATGCTTAGCTACACTAAATTAGATGCTATGTTTCTAGTGCAATGCTGTAAATATTTAATTTTGTTCACTGCAAAAATTTAGCATTTTTGTCAACAGGAAGCTATCTTTAATGCTAAGCTATGCTAAACTAGATGCAATATTGCTAGAGCCATGCTACAGTGCTGTGCTGTACATTTTTATTTTGTTTATTTGAGTAAATTTGTGTTTTTGTCAACAGAAAGTTATCTTGAATGCTAGCTTATGCTAAACCACATGCCATGTTGCTAGTGCTATGTTACAAGTCCTTTGCTGCTTGTGCTATGTTGCAAGCTTATTTTGATAAAATTATGTTGTTAACTAAACTTGACATTTGGAAATTTCCACACAAAACTATGCCCCCACAGCTTATTTCCTTAAGCGCTGACATTGTAAGCAGATAAAGCAATCCTCACACAAGTAGCTTGACTCTTGTTAAGTTAAATGGTGCTAATCATGAAATCTTGAGAAGAACATTAGATATAGGGGGAGGAGAGGGGGCGGGACGGGACAGTAAATAAAGTTATTTACACTCATGTTGGTCTTGTCGCTGCTGGCTGAGGACACACTCCATCTTTTGGCAGCTTTGGCATCAACAGGTGGAGAGTCTCTATCCTTGTCTGCACTGTGAAGCTTCCTGTTCAGGTCCTGAAACATGTCCTGGTGCCGTTTCCTCGTGTGCATTATCTTCTACATAGGGACATCGTACAAAATAGGGGTTTACCCAAAGGCTAAATATAGAGATAAATATATATATATGTTTTTGTTTTGGTCTGTGTAGGAATCAAAGAGACTAAAATTACCTCAAAGTCAAGCTCTGCATAGCGTGATTTTCGTCTCTGGGGGAAGATGAGACAGAGAAATTAAAAGTAAGGTCTGGGCTCTGGGCTCAGTTAAGTTAAAGGGACACAACTCAGTTTTTCTTCTTTCATTTGAGAAATAAAAATATGTAATCACCTAATAGCATGTTTTAATATAGGAGCTGTGACAGGATTTTAAGAGATGTGAATGTTTGTCAGTCTGTACAGGCAAGTTTGGATCAATTACCAGCTTAAATTCATTCTTGTTTTCTAAAGAAAGGGACACTGCCATTAGCTCTTGTTCTACACTGCTTGCAAACCCTAAAATACTGTATCCTACTGTAAAGTGGCTACTCCAGCACTGGCTACATCTGCTTTCACACACACAACAAAAAGTAAAAAACGCGGGCTTCTTCTAAAGGTACTCAGGAGTCCTTTGCAGCTCAAGTCCTTGTTTATACTGGAGACAGTTTTATTTCTGCTTTAGTTCGGGCTAGTCCTGGTTTAGTCCGGGATTAGACCTGCTTTAGCTATGACTTCAAAAAGGGGTGTAATGATACAGTTACTATATCAATGAATCAATTTTTTATTCCTATGATACAGCTATATCGATATTCGTATTCTACCGTTTTCTATGTAGTGTATATCAATATACATCTAAAAAATCAATATCAGAAATAGCAATATTAGAAATTTGCATGTTAAAATAAAACCAAATGCGTCTTTTGGATGCAATTTTTGTGTTTTTATTATAGAAAATATAATAATAAACTTTTCTTTGCTTCACTTACTTATGCTTGACATAATCAACCCTGGCCACAATGCTGGATAGAGAATAAACTTTTATGATTTTTGGCAAAAAGTTGCTGTATTGATTATCGATATGAAGGTGTTGACTCGTATTGTATCGTTCTAAATCAGCCAATATCGTTCTTGAATCAGCCTGAAACAATTGTAAACGATACGCATCATATCGTTGCAAAATATTATCGTTACACCCCTAATTTTGTCCTGTTTTAGTCCCAGTTTAGGCTGAAATTAACCCATTAAAGCTGGCACTATAAAAGCCAAATATTTTCTGACAATGGCACTTAGTGTGAAAAGTTTGAGAATCACTGATCTATACTTAACTCAGAGGTAGATGTTTAAGGTAAGCTTTCAAATTTGACATACTAGTATTTTGCAGCTGAATTTTTTTTTGGTCATTTTTACATACTGAATATAAAATAAAATCAGGTTGCTAGCTACGTTGTTAGCTATGTAAAAAAGAGCATTTTTGGCATCCTGAAATCGGGTAAAGGATGTGGGAGCAGACATGTTTGCTGCTGGTCATGGGGCTGCTGTTTGGCCTGAGTTTGCTGTTAACAGATTGTGACCGCGTGCCCTTTTAAGTTTCTCTGTCACGGAGCGGTGGAAGGAGAGGCCTGACCTCCGGCTGCTGTGTGGATGTGGCAGCTGCCTCCTCACATGCCGTTATCCGGGCGAGTTTTGTCCCTCGAGTGAAGAGACACCAACGGGCACACATCCAGTTCACTATGTCGTCTCATGCTGCCTCTACTTCCTCAATGAAAACTGACCTTTGCAAGTGAACTTTAGATTTTAAAATTGGGGAAATGTCTGGGAAAGGGGAGCTTTTTTTTTCCTGAAATACAAAGTCAGTTGTTCTCAAATTGTGGTTCTTCTTCTGGTGGCACTGTCCTTGGTCCTGATTTAGTTAAATTTAGAGCCAAATGTATTCCTGCTCTGGTTGGGGCCTAAAGTTGTCTGGTTTAAGCATAGTTTAGTCCTGGTTTAGTCCTGGCTTAGTCCTGGATTTGCCCTGGTACAGTCCCTTATTTGTTAATGTATTTTTCTGTGTCAGTCTCTAGTTTGTTTTGGACCTGGGTTGAGCCTAGAATTAGTTTTAATATAGTCCAGATTACAGACTTTGAAACCCAAAAACATTTATACTTTCAAGTGGTACCTGATGTAAAAAAAGGCTGAGAATCTTTGCACTAGGGGCTTATTATTAATACCAAGGAAGAAAAGGCCTGAGCATGCAATGAGAGTAGTGCAGAGCTGCCCCTGAAGACCTCGTTTATTAAGTTGCATGGTTAAACTAATTAATGTATGCCTCCCCAGTTGGTAACCTGTATTCACTAAAGCTGTGGTGGTCAAACATAGCACAGCACAGTCTTTTAGTGTTATTTTGTTCCATGTTTTAGTTGTAGATGAATGGCTGTACGTGTCTGTGCAAAACGAAACAAAAAGATGATGAAACATGAACATCGGGCATCATTCACATTGATATATGGGCAAATAAAACCAAGGTTTGACTGATTCAAAATAAACATGACGTGATGATGACAGATACCACACTGACATAGATGGTCAAGAAGTATGTGTTTGGATGCGAATACAAGGTCACATACTAAACACAGAAGTTTAGCCAAAAGTAATTATATTGTAATTCAGCTAATATTGTCAGTGGAGCGTTTTATATTCTGTGTGCAATATTTTCTGTTAAAGGCAAGTCAGTACAGAGTTGCACTAATAGACTGAAGACATAGGCTACTCCAGGCTCTAGGATCATTTTCAAACTTGTGATGTTTGTTTTTAAAGCTGGCAACATCGTGGCCTTGTTTCACAAAGCAGGTTGAAGTAACTCTTGAGTTTAATTCTTAACTTAGAGTTGTCCTACTCATACTGGGCAACTCAGAGTTTTCTGTTTCAGAAAATTTGGAGTTTTTAGTCAGACAACTCTGAGTTTATTCACCTTGAGTTTATCAGCGGGGAGAAGCCATTATCAATGAAGCCAAGAAAAGAGGATTCACCATGGCAACGGTAAACCAGAGGAGGCGGACATTTTAGAGGAAAGAAGTCATGTGACTGTGGAGAGGTTATATTCAGGTTTAACATAAAAGCGATGTGGAGGTTATAGCTTAATGAATAATTAGGTTACAAATAAAGAACACATACTATTTATATTGTACTCAGAGTATACAGAGGCAAAATAATATTGCACACTGTCATTTTTGTCTAATCTCAATAAACTTAATATTTTAGCGCTTTTTTAAGTGCAGTGTGTATTTTATTGTACTGTTTTTTAAACCTGACATTGTTAAAACTAAATAAGTAAGGCTACATGTAATACATGTCTCTGTTTGCATAACATCAACATTTTAGTTGATTGATAAATGATTGTATAAAGCAAAATGTTAGATGTGAACTATAAATGTATAAAAGTTAAATCATTCTCTTTTAAACTTCTTCCTCCTTTTAAATCCTTTGTTAAGTTTCCCAATATGACCTTGAATGAGGAAATGAGTTATCCAATCAGAGCGCTCCTTCAGGCACTCTTTTTGTGAAACAGAAAACTCTGAGTTGCCCTCTTTTTAGGGTTAACATACTCTGAGTTTGGACTAAACCTGCTTCTTGAAACGGGGCCCGTATCTACCTGAAACTCTTAACCTCTGCTGACAGAGCAGAGCTTTGTGATCGTCTGGTCAGCTGCTGTCAGAGGTCCCTTTGACCAAATACAAACACTGGGGCGATCGTGCTTTTGCAGAGGCTAACCTCATCTCCTGAACACTATTAATGACTTTTACGTACTTAAAGAGTAACTCACCCCTACACCATTTTTTTTTAGCTGATCAGCTGTACAAACAGGGCTTTAGTGATACATCTCACTATTTATAGTCTTATGTTTGACTGTTTTGTAAAAAAAGGTCTAAATTCACATTTTGTAGTGAAAACCGTCAGAGTGCTGCCCTCCTAGGGTCAAACAGTGGGATTTCTGCTCAATAGTTCCAGATAGGCAACTGTGACGTAGTATTTGACCACTTTACCACACCTGTGCCGAGTATCTCCTCCCACGCCCCGTGCACTCCACGCCCTCGCTGTCTCTCTCCCCCGCGCGCTCGTCCCAGTCCCGCTGTTGCCAGGTGTGGGTCTTTTTCCTAAACACGCCACTCAGCCCCGCATTTACCGTTCAGTCTCCTCCGCCCCCCTCCCCTTTCACGGCTGCGCTTCTACTGCCCCATGTGTCAGCGCACAATAAGGCATAATGAGCCTGATCAATGACAGTATATACCTACAAATTAGCAGTGTTGGGAGTAACGCGTTACAAAGTAACGAGATTACAATTGTCAAGGGGGTAACGCATTACTTTTGAGCCCCCCAGTAAGTAATATTACAGTTACTAACAAAATACCCAATTAGTTACTTGCGTTACAGTCACTACAGTCACTTTCATTTACCTGCAGTTTACCGCAAGGACACGGAATGAAAATGCATTAAACGAATAGCGCTGATACGTTTTCTACTTTATTTTCATCCGTTCCCTTCTCTGCTCCTCTTTATGCGCGCAGCGGCCACTCGTCCTGTCCGCGCGCGTCGGGGCGCATGCAGCTGCTGCTGTCAGCGGGGACAGCGAGGAAAGAAGAGACCTGCACCGCTTTGGCGCTAACATCAAGTGCGTTTTAGCTTCAGTGTAGTGAAATAAAACTGTGTCCACAGGACGTGAACTCTGCACAGGAGCAGAGGCAGGTGAACCTAAAGGGCAGTATTTGCTGTGTCAGGCTGCCCTGCTGCTGAAATGAATGCAGCTAAAAAAAACTTGAACGCCTGTATAAAATAACAGTGCTGGTCAGAGCAACGGTGAGGCTATAGGCTTCTTCTATTTTGAATTGGGTTCATTTGGGCTTCCTGTTAGGAAATAATCCAAAAGGAAAGTAACTAAGTTATTTTCACGAGTCAGTAACCAAGTAAAGTAATATATTACTTTTCAAAAGAGTAACTAGTAATCTGTAACTAGTTACTTTTTTGAGTAACTAACCCAACACTGCAAATTAGTGACACTGGGGAGAGATTTGACTCCACAGATGTGTTTTAAACTTGCCACGCTTTAAGTCACTTTTTGTTTGATGACAATCGATTTCTTACTCGCGGAGATACGATCAACACCAGCTCTCAGCTGAAATAATACCAGTAAAAATAAAGACGCGATCTGACGCACACGTTACTGCGGCGGCGCACGACGCCTTTCTCACAATATTTCAACTGTGTTATTATAAAAGGAACATAAAACATCAGTCCAGACGTCCTGCATTTTTTTCCCCCATTTCTGGGACTTGGCAACCCTGCTGTGGAGGAGGTCCATGAGGTCTCTGACAGCTGTCAGTCACAGGACCAGGCCTCGCTCCTCCCTCAGTTCTCCTCCTCTGTCTCTGCCAGGTCTCTGCCCACTTTTTGAGCAGTTTTCAATCTCTGGCAGTGGGCGGAGTCAGGCCTGGGCCAGGGGTGAGTTACTCTTTAAGGTTTATTTATTTCGCTTGATTTTTAATGCCTGATGTTGCTGACAGTCTATCTGTATAAGTATTAAAAGGTATTAAATCTGATGTTGTCAAAATCAAGGCCTTTAAAGTACTAAATCTTATGGGTAGGTATTGAATTTTGCTCATCTAGGCCTTAAATCTGTCAAATATGTTTGCTATCTAAGTATATAAGTACTGATGCCACAATAACAGTATCTATTAGTTATTGAAGATACGTTATTATTGACATTTATGATAAGTTAAGTTTTTAATTGTTATTATATGATATTATAGAATATTACTTCATTTGTATTCGGCTTTAAAATAAAAATCCTTGAGTTTCAGAGATTAGTACAGGAAATTACCAAGTGTATATTTTATAGATTATTGGTCTGTTATTGATGATGCTGGCATTAAACTTCAGTCTAGATGTCATTAAAAAAGTCTTACAAAGGCCTTGCATTTCTTGTACTACTAGCTACCCTGTTCATCCATCCATCCATCCATCTTCTTCCGCTTTATCCGGGGCCGGGTCGCGGAGGCAGCAGTCTAAGCAGAGATGCCCAGACTTCCCTCTCCACAGACACTTCCTCCAGCTCTACCGGGGGCACCCCAAGGCGTTCCCAGGCCGAGAGACGTAGTCCCTCCAGCGTGTCCTAGGTCTTCCCCGGGGCCTCCTCCCAGTGGGACATGCCCGGAACACCTCCCCAGGAAGACGTCCAGGAGGCATCCGAAACAGATGCCCGAGCCACCTCAACTGACTCCTCTCGATGTGGAGGAGCAGCGGCTCTACTCCGAGCTCCTCCCGTGTGACTGAGCTCCTCACCTTATCTCTAAGGGAGCGCCCAGCCACCCTGCGGAGGAAACTCATTTCGGCCGCTTGTATCCGGGATCTTGTCCTTTCGGTCATGACCCAAAGCTCATGACCATAGGTGAGAGTAGGAACGTAGATCGACCGGTAAATCGAGAGCTTCGCCTTTCGGCTCAGCTCCTTCTTCACCACAACAGACCGATACAACGACCGCATTACTGCAGACGCTGCACCGATCCGTCTGTCGATCTCACGTTCCATCCTTCCCTCACTCGTGAACAAGACCCCAAGATACTTGAACTCCTCCACTTGAGGCAGGAGCTCCCCCCCAACCTGGAGAGGGCAAACCACCCTTTTCCGGTCGAGAACCATGGCCTCGGACTTGGAGGTGCTGATTCTCATCCCAGCCGCTTCACACTCGGCTGCAAACCGCCCCAGCACATGCTGAAGGTCTTGGCTTGATGAAGCCAACAGGACAACATCATCCGCAAAAAGCAGAGATGAAATCCTGTGGTTCCCAAACCAGACTCCCTCCGGCCCCTGGCTGCGCCTAGAAATTCTGTCCATGAAAATAATGAACAGAACCGGTGACAAAGGGCAGCCCTGCCGGAGTCCAACATGCACTGGGAACAGGTCTGACTTACAACCGGCAATGCGAACCAAACTCCTGCTCTGTTCGTACAGGGACCGGACAGCCCTTAGCAGAGGGCCTCGGACCCCATACTCCCAGAGCACCCCCCACAGGATACCACGAGGGACACGGTCGAACGCCTTCTCCAAATCCACAAAACACGTGGACAGGTTGGGCGAACTCCCACGAACCCTCAAGCACCCTATGGAGGGTATAGAGTTGGTCCACTGTTCCACGACCGGGGCGAAAACCGCATTGTTCTTCCTGAATCCGAGGTTCGACTATCGGCCGAATTCTCCTCTCCAGTACCCTGGAATAGACTTTCCCGGGGAGGCAGAGAAGTGTGATCCCCCTATAGTTGGAACACACTCTCCGGTCCCCCTTCTTAAAAAGAGGAACCACCACCCCGGTCTGCCAGTCCAGAGGTACTGTCCCCGACCGCCACGCGATGTTGCAAAGACGTGCCAAGCTACCCTGTTCTATCTGTTTTATTGATTGTTCTTATTAATATTTTTATTAATAAGAAAAAAAATATTAATATTTTACTGACGTTGTTTTTGTATGTTTCATTTCTGTCAAGCACTTTGATCATCGCTTAGATGCTGCAAAGCGCTGTACAAATAAACTTTGATTGATTGACTGACATATATCAAGAGTATAGGCTCAAAATATAACATTTTTTTGAGCAATGACTAAATATTTGATCACACTTTACAAAAACATACAAATATGCAGTTTTTCAACCCAAGTAAAAGCATTTTTAGGACAACTGTTAAAACTGTAATCACCACTATTAAAAAGTATACAGCAGCTGTCTGTAGCAGTCACTTGCTAATTCCTATGTTCAGAGACAAGTTTTTGTCCATTTTGATTTGTTATTTCGCAATTTGGAGTCACTCAAAATGTCACTAAACTCCACTTTATACGTCACTCCTAATGTGCATTTGTATTTTCTAGGGCTACAGCAACAAATCGGATTAATCGATTATAATTAATTATTGAAATAATGGTCAACTAATTTAATAATCATTTAATCGTTAGCTGCTTTATTCATAGACTCTGAAACATGCCATGTGCTGAGAAAGGAGGGTTTATTACCAACACAGAGCAGTAAAGAACAAAAACAATGTACATTTTGTGTTTTTGATTAAAAATATCTTTGTGCGTGTTTATGCTCTTTCCAAACGTCCTCAAGTGACAAAGTTGTAACTTCACCTGGTTCAAATTTTGCAAAAAGTAATTTTTTGTAGAATTTTCACATTTTTTTAACAGGAACTACAAAACACCTTAAGTTTCTAACCACTTTACCACACACGCTTCACTATCTGACTAATCGATTATCAAAATAATTGTTAGTTGTAGCCCTATTATTTTCATGACAACACTTTTCAAAATAAACCTGTTTAAATGCGTATTTTGTTAAAATGGCAGCATTAGCAAAACTAACATCTTTTCTGTGTATTGACATTGGGTCTAAGCAGCTGTAATGTATTCAGTTTATTTGACCTTATACCATATCTATTGATTATTTTTATGGATGTTTTGTGTGCAATCAAGCTTTCCTTATGGTTAAGTAAAGACTAACCACGATGTTTCTTGGTTTAGGAGTCAAAGAGACCATTTATGCCAGCGCGGGACCAGTGACCACACATTACATTTAAACATGCGTATTGGAGACATGATGCATGGGACTGAGCCTGTGTAAGAGACAGAGACAATGATCCCTCGTCCTTACCTCCAGTGAGCTCATGGACAGCGTGGACACCGTCTCGCTCTTCGACATGACCCCGGAGTTCCCAGAGTCCCCTCCGTTCAGCACCTGTGTGTCCCGGGGCATGCCCTGGTGGAGGTTGTGGGCCGGGGAGTCCCTCTCTGAACAGGACACACTGACCTGGTCCGCCGGGAGGGTCTTCAGACCGAATCCCGGCTCCCCGCTGGCCGGGTTCGCCAAGTGGATGAGCCTGGTTTGGGGCAGCTGCTCGATGCCAATGTTGTACTTCGTGTCGTCTTTGTTTTTGGACGGCTTGAGCGTGCCCGTGTTGTTGGCGGGTAAGAGGACGTACCCCGCACCTTTGCCGCCGCCCTCTGCGCTGCTCCCTTCGCCGTTTCCTCTGGGCATTTCGCCGTCCAGCTGTTTGAAAAGCTCGCCGTCGCAAATATAAATAGACTTGGCGCCCGGGAGCTCGGTGCTGATCCCCTTGGCGGCCCCCTTCTCTCGTCTCATGGTGAGCGTGTGGCTGGTGTAGTCTGCCACGTTCTGCAGGTGCACCTTGGCCATGCTGGCGGGCATCGTGTTGAAGTTGGAGCCCTTCTGGAGAGTGAGGGTCCCGGCCGAGGGCTTGTCCTCCCCCTGCAGAGAGGAGCGCTTCACCGTGCCTGCAGGACAACGCACAGGAGGGGGGAGAGTTAGAAACATCTGCGTGCGGGCCAAAGGGCACAAAACATGATGAAAAAAGAAACGCGGACAAAATACAAATATGAACTCCTTGACCTGCCAAAACAAATGCCAGTCTTGTATTAATCTGTATATTAAATAAATTGGCATGAGTTGGACATAAATACTTGATAATAATGAGAGTTCTCAGTGTAGGTTACGATTACAGATCTTTTCTTTTTGCATAATGATTTTATGTCGGATGCCCTTCCTGACACAACCCTCTCTGTGTACACTATCCAGGCTTGGGACAGGCACAAAGAATATATTAGCTTCTGACTTCTTGTGGCTCAATTATTAGGCTATTTAGGTCTAGATCTCTGGATTTTTATGTACTGTTAATGTGAGCAAATTCTAAAGTTTATTCTCTGCAGACAAAAGGTCGACCGGGTGTGAGAATTCAAAAATAAGTTGCTCCGTTCATTAGAAAGTATTATTTTTGTATTTCAGGTTCATTAACTTGAAATCCACAGATCAAGTGGTATTTGTTTTTTGT
This sequence comes from Bostrychus sinensis, assembly GCA_020698575.1. Classification (NCBI taxonomy): domain Eukaryota; kingdom Metazoa; phylum Chordata; class Actinopteri; order Gobiiformes; family Eleotridae; genus Bostrychus; species Bostrychus sinensis. Next base: position 8,781,799 of record CM036247.1, read on the forward strand.
ATATTCAGTTAAGGAGATCATTATATCAGCTCCAAACATCGCATTTGGAAAGTAAATGTTACAATGTCAATGTCAACAATAACTAAACAATACATTTATAGAACACTAGAATAAGTTTAATAAGTAATAGGTATACAGCATATCAATATAAAAGGGTTTATTTCACAACACTTACTGCAGAGCTTGTGCCAACATTTACATGCACTTGAGTATCCTGATTATGAGCTTTATCTTGGTTATGAAAGTATTCTGTACGACGTTTACCAAGATACACATTTCCCTGTATACACGACAAATCTGATGATCCTGGATTTAGACTTCGAAGGGGTTAGGGTTAGGGTCGGCTGCAGTTTTACTTGGTCTAGGTCTTGAATCCAGTTTTCCAACGGCCTAGTCTCAGTCTCAGATGTGGCAGTCACTGAGATTTTATTTACCAAACATATAAGAAAAATGCTATTCTTCATAATTTTGGAGTAATTGGTTTTCTGCATTAGAAGAATCAGGTCTCTGTCTCTCTTTGTTTGTGGAATCTGTTGCATTACATTATTAAAATAATCATTAATGCATTTGAACTTTTTTTTTCCCCCCCTTGGTCTCAGTTTATTCTGGACTCAGACTGGTCTTGGTCTTGATGACTTGACTACAACACTGTATCCTAGTTACTATCGGAGTTTTCCATGTAAAGTATTCCGGTTTCTCATAACTAGGATACTGTCTTACCTTGGATACTGATTTCAGGATACTGTGTTTACCCGATACTCAAGTGCATGTAAATATACTCAATGACTGTCCTTGAAATTAATGTCCTGAATATAAAAGGATTTGGCCAGTTCTACATTATGAACTGCCTGGATTTAAAGCCTCCCATTGGATAATTACTGCATGGTTGATTATGTTTCAGCTGACGACAAATTATTTAACTCAAAGTGATGCAGTGACCAGATTATTCCACAAATGTACTTTTTCTTCCCTGATGGCATGGGCTTATTCCAAAATGACAATGCCAGGATGCTCAAATTGTGAGCGAGTGGTCCAGAAAGCATGAGACATCATTTCCACACAGAGTCCAGACTTTAACCTCATTGAGAATATTTGGGATGTACTGGAGAAGACTTTGCGCAGTGGTCCGACTCTCCCATCATCAATACAGGATCTTGGCAAAAAATTAACCCAACGCTGGACGGAAATAAAAGTATTGACAGTGCAGAAGCTTACTCAAATGATGCAACAGCGAGTGCGTGCCATAATCAAAGCTAAATTTTTGTTTGTCTTTCAGTATTTTTTGGACAGGCAGTGTACTATGACTAGATATGTTTTTGACAATTTCAATTTATATAATCTTTGTAATATTTAATGACATCACAAAACTTATCTTCTCATGCGGAGCAGCCATGAGCAAACGTCAAACTTATATCTCAACCACAGACAGCTCCCTTGGCACATCCATAATCCAATATTACATAAGACACTATCCTCCATTCACATCTCAACTTGTATGATTTACTTCAAACCAAAAATGCCAAGAGATCTGACAGTCGCTCTGCAAAGTTGACACTCCCAATCCCCATACTTGCCTTGATCCTATGACCTAAACTCAAACTCAGCATAACAACTTCTGGCTTATGGCACTATAGATATCCCATACAGCTTTCAAACTCGTAAATACACAAGACAAGAGCTGCTAGCCTAAGTATTTCACATACATTTGATACATAAAGAGGAAAAAACAATCATCTTTGTGTTGTTTTTGTTTTTTTTCTGTTGGTTGTGCCAGTGCCTCAATAGCGTTTCTGCTCCAGATGCTTTCCTTGATATCCTGTCTCCAGAGATAATCAGATTTTCACTCCCAGTGGATATCAGCGCCGATCCACTATCTGATGCAGAACTGCCAGGAGGTACTTAATTATACACTAGCGCTGTGGAAGAGACTACGACAGCCCTATTTATCTGCACATAACCGCTGCGCACATGTTCCCTTCCCACTCCCCCATCACTCTGCACAATAAAGTCGGTAATACGCCACTAATGCGCCGTATCTTATGTCAAAACAGCTCCTCGACGAAAAGACGAAGAGGGGGAGTCGGCGGCGGCGGCGGCGGCTGTGATGTTGATTGTAAGACATGGGAGGAGAACAGAGGAGGGACAAGGCTGGCATCTGTTGCAGAGGAGTTTGAGGAAGGCACCAGAGAGGCAGCTGTAGCTTTTGAACAACACTCAAATTGAATGAAGTGCATACAAACAAAATGGCAACACACACAAGCACTCACACGCACGCACGCAGACAGGAGGCAGGAGGCAGGAGGCTTACCTGATCTGCAAGCCATATCCACGTCTTTCTCAAAGTCAGTCTGAGGTGAGAAATAAAAAGAGCGTTATGGTTAGTGCATATGGGAACAAAACAGGGAGGCGTCATTCAAAAAGAGAAAAAACAAAACAAGGACACAAACAAACTAGCAGCCCTTTGGAGAGTGCAAAACTCTGCAAAATGGTTTAAGATACACACTCAGGTCTGAACTTGAACCAAACATCTTCTAGTTCAGGGGTAGTTCGTATTAAATCATAAAGCCATTATTTACTGCAACATTTTTTAATTATGGTACAGAATTTTAAACTTAAAATTCCCCGTTCCCTTTTTTTTGTATTCAAATATTTTTTGAATTGTGCAGTTTGCCCTGCAGTTGTTTTTACAGTTGCATTAGTTTATGATGCACAATAACATTTTGTACAATTTTATCCAAACCCATCTTATCCCTAATGGGCCAATAACAAAAAAGCAAGAATTGATAAAGAAAATAATACTATAGAAACAATGCAAAGACAAAAAAAGAAGTAAAATATTTTAAATGATAATAGTAAATAAAAATAAATATAAAATTATGACATTTTCTGAAACTTTGATCAAAATCCAACTCTTATGTAGCTTAGCTTAACAGACTAGTACACAAACCAATGCCTGCATCTGCGTCATCTTGTCAATTTAAAATAAATCTTTCTCCTTGTTTTCTGACATATGCTATAGACTTTACTGTTTTAATAAACTGTTTTAGCCTTATTTGTCCATGCAGTTGCATGCACAGACTGATTAGAAATACAAGCACTAAGAAATGGTTATAAGATGTAACTCTAGTTCTCTGAGTGACATAATCAGTGCAGTATTTAAAAACGGCTCTTTGTTAGTTTGCAGATATTAATAACAACTTCTGCACATTAAAATGAGTTCAAACTTTGTATTTTTTGTAAACTAATGGCTTTTTGGATCCGGAAGATTTCCGATCCCTGGCCTAAACTATGCTGCCACAGTAGTGCACACATCCTTGTCAACCAACCATAAATGAAAGTGACTGTAACACTACCATGAGCTGAGCGTGGCCATTTTGGAAAGATCCTCCCGAGTCTCCGTTTGTGTCCTCTTGTCGATCCACAACACGACACTTCACTGCCTCTTGAACCTGCAACAAACGAATGACATAAAAGGTAAATATAGTATGGTATAAAAGCGTCCAGAGGAATAGATGCATTAGTTTCCTACCTCCAGCTGAGACCCATAATTCATTTAGCTTCACTACAAACACAGGTGCAGCCGCGAGAGCAAAAACTGTGAACTAATGCACTTAGGCTAACCTTGTTCCAAGTGAGTGTATTCATCACATTAGGCTTTTTATGTTTACTTTTTGGCTTTGTTTCAGTGAGGTACATAGTTTTTTTTTACTCATAAAATATCCCAAAAGCCCAAAGCTATAGTCTGAGTAATTTTCTCCAAAATGCTGTTTTGTAGTGGTTCTCAAATTGTGGTATGGGCACTGCTGGGGGTATGCAGGCTAGTTCTGGATGTACTTAGGAGTCTTTAGCAGTTTAAGTCCAAATTTACAGGTTTACTCTTTGTTTAGTCCTGGTTTTGTTATGTTTTGATCTAGTTTAACCTGGTTTTGTTCTGGTTTAGACCTGGCTTAGTCCTAGTATAGTCCTTGTTTTGTCCTTCTGGCCTTTTTACTGTTAATCCCTATTTTATCCCATGATTTAGATCTATATCAATCCATATTTAGGCTTCTTGTAGTCCATTAAAGATGGTACTTGGAAACCTAAATACTTCCTGAGGTGGTACTTAGTGTGTATTACTTTCTCTAACTTTCTAAAACAGGATGGATGATGGACGTTCACGTTGGCTACTTAGAGAAGTGGTTCTGACTGTGGTATAGAAACCAATGGAGGTATGCTGGTTTTCCTTAGTTTTTGGGAGTCTAATGATGAATAGAAAATAATAAAATGATCATAAGAACATGTGGGGTGACAGTGACGCAGTGGGGTAAGCGTTAACCCACTGTGGCTAGTTGTGACAGGAAGGGCATTAGAGAATATAAGGTTTTGTACTATAGCTCTCCTATATTTTGCACCAGCCAAAAGTCAGGAGTGTCACGGCCCCCTTAAATTTACCAAAATCCCACACGGACCCCCAACAATACAACTTCCCTCGATCCCAAATTTTATTTTCATGTTTTTCTCCATATATTTCTATAAAAACATTACAAAAGACACTGCCTATTGGCTAAAAAGTGTTCCCTCAAGATTTTTGGGGCCAACTCAAAATCTCAAGTTTTCCACACGTTCACTTAATTTGATCATACGTCAAAAAACTTTTCTATTTTTTAAGTTTTTCTCTCTATCATTCTTTTTTTACTCATCTTACAGCCAACTTACAGTGTTCAGAAAAAGTTATTCTTTTGTTAAATGAAGTATTTTTATTATTATCAATAACACTTTTTCTGAACAGTGGAGTCAGTTGGCTGTAAGATGAGTTGGAAAAAATAAAGATAGTGAGTAAAACTTAAAATTTCAAGTTTTTAGAAGTATGAACATTAAATTTGATGAGTAAAAAAATATTAGTTTTTTCTGCATTACCTTCGCGGACCCCCAGGGGGCCCCGGACCCCACTTTGGGAACCACTGTTTTACACTATGCTTTTTGTTACACTTCTACTTACTGTGAGTAGTAAATTGTAAGTAAAGTGAGTAAATTGTTATAAATATTCCCCACTAGAAGAATCGGCCTGGCTATTTGTCCTGGTATCTTTGAATTTTCAGAGGGCAGAATGAATGGAGAAAAATAGAAGGGGCTCTATTATGCAAAATCAACTTTTTTGAGCTTTTTATTATAATATAATGTTGTTCTCTTGTCAAAAACATACCTAGAGTGTATTTTGCTTTTGTTTGAGCACGGGTGTTCTGAGGTGCCAAAATGCTTGGTTGCACAAAACCCCGCCCACTCCAGGAAGCACTGACCAATCAACACAATCCCTCTACTACCAGTCTGCTCTCATTCATTTTTCCAAGAAAGCGGTGTACAGCTCTGTTTTCACTGATTTCTCACAGCTTGTTTTCATTTTGTAGTAAAATGGCATCAATCAAATAAGTTTAAGGAAGTGCAAAAAAGGAAGATAAGCATAATAAAGCCCCTTTAAACTTCCTAAAATGCAATTGGATTCATAAGCTAATTAGAGTTTAGTAGCCTTATTTCCGTAACCAGAAGTAATTGCCACTGCCTTTAGCCAATAAGACAAAGCACTGCAAAAAGTCAAACCTTTTTGGATAAACAGTTATGATTGGTTGGATAAGTTGGCCAGTCTGGATAAGTACAGGCTACGGGTGTAACGATACAGTAACTGTATCGATTTTTTTTCCTATGATACAACTACATCGATACACATGACCTTGTATCGAATCGTATCATTTTGTAGGAAGTGAATATCGATACACATAAAGTATCGATTGATAATATCGAAAATATCAAAATTAGAAATGTGTATGTTAAAATAAAACCAGATATGGCTTTTTGGAGATAAATTTTGTGTTTTTAATTAAATAAAATGTTATATTCAGCTTTTCTTCGCTCTCTGTCTGCTGGGCATTATCAACCCCGGCTGCAGTGCTACATTTGAAAGTAAACTTTTATGATTTTTGGCAAAAAGTTGCTGTATCGATTATCGATACGAAGGTGTTGAATCGTATCGAATCGTATTGTTCCAAAGTAGCCAACATCGTTCTTGAATCGTATCAAAACACTTCTAATCAATACATATCGTTACACCCCTAGTGCAGGAGGTATTTAAGAGTAAGCACCTCTCTCCGTAGGATGCAGTGCACCATGACAATGACGAAGCCCTCGAGCGAATCAAAAACGGCAAAGAGGATTTGGAAGAGTGCCGAGCGTCGGTCTGTGATGGCCAGGACAGCGGACATCCAGGTGAGAGCCAGGAGCGGTAACACCACACAGGAGCTCCACAGCGACGCCCTGCAGGACAGGAGGGGAACAGCAAGTCAAAACATGTACTTCACATTTAACACAATTCAATATCTTTCTAATAATTGTCATGTTAACATTAGCTTTAATTAGTTTCTGTTGAAATCTAAGGCAGTACTTTAGCATTTTAATACAAGCTAATAGCATAGTGTTAGCAGCCTTAAAGTTTATAACCCATGCAAAAAATACAAAACATCACCACAGATAATTATGCTATTATCACAAACAGAAACATACATCCATTTTTGGTCAAATATATATGCTCATAGTTGACATATATTTCATGCATGTATGTTTAAGATGGTTCAGTCCAACCATAGAGGGTCTAGTGCCACAGGAGAGAGAGGAAGGGAGGAGGGGGACAAGGTGAGCAGGGAGACGAGGAGTGAGATGAGGCTGGAAAAAGGATGCGAAGACAAACAGAAAGAGGCAGAGCAGGAAGGAGGACAGAGAGAGAAAGAGTCAACCTCAACCACTATCAACATCACGACCCGGGACACGCCTGCTGTGGTTATAATAACTTTATGGTAGTAAGGTTTTGGTAAAAGGAGACGCTAGTTTGATCAATGGAAGCTTAACATGTCGGTGCTTTATTATTTTGATAATTAACCTCGTCAGGTAAGACAGTATTTATTAATAAACAGGGATCTGCTTTTGTATGTGTGGTTTAGATAATTCATCTCCTAGAAAATCCTTTGCCTAAATTTATAAAAGTGCGGCATCCTTTCTGGCTTGTGGTTTCACTAGAATCTATAAATAACAGCGTAAACAGAGTAAACGCAATTAAAACCAATGCATTAAGTTGTACATTTACAGGAGACAAAAAGGTTATTACTCCAGAGGTTATACAGCGTTTCAATTATCTGTTTGCAAGCATTCATGTACAACGTTATGCTTCCTTTAGACAAAAAACAGTAAAGTGCATAGTCTGGACTAGGGCTGCAACTAACGATTATATTGATAATCAATTACTCAGTCAATTATTTTTTACAAATAATCGATTGATACTCAGTGAAGTGTGAGTAAATGTGTTATGACATGGTGCTGTAAGGATGACAAGTTGTTAAAAGTGTGTTTATTGTTCCTGTTAAAAATTGGTAATAATACTACAAAAAAAAACAAAAAAAAAAAACAATTTTTTTTTTTACAACAAAATTTGAACCATACAATGGTTTAAGTATGCTACCTGAAGACTTTTATATACACCATATACTGAAAAACTCAAAATTTCTGTGGGTTTACTGCTCTGTCTTCTGTCAGATGTAACATGTTTCAGAGTGTATGAATACCCCAGGTAGCAATTAATCAATTACTAAATTAGTTGACGATTATTTCAATAATCAATTATAATCGCGGAATCTAATTATTTTATTTATTATCCAATTATTTAGTTATTGCAGCCCTAATCTGGACAGTTGTGTTACTAAATTAGTACACAGTTCTCTGCAGTGACAGGTCTCCATACTTTCATTTTGTAAGAGAAGAAATATAATCTCTGCAGTTCTTTACAGTGTGTCAGGATTATAATTTAGAAGATATTTAATACAAGATATAAGTGTGTTATATTTGTAGACCTTACACAGTAAAACAGACACAATTAGACTGTTATAATAAGACTATAGTGAAACGGAGATAATTATATCTAGCCTATTAGCTCACACAACACAGTGCTGCACAGATGTTAAACAAATACAGAATCTGTAGCCAAGTGTCCAGAGTCTAGATCAGAGGTTCCCAAACCTTTTCGGTCTTGTGTGGGATTTGTGTCATACTCACTCATACATGTTGGTGATTCTTCAAAAGTGGTTTTATAAAACTGTGTTTATTAGTACAAATATATTTTTATACTATCTTTACTTCTGTAAAGATACTTACTTATGTACTTATTTTACTGTTTGATGTTTAATGTTTGAAATTACTTTACTACAAAACATTCAATAATTTGAATAACTCCCCATTGAAACAATCTATTCAACCTAAAACTAATAATGTAAATAATGTAATGATAATGTATAATAATGTAAAAATAAATCTTTTTCAAATATTGTTTTTTATAAATAGCTATACAGATTTTTTTTTATCATCTTGAAAATTAATTATGTAATAATTACCAAGTACCCCCTTTAAAGTGCTTGCGTACCCCTAGGGGTCCTCATACCACTGGTTGGGAAACGCTGGTCTAAATAATGAACATATACTGTATATACAGTATTTATATGTTTTAATATAATTATATTGTCTTGGTTGTAATCTTTTTCTCCAGGGCTTGACATTAACTTTTTCACCGACTGCCACTGTGACCGCTCATTTTCTAAAGTTACAAGCCAGTTAAGGTTTTCACTGTCCACAGTTTAATCAGCTGAAAAGTTGATGTGTTTATTTTACAGTACGATAGGCTAAAAGAAATGTGAAACAACTACTACTACTACTACTACTACTACTACTACTACTGATGAACTTACATAAATATATCTTTTTGTCATGTTGTGAAACAAAGGTGTTGGAATTATAAAGCTGCACTTCTTCCCACTCCCTTTCGAGCATAAAATTATGAAATGATACGTAAATGTAAATAATTGTGTTTATGAATGTATAATATCATAGATGCTTAGACTATGTATTTTCATTTGTATTTGTTTATGCTTGAAATAAAAACTATCAAAACAAAACAAATCTTAGTTTATTTTTATACACTTAAGGCTGCTTTTTTATAGTCATAATTAATTACTATATATCCACTTATGGGAACACTTAAGCATAACCACAGAAATTCAAGGTCTAAATTTGTGGTAAAAAAATACAGATAAACTCTAACCTGCCTCAGTGGCTAGTGGGAGGCAATGTGTCACTAGCTAAAATGGAAATCTTAGCATTTGGCAGCATGGCTACCATTAATGTCAAGCTCTGTTTATCAGTAAAGTGGACACTTCATAAAATAAAAACATAAAACATGGATCTTAATGTTAATGTCTTAATGTAATCTTAATAATTAGTGTGGGTGTAGTGGGGTGAACGGTGGCAAGTTTGTCTTTCCTGTGTTTCCAATGGTTTACAAAGGATTACTCTGACTTCCTTCCTCCTAAAGTCCAAATGCATGCATGTGTTAGGGGAATTAATGACTCTAAAATGCCCCTAGTGAATGAATGTGAGTGTGAATGGTTGTCTCTCAGGCCCATAGTGGCTGGGACACTCTGCAGCTAAGTTAGGAGAACTGACCTGTCACCCTGTTATTCCTAGACACTTTTGTTTTTTGAATACAAATCAAAAACACCGTCTTATCTTTGGTCTTATATATTGAGAGAAATCCTCCCTAGTGTCGCCACAAGGTAAGAAAAACATGACATAGGACAGAGGAAAGAGACCGATCAAGTGAAGGAGAGGAGGAGAGGAGGAGAGATAGGAGGCAAGAAGAGTTAAGGAAAAATAATTAGCGGGACTAACATGGCGTTACTGGTAGCTGTGGTGGAAACGTCAGCCGAAGAGATAACTCCGCACTTGGCACATTTGAGCGTCATATTGTACAGTGGCACTGTCATCTGACTGCAAAGTCAAATTAACACGCTGTAACATACACAAACAGATACAAATGCACCTACACACAGACCCACTCTGCGCTCTCACACACACAATCTCACACAATCACACACACAATCACACACACACACAATGGGGTCACATGGTCTCACACCGTCTCTCTCTCAGGGCTACCGGCCAATCACAGGCTTTGAAGGAGGATTTGGGGGCGGGGCCTGTCTAGGAGTTTATTTGTTATGACTGCAATGTACGACTCCAGTGCTAATATTATGTGCACATTTACTCTACTGAAAAAAAAAAAAAAAAATCACACAATACATTTTACAAGTCACTGCACTTTTAAAAACACATTTTTGTTCCTGTATAAAATTATGTTGGGTAGATGCTAACTCCACAAGAAAATACTAGTTAGAGATTAGGCCATGTCTTGATATGAGTCAACAGTGATTCCTACCTAGCTTTAAATTCAATTAGTAATTTAACAACAAAAAACTTTACAAAATATATAAAAAGTCTGATCTATCATGAAAACAAGACAAATCCATGAAGCTTTGTGCACTGTTTTTGTACCATCTTCAGCTCGGATGTGCTAATTGGCGTTCTTGAACAGCACTCGCTCCTGCTGCTGCTGAGCCCTCAGAGGAAGGGCATCCGGTGTTAAAAAAATCAACCAATGTGAACGATTAGCAGAGGCAACCCTGGAATGAAAAAGAGCAACCAAGAGGAACTTTTCTTTCTGCGTCTGCTGGAAAATGTCTGATGTGTGATCACCGAACACAGTTGGGGCGGCAGTGGCTCAGTCGGTAGAGACGTTAACACTAACCTGAAGGTTGACGGTTCAATCCCTGCTACTGGCATAGACACTTCACTGTATGAATGTATGAATGTCAGTGTGACTGTGTTTGGTGGTGGTGTCATTGGCAGCCATGTCCCAGGGCAAGTAGTTTACCATCACCGAGTGTGACTGAATAATAATAATAATAAAGAATTAGTCTTATGTAGCACTTTTCTAGACACTCAAATTTTGCTTTACAGTTTTAGTGCATTATTCATTCACTCCTCAGTCACACTTGGAGGTGGAAATGTGGTTGCCATTTTGTGTCTATGGCCCCTTCGACCGCCAACAAACACATATTCACCAAATTGTAAAGCTTTTGGCGTCTAGAAAAGCACTAACCCCTTAACAATTTCAGATAATTTCCATACTATAAATATAAAATATCCTAGAATTACTGTCTGGTTTTTTTTGGTTTTTTTGATGGGCCCTTAGCCTGTTTGTCCACATACAATACTTCTAAGTTATCCAAAGTTCATTGTACTTTCTTAGAGCTGACTAATCCAATGTTTATTATTGTTCATTAGTAAACTTTGTAAGCATTAAGTAAATATGCTGTGAAGAAATTCTATCAAACATTTTTTTAATCATAAGAAAAGCCTGTTCTAAAATGAAGCCTTACCTATTGTGTAGTTTATAACCCAAACTATACACAACAAATCTCAAGAACAAAGTGATTTTTCTTTTCTTTTTGGCAAATCACTTCCAGTTTAAAAACACTGCAGTATAAACCACAATGTCTTCTGTGACTGTGATCTCTATTGTGACATATGCATCATACTTACTATTGATTTCTTGATTGTTAAAGCAATTGCCTCTACCATCTTTTATCATAGCTACTGGAGACGTATGATTTGTGATTGCCCCATTGTCTGCTGGCAGCCAAATGGATCTTCACATCATTAAAAGGCAAACGGGAACAGATTATTTCCAAGAAAAAGCAAACTCCATCCCGCGCTTTGCTTTCTTAGCCATTTACAAGTGAATGTATTGATATTGACAAGTAATAACAAACTCATCTGTTACCGTATGGCCTCCTGCTAAACAACAATTAAAGCCGTGGAGCTGAGGGAATCGATTTTTTTTTGTAGCCCCTGGACGCCCCGGATTAAAAATCACATAATGGAAGAAATTCAATTCCAAGTAAAAGGGCAGCGCGGCCGTTAAATGTAGGCTGCGGGCGGTGATATTAAAAACCAATCAACGCTTTTGGAAATACAACACGGTTTTCCAGAGTTAGCCAATCACACAGCGAAAGGTGAATGGTGGTATGTTACAAAAAAAAAAAAAAAAAAAAAAATTTGAGAAAACAATCTTAAAAGTCAGATCTAATCCTTGTCTGAATTTATGGAGCAACTTGAGAAGAAGGAAAAAAAAAACTTTGAGACTTTAACACTTACTCTATAGCTTCACAGTAAAAGCATGCACTAAAAAATAAAAGTGTGAAGTAAATGTAGTAAAAACCTCTGTCACGTAAAATATGCGTAAACTTAACTGTTCTGTGTAATGTGGGAGAGTCTGATATGGTTCACAAAAGATAATTAATAAATACAGTAGGTCAGGGATGGAGAAGCAGACAGGAGCAATGCCACACAGACTAAATCATGAACTGCTATAAATGTGGTCAGTGGAATAATTGATAACGTACTGATTTTATTGCTGAGAAATGGCTTGGTTTAGATAAGATATGATTTAGATAAGATGTTTTTTATTTGTCGCATGCACACTCATACATAGCACAATGTACAGTGTAATGTATTTTTGTACCTGCTTCCAGTATCAAGAGAATAAAAAGGTACAAGATCACACAGCACACAACAATATAAAATAAATTTAGAGTCAAATTGAAATTGTTTGTACAGGGGAGAAGCCAGTCAGATGAGATTTGGCAAATATTTGGTAGTATATGTACGTTATATTACTGTAAAGTAAAAGCAATTCATTACAAATGGATTTCATGCGTTTTGAATTTTGGACAATGTCAAAAACAGCCTGTAAAATTGTAATAGCATTTTCCAAGTGCCGCACTGTTTCCTGTGTTGTGGCTAATGCTACTGCTAGCTCCCACAGCAGCTTCAATACTGACTGTGAAGAGAAAAAGAAACAACTAATAATCAGAGAGAAATACGTCACTTTAGCTCTGTAATGCCTTTGTTTAGATGTGGCAGCATTTTAGCAAAAGCAGTGCAATGTGGCAGACAGCATTTTGTTTATGTATGCTAATTAGCCATGTGTTTGAGAGCATCTTTTACTAACTCTTTGTCTTTCTATTAAATCATAACCTGTTTTTTAGAAACAGAGAGGGCCGTTTAATTTAGGTATTTTTAGGCCTTTTTTGGCTTTATTGATAGCACAGTCGAGAAGTGACAGGACATTCTGCAAAGTGTCGGAGTCTGGACTCGAACCCAAGACGCTGGGGCAGGCCACACTACCAACTGAGCTATGCCATGGTGCGATATTAATATAGTTTCATTAAAAATAATAAACCTATATTTAAATAGCTTTTTATGTAAGACAAAAAAGGCTAAAAATTGGGACAAAAATTGCGATTTTATTTTTTAGCCATTCGCCCAGCTTTACATGCAATTGAACAATTTTGCATTTTGTGATTTTTTTGTGTGTGAACTAGATCCATGTACTTAAATCTTAGTGGAAATATTAAAAAATAGTATAAAATCTCATCTCGTCACACCCCTAGAGGACGTCTGCTACTCCAAAGAGCACACTGACAAATATTACCCTCTGAAAGAAACAAGTTACCTATTCCCAATGTGATGGAAACTTTCTTTTAAACAGTGGACAATCAATAAAAACATTTCATTTAGAATATATTGTACACTTAAGCAGCATGTGAGTAACTTTGTCATTTATCCATGAGAACAACCTCCCATTAGTGTCAGTAAGTCAGTTTAAGCTGCCCCCTTTTCCAACAGGTTACAGATTTGGACTTATTCAGGTTTAATATTCATGTGCAGTTTTGTGTAATGACAAAAACTTTAGCGCTGAAGTAGCTGTGGTCCTGTGTGTGTCTGTGTGTGTCTGTGTGTGTCTGTGTGTGTCTGTGTGTGTCTGTGTGTGTCTGTGTTTTAACGTCCTCACTCACTCAGACAGTGATTTGCAGCTGGGGCAGGGGAGGCTCAGCGGTGAGATACTCCTCTGAGGTGAGAGCTGACCTGACACCGCTTGGGCCGCCGGGAGCTTAATTAAAAACTACACAAATTAATTACCTTCGTTTTGGCATGTTTTCCATTTAAACTTGGAAGAACACTTATATTAGGGCTGAGAGTGGCTGCTGGTTTTGCTCGTGGGCAGTGAGGGGCCCACTGAGAGCTTATACACAATTGAAAAACAGATAAACACGACCAACAATAAATTATTGCTGTTACATTTTACTACATTTCATGCATTATTTTGTGAATAGGACCAATAAAATAAAAGTGAAGGCAATTTTTTCTGAAGCAAACATATTTTTTTTAACTAGTGGCGCTTGGAACTGGCACAAATTAATTTTGCAGCACAGGGGAATTGAACCCCTGACCTCTCACACCAGAGGCAGGAGTGAACAAACCACTTCAACTAACTGATACCATATTATAGCAAGTGTGTCAGTGAAAAAAACATGTATATTTGTCATTTATTTTGAGGCACACTTGTTTGTTTCTATCAACAATTTTATAGATAAGACTCCTCTTAAACTAGAAATTAAAAGTAAATGTGCAGTCAAATGTGCAATTTTCAGCAGTCATAGAAAACATCTGTTGTTTAGTACGTAGACCTTTTATATATACTTTAATGTAAATGCTAAATAAAAGTCGAGATAAAAAATGCCATTAATATAACATATAAAAAATCAAATAAATAACAAAAATATAACAGTATAAACTTCTATTACAGTAATCAATTTACTATATATTTCATGTTCAACAAATGATCTTATTAAATTCTTAAATTTACAATAAAAATTAACCAGAAATAATTATCATTTGAATATCTCTCCTTTGAAACAAGTTTTATAGCTATTTAAATAATATTTTTAGCAGTTTCAACCCCTTTTAATCAACCATTTTTAATCAGCTGTTAATGAGACACTTGTGCGTGTTTGTTCTTCATAAGTTTCAATAAAGTTCAATATAAAACGACTGCGTACCCCTGGTTGGGAAACACTGGCCTACATGTTGTTTCACCCCCATGAAGTGTTGAAAAGGGTTAAATAGATGCACCATAAAGGGCGTAGTAAAATAAAATAAAGAAATAGCTGGATTCTGGGAAAAGTGTGTCATAATAAAACGATAAGTAAAGTTTCAATTTTCTGCCCAAGCCCCAGTCCAACCCTAACCTTTAGCCTGATATTCGATAAACGGCAATCTCTTTCTAAAAGCTTCCTAGCAGTAGTTACTTGCATTACATTGGGATGCATTGCTTTTCAAGTCCTTAAGTTAAAATTTCCATATGTCCTGGATATAGCTCAAGTATATAAAATAAAGAACACATAAAAAAAGGTTGGTTGGTTCGTGGCACTTGACTCTGAGCAGGAGCAGGGTTACAGCCACACGAGCTGAACACATGAACCGTAGCAGTATCAGAGTGTAAACACTGTTATTTATGTCATCACAAGCAATCACAGTAATCATATGGCTCAGAGTCTATAACAGACCGCCTGACCTGCTGCAGGACGACAGCACTCCACTTCTACTATGACCTCAGTGGTTCTCAGACTGTGGTACAGGCCCCTACTGCTGGTACGTG
Source organism: Bostrychus sinensis (assembly GCA_020698575.1). Taxonomy (NCBI): domain Eukaryota; kingdom Metazoa; phylum Chordata; class Actinopteri; order Gobiiformes; family Eleotridae; genus Bostrychus; species Bostrychus sinensis. The sequence goes on from CM036247.1 coordinate 8,797,208, forward strand.
GGCTTCATTTGGTGGTACTCTTGCTTTAGGTTTATACCACTGCTTAGTCCTGGTTTTGACCTAGTTTGGTGCTGGTTTTGAACTGATTTTCTGTTGGTTTTCACCTGGTGAAAACCTGCTTTATTGCTGATTTGACCAGGTTTAATCCTGGTTTTGACAAGGTTTAGTCCTGGTTTTGACCTGGTCCATTGCTGGCTTTGACATGGTTTAGTTCTGGATTAGGACTGGTTTACTGTTTATTTTTACCTGGTTTACCACTGGGTTTGACCTGGTTTAGTTCTGGTTTACTGCTGGTTTTTGACTTGGTTTTGACCTCGTCCACTGCTGGCTTTAATTTGCTTCAGTTCTGGTTTAGGACTGGTTTACAGTTGGTTTAGACCTGGTTTGACCTGATTTACTGCTGGTTTGTGACCTGGTTTACTCCCAGTTTAGTCCTAGTTTAATTGTGGTTTAGACCTGGTTTACTGTTGATTTTTAACCGTTTTACCACTGGGTTTGACCTGGTTTAGTACTGGTTTTGACCTGGTTTAGTTCTGGTTTACTGCTGGTTTTTGACTTTGTTTTGCCTTGGCTTTGACTTGGTTTAGTACTAGTTTTGACCTGGTTTTGTACTAGTTTTGACCTGGTTTAGTTCTAGTTCACTGCTGGTTTTTGACCTGGTTTAGTTCTAGTTTACTGCTGGTTTTTGACCTGGTTTAGTTCTAGTTTACTGCTGGTTTTTGACCTGGTTTTGTACTAGTTTTGACCTGGTTTAGTTCTAGTTTACTGCTGTTTTTTGACCTGGTTTAGTTCTAGTTTACTGCTGGTTTTGGAAATGGTTTTGACCTCGTCCACTGCTGACTTTGATTTGCTTTAGTTCTGGTTTAGGCCTGGTTTACAGTTGGTTTTGATTTGTTTTTTACCTGGTTTACTGCTGGCTTTGATGTGGTTTAGTCCTGGCTTTGACCTGGTTTAGTTCTGGTTTACTGCTGGTTTTTGACCTGGTTTAGCCTTGGTTTTTGTCTGATTTACTGCTGGGTTTGACCTGGTTTAGTACTGGTTGGGACCTGGTTTAGTTCTGGTTTACTGCTGGTTTTTGACTTGGTTTTGTCCTCGTCCACTGCTGGCTTTAATTTGCTTTGGTTCTGGTTTAGGACTGGTTTACAGTTGGTTTAGACCTGGTTTGACCTGATTTACTGCTGGTTTGTGACCTGGTTTACTCCCAGTTTAGTCCTAGTTTAATTGTGGTTTAGACCTGATTTAGTCCCAGTTTCAGTTTAGTATAATCTCTGGTATAATCCCTGCTTTGTCCTTAATTAGTAAAGCATTTTTTATGTTAGTCCCTATTTTATCCCTTGATTTAGTCCAGATTTAGGCCCATCTTAGCTTCTAAAAAACAGTACTTGGAAAGCCCAACATTTTCTGAGTGCAAAACATTTGAGCATCACTGCCCTGGAGCAAAGCCCAGCATCTCACTTTATCATCTCTGCTCTTCTATCTAAACAAAACATGTTGGCAATGTAAACCTGTGCTGATAAAAAGTTATATAAAGCCATTAAACTAGTGGCATTTGAAGAATAAAATTATCTTTTTTCTATCCACCTCCACACTGCGACAAAGACAATATTACCATCAAACAAAATTAACCTTAGGGCAGAGAAATAACCTTTAGAAAGAAGATAATTAGTGCCACACGCTACAACTGTTCCCTTCTTCGTTTGCAGAGTACACACTTAGAAGGACTGCAGACAGACTAGTTTTAATATTGGTGGACATATAATTACAATACAGTGGGGGTCTTCAAATTCAATTATTTTGCTAGTAAAGGTGTAAAACTAGCAGTGGTTTAGTCTATTGGTCGTGTTTTGGTTGGTCCTGCTTTTAGTCATAGCTGTAGAAGATAAAATGTGAATATGTTTGTAGGAGATGTAAAGAAGTGCTGGTGTTCAGAAAGAGTTTTTTGGCACCAGTGTTGAGAAGTAAAAAAAAAAGAAAAATCAACTTATTCATGTCCTCTAATAACACTATCAAATACATGCATAACAAAATAAACTAGAAGTAACCGGCTGGTATTAAATGGGTCTGAAATCCCTTCCTTCTGGACGGTACAGTCATTTAAAATGGTGTGGGATTTACACTATGCTGTGTTTTCTGTTTTGACCTGGTTTTGACTTAGTTTAGTGCTGTTTTTGACTTTCTTCAGTGCTGCTTTAATACAGTTTTTTTGACCTGGTTTACTGCTGGTTTTAGCCTCATTCAGTCCTTGTTTAGCCCTGGTTCAGTGCTGGTTTAGAACTGGTTTAGTATAGGTTTTGGCCTTTTTCAATCCAGACCTGATTTAGACCTACTTTTAGTTTAGTCCTGCTATAGTGCCAGTTTTGTGTTAATGATGTGTTTTTTGATCCCTATATTATCCCTTGATTTGGACCTTGTTTAATTCTAGTTTAGATCTGTTTTAGTCCCAGTTTAGACCTGGTTTAGATGTCTCAGACCTGGTTCAGTTCCAGTTTAGACCTGGTTTAGATGTCTCACACCTGGTTCAGTTCCAGTTTAGACCTGGTTTAGATGTCTCAGACCTGGTTCAGTTCCAGTTTAGACCTGGTTTAGATGTCTCAGACCTGGTTCAGTTCCAGTTTAGACCTGGTTTAGATGTCTCACACCTGGTTCAGTTCCAGTTTAGACCTGGTTTAGATGTCTCACACCTGGTTCAGTTCCAGTTTAGACCTGGTTTAGATGTCTCACACCTGGTTCAGTTCCAGTTTAGACCTGGTTTAGTTCTAGATTCAGTTTAGTTCTTGTTTGATTGGTTTATTCTACACAGTTACATATAAAGATATAGAGGCTGTTTTGTTCCACAATTGAATGTGAATCCAGCTGGAAATCAAATAAATTAGTTAAGTGGTTCTAAAATTATGGTACGGGTACCAGTGGTGGTACGCAGGATTCTTCCGGTGGTACTCAAATGTCTTTTGCAGTTTTGTTTTAGTCCTAGATTAGTCCTGGTTGTGTGTGCTGGGTCAGCCCTTATTTAGTCGAGGTTTAATCCAAGTCAGTCCTGGTTTAGTTTAGGTTTAGTCCAGTTTCAGTCCGGGTTAAGTCCATTAAAGATGGCCGGATATTTTCTAAGGTTGTACTTGCTATTAAAGGTAAAAGTACTGGTGTAATTGTTTGTACAGGTCTTGTATTGAACACGTAAATATGGCTGCTGAGGTCCTGGTCTAATATTGGAGCAATAAGAACTATTTTATACTCATTTTCAAACTAAATTTTTGTGTAGAGAAATTTAACTTTATGAAAAATAAATAAACACAACCACACACAAACCATCAAACACATTCAACGACCATTCACTTCAATTAAAATGCTATTGTAGCTATAAGTTATCACTGTGTTAGCATCCAAATAAAGCTATGTTAACTAACTACAAGGCTACTAGAGGAACTTAAGGCACTTTCAGAAAGATAAAAAAAAGCAAAAAAGCGACTTTATGGAGGGAGGACTAACAGCTATAGGTTAAGAAAAAAAGTGGGAGGGGAAGATATTGTTTTTTTTTTTGTTTGTTTTTTTACCCAATCACTGACGGGATGGGAGGGGGCTTCTGGGACTGAGGAGTTCCTGATTGGACAGCCCTGAGTGAGAGAGAGGGGATTCTGTGCAAAAACTCAAACAATTCAGACAGCAAAAAAACAACAGTTCAACAGAGAGGTCATCAAAGAAAGCAAACATTTCTGTCAGAGAGGAAGAGAAAAGAGAGAGGAAAAAAAATAAAGCAGTGGAGTAACAACAACAACAACAACAACAGCAGCAACAACAACAATGCAAATGGAGACAGAAACAGAAAGGTGTGTGACGTAAAGGGAAGCAGGGGCTGTGTAGTTTTAGATACAGCTTTGGTTTGGTAAAATGTGTAAAAAGTTATTGCCATGTTCAGCGAAAGCAGACAGTTATACAACAAGAAATTATGTTGTATCCTATCTTTAACAAGGGCTGGGAGAGTGGTTAGCACAGCCTAACAACAAGGAAGGGAATGTAGGTTCCACTTCAGAGGCTGGTTTTTTTTTTTAAATTGTCCATAGTAAATAAATGTGAGTAGTTGTCTGAGTGTCAGTGTTGCGACTAGCTATTGGTTAATGTCCAGAGTGTACCCCCGCCTCAGGCCCATAGTTGCTGGGGTAGGCTCCAGTAACCAGCAACCTCTAATGTGTTTATTTATATTAAAGGTCCCCTGTTTAGCTAAATCAACTTTTTTTTTAGCTTTTAAGTAGTGCTGGGCGGTGTACCAGTTCGTACCGAAAACCTGTTTTTATATTTCTTATGATATGAATTTTTCACATATCGGCAGTTCCAGTTTAAATGGCCTAAACGTCCGGAACGCACGCATTGGTAAATTGTGTCTCGGGGGACACTTTTCATTGTAGCGCCTGCACCGCTAAACACGCATGGACCAGAGTACAGGTTTTAGTGGAGTCGTTGAGCGTAGCGAAAATGGACAGTGGAAGTTCTGCACCAGAAGTTAATGTAAACGATGATGACCCAGAAGAACTTTTGCCTTAAAATGGAGGCGTGTCTGCTGTCTGGCGGTACTTCGGATTTAAAAGGTCGGACGTGGACCAAACAGTTATTTTCTGTAAATGCTGTCGAGCTAAAGTTGTAGCCGGAGGTGGCAACACGAGCAATTTGCTGCACCACCTTAGCCGCAAACATGTTTTGGAGTACCAAGAATGCATTAAACAAAAGTCAGCGCCTTTCACACCGTCATGAAAAAGTGACAAAGCTAAAGGAGAGGACAAGTCAGACGTCACTTGTTGAAGCGTTTGGTAAAGGTACGTCATACGACAGAAAAAGCAAGTGTTGGATCGAGATAACCAACTCCATAACAATTCATATAGGTAAAGACATGGTTCCTATTAGCACAGTACTATTAGCACATAGGGTACTCTACCACTCTAACTCTAACGCGTCATGCATGGGCGAAAAAAAAGTCAAATACCGTGAAACCGTTATAATTTTGAAAAATGCCGTGATATAGAATTTTGGTCATACCGCCCAGCACTACTTTTAAGTATGTTATAATGTTGTTTCCACCTCAAAAACATACCTGGAGTAGTATTTTGTTTCATTCACGCATGTTTGATTAATCCTTAATCCTGTATGCTGAGGCTGTGCCCTTCTCAACAGCTGGAAACGCTCGGTCTCACAGCTCTGAGTAGACACAGTGAAACCAGAAAGTACTCCTGCGCGTTTCTAAAGTCCATACATTGCCACCGGACTTGTTCTGATATTTTCAGTGCTTAAATTGCTGTCATTATGAAGCATCAGCTCATTTATAGATCTGTTAGTGTCATGTTGCTCATGGCTGTGCTAAATAGCCATTTTATGCTGTGCAGGGGGTGACAGACGCTTAATCCAAGTGTCTCTGCTAAGTCAAAGTACCGTATTTTCTCCAGTGGCTCCAGAGTATAAGTCGCATCAGTCAAAACATGCGTCATAAAGAGGAAAAAAACATATATATAAGTCGCACTGGACTATAAGTCGCAGTTATTTAGAATGAATAGGTGTCTGGTAGATTAACGTAACACATTAACAGTTATTCAGCTACACAACAGCATAAAGAACAAACCTGGGAGGCTGAAGAGGCTAAATTAACAAAACAAGCCAGCGAGTCTGACAAGAAAGTTAGCAGTAAGCAAGTTCACCAACTCCTGATCTCATTCCACATCACTGAATACTACGGACAGTAGTTGTCACAAGCCTAGAGTGCCCTCTCGTGGCTGAAGACGGTAATGTTGAATGTTAAACTATATATAATTTGATATATAAGTCACACCTGACTATAAGTCGCAGGACCAGCAAAACTATGAAAAAAGTGACTTACAGTCCGGAAAATACGGTAACAGTTCCCCAAAAGAAGACTTTTTTAATACATATACATTATTTTAAGTTAGGAAACATGAAATACTAATGCAAAGGTGTCCAAAACTATTTCAAAAATCCTAAAAAAGCACATTATAGGACTTTTAAGATTAATATCTTCTGGTATTAGTGTTGTTTATCATTTGTCATAACGAGGCATTATGTAATCCTACTAACTACTTTGTGAAGTTATTAACTACTACTTCAATGGACCAAAATGAATAAAATAAATAAAAGAAAAAGGTGCAACGTTAACACACAAAACATGGCACAAAAGGCTTTTTAAAAAAAATATGTATCTCCTGAATGGCCAAATCTGCTTCAGTGCCGGTGCTCCAATGTTGCTTTATAATGCAAAATAAACATAACCTTTAAAATCCCTGCTTCCTTTTACCAGAGATAATAAAAAAAACAGCAGAAAAAACACACAGATGGATTTACAGAACTCCACAGTGAAATCAAAAGCAGCTGGAGGAAGGTGTTTGAAACTTAAAAACAAAGCCATGAGATGTGTGGTGTGCTCAATCTTTGCAGGACTGAGAACCAGCCGGGCGTCCAATCAAAAACCACAGATTAGATAGCAGTTGGCATTTCTGTTTTTGTCCAGAAAATAGGACTTGTGTTATTGGTAATATTTAAAAGATATATAGTAATTTGAAATAGACAAGTCACTGCATGGTTTGGCCATGTTTGAAGCTGGTTTTCGGTCGCTGTGTTAAAAGGATGAGTGATATAAAAGCATACCCCGCCCTCTCCTTTAGTTTCATATCAGTAATGCCGTCTTTGGACACCAGTTTGTTAAAAACGAGAATCCCAATAACCATGTTAACCTGCAAGACAAGAGACAAAAGGAGTTAAAGAGCAGCCAAATACATACAGAAATCCTATGAACATACTGTGACTAAAAGGAGTAGGAAAGGGTCAGGACAGCAGACGTTAAGAGGTGCCTGCATTGTCAAAGAAGTTGTCAAAATATCTGTGCCTTTTAGTAACACAAATACTCTGGCTGGTTAAATTTTGTGAATAGCTATTGTGTATATTAACTTTAAAGGTTAAGCATGAATTGATCTTACTCTGCGTACACCATTTAGTAGTAATGTAACAATATCTAAATTTCACATTGCAATATTATCACAATATTATGTAATGGTACAATATTGTAGAAATGCTAACAATAACAAAACATATTCTCTAAAAATGATTTAGTTATTGTGATATTTCAAAAGGTTAAGACTGAAAAAGTGTTTAATAACAACAATTTGTCATGTTGGCTACACTGAAACGGAGCAAAGGATCATGGTCTCTGTAGTTCCCTCTGCTTTTTTACTTTTGATGCTGTAATATCACAATGTTGCCATTATTGTTACATCAATTTATTCTACCTAGGTAAACCTTTTTTTTAATCTCTATTTATACAGATAACACATTTTACAGTGCTTTAAATAATTAAATTGTGGCTAGTAATAACACTCACTGGCTAGCAACTTTTGACAAATACTAGCCACGGTGGCCAGTGAGCAAAAAAGTAAATGTCAAGTCCTGGCTACTCCTCTTATTGATACCGCTTATCAATCCACGCTTTTAACTTTTGCTCTAATCGATACATTTTGAGCACAAAAAAAAAAAAAAAAAAAAAAAACCCAACTAATTAAGAATGTTAATTACTCTGTTTTGAAACATTTTGACATTTTTCATTCACAATATTGGTGACTTAATGTTTTTATCTAAAATATTATTAATAGAAGCTAAATAAAAATATAAAATAAGTATAAATTAAGAAAAAATAGTAGCCTAATTTCATACAAATAAATGCATTAGCTGTGTGTGGTGCTGTTACAAGGTCACTCAGCCTAAACATTGGTCGGTTCTTATGAGTATTTAAAGTGTGTACTGCTGGCATAACGTGAGTGTAACCCATGTGATCTGTCACGTGACGAGGGGGTACTGCCTCGTTTTTGCTGTCCGCAAATCAGTGAGTAACAAATATCCCGGGCTCCCTGTCACCTGGTCCTTACTGCCTTCCTGCTTCCGGCTGTGCACGAGACTCTTCAGAGCGGCTTCTCTCCCGCACATCGGAAAAATAATACTCTTACTCAGCGCTCAGTTTGTGATTTGTGCTATATGCTACTGTTTTCTTTTGTTCAATATACTGTATTTATTTGCATTCAACACCATTGTTGCTGTTTTCATTCACACACAAGCTCCATAAAGAACCATGTCTACTGAGTCCATCATTTTCCATTGCAAACTAAGCCTTAGCCCAAATAAAAATACAAAATAGGTTACATTAGCCTGTGTTCTCTAAGGAAGTTTGGTGAAATGTTTTGCCAGATAACTGTGTTGTTGCACTGGCATGCGACCCTGGTCCCTGCTGTGTCTGTGCCGTGTGGGCAGATACATGCGTGAACGTGAGTAGACGCCGCTACTCATGTTCATGCATGTATCTGCCCACATGGCACTTACTGAGTTCGCAACTACTCAACACTACTACCGAGCACCGTTAAGGCTGGAGCTTATCAGTCCCAGTGGACAGTCATGAAGAGCACCAGTGCCGTTACCGGGTTTTGGTATCCAGCCTTATCTCTCGCACCAACTAACTTCATGTCCTCTCTCCATACATGCATAAATCTCTTCTTTGGCCTCCCGCTAGGCCAGGAGTCTCCAAACAGTAGCTCAGAAGCTACCAGTACCACAACCACTTTCCAAGCAGCTCCCCAAAGCTTTCATTAATCCTACATAAGCGTAATCAGTCAAATTTTATTAATTTAATTTCAAATTCATAGCTGCCTGCTCCCATTGTGCACAAAATAATTTTTTAACAATTAGTTGTCAATCAAACATTAGCTTGCTATGAGATCGACCACAGTATTTTTAGATTAGGATTTTAGTTTCACAAATGTAAATGAAAAGTGTCAGCTGCTGCATACATTTGTTTTTATTTAAAATGTGAATTGTGGGCACTGACATTTTGGAAATGTCCGGGTAAATGTTAGGGAGAACAAAATTATTTTTTCCTTTGATTGAAAGTGTCACCATTGAGGCTAACTGTCCACTGTCCAGAGTGTACCCCTGCCTAAGGCCCATAGTTACTGAGCTAGGCTTCAGTAACTGCGGCCCCTAAGAAGATGAATAAATCAGTGTTACAAAGCATGATTAGCTCTCTGCCATTTTTATTTTGTAGAAGCTCTCAAGGGAAAAAAGATTGGAGACCCCTGCTCTAGGCTCTAATGTCAGCGTCCTTCTACAAAGCTTATAAGTATTTAAGATAGTGCTTTAATCTGAGACGCAGGGGAGCTCTGTAGAGAAAAAAGAGCCAAAAACAACAAAGAAACAAGAAAGTTACTGAGTTCTTCTTTAAAATGTTTAGTGCACAGACTTCAACTTAGTTCTGTTCTTCCCAAGAACCATACCATATCTGTACTTACTGTAAGCTTTGTATTGTGAAAGCAAAACAGCACCATGGTAAAAGTCAGAGACAAAGGGCTCGGAAGGCTGAATAGCTCTGATAATTTCAGTTTGCAGAACAATTTTTCTACATCAAATGTGAACTCAGAAATCACAGACAGCGGGTGTGGGGCTCCTCTGGCAATTGGTAAATACTATAATTTGCTTTGAAGAATTCACTGTCTCCAGACATGTCTTATTGGAGCCTCTGTGATGTTGTTCAGAGTGGGCCGGCCTACTTCTATGGGCTGCCAAACCAAGGCTAAAGCTCTTTATTAGCGAGGCAGCTTGTGAAAGGATCCCAAAAAAAACAGGCTGTTTACTTGTTGTTGGTGGGAGAATAACAGAAGCTAATGGACACGGTGACAGAGCCAGGGACACCGCAGTTAAGACCAGGCTTTTAGTTCTGATTCTGTCAAATTATCTGGGATTTAATATAGTTTTGTTTATGAAAATGTATCTTCAAATTGTTTTAAGAGCGTGTCAGGGAGGTTTGTTTAAGCAGCAGATGCCACAGAACAGGGGCCCTGCCTGAGCTTTGTTCCCATCAGAAATTATTTATTTAGCGATTATGTAAAACAAAGCGGCCTCAAATTATTAATAAGTGCAGCTGTGGTGTTATAGAGAAAGCCCAGCAGCCGACAAAACACAACACAGAAAATGTGTTTGGGAATTTAGTTTACAGCTGGTTTAGACTTGTTTCAGTCCTGGTTTGGATCTGAATTTGAGTTGGTTCAATGTGGATTTAGCTCTGTTCATAAGTGGTTTAGTCCTGGTTTACAACTGGTTTGAACCCAGTTTACTCCTGATTTATACTTGCTAGGGCTGCACAATATATCGCAAAATTATCGTTATCGCAATATCAGCAAACACAATATCCGTATCACAAGAATCTAAATATATCGCAAGAGTGCTATGCTTCCATCTGACAGAGATTTTGCTGTCAGAATCTTTTTCCTACCAGAGACCTAAAAGAAAATGTGTTGTGACTAAATAAAAATGTTTAAAAAGTCCAGTTTTAGTGGTAATTTTTTTTATTTAGTCACAGCTTAGCCTTGTTTTAGTGCTGATTTAGTCTGTGTTAAGTTGAGATTTTGACGCCGTTTGTGAATATAGGGCTTTACAGTTTTAAGTGAATCTACCAGAACTAAACTAGGTCTAAACTAGCACTAAACTAGGTCTAGATCTGTTTTACGTAAATTTAACTATGTCAGAAGAGTCGGCCCTATTTTAAAATATCGCAATAATATTGTTATCGCAAATATTCAACATAATTATCAAATACTGATGTTATACCCATATTGTGCAGCCCTAATATTTTGAATTTGCATAGTACTGCAGAACTAATGTGTGGGGCTGAAAGTGTCCAGTGCAAAGAGGAGAGAGGAAATACCAAGACGACTGCAGCGGCGGGTCCAACAAAGGCATAGAGAAGCCCTCCTTCCAGAGACAGCCAGCAACTGCAGAGGAAAAGAGAAAGAGAAGACGATGAAAACGAGAGGCATAGGGCCAGGCACCAGCGGTGTACGGAGGCTCATACGACGAGGAAAGAGTGAGGTCAAAGATGCAGGATATTTAATGATCAATCAGAGAGAGGCAAATAGAAGTTAAGTATAGGGCTGGATACCGTTACATGAAACCTTTGTAGTATCGAAAGGAAAGTTACAATACTGCTCGTATCGGGGGGGGGGGGGAAATAAAATAAAATATATATATATATTTTTTTTTTTTTTGATACGAGCAGTATTGTAACTTCAACACCAAGTTTGTTCCTTTGCATGTATAAATCAAATAAATAACATCATACAATCTACTGCAGCCATTCCCAAAGTAATTTAAAAGAAGCATATAACTGTAATTAATTTCAAATCAGATTTTCTTTTTAACATACTTAATGTTTTTAGGTATTTAATATTTTGTTTTATTTGTAGTTATGGACCAAAATCCTGTGTCTGAAATAAATAATGAATTGAAATATAGACAGCCTCTGGGGGGCTTCTGTTATACCTTCGCGAACCCCCAGGGGGCCCTGGACCCCACTTTGGGAACCACTGACCCGCTGATTTAACTTACAGCTAAGAATTTTGCTAAAAAAAATGGGTCTTTGTTCAATATTATTGTGTTTTATGATTGTAGAAGATGAATTAGCTCACCATAGGTATCAGAAAAAGTATTGAAATCCAGGCATCATTTAAGTACTGGTATTGAAAAAATCTGAACAGCACCCAGCCTTAGTTAATTATACAACAAATACTGTGGGATGTCTAAGCTTTGTGTATAAAGAAACTCATTCATAAGATCAATAAATATGTCAAGAAGGCTTTTGCATTATTGTACAATGAAACAAACATTGGGTTTACTCCAATTTACCTGCATTGTACTGTTATTACCTTATATTCTCTCCTTTTGGCTTTTCCTTTTTAGGGGTCGCCACAGTAAATAAGCTGCCTCCTAGTGTTCAATAACTTGGCATGGTTTATAGACTATTAGATTCCCTTTTCAAACATAATCCTTTCCATTTATCTGGGCTTGGGAGCAGCACAAAAAGTACACTAGCTTGTGACTCTGTGGCTATAAGATTGTTTTATTTGAAACATGCTATCAATTCAATGTGACCCTGCTAATTATGTGTTGCCCCTCTATAACAGGAAATATTGTTTATAATTTTACATAGTCAGGTAAAAATTGGTCATTCTCGAAATTAATTATTATAAACCCACCCACTTCACACTGTTTGGTTTAAATAGATAATTAAACCGTGCTGTAACAGGGAGACAATAAGGAACAATGCTTACTAGCTTGGTGTCCCGTATCCCTTTGCTTTTGTAAATCCCACTGAGATGGCCACCACAAGTGCAGGCAAACCTGGAGGGGAGGATAAAAATAGTTTATTAGCACAGTGAAAACACCAGCCAGCAGCACAGAACAATGTGTAGCTGCTTCTGTGTCTGAGAAGTACAGTACAAACATTATTGTCCCTGTAATGGAATATGAAGTATTTTTAGCAACTCGGGTGTAGCAAGTAACCAGATACTTTTAGATTTTGAGTATTTTTTGTTTTAAGAAAACGTGCTTTCGGAGTAAACACTTTTAGTTTTGAGTAAAGAGGAAATAATTAACACTTTAGAATCTCTCACAACTATTAAGCAATAATAAAGCATTCATAAATATGTAAGGACAAATAATTTAAAACAGACAGTTTACAGATCCTGAATTACTACTGATGTTTATATTTTTGCACTGATTTACACAAGCTAATTCCTAAATAATAAAACATAATAAACAATAAATAAAGAGTTTATTTGGTGACAGACTAAAGGATAAGGCTAGGGTTGGGTTGTTTTTGTGTTCTCAGCACAGAATAAGAGGAAAAAAATGTGACAAATAATATTTTACTACCACATACTTGTACTAATAACGTAAAATAAACTAATCCTAATCCTAACCTTAACCAATTTGGCAAATAAAATCATGTTTTTTAGTGTCTCCCCATTATTAGTAGCAGTAATAGTTGTGGTACTAGCAATAAACATTACTTTTTAGGTCTGCAAAAGGCATTATTTTTCAGATTTTTAATGAAACAAGTCTCAACACCTGATATGTTGATTATGTTCTATTGAGAATAAATATGGCTTTATGGAGGCTAAATCATTGCATCTGATTTGTTTACATTTTACACAGTGTCACAACTTTTTGGGAACTTTCTTTCTTTTTTCGTGGCTGTACCAACGATGAGGCCCTTTTCTAGTTTAATTCATTAGGCCTAGCTACACTTTTAAGCCAGAAGGCGACGTTCTGTATATAAAAACTATCCTAAGACGCGTCACACTGCTTTTTTCTCCTGACAGAAAAATACTAGGATAACGTTGCTCCTCAGGGTAAACAGCTTTGACCTTGGGATTTTGAAAATCCTGCGTACGGCCGTGGTTTGGTAGATTCTTACTCATCTGTCTGGTAATCCAATTTAGGGCTGCACAATATATCGCAAAATTATCGTTATCGCAATATCAGCAAACGCAATATCCGTATTGCAAGAATCTAAATATATCACAATAACGCTGTGGTCTTCCATCTGACAGAGATTTACACTGAAGGAATCATTTTCCACCAGAGCTTTAAAAGAACATGTGTTGTGACTAAATAAAAATGTGTAAAAAGTCCAGTTTTAGTGGTAATTTAATTAATTTAGTCACAGCTTAGCCTTGTTTTATTCCTGGTTTAGTCTGTGTTAAGTTTTGATTTTGTCACTGTTTTGACTTGTAAATACAGGAACTTACATTTTTACGCAATGTAGTGAATTTAACTTATTATGTTCGAAAAGTAGGCTCTATTTTCAAATATCGCAATAATATAGTTATCACATTTTTTAACATAGTTATCGAATATCGCATGTTTTCTCCGTATCGTGCAGCCCTAACCCAATTATTTTCAAACATTATTTTTCAGAAGGCTTATATTTGACTTAGGCGTGACAATCCTTAAAATGTGTTAAAATGTTATGTCCTAAGTAAGAAAGCTAAAGGCCCACCCCAGCCGAGACACAGGAAGCGCTTGCGTATGATGCGGTTCCTTAGGCGCCCGGTCACTGCCATGTAAGACTGCCACGCCTCGGTCAGGACCCAACAGAACGACGACAAGAAGAAGAAGTGCAGAAAAGCAGCGATCAGCGTGCACAGGATCTGAAAACAGGAGCAGAAACAACAGCGCGTATAAGGAAAAGAGATAAGGAAGTGCGCTCCGAGGCTGACTCTGATTGGATCTTACCTTGTTTCGCGTCTGTGTCTGTCCAATCAGAATAAGGGCATTGGAGGAGATGATGGAGAGGCAGAAGTTAATGAGGATGACCGAGCGCTCCGAGCGGATGTACCTGCAGGGAAACACGGGACGGTGTAGTGTGGCGTTTGTAACAGAGGCTAAGGCAACACTGTCTGATAGCCATACACTTCTTCAAAAACTAAATCAGTGAAGTTATTCTAGCATACAATGACAATACTGTATTTTAAAATTGAATTGTTTTATTGCCACACTTGGATGGCTATGCTAAATTAAAGTAATATCATTCCTGGACATATCTACAGCCTGTCCGTCCTGGGAGTGGATCCCTCCTTTATGTGGTTCTCCCTGAGGTTTCTATTTTTCCAATAGCAGTTTATGTTTGTTTTTTGCTTACCAAGATGGAGGGTCTAAGTACTAGGGGTGTTATTGACCAAAATAAATCGAATTAAGGATACGTGGGGGACTTACCTGAGTCTCACACAAACAACTGACTTTACATTAATGGGGAGATGAAACATTTGGAAAAGATGGCTGTAAAATATACTGCTATCTGAAAATAATCAATGCGATCTTAAATAAAATGAAAAATAAAAAGTAGCAAGTAATAAATAAGACCAGCTTTGTTGACTTTGTTTTTGACCAAGATCTCACTGACCGATTAATCAACTAAGCAACCAAAGGCAGCAAGGACAGTCTTTTTGCCTGTTAGTTTATGTAGAGTCCTTTGAGGCAGTTGTTGATGTGATATTGGGTTATCTAAATAAAATTGAATTGTTAAACCAGCATTTTCTCTGAAGCAGTTCTGACAATTTTTGAACCCTCTGTATGAATTTATACATTTAAAGTTACTGTAAGCAGCATTTGTTTGTATTGGTTTTAAAAAAGTACCACAGACTAAATCAAAAGAATGGTCTCTTTTCTGATTGGACGATCGGCAATGCAGTTTTCGAACCAAAATGAAAAATGTAACAAAACAAAACAAAACAAAAGCAACTTGGCCATTATGTAAAACATACATTTAGTTGTTAATAATTCAGCTGTACCATTGTTATCAGAAAACTAATATTTCATTTAAAACATGTTTACCTCATATCTTGGGACACGTGAGAAATTTTTATTAAATATAAAAAAATATATACTACTCATAGCACCTTTAATATCTAATAATATTAAATTGATTTTAAGCACTGAAATATGGTATTTTTTTCAGCAGCCAATGTCTAACTAGTGTGCCATTTACTCC
This sequence comes from Bostrychus sinensis, assembly GCA_020698575.1. Classification (NCBI taxonomy): domain Eukaryota; kingdom Metazoa; phylum Chordata; class Actinopteri; order Gobiiformes; family Eleotridae; genus Bostrychus; species Bostrychus sinensis. The sequence goes on from CM036247.1 coordinate 8,812,563, forward strand.
TGAGCTGTATTAAAGGTTGGCAAACCCTTCTGTGTTGGGCAAAATCACAATCTGGTCATAGGCTGCCAGGAATTAAACGTTAAATATTACATTAAACATTTTTTGAGAGGAGGCCTGAGGGAAGCTCAAGAGGCACACTGGCCCGGGAACTTCTTGGGATTCACCTGGAAAAGCCAGAGGAAGCGAGGGAACTCTGGGATATGGCTGATGGCCTCTGGTCAAAAAGTCGATTAATCGGTCAGTGAGGTCATGGTCGATAAAAATGTTATTGGTCGATTAGTTGGATCCACTCTTTGCATTGAAAGAACTAATCTAATGTATTACTTCATAACTTTTACTTTTAGCATAGGTGATTTTTAGATAATATATTTTACAGCCATCTTTTCTAAATGTTTCATTACCTCATTAGTCACTTGTTTGTGTAAGACTCTTGTAAGTCCCTCCCACAGATGCTGCGGTCAATTTCGGTCGATTAGTTGCTGTTCTGGGCATAACTTCAGCTGCAGCCCTAGTATGGCCATCTCTGCTTAGACTGCTGCCCCCGTGGCCTTTTCTAAAGCAGGACACCATGGATGCATAGATTTTGACTTTTACTAACATAAAGTTTATTATTTATGTTAAGGTGGAATGAGTAAAAGTATGAATAAACCTTTGATTACAATGCGAATACTTGAATGGCTTTTTACATACTGAAAACAACTATTTAAAAATGTTTTTTCTGTAGCTGCCACAATTATCTAATCAAGTACCAGTTATCTTTCTCCTTATACGTCAACGGCTAAAGATAGAATAAGAGCACTCGAGCTGAAGTGTGTCTTCAAGTGGGCAGCTTTTATTTGCATTGTGAATAACTTCATTGCTGCCGTCTTTTGTTGAGACTTTCCACGTTGCTCTAATCAAGGATATACGTGTTTTGTTGCAATGGCAGGTGCTTGGCCTCACCTCCACACAGAGACATAGATGATGATGAGCAGGAGCAGTGTCAGCGAGGACACCCCACAACCCACGATCAGCGTCACCGATGGGAGCTGCGTCTTATCCATGTTCTGCCACAGACAAAGAAAAGACAAATGCACACAAGATAGGTCAATGCGGTTTTTCTTTGTGTGTGTGTGTGTGTGTGCAAGAAATCAATAGCTAAATGCGTCTTACAGTGGGCATCTCAAAATCATTTATATCAATATGTTAGAAGAACAAAAAAGAAGTCAGAAGTTGTCAGCACTTAAGGGAAAAGAAGTGAGGAAATGCAGTGCTGGGTATAGACTTTGACAGAGGAGGAATACAAAAGAAGCTCCCCGTGGCTAAGAGCTCACCTCCTAAACTGGGTCAGCTCTGGTTCAAATCCAGATGGCTACACTTTGCCTTTGAGCGAGTTTAAAGGGTCATCCGCGAGGCGCAAGATACAACTTTTTACTTTCGGAGCATTTAACCCTTAACTTAAGTCTGAATATAAATAGGTTTTGACAGAAGCATCGTGTTGTATTTCACACAGAGCTGAAAGAGATAGAGCAGGAACAAAATTCAAGGTCATGGAGCTTTATGAAACATGCATACATGGAAAGATTATTTTGAATATAGTATGCGGATAAATAACTGGCTTTCAATGTCCACCACAAAAAGTTCTCTAGTAAATAAACCCTATCTTGCTGCTCTCTTTTAAGTATGGGTTTTAGACGTGTAGGTAGCCAGAAAAATGACCTCTTTTAATACCCTCTGTGGTTTAAGTGTATATTGGTGATACTGTCCACACTATGGCTAGTGATAAACCTTACAAACCAGGTTTAATTGCAAGATTTAATTGGCAAGCTAATCAAGATGGCCATAAATAGTTGCCAATGGCTTATTACATTGGATAATGGCAGCAGTGAATCTCAATCTTTACACACCACATATCACCTCAGAACATGTTTTGCTTCCTAAGTACCATCTTTAATGGAATTTTAAACTAAAACAGGTTGAAGCTAGGACTAAACTAGGCCTTAACCCATACTAATCAAGGACTAAACAAAGAATAAAAGTCTAAATTAAACTAAATGAGCAGAGCAAAAGGCTCCTGAGTACCTACAGTAACCTACTGTGCCATCGGTGAGTGTTCAAAGAGCCTTTAAGGATAGTTTGTGTGTCCCACTGAGCGTCTCCCTTGCATTGCCACTACACTGTATCTGTTTTTGGAAAATAGCGTTCAAATAAAAACATCACTATGGCTGTAACAATAAATCGATATAATTACCCACGATTGGATTGTATCAATGCAAAATTGATCAAAATCATGCGTTCTTACTGTAATAAGAATGTGTTTTTTATTTATGAAACTTGCTTTATTTTGAAACTGCTGCACCGCGTCTCTGTACTTCCCTGCCTAACTTTATAGAATGTAAACAAATCCAGCGGTAAAATAATTGCTATAGGGAAAATATAGGTTATAGGGAAATGTTCACTAAAACTCTTCGTTCCTGTGTTTTAAAGTTTAGAGCAACATGTTTCAGAGTTAATTCATTTGCTGTGATGGAGATCTGGACTGTTTCAGGATAAAATACTCACAAACTAAACTACAAGGGCTGCACCGGTGAGTCTAAATCATGTGTTTCAGGCTGATGACATTACAGATGACAAACAGCAGGTTTTGTGAGAGTTACCTCATTAAAGCGAAGACTAACCCCAAATTCACACCGAAAACGTCACGGGGGCGTTGCAGCAGCAGCAGATTGTTTTACGCGCGTCTTTTCAAAATCGTCAATTCACACCGAAAGCGTCAGAGTTGCGTTTGGACCGGCGCTGCGTCTGTGGATCTGCTCCCTGTTTTTCCAACTTCATTCCTATAATTGGTGGATATTCTTGCTTCTTCAGAAGGTTAAGCAGAAATATTACGAACTGATTTATACCAAACTATTTTTGTTTGAATAAAATGTACTTTTATCTATAGTACGTGACCAATTACGCTTTTTTTTATTTATTGAGCTCGCTTGGCAATCAGACAACAGTACTACTATTGTGCTAGAAGTAGAATTACAATCTTTTTGTGTCTTAAAGTACGTTAAAGTTCTCCACCTCAAGAATTAACTTCTCGTCGTCCATGGTGCAACTTTCACTGAAGTCCTTGGTGCGATGCGCGATGTTTACGTCAGTTATACATTTAGAAAACCTTTATTTTGAAAGTGTAGCGGAAGTTTATTTTGACACTTGGTGCCTGTTTCCTGTGTTTCTCCGGCTGTAGCGCTGCCGGTCGAAGCTGGAAAAATAGAACTCCAACCTAATTTGAGCGTAGCGTCGCGGCGAGTCGGTCGTACGAGGCGCGTATGACGTCCCCGGTGTGAACTGTCAGATTGAATAAAACAGAAAGCAATTCACTCGCGTCTGACGTGACGCTGCTGCTGCTTTGGTGTGAATTGGGGGTAAAACTAAACAATTTACAACTTTATTAACATGAATATACTTCACAGCAATTTCTTTAAATGTTCACTTCAGTCTTATTGAATCTGAACCATAAAAATCATTTAAATTGAATGTGAATGTTTAGTTTTATTATAATAAAATAAATATAATAATATATACACAGTAGCTTTTCATTTAGACTAAATCTTTTGTTAAATAAGCAGATAACATTGATTTATCGATAGTGGGCCCTTATATCGCATCATATATTGATCATATCGTGGCAGTCGCTGAGGTATCGCCAGTCTACTGTATCAATATAATATCGTATCCTGAGGAAAGTGTTGATTTACAGCCCTAAGCATCACTAACAAGTAATTTATTCCTACTTTTTAATGTACCCCGAGTTTCAACCGAGTTAGGAAAAACTGCATTCTCCTATTCAGCACCCTGGGGATGGAATAACCTACAGAAAGACCTTAAACTAGAATCTCTCATCTCCATAAATTAATTTAAAGCTTCCATAAAAAATTTGGTAATAAACACATGTGCTTGCTTTTCTTGAGATGTTTTAACATGCTGTACTTATTTTATTATGAAAATGTAAAGTACTGTTAATATGTATGTATGTATGTATGTATGTATGTATCTGTTTCTGTGGATTGGCTGCTACCTTGGCCAGGTAACTCTTGAAAAAGAGTTTCTGAATCTCAATGGGACTTCCTGGTTAAATAAAGGTTAAATAAAATAAATAAATTCCCTCTCCTCGGTTGATATTGTATGTTTCAGGTTGTTATTATTAAGATATCACTTTAGGAAACAAACTCTATTGTTCTATCTGCATGTGTAATTACTGCAAGACAGATTAAACATAATACTCTAATGAGAAGTGGCATTTTCTTTGTGGGCAAGTGCTTGAACATGCCTAATGTAAAGCATCATCTTGTTTTGAACAGTATCAAGCTGGTTTATGAAGTGATGCACCAATTAATTAGTGCTCTATACACTGATATTTGGACAGTACTTTGCTTGAGGCTGAGTCTACAGAACTCCTGCCTCATGAAGGTTGAGAGATCAATGTCTTGCTGGTGTCGGTCCTGCAAATAACAAATGCCCAAACCAGCACAATCCCATAAACTGGTGATAGAATAAGCACTAAAGGTTAAGGAATAAATTTAAAAGAAAAATTTAAAGTAAAAATGAAAATACTAATGGCTTAAAAATAACAGATTGAGCTATTAAGGGATGAAGCTATATAAAGGAACACTGTATTATTTATAGAAGCGTGATTGGCCACAGGACTTTTAATTATCTGAGAAAAAAAAAGAAAGAACATGTAAAATTTTTAAAAAGGACTTGTCAGCTGACCGCATCGAGAACTGTGCTAAATAAAAAGGTTAGCAGTATCACATCACTCACCACCACAGCAGCCTTAAGGAGCCTCAAATCAAATCAATTTTTCTCACATTGACAAAAATATATGAGAACCACTCCCCCCCATGCCTCGAACGCATCACACACGATCCAAAAAAAAAGGTCTCTCTCTCTGAGCTTTTCAGTGCCGGGCTACTACTACACGCTGGAGCAAGGTGACTTCAAGGTGAATCAATGCAGTGGATAAACAGCATCACCAAAAAAACAAAACAAAACACAGATAAGGCTACTAGCGGCTGTTCAGCGTCACATGTAGAGCACGTGTGTGTGTGTATTAGCTCTTAAATAAGGTGCGTTTTCTTTTGTTCCCATAAAACCGGCGGCTAAACGGTTATTCCCCGGGCCGCGAGAGACATTGTCTGGGTTGCCATGACGACGCTAACATGGCAGCAGCGGCAGCAGCAGCAGCAGAAGCCGATCACGTGCTCAAGGTACTGTATGTTCTTACAGTGAGAGCCAATACCGCGCCTGTGTGGAGTAGGAGTAATGCAGCAGTATAGGATATGATGAAATGAGTGTGTTTTGTGGCTTAAAGCTGAGATGTACTGTAGGTAGTTTGCACATTTTCAGGTCAACTAAAGGTCATTTGGTCATTTATCGTTGGCTTTTTCCTGTCGGGTCCTTCATAAAGTAATCTGGCAAATGTTAAAACCAGAGGGCTGTTCCAAAAGCGAGGCTCATGGCGCGACTTCTAGTTATAGTTAGCATAAATATAGGAGTCGAGGTGCTAGGAGGAATATATATTTTTTATATTTAATTAACATTACCCACATGTGTCCCCAAATATGAGGTAAACATGTTTAAATAAAATATTAGTTTTAGTAAAATGCTTAAAACCTGGGGTCTTGTAGAGTCAGAAAAATGCTGTTTTTGTTTGACAGAATCTGAATCTACAGAACATTTATTCTGGTATTGTCATGTGGTAGCTGTTTTTTTTAGGGGCAAGTACAACAAATGTTTTGTGATATGAATTTGAATTATGAACTATGTTTTCTGTAAGTGGTCCTAGAGTTTGTAGGAGAGACCAAATGTAATATGTCTGATTATTGTTTTAGGTGAAAGATGTATTTTTTAGAGTCCTTAAATATGTGTCATTTTATATATTTTTTGGAACAGTATCATAAAGTAGAAGAAGAAATGATGGATACAGAAAAAGAAAAAAGTATTTACCAAAAGTGGTGGGCCAGGTTTACAAAGTAATAACTGTGAAGGAAATGCAAATGTTTGTTGTTTATGCTAAATGGAGTAGACTAAATGATGTAGAAAAGTTCATAAATCTTATAAAACGCTAAAGGGAACATCATAAAATAAGTGCTTTTGAGCTTAATTTGTGATCAAAGTGCTTGAGTGTTTAGGCCAAGCCAGACCTTAAACCTGCTCCAGACCAGGCTCGGCTGCCTGACAACAAACTAAGCCAGACTTAATCCAAATGAGCCCAGTTTATGGAGTTAGTTTTATGTAACAGCCCTCAGCAGTGCAGCGAGTGTTCACCTCCCTGCATCATGTCACTGGCTTGTAATTTCCTGTGTACCGTCAGCATTTAGCATGCATTCCCTTCTTTATATAAACCAAGAACTTCAAAGTGAAAAAGAGTAAAGCGGCAAAATCCTTTGAACCTAAGGCTGCGTTCAGTAATCCGTAAAAAAAAAATCAACATCTCCAAAGCCCACAACCAGGAAGACCATTTAGTCCCGCTTCAGTCCGGCCGCTAATGTGACAATAATTTTGTTTATGCTGTGCAAACAAGGTGCATATGCTGCTGTGTAAACGCCATTATGTTTTATTGATCAGCACAACCTTACACACATTCAGGAGGCTGAGGTACAGTGGACTTGCTGCTGTAATTGGTGTCAGCGCTTCTTAGAGCTAGAGCTGTGCAAACTGGATTTAAGCAGCTTGCTGTGTCCTCATTGATTTCTGAATTTTGGTTGAGTTTTGCACAAGAGCGATATTGTATATTAGGTAAGAAAATATTTAAAAAATCAATATACACCGCCTTGCCAAAAAAAGTCACCACCTGTATCTATGTAAATAAGCAAGAGCCTCCCTGCAGTCGGTCAGGTCTGGGTTCAGCAACGCTCTGTGCCCAAAGAATGAGGTCAGCTGACTCCCTGCATACACTGAAGGATCAGGTTACTCCATCAATAGATTTTTTTAATTCCAAGATGACAATGCCAGGATTCATTGGGCTCAAAGTCCAGACCTTAACCCCACAGAGAATCTTTGGGATGTGCAGAGGAAGTGATCCAACTCTCCCATCATCAATAACAGATCTTAGCGAAAAGTTAATGCAACGCGGGACGGAAATGAATGTTGTGACACTGCAGAAGCTTACCGAAAAGATGCTAAAGGCGGTCCAACGAAATATTAGTGTGTGACTTTTTTTTGGCCAGGCATTGTATCTCAATACGTATACTAATTGGAGATACTATATTCTTATGCAAAATGCCATATTGATTTTGTGATATTTAATTTAATAATGGATTGGATTTATATTGCGCTTTACAAGCTTCTGAAGCTCCTCAAAGTGCCTTACAATTCTGGAGCATTATTCATTCTCTCCTCAGTCACACCGAGTGGTGGTGAGCTTCTTCTGCATGGCTGTCATTTTGCGCCTATGTCCCCACCGACCACCACCAAACACAGAGACACTGACACATTCATATTCATAGGCAAGGTGGGTGAAGTGTCTCGCCCAAGGACACAACAGCAATGCCTGTGGTGGGGCTCGAACCACCAACCTTCGGGTTAGTAGGCAAATGTCTCTACCAACTGAGCTACTGCCGAAATACTAATATTTCTGTGTTTTTTAATACCTTTTTTATATCTCGTTTTGTTGCTTACTTGAGAAACAAAACTAAAGCTTGCCTCCATTTCTGTATAATAAGCTGTTAGGTCTTACTAATGTTGTTCGCTGAAGGGATTTCAATCTCAATATAGAAAACATTAAAAATAAAATTTAAAATGACTATGATTTCATGATGAAAACAAGCCCTTTTGTAAAAACAGACTCATTTGATGATTCCACAGTTGAATACACCTTGAGCTACACTAATTGGCCAGTAACAGCTGTGACACGTTTGTTGGAGTGGACCAAATTTTGCCATCAAAAGTTCCTCATAAGCAGACACAGCATAAAACTTCTTTATTAAGTGAGTACTAACTTTGCATTTCCACATTATTACTCTGCTTCTAACCTCATCACACTTACGTCACCAAACCAGTGAAGACTGAAGTTAGTCCCGAGTGAAGTTCTTATGTGTTTTGGTCGGTTGTCGACGGCCAGACGCAGAGAGAGTTCAGGTGAAGTGAGGGGACAATTTAATGAAATCTGCTTTGTGTTGTGGACGGACATGACAGGGACCAGAACATGTGGGATCCACCCTCCTCTCCCTCCTCCACAGAAGAAGATAATTGGCTGAGTTTATAGCCTGTCTTGTCTTCAGGTTTGATGTGTGCGTCGGGGCCAAGTTAATTAAATCCCTCTGATTAATCTGCACTGCAGTGAGTTCCTTCTCTAACGGCAGACGGGGGCTACAGGAGAGATTACGAGTGCAGCCGACTGAAAAAGGCGTCTGCTGAGAAAGACAAACTTTTACTCCCTCCTCGGCCAATGGTGAACCGCGGCTTGAGTCGCACGCTGTGTCCAGATATTACCAAAAATAAAAATGAGTCGACAGCAATTTCCCATGAGGTATAGCTACTGAACAGACGCATCTTTGTTTAGTGTCATAATTAATCTGAAACCTAATCGAAACAATGGCCAAATATGACTTGTCACCTGTTTACAGTCAAATATTTATAAAATGAAAATAAAAAACAAAAAACATACAAGAAAAAACATAAAATAAATAAATTAAAATAAATAAAAAAACATACAAATTCATTGTAAAAATAAAATAAAACAAAAAACAAAATATATAAAAAAACAAATTAACTAAAAATAAATAAAAAAACATAAAAATAAATTGTAAAAATAAAATAAAACAAAAATAAAATATAAAAAATACAAATTAACACAAAAAATTTAATATAAATAAATAAATAACAAAAAAACAAAACTGTAACTGTGGGCCTACTACATTGGTTTTAACAAATGTAAATTCCTTCAGATGAATGAATGTGAGAGTGTATAGGCCCACAGATGCTGGGATGATTTAAGCCACCCGTAACACATAACTGGAATAAGAAGATGAATGAAATAAAATCCTCCAGCAATGTGTAATTTGTCCTCTCTGGGCAGTTGTAGAGATCTACTTTTCCAAGATAAACACTTGCTGCTAAGTTTGAGAATGTCCTACATAAACTGGAATTTTGAAACTTTTAGTGACTGGTTTCTAATATAAAAATGAAGGCAAGATCAACAACATTTCACCTTTTCAATAAAACATTTTTGCACCCTAACATCCACACGACTGAACAAATGCTTTAAGAGTGAGTACATAAAATATGGACACGACTGTTGCTGGCAGAAAATATGAATATTCCTCATTTCTCTTACTGTCATGTCCACATCAATTATTATCAATCACATCATATCAGTCTCCTCATTTTTAGAAACTGCAGTATTTTTTAAATCTGTGGTTGTGAATGCAACCTCAGAGAAAAGCAAATGAGTTCACGATTAAGCAAGGTAGCAGCATTCATCAACACCACATTAACATAATATACATATTCAGTCACCATCATGACCTTAATGGCACTTGCTGTGTGGAGCTTAAACAGATCAGAGAAAACACACAGCACAGCTTCTATTATCCTAGCCCAAAACCATAGAGGAGCCTTCTGGAAAATGCTCAGTCTCACCGCTCCGCGTAAAACCAGGAAGTGCTCCTGCGTGTTTCTAAAGCCCGAACACTGTCATCAGACTTATTTTGATAATTTCAGCTCTTAAATTGCCGTCACTACAAAGTTGTTGTTGAATTTATCTGTCTGTTAACACCATGTTGCTCATAGCTGTGCTAAAAAGCCATATTATTCTCTGTCTAGTCCCTACCGTTGCCAGTAGGGGGCGACAGACACCAAATCGAAGGGTTCTCTGCAAAGTCAAAGCAACAGCTCCCCAAAAGAAGACGTTTTCCAAATATACACATTATAAATAACTAATAAGACATGAAAAACTAATGCAAAGGTGACCAAAACTATTTCAGAAAGCCTGAAAAAAGCATAATATAGGACCCATAATGACACAAGCTGTGCATAAGTGATTCAAAAGACCCAAATAAAGGACACAATATGAAATCATTTACTGTACAGTAACCAATACATTTCTGGACAACCAATTAATGGATGCACTTTTTACACAACAATAGTGGTAAAAACAAGGAAACAAGAGGTTACAAAATGAATTTGACCACAAATTTCGGCTTTGTATTTAAAAATGTATTGCTGGCTTTAAAACAACATAATTTCATTCTGACAATTGCTTCCATAGTTGCCACAGAAAATAGTGCGCCCTCTTAAGACCAGATTCACACTGAATGCGCTGCGTGTGCGGCACGTCCCAGACCAGAGCCAGCTGGGACACCACGAGTTCACGGGAGAGGAGCGAGTTTATGCTGGAAGTTATGAGTTCATGCGATAATAACTAGGGCTGCAACGATTAATCGAGTTATTCGAGTAATTCGATTAGTAAAAAGCTTCGATTAGCATTCTTTGAAGTCGAAGCTTCGTTTAATTAATGTAAATAAGACTGGCGCATAGCGCTGGGAACTTTGTATGCACGGAACAAAATTTCTGCACAGTTAATGCACAACACACTAGCGACAGTAAGGCTGGGGTTGGGCTATAAACTGAATAAATTTGAGTTGTAGTTCGCATTTTAAATGTATATATAAACTACGCAGAGAACAGCACCATCGTGAAAGTGGTTTTAGAGGAAACGGCGTCCTCCAAGCGCGCTAATGCTACAGCTAACGCACAGAGCAGCTTAAATACTGACTCTGGAGACCCTGCAGATGACAAAAACACTAATAATCACAGAGAAAGTATTCTTATTACCTCTGTAAAACCTTTGTTCAGTAGGTGGCAGCAAACTCGCAGAAATGAACAGCATAGTGTGATGTGCAATCTGCTGTGGTAACTTGCGAACTTTGCTTATGTAGCTATGCTAATTAGCCGTGTGGGCTCAGTGGTGTTTAGCGTCTTTAACAGGCCCCTCATGGTATATAAATGATAATAGATATCACTTTTAGAAGCAGAGAGGGTTACAACTAAAATACTTTTTAAACTGTGAGGAGAATGCACACCTCTGCAGCTTTTGCATTGTTTTGTATAGACATTTATAAATATTTTGATTAAATATATAATTAGTATATAATGATATAGCCCAGTATAAGTAAGTATAAAGTATAAGTATATAATTAGTAGAACATATCATAATGTATAATAATAAAACCTACATTTACAAAGCTATTTGCAATGTAATGCATTAAAATATGAAAAAACACTTAATGTTAGACTGACAAATTCACAGATATGCATTAAAATGTGTTACTTTTTAAAATATGCAGACACACAAGAGTATCTCTTATTCGATTACTCGAACAAATGAATCGATAGATTAATCGATTACCAAAATAATCTATAGCTGCAGCCCTGATAATAACCATGTATACAGGGAACTGCAGGTAAAAAGTATGGTAAAAAGCCACGTTTGCCTCTGACCACAATCTCTTGTTCATTTAGAGATTATTTGGTGATTTAACCACGGTTGAAGCTCAAAAGTCAGAAATATATACTTCAACTCTGGGTAAGGACGCTATATAAAAACTTTAATTTTACCCAGGTTTAATGCTGTCCGATGTCGTCTGTGACCCCGTGTCCTCAGTTAAGACGTAATGTTTACAGCGATGTGAGCGAGAGGCTGCACAAGCGATTTTATTTTGAAATTTACCGGATCCTTTTCACTGGCCCTAGGTCTGACTTCCTGTCTGGCTCCATCTGCTCTGTTCAACTTTATGCCTGACGGATCTGGCATCCGGCAAAAATAGACTTGATCCGTATTTCTGACGGAGCACCGGACACGAAGACGTACTGCAACGCATTGACTTGCACTGTGTCCATTTCTTGCGGGAGTCATACGGGACACACAGCGGATTCAGTGTGAATTGGGCTTTAGCGTACAGGGATTTGCATGTTGTTTAGGCCTAAGTTTCATGCCGGATGCCCTTCCTTGATGCAACCCTTTCCATTTATAGAGGTCAATACAAGCAACCAACACAAACCTAACCTTCCAGAGTCTGACCAATGCAAGTGGCTATATAAAGTACATATGTTTTTCTATATACGTTTCTGCAGTAGTCATATCACATGGGACAGCTTCATCTGTTAATGCCCTCCATGGATATATTTAGCTTCCTTTGTAGCGGAGCGAGCTAACACAGCTGCTTATATATCTGCTATAGCATTCGTTAATGTGCCCCCAAGCCTTGTGAACATTGGTCTTGTTTACCAAGTTGTCACTTTGGCGAATGTGGGCTAATTGGCTCCAGTGTGTTGTCACAGCATCAACCTTAGCTTTCATAGACTTGTACAAGGCCTGTAATGGCACCTCTTTCTCCTAATCAAACAGTGGGTCCAACTGAGATTAAACTGTTCAGGTTTGGGAGCGTTTCTCTTCTGACTGCATAGCTCGTTTCTTTTCTCTGTTTTTTCCTTCTAAAAGCCTGCAGCAAAGTTGGCAAAATGGACACGAGAGGTGGAGGTGAGAGAGAGTAAACGCTGAAGCAAAAGAGAAAGCTAAAACAAAATGTAGCATCAGAGAGTGAAAGAGTGCGTGATGAAATGACCAAGGGCCAAAGAAGAGAGGGATAGTGTAGGGAAGAGGGAGGGAAAATCAGCGTGTTTGTCATGCTGTGGCTGTAGGAGGCTAGATGCAGACACAGAGAGAGAGAGAAAGAGGCAAGGGCCATTTAGGAGCTACTATGCGTTGCAGTAGGAATAATTAGCATGGCAGGCGGGGGTGTCGGACAAAATAAGAGAAGGTGGGGGGGTGGAGGAAGAGTGGCTGTGGCTCTATCCACAGTTTCTGGCAAAGGTACAAAGAGTTTTAGCTTCACCTCGGGGGCGACGCGACGGAGCAGTGAGCAGTGTCATGGGCACAGGTGGAGGCAGGGCGCAGGTGGGACGGCCCACTGTGGAGGGCAGTGGGGTAGTGAGAGAGAGTGCATGTCCCATCTACACATGAGCAGTGTCAGATAATTTGCCAGTAGGATAAAATAATGCTTCAGACCTCACGTGTTAGCAAACTATTACTTCAGCACAATTAAAATGAAAAAATATGAATATAGGGCTAAACTTTTACATACTAACGTATAGGGATGTAACAAAATTGGCAATATTGTGATATCGCAAAAGCAAAAGTTGTAGGATATCGTCAATCCATTGTTTTGTTGCAGCAGCAGGGCAAAAAATCATTGGGAACTACATAGACCATGATCCTTTACTCCCTTTCAGTGCGGTAAACATGGAGGGTACCAGTGTTTTTAGAAGCAATCGCAAACAGAGCAGGAATTCAAGAGGAAAACTACTTGACAACAGAGAAAAAGTCTGCACACTTAAGGACACAATTACAGCCACTGTGCCTCAAAAACAGCACAAGAGCTCAGGAAATCACAAGATGAGCCAGCAAATATCTGGACTTACAGCTGTTTTAATGTAGAGGTGGTTTCAAATGTTGGAAATTATTACACTATAAAGGCTCGTCAAGGCATTTTTAGAAAATAAGTTTTGTTACTGTGAGAATTTCTGTAATACCATGAGCCTTCCCACAATATGGCAATAAAATCATTCCGTGAGGTTAAAATTGTGATAATATTGTGCCATGAGATTTGGATATGATTACATCCAAAGTAACTTATCATTTGTCATCTAATATAATTTGCTGCTATGCATTACTTATCAATTAGTAATCAATCAACAGTAACAAAATACAGACTGTGGTGTCACGTGAGAACCAGCTCTTTTTCTAGCTTCAGAGTTTTTCAAGGCACTGCTCAGCTTTATGTCAGTGCATGAAAATACTATAGCCTACACTAAATATAAGTTTGCACTATGCTGCATGGGCTACTACCGAAAATCCAACGCAATGAACACAAATCTGTCAGTAAGAGCAGCTGTCAGAAAGTTTCATGTCAGTGACTGAATAGTGAAGACTTCCAAAGTTCTACACCATACAGTCAACTTTAGTCAAGCAAAAGTACCAAATAGTCAGTAATAGTTCTTAGGAGACAGAGGTAAGACAGAAAATAATCCATTGTAGCCTACAAATATTTTCAAAGTTTGTTCCTAAATTAATTCTGCGTAGTATGGAAGCAGTGTTGTAGCTAGGGCTGGGTATCATTAAACAATACCTTTGTGGTATCGAAAGAAAAGTTATGATACCTAGTGGGACCTTTAATGTTTCTTTGCATGTATGAATCAAATAAATAACAGAATAAATCATACAAACTACTGGTTTTAACTTACAGCTGAGAACTTTGCTCCAAAAATTGGTACTTTATTCGATATTATTGTGTTTTATGATTGTAGAAGATGAATTAGCTCACCATAGATATCAGAAAAAGTATTGCTCGGGTACCGGTATCAAAAACCAGGTATCATTTAAGAATTGGTATGAAAATAATCTGAATGGTACCCAGCCCTACATGTGGCACTGACCCAGTGAGCTTGACAAGTCTATAGTGGATCGTGACTTACAGTAAGCACACTTCGCACAGTAAGCTCATTCAAAGGAGTGAAATAAACAACCCCAGCATTATTGGCTTTACTGTGGCCAGTAAAGAAGTGATCTGAACGGAGCAACAAACAGGAGCTGAGCATCTCAACACTGTAACAATAAATTTAGAAGCTACAAGTTTATTATGAAGTAATACTCCCAGTTCTTTAATCATGAAGCACTGCTCTTTAGGGATGTAACAACATTAGCAATATTGTGATATCACAATATCAACAGTCTCACAATATTGTCATGGACTTTTACAATATCAAATGCTGACCTCCTGGGGCTAATATGTATGTAAAGCAGGACAAAGCTGGGTCCAAACCAGGACTAAAGGAGCAACAAACCAGGTCTAAACCAGCAACAAACCAGGTCTAAACCAGAACTAAACTTGGTCTAATCCAAGCCTAAACCAGGACTAAACTAAGACTAAACCAGAACTAAACCATGCATAAAACAAGAACAAAACTAAGACTAAATCAGGGCTAAAGCGGGACAAAGCCGGGTCCAAACCAGGATTAAAGCAGCAACAAACCAGGTCTAAACACGCAACAAACCAGGTCTAAACCAAAACTAAACTTGGTCTAATCCAAGCCTAAACCAGGACTAAACTAAGACTAAACCAGAACTAAACCATGCATAAAACAAGAACAAAACTAAGACTAAATCAGGGCTAAAGCGGGACAAAGCCGGGTCCAAACCAGGATTAAAGCAGCAGCAAACCAGGTCTAAACACGCAACAAACCAGGTCTAAACCAAAACTAAACTTGGTCTAATCCAAGCCTAAACCAGGACTAAACTAAGACTAAACCATAACTAAACCATGCATAAAACCAGAACTAAAGTAAGACTAACCTAGGTCTAAAACAGAACTAAACTAAGTTTAATCCAAATCAAACCAGGTTAAACCAGAACTAAACTAAGACTAAATCCGGACTAAATCAGGTCTTGGGGATACACAAAACCAAAAAGGCTGGGAACTGCCCTGGACTAATGTAGAGCACTTTGAGAAGCTTATAAAGCCTGGAAAGCAGAATATAGATCTAATCCATAATATAATTAATAGAGTTAATGTTTTATATAAGAGATATTTCAGCATCTACGTTGTATAAACATTTTCTATAACCTCTAACACCAAGCAAGCAACATTAGTACTCCCCTGCATTTGAATAAAAAACACATAACTTGGTATTAAGGGCCACCACATGAAGAAAAGGGCCCTTGCTGTCTATATTAAATCTATAGAAAGCAGTGTTCCTGGCCTAGCCTCTCCTCTGGGCCCCGCAGACAGACAGACAGCAGGAGCAGCAGCTTCCTCCGTCTTTAGGAGGAGCCTCGGTGCCCATGTTGTTACCAGGGCAACTGGTGAACAAACTGCTTCAGAGGCAATTTCCAGTCTAATAATAACTAATGAAATCTCCTCACATAGTACCGGCCTTTTCCCTTACAGAAACTGGGCCACGTTTTTGAGTCACAAAACATCTCTTCCCCGTTATCAAATACCCACACTTGCTTTAGGAATGTTGTGCCCTGTGCAAAAGCATCAATACTGTGCAGTCCAGATGTGATTAAGGTGCCATTTTTGTACCCCCCCCCCCCTCCCACCTTATCATGCAACAGCAGCTGGCTACCATCTCCACTGGGCCTGGTAACCATGAAGACAGTGGTGACAGTCAGATATGTAAAAATATGCTAATATGAATATCAATTGTGGAAGATTAAAAAAAGGGGCACTTGCATCACGCAGGTGTAATTATTTGCCATTTGCTTTTAAACGTGATTAAATCCCATGTCACACTGTGGAGTGGCACTGACAGAGGCTACATCTGGCTGCTAAATTAGCCAGCCAGGTTAGCAAGCCTTCCTTCCACTGCTATGTGCACATACACTCGTGTCTTAAAATCCTATTTTCTTTACCGCGTAATAACCTTTAGCGGCATGGTTTTGGCATGTCAAAGCAACGCGAGGGGAGGGCGCGCAGGAGAGGGAGGATCTGTTGATATGTAATGACAATGACGCCCTTTGGAAGGCAAAAAGCTGAAGCATTCACACCAAATCTCCACCAAAACGCACACACGCGCACACTCCAATAGCTTTAAAGTGAAGCAAGTGGGAAAAAAAGGCAGGTTGTCGTGGGGGACTTACCATTTCGGGATTTAGCCGCGCTAAAATGGCGAAGGTGGAGAGTCTGTCACAAACGCATTTGGTTCTGAATGAGTCGACTAGCACGGTTTTGCAGCCTCTCGGAGACCAGGAGCCCAGCACCGAGGAGCTGCACGGAGGAGAAACACACACATACACACACGAGAGAGAAAAGAGAGACGATGCGGTGAATATATATAAAAAAAAGAAGGCACAGATCCAGGCAGAGAAAATTCACACACAGAAAATCCCCAGCAGCAGTAGCAGTAGTAGAACCGCTTATCCAGTTTTACATGTTTGGTTTGGTCGGTGCCGAGCGAACGAGGCGCACAACAGAGCGGAGGAAAGCGGTGCTCAGGCGGCTGTGAGGCGGCGAGCTGCTGCAAGGACTGCCTGTGCACACGCGGCACCGAGCGGCAGCAACACGGACACCAATTACAATAAAGAAAAATTATCTGAAACCACATTATTATTATTATTATTATTATTATTATTATTATTATTATTATTATTGTCGATAATTCAATAAAATGTAGTCCTTATACAGCTTAAATTGTTTTAAATGAAATACTAAAAACCTATAGGCTAATATTGTGCAACCACTATAACTTTTCAAGTCCAAAACAAGTGTTGTGGCATTGAATAAAGTTAAACTGAGCAGACAGTAGGCAGACAGGTTTAGGTCAGACACTTTCTTAGACAAGCTGTGGCTGTGAAAATGTGACTGTGTGAAAAGTACGGGCGAATCAATGAGTTTCAGGACTTGTTTGTGTACTTGTGCCTGAGTTCAGTCCACAGTGGCCTGAGGTGCACCTGTGGCACTATCTGACCCAGTGACACACAAACTCACTCCTACTGTGGTCATTCCCAAGCCTAATGTTTGATTTTTTGAATGTTTTTTCCAATATATAATTTCAACATAGCCTATTGTATACTGTATGTTATTCAGCATTCAGAATTTAGGAAAATGCTGTGTTTTTCACCAAATCTATGTCCTAATAATATTCTGTAGCTTACATTTTACATCACAGGCCAATCATACAGTGGTCAAAATGGAGCATCTGGCTGCCATAGCTTTCCTTAAATGATTAGTGGGGGTTGTAGTCAATGCCACCTGCTTTAGGCATGAGATTATCGCAGGGCTAATGCTGAAGATACACTACAGGCGACCCTTTAGTCACTGACTATGAGGCAATTTTAGATTCATCATTTCACCAATACATGCAATGGAGGGAAGCCAGAGAATAGTGATGTAGTGCCTGAGATTGGTATTTTTTGTGGTTTTGGTCTCGTTTTGGTCTCGACTGCAGTTTTACTCGATCTTGGTCTTGGTCTCGAATTCAATTTCTGAGATTTTATTTACCAGACATTATAAGAAAATGCTATTCTTTATAATTTTGGAGTAATTACTTTTCCAAAGAACTGTTCTCTGTTTGTTTGTGGAGTCTGTTACATTAAAATAATAACTTTTTCCTTCTTTTTTACTTTTCCCTTTGATTTAGTGTTAGTTTTCCCAGGGTTTGGTCTGGATTTGCCCTGCTCTCGGTCTCGACGCTGTCTCAGTCCTTACAAGTCTTGGTCTTGAACCCTGAAAGTCTCGGCCTTGTCTCGGGCAAACGTAAGGATTTGACTGAGTTTGACAAGAGACAAATTGTGATGGCTATAGACCAGTGTTCCCAGCCTTTTTTGTGTTGCGTTGGACTTTTTGTTATACCGTGAGTACCCCCCCTCATTCATTCATTTAAAAATTTTAAAAAGTGGTCATAGCGTGCTCATCTGTTCATTAGTACAAATAGATATTACATTATATTCCAGGTCAACACTGTAAATAAAAATTTGTTCTTAATGACCTGGAAAATAAAGGTAAAATGAAAATGAAAAATACTTCTCCTGCATTTTTTGCTTTGAAAATTAAATTCAAGATATAAATAAAATCCCTTTAAATATAAAAAAAACCAAAACATATCAAATAATAAATTAAAATATAACATAATAAACTTATAATAATCAGAAGACTCTATTCAAATCAATCAATAATAATAATTGATAATCAAACACTTTTATTTCACAACTTTCAATAGTTTAATATGGAAAGATCACAAATATCGTATTATCAAATTAAATATTTCCTTGTACCCTCTGTAAAGTGCTCACGTAGCCCTGAGGTTCCCGTACCCCTGGTTGGGAAACACTGCTATAGTCAAAAACTGTCATAGCACATAACCAATTAAAGCCAGGTGGTCATAATGTTTTGCCTAATCGGTGTAAGCTTTGCATAACTCCAGACTCCGAATTTCCTCTTAATAAAAGTTTTCTCCATTCTTTACCTACCACTGTCTCCATCTATGCGCACAAAATTAGCCCCCCTTTCAAAAAAAATTAGCCTCTCCATCAGGGCAGCGTTTCCATAGCAACATCTGTTATGTGACAATAGTGGTTTTGTCCCGGAAACCACAGGTGTAATTAAGACCTTCATCTGCATTCAGCTCAGGTGCCTCACTTCCGGCGGTTCTATTATTGTGCACGTCTGCTCACGCCGCAAGAGCCAGTAAATATAACGGAGTCGACGTCGCTGTTGTGCACTTCATCGCCTGTCTCTGGGACTATGGCCGTTGTCGGGCCGTTACCGCGCGTCCTGAACGGCGGACTGTGTGTGGTGAGGCTTTGCGGTAATTGAAGGCTGTTGCACAAGTGTTGGATGCGGGGGGTAATGTGAATGGGACGTTGGCGATTGGGGGAAATGCAACAGATGGATGGAAATTACTGTGGGAAATGCTAAAATAGTTGGAGGTGAGGGTCGTGCAAGAGGCAGCGATGTGAACGTGTTTGGTGCAAAAGTTGTGCGAATGTTAACGTCTGAGGCACACTGTAGGAGCATGGAAGTTAACCAGTGCTTTAACCAAGTCTAAAACAGTGATTCTCAACTGGTGGGTCGGGATCCAAAGGTGGGTCGCAGAAGCATTTACAATGGGTCGCAAAAAATAAAAATAAAAATAGGAATAAAAAAGTTATGTTAGTGTTACCTAACTTTTTTATTATTAATATTTTTTTTCAAAGTCAGGTTACTGTTACTGGGGGACACAGTGGCAGAGTGGTTAGTGCTCTCGCCTCCCGGCAAGGAGATCTTAGGTTTGATCCTTGGGACGGCCAACACACAAACTCTCTGGGTGGAGTCTGCATGTCCTCCCCGTGTTAATTTGTGACTCGAAATTGCCCCAAGTGAATGAATGTGAGAGTGAATGGTTGTCTATCTGGCCCCTGTCCATGGTGTACCCCACCTAAGGCCCAAAGTTACTGGGATAGGCTCCAGTCATCCGCCACCTAATGGGAATAAGCGGAAGAAGATGAATGAATGTTACTGTTACACCTGAGGTTGAAGGAAGCGCTCCTCAAAGCACAATGTCTTCTAGTATTTACCACTGAAAAGGTCATCAGAAACATTTTTAATTGCACTTTTTTACTTCATGTATTTTGGTTTTAAATTAAACTGTATCTAATAAAATGTAGAAGGGAACAGTTTCCTCTCTAGCATCGCCACTTCCGTGTTAAATGTGTTCTTTTTGTGTTGACGTACTGTGATATCCTGACACTAATCTGTCTCAGGTTTAATACATTTGATCAGTTGAAATATCTCTTTTATTTGAGCCGTGGCTTGTCATTTTAGGGTGATGGCGGTCCCCAAGCCAGACCAGAACCTCTCGTCTAAAACATGCTTTTATTCACACTCTTAAACCAATCTTGGTCACCTCTGGAACAGCACTGCACATCTTACAACCTTTAAAAACATTGTGTGACTAAAAGAGAACGTTTCTAATAATTACTTTAAAGAAACAAGTGAAGAAACCAGCAGAGGGCAGCAGTGTGTTACTGTCTTTTCAACATAATTTAAAGAAGAAAAAAAAAGAAACAGTTGCTTAAACTTGTTGTATGATTCCATTTTACAACAAAATTAAAAATAGCTTTGAGGCATCGGTGGAAACAGAGCTGTACACGGTTTTTGTTTTGTTTTGATAAATGAATGATAGCAGTCTGGATGTATAGGGCTTGTTGATTGGTCAGTGCTTCCTGGAGTGGGCGGGGTTTGTAAGAGAAGCAAAGGCTAGTGGAACTGAGCGTTATGAGACCTCAGAAAGTCCGTGCCAGAGAATAGGGGATTACTATAACAGGACTGAATGAAGCAAAACCCAACCCAATGTTTTTGCGGAAGGAAAAACATTATAATATGATAGAATGCTTTAAAAAGTTGATTTTGCATAATATAGATCTCAATATATAATATAACTATACAAATTAAATAAAATGTGTGATAGTGTACTGTCAATCAAAAGCTGTGATTTAGTTATTTGAAAGGTTTGTTTTAATTTGACCTAACGCGTTTAAAATCTGCTAATGAAATAAATAAAAGTCTCTGTACTTGACAGGGCTCCTGACACAGATTGGCTGGACATCCCTCATTGCTTTGTGCCCAGAAAATTTAAGCAAATAAGTCAAACTGATGAGAAGCCAACAGAGCGCCATGACTTATCGCCAGACACCAACAGGCAGCAGATCTGAAGCCGTCCCAAACTAATTTATTTCCTCGTGATTGACTTGGATTTACATCGTCTTGAGTGAATGGCACGCAGGTTTTTTTTTTTTTTTTTTTAGACTCAGGCCATATACAGTCCCAATTAATTTGTCAAACGCTGACAATGGGAAGCACTTAAAATGTCAGTCATGTTGTGCGAGTTTGAATCGAGTTCAGAGGAGACTCCAGACTTCACGCAAAGAGGGTTAGGGCTGTATTTATGTGCGTTTGATAACTGTGGTTCAGATCGTCTTAGTCACGATTCTCTGCAGACATTTTCTGTCAAAACAACATATGGACAAACTCCTACTGGTGTGAATGAGAAAAAATGTGTTCATAGACTAATATTTCATTTGAATGACTTGACTTGCAATTCTCAAGTGTTGGGAAACCTGTTTTGGTCTTGATACTGGTCTTTAAAGGTCCCCTATTCTGTTAAATTGACTTCTATAATGTTGTTTCCTCCTCAAAAACATACTGGAGTACTATTGTGTTTCTTTCAAGCATGTTTGAGTAACGTCATTTGCTGAGGCCATCCCCTTCTCAAGAGCAGAAAACACGAGCTCAGCCAATGAAAGTGTCCCTGATCCAAATGGGACCACCCCTCTTTGTCCTGAGCGTGTGATTGATCCAAAAATTCTAGTTCCCTCTGTGTCAGAAACCCTTTATATGACAGCCCAGATGAGGTCTCAGAGTCTCTTTTTCCAGAGGTAACTTTCATTATGCTGCTATTAACAGAATAATTAGTTTTATTTAAATACAGGGGAAAAAATGAGGTACATTTTTAGTTTTTTAACATGACACATTAATTTAAAAGATATTTTCAGACACTGATATCCACAAATAGTTCTCCGTGTATGTTTAGTTGTATAAAATTGTGCTTCTATGCGGAAATCCATGTGTTTTTTTCCTGCCTGAGTTAGCCCTAGAAGGTGTCTGTGTGCTGCTGACATTAGCACATCACCGCTAACACAAATCCAATATCTCACAACTCACGGTGCAGTTTCTCTGTGTAGCGCTGAAGCGATTACGCCTCTCTGTGATCCGCACAATGGCTCGCAGACGCCCCCGGCCCCAGAATCTAATTGGATAATTTAGGTGCCGGTCCAGCTTCCCTGCATGCAACACTGTCCTCTGCCAAGAACGAGCAACACGGAGCAAACGCACTCTGCCAGCACAAAGAAACCCCCCCAAAAAATCTGGACTTACAACAGCGACATGAGAAGAGGAGGCCTGTGAGGTCGCTAGGTTAGATCAGCGGGAGACTGGATGGCAATAAATTATGATATTCACAACATACAGCACAAAAAAGCTGCAAATTTAATAACAGATGGCTACTGGAGTCAAAATACTACTACTAAGTTAGACCAGTTTTGTACAGTTTAGTCAATTTGGGAATAAGTTAGTTTCCTTCTACAACACAAATTGACTTTATTGGACCAAAGCTAATTTAAAATAGACTGCGGCAAAATAGAAAACTGATTTAAGGTCAGATTAATTAAAGTTTGAAAAAGACAAGCCTACTTGGCCCAGAAAAGAGAGGACAGCAGAGTTTCTGGATCATGTTCACATATTATTTCTTCTTTTAATTATACAGCTTTTACTTTATAACTTAATCCAGTGCTCCCCAACCTTTTTTCCAACTGACCCTCATTTTATCAGTTGATTTGTTGACGGCCCCCACCCTTTGCCTCCCTGACCCTAATAATTAAGAAATAATAATAATTAAGCAAAGTAATTTATTGTGTAAATTTCTCGGCATAACAAAAACACCACAGAAGTATCATTAATCTGTTTTCAACAATTTCTAAAAACATTTTCTGTGACCATTGAACTACATTAGCCAGTCTTCCTTGCTTTATCATTTAGCCCTAGCATGGACCTCGCGACCCACTGTGAACCTTTGGCGACCCCTAGGTTGGGAATCACTGACTTAATCAACTTATATATATCCTATATTATGAACACCTTTGCACTAGTGTTTCACATTTTATAACTTAACTCTCAGCCCCCTGGCTCCCTTTTCAAATGTATTTTTTGCTCTCATTTTGGCATTTCTTATGCTAGGGTGATAATACTGGATAAAGATGTTCATTAATAAATTAATTTTAGAATTTCAGAAATACAACTGAAAAAAAATGAATATTCTACTGTCTAGACAAAAAACAAAACAAAAAACAAAACAAAAAAACAAACATTTTTCCTCCAGCCCTTTTTGGTCCCATTGACTTACATTAAAATCACTTATTTTCACTCTGCTGCCATTAGAATACAGAAATGTTAAATCATGTTAATTCTCTGTAACTCTGTCAGTCAGAACCACCATATCCAGCATTTTCTCATTGCGGGAAATAATTCCCTTATATTTTCCATTAGATAACACTGACTGTAGACCAGCGCTTTTAGGGCTGTGATTTTCTCTTCTTGTTTTGTTATGGCACAAAAAGTAAAAATGTATCACAATAATCCCTGCACAAACAAAAAACACTAACCCTAAACGTATGGAATTATATAAACAAACTGGCATTTAGGGGGTCAAAAATATGAAAATTAATTAACTTTTGCTCTCTGTGATGAGGACAGGGGTAAATGATTGTTTTGTTGAGGGCCGTATTTGGTGTCTGAATGGACAGAGCATGAAATGGCTAATTAGCACAGCTATTAGCAACATGACGCTAACAGATAGATAAATCAGGGACTGCTTCATAGTGACGGCAATTTCAGAAATGATCAGAATGAGTTCGGTGACAGTGCGTGGGCTTTAGAAACGCACAGAAGCACATCTGGTTTCATGTATCTACATAGAGCTATGAGACAGAGTGTTTTCAGATCTTCAACCTCAATAGGATTACTAAAGCAAGCGTGAATGAAACAAAATACTACTCCAGGTCTGTTTTTGAGGTGGAAACAACATTATAACATGGTTAAAAGACACTAAACTCCACATCCATTACTTTATCAGGGTAGCTCCAAACTTTGTCTTTTGAAATTTAAGCCCTTTTTAAGAATTTTTAATGCCACAAGAACAGTAACCTGTATATATTTTACACTAATGGAAGGGTTTAAAAGCCTAATATAGATGACATAACTCCACTGCTAACTAAAGCCACATTCAAGGGGGGCTAAACTTTTTAAACACATTTATGTAAGTGTTTAATGCCAAATTCACATACAACTGTCTGTTATTGTGATTGTGTGATTGTGTGATTGTGATTGCTTGTGTGTGGACGCTAGCCTCTGTTTTTTTGCTGCAAAACAAATCTACCTACGGTTTCAAATAAAGTCAGCTGAACTGAACTGGACTGAACTTGCAAAAAAAGGCAACATTTTCTATTGTTAGTTATGTATTACTCCAAAATTCACTGTATTTTTGAGTACATGCTTCTAGTTGGGGCTGAACATGTGTTACTTCTAATGACACTTGTAACAATAGCATTACCACAATGATTTGAAGAATTAATTTCACACACACACACACAAAAAAAATGCTTTGCTAGCAGTTATTCACTAATCTGTTACCCACACTTGACTTAGATGTCACAGTTTGAATAATTCAAGACTTAGAGGAATAAATTTAGTATCTGAGCATAGAATTGAATACTTTGGGGCCAGACGGTTTATGTCTACATTAATTAGAAGTTAAATAACCTGTTGGCTCAAAGTTTTTCCAGTCTGAAGTTGCTAACTGCGCTAACTCTGCAGCCTGTCCCCTGCGGGCGTCCTCTATTTAGAAACTGCTTGTAAACAAAGATGGTCCCCTGCCTCCTACACCTCGCCTTTTTCATGATTCATATTGTAAGTGATGGAAAGTGAAGCTCACAATGGTCAGCGCTGACAACTCTGATAAATCCAGGCATGAGGACTGCAGAGCTGATCAAAAACAGCTTCGCTCGAGGCTGCCGTCTGGTAAACAATGTCTCGCCTATGTTCTGCTACTTTCACTTTCACTCTTCCCGGATCAAAGTTTTACACTCAAAACTCAAGTCAGGTTGTTGTTGCTTTTTCTTTTCTTCACACTGAGAACCGATTATGTAGCGGGCGGCCAGCAGGAGCGCCTGTAAGCTAATGTATGTGACGGAGCAGAGACTGTAGGGCTGACAATGATGGGAAGTGGCAAACTTGCTTAATAATTCAATGCTGTGCTCAGATTTGTCAGGGCTAATCTCTGCACGCGGCTGGTTAATAAGACATCATGCAAATATAAATAATGTTTTGATAATAAGTCGTTTCTGCATCACGTCAAGTGCATCCGATCAGGTTTAAATTAGGCTAACAGATGCTAACATGTTAGGAATGGGTTTTTCATTTATTTATAGCCACTTTTGTAGCTGTGGCTCTTAGGTTGCAGCTTACACTGGCGGCATACACGGAAATCTATAAACATGGTTGGCCTCAGAGCAACAACAACATGCATTCGATTGTTGGCTGCCAGTGACAAAGATATGCATGTTTAGGTGAGGTTGTAAATTTAAATTGCCGAATACATGTGAATGTGAATAGCTGTTTGTCTTGCCCAAAGCAGCCCCTGATGCCCAATGAAAAGTGGTGGAAAATAAAAATGAAGCTGTAAGCATAAATTCAACCAGGAAGATTGTGATTTCTTTTCCCAGTTCTACACCCAAGCCATTCATAATCATACACTGTCCCCGGACTCATACGGATAACTTCATCGCTCAAATTGTCGTCACTACGAAGCAGTCAGCTCATTTATTTTTCTGTTAGCGTCATGTTGCTAATAGCTGTGCTAATTAGCCATTTTATTGTCTGTCCAGTTCAACACCGTTGCCAGCAGGGGGCCTTAAAATAACTAATCCAATTGTTCTCTACAAAGTCAAAATATCAACTGCCAAAAAGAAGACATTTTTCATACTTTTCAAACATATACACAATGGTGGTCAAAGTACTCAAAATCTGCACTCAATTAAAAGTACAACAAAAAATTTACTTAAATAGAAAGTTTCTTCTTCTTCTACCACTACACCACAGAGGAAAAAATCTACTTTTAATTCTTTATGCAGTTTAAGGTTCTACTTAAGTAAAAGTACTATTTTTGTCAGAAGTCTACAGAAAGTAAAAGTATGCTCTACAAAATGTACTTGAAGAAGAAGAAGAAGAAGAAGAAGAAACTTTCTACTGACTTAAGTAAATTACTTGAGTAAAAGAATCTTGTTACTGCCCACCACTGCATATACATTATTTTAAGTTATAAAACATGAAATACTAATGCAAAGGTGTCCAAGGCTATTTCAAAAAAATCTGAAAAAAGCATAATTTATGGCCTTAAAACAGTGGGCAAGTACTTAGAGATAGGTCGCTGTACAATTTCATTGGATATCCCCACATTACCCTTAAAGTGGTACTGGAAGCAGCATGCGCCCCTACTGGTTTAAAAACAGTACTGCAGTCTAAATCAAAACAATGGTCTCTTAAGCTGGGGACACACTACATGATTTTCTCAGTCGTTACAGATTCTGAAAAGACTAGGAGCACACACTAACCGACTGGTTTCAGCAGATTTAGTTCTGACGACTGAAAGACTGGGGCTCACACATTTAACGACTGCACCTCACACACTACAAGATCTGTAACTGCAACTGACGCCAACCAAACGCTTTTGCGGGAAACTCGCGAGAACTAAATGGTAAACAAACATGGACGCTACCTGGGTCGCTGTTGTATTTGTGTGCATAGCTATCTGTTTGGAAAAAGGGAAAGAGAAAAAAGGGCTATGTATCCAGTTTCGCTATAGCACTCAACTTTCTTTGGTGTTTGCCATGGTTGTTTATGTTTTCTTCTTCAAATTTCCGCTTATATTTTCCCGCCGCTTCCTGTTGCTTCGTCTGCGTCCTGACGCTATTTCCTGTGTCCTATCAACTGTTTTTCATTGGCCGCTGGACACCATGAATTCCCAGTTGGATCTGTAAACAGCCCACACTACAGGAGTGCGCCCAGAATCGGCTTTAAAATTCAATACATGTTTGATTGCTTGCAACTGATGTCAGGCCAGGTTTTTGCGGCGCACACACTTGCCGACACGAGTCTTTGAACATCACACACTAACGGATTTCAGAGCCGACTGGTGATTACGATTCCCTTCAACTAGTGTTGACTGGTAATGACTGGGCGCAACTGTGAATCGTTATAAAATCGGGCAAAAAATCGTGTAGTGTGTCCCCAGCTTTACTCTACTATGATCCTAAAGATGAGCTAATGGACTTTATTTAACAGTCCTAGACACTTTTATAACCTGTCCGTCCTTTTTTTTAGGAGTTTTTCCTTACCGAGAAGGAGGATCTATGGACAAGGGACGTCCTG
The DNA here is from genome assembly GCA_020698575.1 of Bostrychus sinensis. Taxonomy (NCBI): domain Eukaryota; kingdom Metazoa; phylum Chordata; class Actinopteri; order Gobiiformes; family Eleotridae; genus Bostrychus; species Bostrychus sinensis. The sequence goes on from CM036247.1 coordinate 8,840,114, forward strand.
GGTCTGTTTAGTGTAGTTATTGTTTGTGTTGCTTGTGTTTATGTTTGATTAACTGTTTGTGAAGCCCTCTGAGGTGAGTACTGTTATACTGGGCTATAGAAATAACACTGAATTGAACTGAATTTTCTGATAGGACAATCAGCAATGCAAGGGTTTAGAAACAAAACAAAACTGTAAAAATAAACAACTTAATAGACAACAACAAACATTTTCTTTTAATTGTGAATAAATCAGCTGTGCCATTGTTAAGACACATGGGTAAATCTTAAGAAGTATTACAAAATATATTGCTCATAGTACCTTTAATAATACATATACCTCCTTATCTTTACTGTCTACTTGGAAATTGATAAATATCCATGTCCAGAGTCACTGCATCACATTACATTTAGGGTTATGGGCCTTCTTCAATGAACTCTGGGTAACAGTAGAATAATGTCAGCTTATATCCCAGTTGATATTGCTTTTTTAGACATATTGCTGATGTACACTGCGCTCAGATACCATCACCGCATGTATTTTATCTGTCAGTCCAACAGAGACATTTACACCACAGCTGCTGATGTTGTGGATATTGATTCAGAGAGATTGAAGCGTGATGCCTCCGTTACAAAGCTCTTATCAACGCGACACAAGGACACCTCCTCCGATTCCAATTTCTCCCCCAAAATATTAACTCATTAATCATCGCAGCTGTCCGAAAGAGAGAGAGATTTTAATTTTGCCTTGAACATATCTTCTTCAGGCCTCGTCAAACCAAACACCATGAGATTGCTTTCGCTGTTGTCCCTTTGTTTTTCGTCAATGTCTCCGTGTTGTCTGTCATGCTCCCGTTCTTTTGCTGAGTTTAATTAAATTCAATGTCACGGTACGAGCTGGAGAGGGGCCGGGCGAGCGCCGAGGAATGCTAACCCAACAATATTTTCAAATTCTGTCGACACCAGCTGAAAAGTGTGCGGTAGAACAGCCATTGGGCAACTCCTGTTTACATTTTGTTCTTTTTGTACAGTATAGGCGTGTTGATCTTTTGTGCTACTGTTATAATAATAATAATAATAATAATAATAATAATAATAATAATAATAATAATAATAATAATAATAATAGGAGTAATAAGTGTATTAGAGTGTTTATTTGCTTGTGTGTTTTACTCTAGTGTATGAATGTGTGATTGTGTTTGGTGAGGCCATTGCAGGTGGAAGAAGTACTGCATTTTTTAAAAAGTAAGCCAAGTAAAAGTAAAAGTATCACCTTAAAATTTAAATTAAAAAAGGACTTACTTTTAAATGTACTTGTGAGGAAAAAAGTAAAAGTATTTCACACAGTTTCAGGAACTAATGAATCTGTTAAATGTGAGGAATTTTGCTGAAAAACTGCTGAAAACTAAAGTTTACTGGTGCAACAGAAGAAATTGTATCTGCAGGTGAGGTTTTTTTATGGAGTACTACTTTGCAGCTACTACTACTACTGCATCTTTTGTGTTCTGTGTCTACAATGACGGCGGCAAAAAACTCAAACCCAAAATACTTTTTACTTTCAAAAATGTAGTGAAGTAAAAGTACCCTTTGAAAAATTTACTCAAGTAAAGTACAGATACATGAAAATTGTCCTTAAGAAAAATTACTATAAGCACTTTTACTTCATTACATTCCACCACTGGTCCATTGGCACAATATGGCTGCCATGTCTCTGTCAGTCTGCCCCAGGGCAGCTGTGGAGCAGAAGCAGCTCAGTGTGTGACAGAGGAGTGAATGAATTTTGGTCTAATGTAAAGTGCTTTGAGGAACTAGAAAGGTATTATATAAAATCCAGTCCATTTTTTATTATTAACATTATTAAATTGTCATTTTTCATTATGTACAAAATTTGAAAACAAAATGTGCTTTAACTTTTGGATTTAAAACATGCTACAAGGGTTTTTACAATCTGATTTTTACGCACCATTTTGATGTCTCTATCCTACAAACTTAGTTGAATATTTGGAGACTGACAAGACAGCACTGGCCCAGACTGAAAGCACATTGTTTTGTTGGACTAAAATTGTCTTTTAAGTCCAAATAAGGTTCAGTTGCAAGACAACAGTGGTTTAAGGCAGACTTTCTATGCTACCAGTAAATTCTATGTTAAAGACATTAGGCACAGCCACAGCAAATCATATTATTCCTAGCAACCCTCTACATATACTGGGGCTTGGGACTGGCACAATGAGGCCTGATTTTGTTAAATATACTAGGTGAGTTATGTAAGATACCTTTAGCCCTTTTTTGGTTTAGTTAAAATACAAAATGCAAAAACAGCCATAACACAAAAGCCAAAAGTCAGTTCTGCAGATGTCCTTTTTTATGTTTTTTCAAGGCTTTTTGAAATTGTTTTGGAGACCTTTGCATTAGTATTTCATATTTTATAACCTAAAATAATGTATATGTATGGAAAACGTGTTCTTTGGAGACTGGACACAGCATAAAATGGCTTTTTGGCTCGACTATTAGCAACATAATGCTAACAGATAAGTAAATGAGCTGACTGCTTCATAGTGACGGAAGTGCAGAAATGATCAGGATGAGTCCGGTGATGGTGTATGAGCTTTAGAAACGTGAAGGAGCACTTTTATAAAGTTTACACAGAGCTACAGAACTGACAGTTTTCAGTTCTTGAGAAGGGGACGGCCTCAGCGTACAGGGTTACTCAAACCGTAAATAAAACAAAAAAGAACTCTAGATATGTTTTTGAGGTGGAAACAACATTATAACATGGTTAAAAGCTAAAAAAAAAAAGGATTTAACAGTGTAAGAGACCTTTAAGTCACAGTAAGAACTTACTAGAAGCTGACTGTAGAGCTAAATTTAACCAGCTCTGACTGCCTTCTGTCTGGTGCAAATTCAACATGCGGTGAAATAAATTTAAACCTAATCCGCTGTATTTCTGAGGCCAAACTGAGACGCATGGGCCATGGAAATACAGAGCAGAAGGGATTTGAATTAAACAGGATGAGCGCAGCACTTCCATTCAACGGAAGCGGCGCACACTGCTGCAAAAAATCCTAAATTTAAGACGACAACAAACAACACAGACAAAGTGTTATAGGCAGCGCACCAGACACGTGGGAGACATTCCTTTGTCATTGTTAGACGCAGCCGCCATGTTGTTTTTTCCCTCTGTTTTGTTGTGTAATAGCCAAATCACCTCCGTCTGCAAATTTATTCTCGTCTTTTGCCCAGGGTTTATAATAAGTGCCAAGCCAAAACTTCTTTTAATCCTTTGACTGGGGCGCAGAATGTTCTCCCTCTCTGAGCTCGGTAGCACAAGTGTACGCAGCCATCTAAATGCAAATGCCCAAACCTGCAACGCAATAAGGCTACGCTTTTTATACAGTCTCTACCCTGCATGCTCCCGTTCCTTTACTCACAGCTTACACCATTTTCTTGTCTTAGATAAATAAGGCACTTAGCAGCAAAGACCAGAGTGCAGTGCTTAAAGGAGGACTACCCAAAATGTTCTTTACCCCTTCTAAAAACAGCAAAGCTACATTTCCGGCTTGTATTTTATTTAAAAACTGAAACTGGAAATCCAGCTACAAGGGGTGTACAGTATTTCTTGTCTTTCGGTCCCAAACCCAGATAAATAGAGACAGGGTTTCTACAGATATTGCCAAGTCTCTACTTTATTGCTTTTAATGCCATTTTTAAGGCCATTTTTAACATTTTAAATGCCAAAAAACTTACAACTGCAGCAGCTTACGTTGTCAAAATGTATTTCCAATTATTGTAAAATAAAGCACCAATATTGCTGAAAGCCAAACATCTGATTTTTGGGTAATTTGGTCCCACTGGAATCAAATGGGAATCAATGAAAATGCTAAAATGTTGTTTGTATGTACATAATAATATTCACCAATAAAACTAATAATGTCACTTCAAAACTATTTTACATTTTTATGCCTGTTGCAATCAAACTTAATGCTTTTTAATGCCATTTTTAAGGCCTTGCAAATGACTTTTAATGCTTTTTAAAGCCCCACTGGAACCCTGAGAGAGAGTTGCGTAACTTAACTTCAACTTTCTAGCCCAAGTTTAGGGTTAGACCATGTATTTCCTGTAGTCTGGTCAGAGCCACTCACCTTCTTTTAAAAAGCAGGAGAGTCTGGTTCCTCAGCCATAGACAGTCGTTTCCAGTCACTTGATTTGGCACCGACCTATCACAGCCGTTTATCTGCAGCGTGTCGTACAATTTCGTTAAATAATCTCCCATCCAAAATAACTCCGGCTAATACAGAGTGAACTTTATAACTTCTCTTGCCTCTGTTTGATGGTGTTGAATGCTTTCCTTTGTCCCCTGTTGATTCTGCTGAAGTCTGCGCAGAAACAAGTACCGAGTTGCTCATACTCGCCTCTACTGCGTCACCACGTTTGCCAGCACTCTGCTTACGTCCCGGCCTTCGTTTCTCTGATTGATTACTTTTCCTCCTACTGGAAATCAAGCTCAAACCAAGCGGCACCAGACTAATTCTTTGTATAGGATAGTATGTTTCTCTTTTATCCTTATGGTGCTATTTTTGTGTAACTACATGGACAGAGCTGAACTAGCGACAGCCATTAATTCAGTGCTGCAGACCAATCAATAAGAGCTTGATAATGAAGCCTAGATGACATATTAAGGTCTTGTTTTTTCAGATTTTTTAAAGTTAAGGTTAAGATATATACGTTGTTGTCCCAGTAGTGAACATTGCTTTCTGCATTTGACCCAGCAGCATTCTGGGACCTTTTTTATCGAGATCTTGAGCCAGGATCTTGGTCAGGAGTCCGGAGTTGGAGGATTAGCCTTCTGTGCATGTTTTAGGTTGGTTTAGGTTTGACTATTATGACTTTTGACGATTTTTCAACAAACAGCATTCCTATAACTTAACTTTATTTGGCCAAAAACACTGTGCAGTTCAATCCTGGCCTGGCTTTTTCCTTCCCTTCCCTTATGTCGATGCGTTTCTGTGAGCTTGGAGGAAGGCGGCGGAGAGCTGTGAGCGACAGTTTTAATTTTCCACACGCTGCATCAGTGTCGGCGCAGTGATAGTGTGGGGTTAGCGCTGTCCAACACACTCGGAGCAGTGCAGCGGGGAGTGGCTCACCGACTTTGTCAAGATTAAAAACACTACAGGCTATACAGCTCTGGGACTGGGACTGGGACTGGGACTGGGACTGGGGGCACCGCGCCAGGAAAGCGTCCATTTAGAGCTGCCTTCAACTTTACACACTTCTCTCTGGGATACATGGAGAGCTAAACTTGTGTATGTTAGGATAATGAGAAAAGGGATCGCAACCAGTTGTGAAATAAGATTTGGTTGGATGTTTGTTGGACCTAGGAGTATTAACATGAGCCTTCATGATATGTTTTGCCTGCAATGATCTAAGATATATTTTGTCTTTGGGTTTTTAGCTTTTATTTGACAAACTGGAGCTGGTTGGGAGAGAAGGGGGTTCATACCGAAATAAAACCTGGGGTGTTCCTGACCTAAAATCTTAATCCTTCTGTTATCTTGTGGGTAAGTGACCCATTTTAAAGTTAAAAAGTCAAAAAAAAAAATCTAAGTCTAAAAAGTCCTAGGTTTGAAACTGGCATGAAACCTCTGCTGCTTAATTTTTATTAATTTTTTTTATTTCGACGTAACTTATAAAATTGATTTATTTGACATAAATGCAAGCCTTGTTGGGAGGGAACGCATGAGATGTGTATAGACTTCGACAGACCATGTGACCAACACACTGTAGGTGTGGCAATTTCACCAAAACAAACCCACGCACCAAGTGCTAGCAATCCGACAGCGGTAACCGTTACGCTCGAAATAGGACATCAATGGAAAAAAATAATAATTATGAACAAAGTGAAGGAGAACATAGCGGGCCCGTACAGGGAAAAACTCAACGAAAAGGCAAAGGCACGATACACGGAAAAAGTAAAAGGACTGAAAGGGCTAGACCCTTATGAACACAAAGGAATGGACCACAGATGTTAGCATACTGCCTAACTTTCACCATGCACACATTTATTACATTACATGATTTTAAGTGTGAGTGTGTACCCACATGAAATTTTTAGCAACTTCAGATCTCTGGAGCAGGCACAGGTCCAGTTTACAGATGGATGGGTGCATGACCTGGAAATGTTCAGTGTTTGTTTTCAACAGTTTTAGACACTGCAATGATAATTAGGTTTTCATTATCTGGCCATGATCTGTGAAAGGTAGAGAACACATCTGCACTAAATATTGATTAAAATGGTTAGTAACAGAGTTATTAATGTCATATAAACAATGTTTAATGAGATGTTTTTGATTTTTGACACTTCTGAATAAGTAAATGTGGCCCGGGTCAAATTTCCCCAGGAAGATAATTGCTGTTTCTGAGAAACAAACCTAACAAGTGGGTTAATATTGATTAATATAGGACAGGTCAAGACAGCTCTAATCCATCAAGAGCTGATTTTCACTAGACAGATATCTGACACTTCAATGTTATTGGCAAATCTTTTGAATACTGAATATATAACTAGGGCCATCATGGATTTGATTTATTAGTCCAAAAGCATTCATTTTGTCAGCAACAAAACGCTTTTATTATGTCTTATTATTTGTTAAGCGGTCGCCCACTGACTGGAGGAGGAGAATTATCAGACTAAACAGAAAGCAGACCACACACAGCTGACGCGATGCTGAGGCGATGCTGTCGTTCTGCGCTGCTGCTGCTTTTGGTGTAAACTGGGGGTGAGGCTGGTTGCGACAGGAAGGGCATCTGGTCACAATTTTTTAAATAAATCAATACATTAATTTATTTGAATGATAATCTGCTACAGTTGACTTTGACCACTTTAACCACTGTATACTGGAAACACCAGTATTAGCTGTTTTCAGCCATCAGGCGTCCTTAGGCAGAGATAGCAATTTGTCAGTGACATAATTTTCAAAAACAAAATGTTCACTTGCTGCTAACATTTCAGTTTGAGTATATATTTGTTGACTTTACTGTTGGCATAATAATGTTTGGTGAATTCACATTAGGGCTATTATTTTGCTATGTTCTATGGCTGCACAATATATTGCAAAATTATCGTTATCGCAATATCAGCAAACGCAATATCGGTATGGTAAGAATCTAAATATATCAGAATCATTTTCTACCAGAGTTCTAAAAGAAAATGTGTTGTGACTAAATAAAATTTTTTAGAAGTCCAGTTTTAGTGGTAATTTCATTCATTTAGTCACAGCTTAGCCTTGTTTTGTCATGTCTCTGGTCAATCAAGTTTGTCTTTTTATTTTCTCACCTTGTCTGATTCCTGTTTTATTTTGTAGCACTTAGTCATGTCTCCTGTTTCAGATTTACTTCCTGCCCTTTTGTGTTTCCCGCCTTGGTGATTAACAGCCCCGCCCCTAATGTGCTGCACCTGTGTCTCATTGTCTCCTCTATATAGTCTGTGTGTTTTCACTCCTCCCTTGCCAGATTGTCTTTACCCTCGTGTGAGCATTCCAGCAGTTTTTCCCAGTGTTACCTTGTTTCAAGATTCTCTGTGTTTGGACCTTTTGCCTGTTTTTGGACCTCCTGTATTGGATTGTGATTTTTGTACTTTTGCCTTGGACTTCTATTAAACTCTCTAAACGTGTTCCTGACTCTGGGTCTGCTTTGGAGCCAATCTGTTTGTGAGCCTGACATGTTTTATTCCTGGTTTAGTCTGTGTTAAGTTTTGATTTTTGTTGCTGTTTTGACTTGTAAATACACAAACTTACATTTTTGTGAATTTAACTTACTATGTTCGAAAAGTAGACTCTATTTTCAAATATCGCAATAATATCGTTATCACAATTTTCAACATAGTTATCGAATATCGCATGTTTTCTCCATATCGTGCAGCTCTACTGTGTTCTCCCAGTTTAAACAGTAGGTCTAGCCACTGCATCCAAACACCAGTACACAATATTGGCTTGCACTAGAATATGGAATAACATAACATTGGCCTGTATTGACTGAGCATAATTGATGTTACAGTGGTGATAGATTTGTTCCATCTATTGACATCATGTGCTTTCATCTGCCGATAATGAACAAAGCCAATATGTAAGTTTTTCTCACTTTTGAACATCTTTTTCAATAAAATAAAACCTAAAAGAACAATGGATTTTACCTGTCACTCTCGTCCCAGGATATGCACGACTGGTTGGTGGTGCCCTGAAGCCAGAAAAGGAGAAAGTGCACATGTGATCAAAAGATTCGGTAAAAAAAACAAAAAACAATAGCAGTGCCAATTACTGAAGGAAGCTATAGAAGAGGAGACGAGACTCACGTTGTAGAGATGAGAGAACTCCACCACCACAGGAGCAGACAGCGAGGAGGCGGGGGTCGGTTTGATGGTCACAGACAAAACCTTCGAGTTCAGCACCGTATTGTTTCTGAAGAGAGAAAGAAATTACAGCTAAATGATAGAAAACATCGATTATATTTGAAGCATGAAAGAAAATACAAAGAAGTAGGTATTTAAGCAGGTGGCTCCTGGTTAGATGTTTCTTTAATATTTTTCTACAGTGGCTCAAAAAAGTAATGATTATATTTTGATCAAAGTTTATGGAAAGATCAGTTATGGACCATTTATGGATTTTGGGTGGTAGATACAAAAGTGTTTTGCATTCATCTGAAAAAAAAAGTTTCTGTTTTTATGAGGAAAGTTATGTTCTTATAATTAAAGTTTTATGAAAAAATTTCTGTTCATATGAGTAAAGTCAGTTGTGTTTTTGCGAGAGAAGTTCTGATCTGTGAGAAAAGTTCTGTTTTAAAATGATTTCTGTTTTTACGAGGAAAGTTCAATTTTTACCAGAAAAGTTTGGTTTGTATGAAAAAAAAAAGGTTTTATGAGTAAAATTATTTAGAAAAGTTCTGTTTGTACAAGAAAAGGTCTGTTTTTATGAGAAAAGTTCAGTTTTTATGAGAAAAGTTCTGTTTTATGAGTAAAATTATTTGTTTTTAAATAAAAGTTTTGCTTTTATGAGAAAAAATTTGTTTTTATGAGAAATGTTTTGTTTATATGAGTAAAGACAGTTGTATTTTTATGAGAAAAGTTCTGTTTTTATAGGTAAAGTTCTGTTTTGATGAGTAAAATGATTTCTGTTTTTACGAGGAAAGTTCAATTTTTACCAGAAAAGTTTGGTTTGTATGAAAAAAAAAAGGTTTTATGAGTAAAATTATTTAGAAAAGTTCTGTTTGTACAAGAAAATGTGTGTTTTTATGAGAAAAGTTCAGTTTTTATGATAAAAGTTCTGTTTTATGAGTAAAATTATTAGTTTTTACGATAAAAGTTTTATTTTTATGAGAAAAATTTTGTTTTTGTGAGAAAAAATGTGTTTTTATGAGAAATGTTTTGTTTATGAGTAAAGACAGTTGTATTTTTATGAGAAAAGTTCTGTTTTTATAGGTAAAGTTCTGTTTTGATGAGTAAAATTATTTCAGTTTTATGAAAAAAAATCTGTTTTTATGAATAGAATTATTTGCTTTTACGAGGAAAGTTTTGTTTTTAAGAGTAAAATTATTTCTTTTTTGGAGAAAAGTTCAGTTTTTACGAGAAAAGGTCTGTTTTTTTATAAGTAAAATTATTTCTGTTTTTACAAGAAAAGTTTTGTTTTTATGAGGATAAATAAACAAAAACATTTTTTTTTAAGTGAACGCAATACCCTTCCGTCGGTATGATCCCTTGTCCCAGTTCATAGTTCTTGGAGCATGTTTCTGTATCCAAAACCAAAACCTGTTCAAATCCGCAGACAGGACACGCCCCGGTAACATCACCTGACACTTCTGATGACGACCGCAGAAAAACAAGCGGTCAAAACATTTTAAGGCACAATACAAAAATATTAATCTGTCTTTAAGAAATACACGTATTCTTATTAGTAGAAGACCCAATGAACCTTTTCAGATCATTTATATAATTGCTAAAATAACACTGTGCTTGAAACCAAAACAAGATTAGTTGTTGTCATGGAGTTGATATTTTTTATGGCAACAACAGACAAATATTTACATCACGGTGCAACCTGGACTCTAGAGTTGGACAGATGGAGGATCAGGTAGTTATATAACCGTACAGTCAGCCTTAAGTGGCCATGTTTACATCATTTAACCATTTCACATAAGAAATATAAACATTTATCATGTAACAGAGAGAGATATGGGTTTCCTGTAATGTTTTCAATAGGATTTTGCCTCATACTTTGCATAATTTGGCCCAGGCCCATAGACAAAGCACATTAAACAAAATCTAATTATTATCTAACTTCAGATTTTGTACAAACACGACTATTTGATTCAATTCAGTTTTATTTAGATAGCCCAATATCACAACAGTAGCCTCAATGAGATTTACAAAAACAGGCATAAACAAACAAACAAACAAACAAACAGGCAAAAAGACTGTCCCAGGACATCCTCTGTCCTTAGACCCTCCATGTCATTTACATTTATAAAGGCAGTGGTTTGGATGCAAGAGTGTTGCTCTGAGTAGTACAGGATGGATTTTACGTCAGTGTACACTTTGTGGAGACTGAAGTACTGAAAATCTGTGGTAAATGTACTGTTACTTCAAAATTATTTATAGTAGAAGTAAAGGTGGTTGCTTAAATTGCCTCTGTTGCTAATCCTACTACTACTACTAGTACTAAAAGGGCCTACAACTACTACCACCACTAATACTACTACTATTATTCCCACTACTAGTACTACAAGAGCCTACAATAACAACTACTACTAGTACCTCTAACTCTACTACTACTAATCCCACTGCTGCTACTACTAGTACAACATCAATAACAACTACTACTACTACTACTACTACTACTACTGCTGCTACTACTAGTAGTTGTACTACAGGGGCCTACAACCACTACTTCAACTACTACTACGCAAACCTGCCATGAACTCAGATTAGTGTACTATCCACTTTGCCACAAAAGAAAACAAAGTAATTGAAGTCTAGGAATGTATATTAGACAATGTCATCAGGAAGTACTTTTTCTTCTACTTGAGTACTACAAGGGCTTACAACAACTACTTCTACTTCTACTACTACTACTAATAATACTAATACTACTACTATTATTCCCACTACTAATACTACAAGGGCCTACAACAACAACTACTATTACTGCTACTAATACTAATTTTAGTACTAATACTTAAGGGTGCTCCGATCGATCGGCCGCCGATCATGATCGGCCGCCGATCATGATCGGCCGATCATGGCTAAAAATAGAGTGATCGGTGATCGGTAAAATGGGCCGATCAGAAGGGCCGATCAAATTACAACAAACACGCGAGGCTCTCACATTTACTGTCCTGCGACTCCGGTTTGATTAAACAGCAGTAGCGTTATTTTAGCAGTGTTTTTAAGTTAAGCCCTGGTTATAACTAACACAAACCTGCCCTGGAGGCGCTGCTTTGTGTCCCCGCTGTGTCCCCGCCTGCTTTAGGAGCGCACGGGACAGAACCGAGGCGCAGCAGTGCGTGTATTTGCAAACACCAACGTAAATAGAGCTACAGCTAACCCGCTAACAGTTACGTTAAAAGGATTAAGAAAGTTCAGAGTCTGCCTGTGTCTTGTTGCGCGGAGAAAACTGTGCGTTTTGTGGCTTAAACTGCACCAAATGGCTGCTAATGGAAAGAGAAAGTAAAAACGCAGCCCATGTGTCCGTGCGTCTGAGAGGAGCACCTTTCATCGTTGTCTTCTCTGCTCTCTTTGCACGTTTTCTTCATTCAGACATTGTCAAAACTGGCAGCAGGAGCTGTCTGCTCTTTAGTCCACTGTGTTTCAACCTGGTTTGGCTGCGCGTTACGCGGACACAGGCGCTGCACCCGCAGACTCGCATTAAAGGAACTAATTAAGAACAGCTGATTTTTACATCAGCGGAGCATTCAAACAAAGCCACAGACATTAAAGACCAATAATGCAACAAAACCTCTTCTAAAACAAAAATAAGTAGAATTTTGTTGTTCTTTTATATTTACAAAGGCTACAGTATTTTTCAAATGGAACTAATAATACAATACATTACTACATTGAAGATCACGTGATCGGTATCGGCTATGATCGGTATCGGCCGATCACAGCAGAGGCTGATCGGTGATCGGTGATCGGCCTCAAAAACCCTGATCGGAGCACCCTTACTAATACTACTAGACAGGGCCTACAACTACTTCAACTACTACTACCCAAACCTGCCATGAACTCAGATTGTTAGTGTACTATCCATGTTAGTTATTTAGGACTAGAATGTATTTAGAACATAATCAGAAAGTATATTTTTGTTTACTTGAGTAAAAGTATCTTGTTACTTTCCACCTCTGCAGCAGTACATTTATGACATGTAAATGGACCAATGGGCAGTGCACTTAAGCCTCTTTAAAAGATAATAAGCTGTAGTACACACTTATTTTGATACAAATTTAAATAACACGTCAACAATAAACCAAGTAATAGGCTGTCAGAACATTACAAAACATTTTCAGGCCTTTACTCTCCTTTTGTTCCTCTACCTGTTTAGTATGCATTACACTCTGGACTCTTCAGAGGTTCCATCAATCATGTGAAATGAGACAATCAAGAAAAAGTGAATTGGGACCCAAAAAAAACCTGACACAAAAGCTTCGAGTCGGCCAAACATGTTCAACGGCCCGTGCCCCCGATCCATATCATCACTGTATCCTCTATGCACAGTTTCCTCCCTCACAAAGCTAAAACACAATCCGTCAACTTAAACCTCTGTGTCGGCCACTGTCTGCTCTCCGATTCCTATCATTTTGCTTGGAAAAGAATCAAAAATTTGACTGAAATGGAAAGAGACAATGGCAGGGAGATTGCAAAGAGATTTTTGGCTGCTTCATTTTGCCATTTTTAGTGTTTTTAAACAATAACGCTAATCAAAAAGATTAGCGCCGTAAGCTAAGCAGACGACAATGCATTTTCTATGGAGCAGTTAGCAGTAGCCACCAAAAATAGCTAATCATGAATATGGTTTTAGCGACACATCAGCAACATGTGTAATGTCAGAGCCTGGGTAGAAAACATAATGCTATAGATGAGCTAATGGACTTTATTTAACAGCCTTAGACACATTTATAGCCTGTCCGTATTTTTTTTTTTTAGGAGTTTTTCCTTACCGAGAAGAAGGGTCTAAAAACAGGGGATGTCCTTGGTCTGTTTAGTTTAAAATAATTGTATATGTTTGATTGCATGTTATGTCTGATTGTGCGTTTATGTTTGATTAATTGTTTGTTTATAGGCTATAACTATGCAATAATCTGATTTAAAAATAATAACCCTACATTAAAATTATTATTATTATTATATTTTTTAGCCATATCGCTCAGCCCTAGAGGAACTGGCAGCCCTAGCCATAAAAAAATAGCAAATCATAAATAATCAAACTGTCAGAGCCTGGTTAGAAAACATGAGTGTGTCAATGTTTAGCCATTTAATGTAGCAATTAGCATATAGCATATAAGTACAAGTTACAGAAATGTGGAGCGAATCCCAATAGTTTATCAGTGATTTAATCCTTCAATCACTCTTTAGTACTGTGAGACAACGGTTTTATGGCATCGATGGAATAGAATGAATGGATAGAGCATTTACCCCTGAACTAGAAGATCCATGGTTTGAGTCCACGTCCGGGTGCTAAATCTTTACAATTGCAAGATACAGTTTATACTAAATCTGAGTCTCTCTAGCTTCAGGTGTCTTTTTCTGGAAGTTACATACTAGGGCTGCACAATATATCGCAAAATTATCGTTATCGCAATATCAGCAAACACAATATCTGTATCGTAAAAATCTAAATATATCACAAGAGTGCTATAGACAGAGATTTTGCTGTCAGAATAATTTTCCTACCAGAGTCCTAAAAGAAAATGTGTTGTGACTGAATAAAAAAGTTTAAAACGTCCAGTTTTAATCGTAATTTTTTTTAATTTAGTCACAATTTAGGCTTGTTTTAGTCCTGATTTAGTCTGTGTTAAGTTGAGATTTTGCGCTGTGTTGACTTGTGAGTACAGGGCTTTACAGTTTTGTTTTAAGTGAATTTACCAGAACTAAACTAGGACTAAACTAGGTCTAGATCTGTTTTACGTGAATTAAACTATGTCAGAATAGTAGGCCCTATTTTAAAATATCGCAATAATATCGTTATCGCAATATTCAACATAATTATCGAATCTTGCATGTTATACCCATAACGTGCAGCCCTATTACATACAAGCTCTTCATGTTGTCACATACGCAACATTGTGCTTAAAACCAACCCCAACAACTATGTATTCACTCTTAGCACAGAAAAATGTCTTATTTAGTGTTTTTGCATTAGCATCGGGTAAAATATATGTTGTTGGTGATAATGCAACTTCAGCCTGGAAATATTACTCCAGAGATGAAAGGCATACATCTGGCGCGCCACTGCTGCCGTGCTGTTTCTTTAAATCCTTGTTTGCCTTGAAGTAGAAGAGAGCACCCGGAATCCACTGTAGCGAGTTATAATGCTTTTCGCAGTGTGAAAAAGTGCCTGAAATATTTATCCAGTGGTTTAGAGCTGACTCTGTAACAACACAACATTACGCTGCTGGATGGTGCTGCAGATTGGACACAATGTTTTGTTTTGTTATGTTTTGCAATGATCATTTGAAGCCTGGTTTATAATGAGACGCTCCCATACCGACTGTTTTTAAATGTTGCTATACAGTACAGTGTATTTTCCACAAGCAAGTGAAATCTTTGTGCCAGTCCCAAGCACAGATAAATCAAAAGCTGGAAGGAAAGAAGACAATACTTTCCAGATACTTTTTGGTTTGCCTCTAGTGGTGAAAGTGAAGATTCCCATTCCACACGTTGCACTCCTCTTTTTTAGAAAATGCAAAGAACTATGGTAGCCCTGTAGGGACATACAGTGGTCTATGAAAAAGAAAATAATAAGATTAAAGGTTTAGGGGTGCTGAGTGAGGTCCTTGTCAGCCAAGAAAGGTCACCAAAAGAAGTATTTAACACTTAATAAAAGTTAGGAAAGATGTGATTTCCTTTATTATGCTACCATTCAAAAAGCTGTAGCTGTCTATAGTGTATTATGGGAAGCCTAGAAACATTAAAAATGTTGATTTAAATATGTTTTATTAGGAGCTGTATTTTGTTTTTTAGTTGCTCTTTTGCGTAAACAATAATAGTTTTGGATTGCAAAGTTTATTTTTTAGCTCAATGAATGAATGAATGAATGAAATATCTACAACATTTTCATTTTCCCGCTAATATCGCCTCTGTTCTTACCACTTTTCACACCTTTTTTGGAGACAAAGTGCTAAAATACAAGATATGAAATATGCATATCTCCTGAATACTGAAAGAAATCTGACATGATTTTCCCATTTGGCGGATTTACCCTAAACATATTCATAATTAATAAACGTTACTCGTATTTGATTTAGAAATTTGAATTTGTATATGCATTACTTTACCAAATCTGGCATCAGTTCAAATGCCTTTTCATCCATTCACAACTGTCTTTAACTCAGTCATGCTTTTATGGACATAGGAATTCACAAACTTTCTTCTTTCTTTCATTCCTTTAGGTTTTTCCCTTCTGGGGTCTCTACACCAAATAGACTGCCTTCTAGCATGTAACGCTCTCCATTTATCTGGGTTTGGGAGTGGCACAAAGAGTACACTGGCTATAAGTTTATTGATTCAAATACAACTTTATTAATGGACTTAATCTTGACAGCATATAGGCGTTCACAGACTTTCTTCTTTCTTTCACTCCTTTTGGCTTTTCCCTAGGGTAGCGTATATGAATGCCCTTCCTGATGCAACCCTCTCCATTTATCCAGGCTTAGGAGCGGCACAAAGAGTACACTGGCTATCAGTTTAGTGATTCAAATAGATCTTTATCACGCAGGGTTTCAAATGAAAAGAGCAGAAAAGAGCCTTAAACCTAGGACTTCTCTGATACCAGTCACAGTAGCAGTGTTTTGTTTTGTTTTTTTTGCTCTTACCTCTGCAGAGCCAGGATGCTGCCCAGGTTCCTGTACAGGACAATCCCGGTCACAAACGTGGACGAGTCGTCAGCGTCTGTGCGAGAAAGAAAAGCAGAGAGAGAGTAGAGAAAGGTCAGATCACAACATGAAGGTAATGTTTTGATGGCGGCTCGCTGGGACTGAGCGACAGAGCGAGTGTTAGCACAGTGGGTTGTGGCAGTACGCAGGCGAATGCAGGTCAGCCATGCCGCCTCAGCTTCTTCTTCCTCCTCGCCGCAGCTCTGGCCTACATGACTACTCAGCTATGAACATACATGCACGCACTGCTGCTCGCTGCAGTCGGCCCCGCTGAGACGCTCACACACTCAAACACTCAAAAGCAAAGAGTTAAAAGCAAAGCCAGGTCCCTTTTTCAACACATTACAGTCTCACAGCCTGGCTTTTATGTTTTAATGTGATATGACTGAGGTAATTTCACCGTTTGATGACTGTGTCTGGTAGAAACCTGGCAGTACTGAGTTATAGTATTTGAAAAATGTATCTGTGCAAATTAAAAGTTTGCGATTCAGGAAATTCTTGTTCCTTATGGAAAGAAAAGTAAATAATAAGAATAAGAATAAGAAAACGTTTATTTGTTGTTATTGTAGCAACAGCAAGAGCACAAAAGAGGATCAGAGATCAGTCTGGTAAAAGAGGATTAAATAAAAAATGTAAATAAACTACATCAAGTTAAGCTAAATAAACTAAAATAGACTATGCACAAATTAAATACACTATAATAAATAAGTACAGTATCAGGTCTGACAGAGCGTATGTACAGTATATGGATATTCATAAATAACAGAAGCAAGTCATAGTATTTTAAATGTGATTACCACCAAACACTACTACTGCTACTAATGCTACTACTACTTCTACTACTACTAGTGACAGGTCTCCTTTTCAACACATTACAGTCTCACAGCTTGGCTTTTATGTTTTTTTGTGATATGACTGAGGTAATTTCACCGTTTGATGACTGTGTCTGGTAGAAAACTGGCAGTACTGAGTTATAGTATTTGAAAAATATATTTGTACAAATTAAAAGTTTGCAACTTAGGAAATTCTTGTTCCTTATGGAAAGAAAAGTATTTTAAAATATAAATAAAATTGTATTTGTAAGGTCACATACAGAACTCAGACTTTCTAGATCTATGTGATAACCTCCAAACACTACTACTACTACTACTACTACTACTACTACTGGTCAACACTTTAGCAGCTTATATGTCTGGTAGTAAAACTGTATTACTTTTATTCTCTGGCTTTTAACTCGGCGTGAGTTGTGCGTTGAGTTGTGTACATGAAATATGTACATTCAGAAAATATGTCTCTCACAACAAACAAAAGTGTGCCATTTACCAGAAAGCTTTGCAATCACAGTGTGAGAGCTACAGGGCAGGTGAAGGAAATGCCAAGCTGCAAATGAGAGAACGGAGTCTGTAATTTACTGTGAGGGCATCATCTGTACAAATGTAATAGACAATAGTATTTTAATCCTCTCATGGTGCAAAGGCCAAAACAAAACTCATTCCCCGCAGTGACTCTGAGCGAAGCGTGAGCTGTGAAATTATGATTTTGGATCGTATCACTGTTTGCATGGTTTTTTACTTTGTATTATCTGCTCATTTTAAGCTCTATTTCCCCAAATGAAGCTGATTTTAAAGTGGATCTATTCAGGAGTTTTCTTCAGGCTCTGGTTACATCCACATAAATGCATTTTAACTAGTAAAACAACTATCCATATATCCATCCACATTTTCATCATTAGTAATATAACATTAGTAACAGCATAAATGTCTACTTCTAAACATAGTCTTTGGATTCTGAAGTCCTGGGTTTTATGCCCTTGCCCAGACATCTGCAACCTGTGGCTCTTTACACCCTCTTTTGTCTGACATCTGATTATGTAAGGTCAATTGATAAATAAGTAGCTGAGTGCACATCTTTGCAGCTACCCAATCCTATCAAAATAAAACATTCTCCCTGTTTTCCAAAGTTGGCTATGAAGTTATACTTATAATAAAGCACAGTTTTTAGCCTTATTTGGCCATATGGTTGCACGCATAGGCTGATTAGAAGTGCAAAACCCATGAGTTAAATAAACGGCACCAAGAAATAGTTACTGGGTGTAACTCCAGCTCTCAGAATATGCATGGCTCCAGTATATTACACTCCTGTTTAGTGGCCTATTAAAAGATAATCACTGAAATGAGTATTTACCACAGTTCTTCATTAGTTTGCAATTATTAATGAGCATCCATAGGTCAAAGGACTATCATATTTTAATTATGAGTCAAGCAACATTAGTACATTAAAATTGTTAGCGGCTCAGATACAAATTTAGTGTGTTTGCCAACAACTGGCTCTTTGGATCCCTGCCCTTGCCACATCACTAACCTATTGCCAAGACTCACCCAGTTACATTGTAGCTGGCTGCTAAATGTGTGGAATAAGCTGGTGTTTTCAGATGACTACCTAGTAGGAAATTCAGAGAGCTGCTTGTAACAGATTTATCACATTACCACATGACATGCGTAACAATAGTCTGGAGCAGGAGAACATCTGTGACAGTTGTAAAGTGAGAGTCTCGTGAAAGGAGCTGTGGAGAATGGAGGCATATCAAACCAGCTTCCTCATTCAAGCGCCCTATGACATTCTCCCATCTCCAACCAACCTCCACCAGTCGTATGGACACGATACAGTTTTTTCCTATGATACAACTACATCGATACACATGACCTTGTATCAAATCGTATCGTTTTCTAGGAAGTGAATATCGATACACATGAAGTATCAATTGATAATATCGGAAATATCAAAATTGGAAATTTGTATGTTAAAATAAAACCAGATATGGCTTTTTGGAGATACATTTTGTGTTTTTAATGAAATAAAATGTTATATTCAGCTTTTCTTCACTCTCTGTCTGCTGGGCATAATCAACCCCAGCTGCAATGCTACATTTGAGAGTAAACTTTTATGTTTTTTGGCAAAAAATTGCAGTATCAATTATTGATATGAAGGTGTTGAATCGCATCGAATCGTATTGTTCAAAATTAGCCAATATTATTCTTGAATCATATCGAAACACTTCTAATCGATACATATCGTATCGTTGCAAAAACATATCGTTACTGCCCTATAGCAGAGACATTGACATAGATGTTTTTCAAATGCTGTGATGATAACAACACTTGGAAGGGACGGATCTATTTACGTACAAAATGGAAGGATAAATGAGCCTTTAATGGTTGCTTGTCAGTGTATGTCTCCAACCAGCAGCCCTGCAACTAACTGGACATTTTCTAGGATGCACCCCACCTCAGGTCCACAGTTGCTAGGATAGGCTCTAGCATCTGCAACCCCCAAAAATGTGTCCCACAAGCAAACCAGCTGAGACCCACTTATTGCAATCATAATGCAGGCTTTACAGTTTCCATTTCTCAAATCAAGCAGCATGAAAATAGATGTTTTATTTTATTTTATTTTTTTATCAGCTGAGGTGTCGGATCCAAAAGTTAAATCAAATGTGAAACAGACTTTATGAAAACACGTGTCCATCTGCCTCGCCATCTGAAGACACACACAGCTCTTCTGCCCTGGATCAGAGAGGAGCAGGCTGGGAGTTTAACAGCGAGAGGCAGCAGCCAGCAGGGAACAGCTGACCTCTGACCTCTCACTGGGCTTCAGGGGAACTCAGCACCTTAATATTTACACAGACGCTACATGGTCATGTGCACACTGAAAGCTTTTTCATGGTAAGAGATAAAAAAGAAAAAGAAAAACTCCCAAAAACTTGCATTAAGTGTAGGGAAGTAGAGTTAAAAGAGCATAGCTGTTAGCAATGCACACTTTATAACACTGTTTTAGTAGTAGTAGTATTAGTAAAAGTAGTAGTATTAGTACTAGTTGTGGTAGTTGCAGGAGTAGTAGTAGTAAAATGTGTGTCATGTATTGTATGTCCTATTATACTTTCAGAATGTACACCTGCGATTACCACTACTACTATACTACAGGCACTGCTGCTACTACTACTACTTCTGCTACTTCTACTACTACAACTACTGCTACTACAAGAGCATAGATGTTAGTAATATAACAGTTTTAAAAGAAGTAGTAGTATTGGTAATAGTAGTAGTAGTAGTAGTAGTAGTAGTAGTAGTAGTAGTAGTAGTAGTAGTAGTAGTAGCAGCAGCAGCAGAAGTAGTAGTAGTAGTTGCAAAATGTAATGTACTGTATATTTTGTTATACTTTCTGAATGTATATCTACTACTAAAATTACTGCCACTACAGATACTTCTACTACTACAACTACTACCACTACTGCTACTACTACTATTGAGAGCATAGATGCACATTTTAGAACTCTGTTTTAGTAGTAGTAGTAGTAGTAGTAGTAGTAGTAGTAGTAGCAGTAGCAGCAGCAGTAGTAGCAGTAATAGTAAAATATGTATTTAGTGCTGCATATCCTACTACTAGGGAAAATAGGTTAGCAATACATGCTCATTTTACAGCACTGTTTTTGTAGCAGTAGTAGTAGAAGTAGTAGCCATAGTAGTAGCAGCAGTAGTAGTAGTAGCAGTAGTAGTAAAATATATATTTAGTACTGCATATCCTACTACTAAGAGCAAAGATGTTAGCAATACAGTCACATTTTACAGCACTGCTTTTGTAGTAGTAGTAGTAGCAATAGTAGCAGCAGCAGTAGTAGTAGTAGTAGTAGTAGTAGTAGCAGTAGTAGTAAAATATATATTTAGTACTGCATATCCTAATTCTAAGAGCAAAGATGTTAGCAATACAGTCACATTTTACAGCACTGCTTTTATAGTAGTAGTAGTAGCAATAATAGCAGCAGTAGTAGTAGTGGTAGTAGCAGCAGTAGTAGTAGTAGCAGCAGCAGTAGTAGTAGTAGTAGCAGTAGTAGTAAAATATGTATTTATTACTGCATATCCTACTACTAAGAGCATAGATGTTAGCAATACAGTCACATTTCATAACACTGTTTTAAGAGAAGTAAGTAGTAGTAGTAGTAGTAGTAGTAGTAGTATATCTTGGTTAGACTTTCTGAACTTTCCCAGTCAGGACTTAGCCGGTCTGTTCCTGCTGACCCAGTCCGAGAGCCTGAGAGGTCCTGAGTAAGTGGTCCAGAGCCAAGTCCTGGCCATATCTGTCCAGTCAGATCTGTTTGTGTGAAGCGCTGAGGGCTGTTTGTACCTCCAGTGTACTGTACACATACTGTCAGCTCATGCATGAAGAGCTTTCCCACTCGAGTTCACGCGTTACATGACTCAAGCATGACGACTGACAACATAACTGTGCTCACATAAGACACAAAGGCGATTATAAGCAGCCTTTGGAAATGTCACAACAAGAAAACAGCAACTTATGTACAAAAAATGAATGAAATCTTTTGATTATTGAAATAACTTTATTATTTTGAGCAACAATTACTTCCTGGGAGCGTTCTTTAGTGCAGACCCTGCAAGGGACATAAAGTGAGAGGATAAAAAACAAACAAGATCCTAAGATAGTATTGCAAGATCCTGAGAATGTTTTACGAGCTCTCACAATACTTTTGCAAGATCTTGAGAAAGTGTGCTCATTCGGGATGAACTGCCCGCTTGGACTGTGGACGTCCGCTGTTTGTGGCTCAGATCACACAGCTCCGGTGACTGATTGTGTTTGCATTTCGCCGGGAGCAAGTTGGACTTAAATCTAACCAACCCGAGCCACAGACAGCCTCTCGATGTGGCCATCCTCTCCACCGCAACCCAGGCAAATCTTAGCCTTCTTTCTTGGGATCTTGCCAAAGTTTCTCAGGATTGGGCAAAACATTTCTCAGGATCTTGCATTCGTTTTTGGTTTTTGTATCCATGTCACTTTAAAGTATATGGTTTGATCTAATTCCTGCACACTCCTTCACCTCTGTATCAGGTTATCTCTGTGCAGTAAGTGGTTTTAAATGGACTAGAACACTGATAATGGTAAGCACACACTATAATATACTCCATTACCTCTTAATACAAGCTGGACTACTACTGTTGCTGCTGCTATGGCACAATATTTTTGGATCTTTCTCTGAAGCTCCCATGGTGTCCCCGGTTCTGTACGTTGTGGCCGGAGACAAAGAAGACAACGATCCACACATTACTTTGTTTACTTTTTTACATTATGCATTTCCTCTCCAGACAGAGTTCAAGGAGCTTTAAAGGTTGCACCTGTGTGGCTGAACCCACACAGGTGCGCGTGTATTTTGACTCCCAGAGAAACTAATGAAGTTCTGCTGGGTAAAGGTCAGTGTTATTGACCCGGGCCTGGTGTGTCAGGTCACATCAGCTCTGCCCCACACTGTCCGCTGAGGTTATTTAAGAAACACACAGCCACATAGAACAAACAGTGGTGACTTTGCTTGATAATGAGTTGGTTATACTACAATTATTATTATTATTTATTATTTATTATTATAATTATTATTATTATTATTTATTTTATTTTTTATTATTATTATTTTTTTTTTTATTGTGCTTTTTTCAGGCTTTTTGAAATAGTTTTAAACACCTAATGAGTTGGTTATACTACAATTATTATTATTTATTATTTATTTATTTATTTATTATTATTATTTATTTTATTTATTTATTTTATTTTTTATTATTATTTATTTATTTATTGTGCTTTTTTCAGGCTTTTTGAAATAGTTTTAAACACCTTTGCATTAGTATTTCGTGTTTTATAACTTAAAATAATGTATATGTATGGAAAACCTCTTCTTTTGAGGAATTGGTATTTTGAACTGGACTGGATTAGGTGTCTGTTGCCCCCTGCTGGCAACCATGGGAACTGGACAGAGCATAAAATGGCTATCATTCAATCAATCCTTTTTTCAGACTTACTTACTACTTAAGTCCATATAAAAAGTATGACAAAAACAGACAAAACAGAAAAGAGTGTAAATTACATCTATTAGCGGTTATTAAAACAATAATAATTCAGTTTTATTAGCCTTTGCGAAATGTTTTGTGGTCCAGTAGTTTTTTACCCAAAAAACTGCCTTTGTGTGCATGTAAAAAACACTTAAGCATGCTACCAAAGTCAAATTGCTGCAAAAAAAGGAATTCTTCTAGACCTTCTTCACAAACAAGAAACTCCCTGCAATTTTTAAAAAAGGCTTGATATTTGCAATACACCAGTTATTTTGTATACTAGTACAATACTTTATGGCGTATTTTGAAGATGAATCATTTTAATAACATTTTTTCTAGATTTTACTGAGATTTTAGGATTTTTTTCCCCCTCTTCTCATTATTTTTGCCCTTTTTGTCTCCATTTGATATAATTTCTCTGAATGTCTCTTGAATTTCTCTTTATGTAACTATCTAGTATTTTAAAATAAAGTTATGTAAAATAAAAATAGAAGTAAAGAAAAAAAATAGGATTCTACAGACATCAAAGTACCTTCAGGCAATTCAAATTTAAAAATTAAATGACTAAATTCATTGATTTAATTTGTGTCTAGATTGTCTACCATTTTCTATTGCTTTAACATAGTGTGCAATGATTTGGCATATGTTTTACACCCGATGCCCTTCCTAACCATAACCCTCCATTTATCTGGGCTTGGTGCAGACACAAATAATACAGCGGCATGTGACCTTTGGCTAGAACTTGTGACTATACCATAATGTCTATAATAATTTATTCTCAGGATTTTTTATTAAACCCTAAAAGAAGAGTTTCTGGGTGAATACAAGGCTTAAGATATTCCTTTTAATCCACTTTGTCCAGGTCGTTCACACATAACTACCGTCCCGTCCCAGCGGCGACACATTTCCCAGCTGGGGAGCAAACTGCCTGTAATTGTCCCTGATTGGCTCCCGTTGACTCCTGATTAAGAGTGACGGCCTCATTAACATGCGAACGGCGCGGCGCTATCTTTAACGACCACAAAAAAATTAAAAAAAATTAAAAAATCCTGAATGACAAACAACAAAACGCTTTTTCAAGTACCTGCCCAAATGCGCCAGGCCCAGCTGGAACTGAAATGATGCTTACAACT
The DNA here is from genome assembly GCA_020698575.1 of Bostrychus sinensis. Lineage (NCBI taxonomy): Eukaryota > Metazoa > Chordata > Actinopteri > Gobiiformes > Eleotridae > Bostrychus > Bostrychus sinensis. The sequence goes on from CM036247.1 coordinate 8,864,246, forward strand.
TTTAGGCAAATGGGATGCAGCAGCGAGTGTTGAAGCTAAAATGACGCTAAATGCAAACATCACAATGAGAGGCTTCAGTGTGACTTATCATTTGCATAAAAACACTTCAGCTGTGCCCAAAATACTCCAGAGCTCCAGAGTCCATTAACATAAAATTATAGACAAAGATTTGAAGCAGCGGACGAAATGGAAAAACACATGGGGGTTGAAATAATAACTAAAAGATATAAGGCAAGGTTAATGTTAAAGTGTGCATTTTTTCTTGTATTTAAAGGGGGTATATTGTGCTTTTATTCTTATTTTTAAACCAATTTTGTCTATAACAGCAGCACATTTTACAACCTTTAAAAACATTATGTCACTAAAAGAAAGTACTCTACTGGTGTCAGGAATAAACAAGTGATAAGACCAGCAGAGGGCAGCTCTGTTACAGTCTTTTGAACATAATCAGCACTTCATTTTTGTATGATGCCATTTTACTACAAGATGAAAAATGTCTGTGAGGAATCATTAGAAACAGAGCTGTACACCTTTTTTGGATAAACAAATTTGCACAGACTGGATTTAGAGGGCTTGTTGATTGGTCAGTGCTTCCTGGAGTGGGCGGGGCTTCGTGGGAGAGGCGGGGCTTCGAGGAACCAATTGTTTAGGATTACTTAAACAGGCGTGAATGAAACAAAGCATAACTCCAGGAACAACATTATAACATGGTAGAAATCTCAGAAAAGTTGATTTTGCATAATAAAGAAAACAGATATTTCATCTAATAATATATTGTAATATGAACTGGCCCTATCTTGCAATGATAACAGTAACCAGACCAAATCAGTCGAGGTAAATGATCTATAAAACTCCAATCACTCCTCTATCTTTTGTCATAATCCCCTAAAAACACCTCAATCAAAAGTGATTTGGATCCACACCAAAAACTAATTAATTGTTCCTTTGCTGTCCCCTTGTGGCTGGAGTTAGTATCTTTGACCCTATCTTGCAATTTAAAAAAATGCATAGATGTTAAAAAGTTCTGGATCCACACCAAAAACGAATCACTTCTTGCTCGACCCATTACAGACCTTTTCTGAAATTTCCATCAAAATCTCACCATACTCTTTGATGTAACTTGATAACAGACAAACAAACAAATAAACCAGCGTGGAAGAAAAACGTAACATCTTTGGCAGAGGTAAAAACATGATCTTAACACATCTACACCACTTGACAACTCTGAATTAATGGCTGTCGATAATACAAATGTCTATTTCAGTGCTTTCAGTGCATTGTTTCACAGGGAAACTGCCCAAAAGAAAAACATACATAGATATAATGGAAGCAAAAATAAATGTATCAAGAATAATACTGTATGTTAATGGAAATGGTGAGATTTCTAAAAATAGGGGAAGTGTACCTTTAAATAGAGAACAAAAAGCACACTGTTACTCTACACGTACTGCAGGATGTTTTTACCCAGACGTCATAAATCCTTAGAAAACACAGGCCAAACCATCTGCACTCAGAGACAGAACAAGCTTTTTGCGTCGAGTTAAAAAGCGGTGTAATAGTTTTTACAGCGATGCATCACCACAGCTCGCTCCTCGGAGCATCTGGCCCGGTAAAAGCCGCTGATGCTGAAAATCGCTTCCTCCATTTGTTTTTTCTCTGGGATTTCTACAGAGAACAAATGTTATGGACTGCTGTAAATGAAGTTTTGTGGGGCTGTCCTTTGTGGCTACGCTGAGCTAAGGAGTCGCAGAGATCGAGACCGAGGTGAGACGAGCACACGACACACAAATGGATGCTTTTCTAACAAAATCATTCAGGAAGAAAAAACAATCTTGAAGTCAGAAGAAACAAACCAAAACAAGATAAACTTAAGAGCATCAGCCAAGGACAAAACATCTCCAATATCTGACTTTAAAGTAACATCAAACCACAACTGAAGTGGACTAAACCAGGTTTAAATCTAGACTTAACCAGAACTAAACTTGGACTAAACCAGGACTAAACCTAGACTAAACTTGGACTAAACCAGGACTAAACCAGGACTAAACCAAGACTAAACCAAGACTAAACCTGTACTAAACCGGGACTAAACTTGGACTAAACCAGGTCTAAAATTGGACTAAACCAGGAGTAAACCAGAACTAAACTTGGACTAAACCAGGAGTAAACTTGGACTAAATCAGAACTAAACCTGGACTAAACCAGGAGTAAACTTGGACTAAATCAGAACTAAACCTGGATTAAACCTGAACTAAACCAGAACAAAACCTGGACTAAACCAGGTCTAAAACTGGACTAAACCAGAACTAAACTAGGACTAAACCAGAACTAAACCTGGACTAAACCAGGACTAAACCAGAAGTAAACCTAGACTAAACCTGAACTAAACCAGAACTAAACCTGGTCTAAAATTGGACTAAACCAGGACTAAACCAGAACTAAACTTCGACTAAACCTGGACTAAACCTGAAGTTAACTAAAACAAAACCACAACTAAAACGGAACTAAAACTAGACTAAACCAGTCAGTCCCAGTTTTAGGCATTATTATTTAATAGACGTACTGTAGATCTTGGAACAAATGGGTTTTTAAATTTCGCCGTTAACTTGACGCAAACGTTTTGTTTTTAACTTTACAGATGGTTACCGTACCAAGCAGTTTTACCACATCTCACCAGGGTTTCCATCACTGCCTGATAAAACATAAACATTAGCCTTTGACTGACACCGTAAAGTCTTAGTCTCTAGACCAAACCAGGACTAAACCAGGACTAAACCAGGACTAAACCAGCACATAACAAGAAGTAATCTTGAACAACACTGTGCCTAAACCAGGACTGGCTCCAAATTAAACAAAATCAGAACAGCAAACAGCTCCTGAGTATCACCAAGAAATCCTGCCTACCACCAGTGACCTAGAAAATAACACTTCAAATGGAATATTTCCTGCAACTTTAATAACATTAAAACATGAAACAATTACTTCTCCAGCCACAGCAGAGTTTTGGACTCACCAACGGCACCGAGGGATTACACTGACAATTTTCTAATTTGAAACTGTTTAAAAATTCATCATACGTATGTCTTTTTGGTGAACGAATTTGGGGTTTGGAGTTTCCCTCAGGTCTTTTCAGAATTAGCGGTGTTACTGTAGTGGACTGGATTTGACAACATTCATTTATTTTTTTTAAAGTAGCCTCATTTAATCCACAAAGAAGCAAATGCAGTCACAGAAAAACAAATATATGTATGATTACTGGCAGCCTCTGATGCATAGATAGTTGTGTTTTTATAATTTTGCCATTTTAGTGAGTTTTTACAAAAATGTAGTGATATTAAAACAACAGAATTTAACCAAGTCTACTATGTCTGAACAAATGAGGAACATTTTAAAGCTTATTTTAAAGCATAGTAACTGCGTAACACATAAAGTTTCCTACATGCATACTGCACACTTTAATGGACTTAACTGTTAGATACAGCTGATAATGTGTTTAAGATTATATATAAGTCTCTTTATGCCTCTACGTTTGGTTTGACAGATTCGTAATTCATAGTCTCTATAATTAAAACTACAGCCATGCAGATTTTCAAGTTGCAGTTGTTCTGTGCTCTCATATTGTTAAACCATAATTTATGAAAATTGTTCTGGCTTTTTCAAATACAAAGTTTCTACAAGTGCTAAACAATAGGAGATGGAAGTTATTACTATTTTTATTTTATTATTTGGGCAACACTGCTACCTCTCTAACTAATGGCATCGAATATTTTATAAATGAGCCACTGTTCACTGTTTTTATTTACTGTTTTATGCCTAAAGACTCTTCCGGAAAAAAAGAAACACTTAGAAAACAGACTTAAAATTATGTTGCAAAAACACACAATTTCCAACCATATTGAGCCATTAATATATGGAAAAGAAAGTACAGCAGGTTGCAGTGTTGCAGTTTTGTGTATTTATTGATAATTGTTCCTACCTGGTTTGCCGGTGACCAGGATGTTCTTGGGGATCGTCACTCGGTCCTCAGAGTTTCGAGCCCAGTCCACCATCCCCCTCCAGCCTTTCATGGGGAAACTCACGTCCGCATGACCCGACACGGGACGCTTGTGGATGCTCAGGACTGCAACAAAGAAGGGACAGTTTTAGAGGTTCATTTATATTTTCACTTTTTAGTCTTTAAGAACGAACATGCTTTGTATCTTGGAGACTTTCAACTCTTGAATAGTAAGCTCTTATAAAGTTATGTGTAGAAATGATACTTCGGCATCTATAAAGTGCATTTTAATTAACACATTGTCAGTAGAATGAGTAGTTATGCTTTAATATATATTTAATTGTGTTTGTTTTTCATCTTATTAAAACGTATAAATAAACCAGTTGTACTGAATGTAAAAGTAAGAGGAGAATGCCATTTCAGCACCACGGACAGCTCTGTCAGCCAGCACACTTGAAAATACACTGAACAAAAATATAAACGCAACACTTTTGCTTTTGCTCCTATTTTTCATGAGATGAACTCAAAGATCTGAAACTTTTTCTACATACACAAAATAACCATATCTCTCAAATATTGTTCACAAATCTGTCAAATCTGTGATAGTGAGCACTTCTCCTTTGCCGAGATAATCCATCCCTCCTCACAGGCAAACCGATTGTTTCAGCAGCTGTCCGAGTGGCTGGTCTCAGACGATCTTGGAGGTGAACATGCTGGATGTGGAGGTCCTGGGCTGGTGTGGTTACACGTCGTCTGCAGTTGTGAGGCTGGTTGGATGTACTGCCAAATTCTCTGAAACGCCTTTGGAGACAGCTTATGGTAGAGAAATGAACATTCAATTCACGAGCAACAGCTCTCGTGGACATTCCTGCCGTCAGCATGCCAATTGCACGCTCCCTCAAAACTTGCGACATCTGTGGCATTGTGCTGTGTGATTAAACTGCACATTTCAGAGTGGCCTTTTATTGTGGCCAGTCTGAGGCACACCTGTGCAATAATCATGCTGTCTCATCAGCATCTGGATATGGCACACCTGTGAGGAGGGATGGATTATCTCGGCAAAGGAGAAGTGCTCACTATCACAGATTTGACAGATTTGTGAACAATATTTGAGAGATATGGTTATTTTGTGTATGTAGAAAAAGTTTCAGATCTTTGAGTTCATCTCATGAAAAATAGGAGCAAAAGCAAAAGTGTTGCGTTTATATTTTTGTTCAGTGTAGATTATCTTTCTATTGTGTACTGTGTTATTTATTCTTCATTATGAAACATGTATCTCTGTGTCAATACTTGGGTTAAAAAGAGCATTTTTCATTCATTTTTCCCATATGTTATGCAAAGACATACTTCATTATTCCATATTTGATAACAGAGAGGCTAAATGACCCGACCACCAACCATTGCCCTCCTTTACTAAAAGTTGTTGCAATAAAAACACTGGGTCGTTAGGAGTCCTTTGTTAAAGGTCCCAAAAACACTGAGGCTATTCTAAGCCTTTTTTCCTGAAGCAATAGAATTTAGTTTCAGGACTAAAACATATAAACCAGCTCTCTTACCAGTTCAATTTCAGATCCCAAGCCCAGATGACTGCTTTTTCAACCCTTTGTATGATTCACCAGTAAGCAGCAATAAAGCATTAATACAAATGCAATTAACAATAATGTAATGAATAAACCACTTATAGATGCTGAATTACCACAGATGATTCAAATTTAGCATTGATTTACCTGAGCTAGTTATTAAAGAATTAAACATTAATAACAATGTTCAACTTGGTAATGTTGAAATAATGCTTTGTTACTAATCCTGAACCAATGCTTTATAGTGTGAGATATCTAAAGTCTTATTGCATGGTAGAAGTTCAGATAAGTCCAGCCAAACCCGCAGCACAGTTTAAATGATAATGACAGAGTTTATGTTGACTTGTGCTTAAAAGTATCACAGCAGTTTCTCTTCGGTTGCTGGTTGTGGGAGGAGAGTTATCCCCCGGAGGACTGCTGCTACTGTGGGCGGATGTTTGGCTCGGGACAGAAGAGAGGTGGCGCTGCTCTGACCGGGACCTCTCTCTCTTTCCTCTGTGGGCCTCAGTCCCGTCCCACGTTCCTCTCCCTACAGACACAGCTCTGACTAGGCATAGGTTTTTATGTGAGGGTCAGCAGGGCCAGCGCTGCCTCTGTGATGACTGCAGCGCTATTTATTTTCCACGGTTTCAGAAAAATACCCCAGTGAGAAGCAAAGTGTTGTGGATTTAAGAGATCTCCTGGGACGCATGTAAAGACCTGCAGGCTCTAGGGAGTGCTAATGCTAAGCGGGCGTTTGATCTTTCCATGTAGATGCCAGGAGTGAAATAATTCAGCGGTGTTAAAGTGCACAGAGAAATAAAATACACCTACAGTACACCAGACCTTAGACCTTAAGTAAACTGGACCAGATTTTTGTTTTTTCTTTGGCTGTTAGTGAAAGATGAAATCAAAGCTCAAATTTCAGAGCATTCAGAGCACATTTTACTTAACCAACTAATTGTCTTATTATCTTAGGAAAGCAATATTTGTCTACAGTGAAAGCTTAACAACTGCATTACCTCAAAAAATATTTAGATCATATTCCAAAAAGCCTATCCCGGCAACTATGACACACTGACACAACAGTTCACTTTCACATTCATCCACTAGGGGCAATTTAGATGCACCACTTCACCTAACACAGTGGTTCCCAGTTTGTTTTTTTTGTTTTTTTGTCTTATATAGAGCTTTTTTTGTGGTCATTCAAAGCCACTTTACAATTGCAATATCCATTCACTCCTCAGTCACACTCTGTGGTAAATGAAATGCGGCTGCTGATCTGCGCCTACGGCTCCTGCGACCGCCACCACACACAGTAACACCGACACATTCATGCAGGCGAGGTGGGGGAAGTGTCCTGCCGGCGCACTGTGGTGAGAGCATTATCAGATAGGGAACATCTGTCTGGTTTGGTCATCTGTTCAACACAAAACTAAGCTTGTGAACCGGGTGAACACTGCAATGAAGATCATGAGCAGACGTTAAATTCCATCTTTACAGTTCATTTGTGAGTGCTCTGTAACACGTTTGGCCCACAGATCACTGATGACACATCTCACATCCTGTTTTCCAAGTTTGAGCTGCTTCCCTCTGGGAGCTACTAAATACAGACCTAACAGATTTAAATACTCTTATTCCCATGTCTCTGCTGAACAAACAAAAACTTCAGCAGCACTGGTTTTAACTGTACTCAAGGTTAAGAGATAGACTGTGTATATCACTGTATTTGTTATGTATCTTTGTGCAGCTTCTCTTCACAACTCGTTGCATTTTGTTTCATTGTTGATGGTTTGTTTTATGTGTTTTTCTTATGTCTTGTATTTATTGTTGTGCCATTTGACAGCTGCATTGCACTTTAGCCCAAAATGAATTTCTAGGGGTGTAACGATACAGTAACTGTAGCGATGTATACATTTTTTTTCCCTATGATACAACTACATCGATACACATGACCTTGTATCGAATTGCATCGTTTTCTAGGAAGTGAATATCAATACACATGAAGTATCGATCGATAATATCGAAAATATCAAAATTAGAAATTTGTATGTATGTAAAACCAGATATGGCTTTTGGAGATAAATTTTGTGTTTTTAATTAAATAAAATGGTATATACAACTTTTCTTCACTCTCTGTCTGCTGGACATAATCAACCTCGGCCACAGTGCTACATTTGAGAGTAAACTTTTATGATTTTTGGAAAAAAGTTGCTGTATTGATTATCAACACGAACGTATCAAATCGTATCGAATTGTATCGTTCCAAATTAGCCAATATCATTCTTGAATCGTATCGAAACACTTCTAATCAATAAATATCATATCGTTGCAAAAATGTATTGTTACACCCCTATAAATTTCTCTTTTTGGTTGTTGATTTTGATTTAGATTCTGACACAATAACAGTATGCAATGTCAGTAGTGGGGCTCGAACCAATGACCTTCGGGTTAGTGGGTGAATGTCACCTCTGAATGTAAATGGCTTACCAGGCACCATCTTTAACCGACTAAAATGAGTCTAAATCAGGACTAACTCAGGTCTGAACCAAGAGGGAAAATGGAGATTGACCAGTACTAAACAAGGGCTAAACCAGGACTAAACCTTTTTTAAAACCAGGTCAAACTAAACCAGGACTAAACCAAGATTACCCAGGATTCAAGCAGCAGTTTTTACACAACACTAAGTGAGTACTTCAACTTCCAAGAATATTTGGCTTTCCAAGCACCATCTTTAACTGACTAAAAGGAGTCTAAGTCAGGACTACCCCAGGTCTGAACCAAGAGGTAAAACAGAGGTTAACCAGCACTAAACAAGGCCTAAACCAGGTCAAAACTATTACTAACCTGAGCACCTGAGTACTACTAGAAAAGACCAGCATGCGCATCCGTTCCACAGTTTGAGAACCACTGAACCAAACCTAGAGTACCCAAAGAAAACCCACAGTAACATGGGGAGGACATGCAGGCTCCACTCAGAGAGATCGCAGTCATCCGGCCTGAGGATAGAACCTACAACCTCAGCCATTTCTATGTCTCTCAAGCAGAATAAGAATCACTCTTGAACACAGCTCAGGCAGGAGGCTCACCCAGGTTGTCCGTGACCTCGTACATGTCCTGGAAGTCTTTCATCCTCAGACCGATGACGTCCACGAAGTCCTCCACCAAACGGAACAGGTCTCTGATGTTGGGCCCCAGCTGAGAACAGACACACGGTAAAATGATGTTTAACAAGATATGATGTTTTTCCAATAAAATGAATACAGCTAATAATTTTTATATGTGCTGCTGGATCAAAGCCAGTGGTTCATAAATCAACCCAAGTGTACTTTTTATGCCAGTCCCAAGCCTGAATAAATGAAGAAGGTTGCACCAGTAAGGGCATTAGGTGTAAAAACAAATATGGAAAACACTGAAAGCTATAGGAGGCAGATAATTGGCTGTGGCGAGACTAGAAGAAAGGACAGAAGATGGGACTTTTATGCCTCAAAATCTGAGTCATTTGTATTACAGACAGAGATTCTGGTGAGACAGCTATTCTTGGTAAAATAGGTCTATAATGTCAGTAATCATAATCATGTCTATAAACCATTTTTGCATCAGTCTGTCTGGGACAAACAGATGCATTAAGCTCTATAGAAACCTCTGCCAGCTTATGTGCTTTCATCTGGATATATTTTTTGACCACCATTAAGTTTGTTATAGTTGCTTTCCAGGGCATGTTGAAACCCATATTTGATTTTAAGCAAAGTAAGGCAAATGTAAAGAATTTTATTTACTCAAGAAAGAAAAAAAATCTAATTCTTCCTTCACAGTTGAGGGGGATTTGCAGGAAGGGGAGGGGGAGAGGCCTTCAATGTCATCATGTTAGTATTGGTTAGTGTTCTAGCGCCCAAGACCATTTTTTTATGGTCTTGGTCTCATCTCGGTCACGGCTGCAGTTTTACTCAGTCTTGGTCTCGGTCTCGGATGTGGCGGTCTCATTTTACTTATCAAACATTATCAGAAAATGCTATTTTTCATAATTTTGGGGTAATTATTTTTCCGCTTTAGAAAAAACAGGAACATGATCTCTGTTTGTTTGTGGGGTCTATTGCATTAGTTCATTAAAATATCATCATTATTTTTTAAACTTTCGCTCTTGATTTAGTGTTAGTTCACTGGGGTCGGTCTCGGTTTTGAGACGGTCGGTCTTGACTCGGCCCTTAAAAGTCTCGGTCTTTACTCTGTCTCGAAGCCTGAAAGTCTCAGTTTTATCTTAGTCTCGGTTAGTACAGACTTGTCTCCAACACTAGCATTGGTCCAAAGCGATAAACATTGGTATCAATAGTATAAATATTTGAATCAATCTGGCCAGCCTTAGTAGAAGGACACTCCTTTCACATCCGTTTACTTTTTGGGGAAAGTTGCATGGAGACTTGGGGCAACTAAATAGATTTTAGTCTTCATATTTTGTGAGTGAAAAGGCAAGGCTACGCAGAAAGCAACAACTGGTTTATTGTCTCAAATTCCAGATTGCATTATAATGTTCTGTTAGTTGCTTTTTGCTTAAAATTCTCAGCTTCTGTCAGCATAACCACAAGAGCAGAGGTAGAAAATGTAAAAATTAAAAGTGTAAAATTGCGTTTCTTAGGAAAAACTGTACCCGCCTGGACACTAAACACTGTTGGCAATGCTGTCTTGCAATGGCAATAACAACAAATTCTCCACTTCAAAGTCTCCCTATAACATGTTTGTGGGAGGATTAAGTTTATTCTAAGTGTGAATTTGCATTTGAAGGCTACAGTATCTCTGTCTCTCTCACTTTCTCGGTGTGTTTGGAGGACAGCGGGTTGTTTTCTCTGGCGTTGATAACTTGGCCGTATGCTGAGGAGGCTCTGGAGAAATGCAGCATGGGAGAAACTCTGCGATAAACAAGTGGAGCGCTCAGCAGATGGGCGAGTGGGCGTCTGCTTTGACTCGGTTACTCATTATCTCCTATTCCTGTCCTTCTGCGAGTGCACCTCTGTCAGTTTGAAGGGATCCAGGTGGGCCGCGGTCCACCTGCGTCCTTTGTCATCGCCGCTGAGCAATAATCTCCTCACGCTATTTGTTATTATTGTCGCCATAAACAAGTTTTACAAAGAAAGTGATTACAGATATGAGGTGAGAGGCTGACACTCACCAGTTGTGCTTCTTCCCATCTGTCTCTGTTCTCCTCCATCAGCAGGTTACTCACGGACTGCACAAAGTTCTGCAAAACAACAGAGAAAGAGTTTAGGATAATGGACACATCTTTCTCTTCTCATCTCTTGAAAAAAGAATTAATGGTAAAATATGTTTTTATTTTATTTTCTTTCTCCTCCAAATTTGCATTACAATTATCGTTACTTCAAAATAAGCACAAGTAAAAGTTCCCAGAGTGGTCACTGAGAACCAGTCACACAGTGAATTGAGGGATTTTTAATGCCGGATGCCCTTCCTGTCACAACCTCATACTGTGACTGAAGCTGTGGGTGAAGTGCCTTGCCTGAGGACACAACGACAGTACACACTGGGTCGAGTGGCAAGTGCAGCACTCCCATAGTGGGCGATCCAGTTAACTCCTGCGTCTCTACCGACTGAGCTACTGCCGCCCCAACTATTACTGCTATTACTATTGCTACCACTTTGCCATGGGGTAAAAAATACTACATTACTAGTAAAATGATCTAGTTACTTTTACTTCATTGGCTGGTCTACACTTTTACATTTGTAGGTACATCTTCCTTTTATATACTGTGGCAATGAAGTTATGCATTAGTTAGTCAAATAAACAGACAAACAAATACAGATAAAACAAAAAAACAAAATAAACAATACTTTCCTATGTTGAATTTTCAAGCCATGTCCAAAACAAATGAGAACACAATTTCAGCACCACGGACAGCGCTGGAAGCCATCACACTTCCAATCTGTTTTGTAATGTGCAGCTTTGCTTTTAACTAATTACACCATCTATTAAACTATTATAACTACTGACCACTAGTTAAAAACAGTTAGTATTGCTTCTGTCCTCTGCACTGACCCTCATGTCTGCTCCGCTCGGGCTGTAGTAGGCCCTCCTGAAGATCTCCGTCATGTTCTTTAACACGTCTATGGTGGCCAGAAGGTCTCCGCTGTAGCTCGTCCCGTCACTGGAGGTCACTCTGAGTTTGGTCATGACCTCCGAAACTCCATCTCCCACGAGCCCCCTCTGCGCCTTGGACAGATGCTCCCGAGTCTACCAAAGAATAAAAACAAGACACACAGCTTTTTTACAAAGAAAGCTTACAGAAGTGGTTGTTTTTGAAGATATTTTTATGCCTTAAGCGTTTAATTGAACAACTTTAATATTAAAAACACTTGTAAAATACTGACAGCATGACACAACTAGAGGGTTTATACAGAAATAATGGAAGAGAATGTAAAAATATATTTGGATAGCAATGTTTTTTTCCCTTGATACAATGATTTAATACAACTATATGTTAAGAAAAGTTACCAAAGACAAACTTACCGAGGTCTGAATGCTGCGGTAGTCATTGGAGATACATTTCATATAAGTAGGATTCTCCCAGAAGGCGATTCCTTCGTCATCGAGCAAGCAGCGCCGCAATATTAGACCTGTTCACAAGCACAAATAAGATAAAAGTGTTACTAGAAGTTTACTTCATCACGCATCGACCTTAAGGGACCTAAAACTATTGATTAAAAGAGACAGAAAACTTTAATTTTTGAGCTAGAAGTCAAGATTGGTGTAAGGATCTAGGATTTTAAATGAAAACCAGGCAAGACCAGTGTAAAGTAATCTATTTACAGTGCATACTTTTACTTTTGAGTACATTTTGAAGGAAGTAAAGAGTTGTCTAGAGAAAAAATTCTTTTGGGTTTAGTGGCAAAGTGAGTAGCACGCTTACCTCCCAACCAGCACAGTTTGGTTTGGGGTTGGGTGGTAGTAGTAGTAGTCATAGTCCTAGTTGTAGTAGTTGAAGTTATAGCAGTAGTCGTAGTCACAGTAGTCATAGTAGTTGTAGTCATAGTAGTAGTAGTAGTCACAGTAGTCGTAGTAGTTGTAGTCATAGTAGTAGCAGTAGTAGACTTGATGGGGCCCAGGGCAAGAATGTTTCACATGAGGCCGTTAAGACAGAAAATACAAAGGAAGAGAGACCATTTATGGGCCCTACCCCTACCCCTAAGTAGTAGTAGTAGTAGCAGTTGTAGTATTAGTGGTACTTTTTTTTTCTGATTTCGATGGGTACTTTCTTTATTCAAATGCAAATAAGAACAAGGTGTAAATAAAATACATTTTTAAACTGGGGTTGTAAATAGACACTAGATTGGAAATTTTGTCAGTATAAGTCTTGTCTCACTAACTCATTTCATTCCATTTATTTATTTATTTATTTATAAAATATGCAATATGCAGAGCACAATTCATAATCGTCAACATAATTTTTTGTAAAATGGGACTCCCCAGAAGCTCCAGAGCTTATAAACAGGGGCCAAGACATTTTATAAACATACATACAATTAAATACAATATAACAATTAGCTAACACCTAAATCTATCTCAGACCTTAGACCCTATACATTAATTCATAGTTTCTAAGATAAAAGTTTAAAATTAATACACACATACATATACAATGATTACATACAAAGTAATAATAAGTAGTATCAAGTAGTATGACACTGACTCCAGAACTATTGTTTCTAAAATATGTTTCTGCTCTTACCCACTGCATTTGGGGGACACCTCACGGCCGCTGTGTCTCCGGCTGGAGTCATTTTCCACACCACGTTGTTGAAATTGTCCTCTCCGCAGATTTCATGAGGCTCTGTTTAGAGAATTTTACAGTAAAGAATATTAAGCCGCCAGTTTTAGCTTCAATCCTGCCTCATGGATAAACATACGCCTATTCTCAATGTGACTGACCTGGACACCTCTTCTCGTTGCAGATCCGGACCTCCTCGCGGTCTCCAGGACAGGGCTGACCCCCGAAAAATGGCCCATAACAAACTCGGTTCCTCTGCTGGCTGCCCCCTCCACAGGTCTTCGAGCAGCCGGACCAGAGAGACCACTGCTGCCATTTACCGTCCACTGCAAGAAAAACATCATCTCAGCATTAGACTTATTTGAGTTGCTGGTTCGATTCTCGCCCGAAGCGCATACTGCCATTATGTCCTTAGGCAAGACACTTCACCCACATTGCCTACTCCAGTCACAGCATGTGGCTGGTTGTGACAAATACCAATAAAGTGAAATAATCACAATATTCAAATTTTAAATACTTAACACTTTTATGGCATCTTTTTTTCAGCATTATTTTTGGCTTTTCTACAGTGGCCCTGAAGGGTAAGTCACAGGCAAAATCAAAAACACGCACACAAATTTGAAAACACACATACTAGTTCAGAAACACACACACTAATTTGAAAACATGCACAGAAATTCGGAAACATGCACAGAAATTTGGAAACATGCACACAAATTTGAAAAACAAAAAACAAAAAACAAATTTGGAAACATACAAAAATTTGTCAACATGCACACAAATTTGAAAACAGGCACACAAATTCGGAAACGTGCACAAATTCAGAAACACAAATTTGAAAGCACAAACTCAAATTTGGAAACAGAAGCACACATTTCAAAACACAAATTTTAAATTTATTTCTGAAGGTTTCCAAATTAGGGTGTGTGTTTTCAAAGTTGTGTACGTTTTTAAATTAGTGTGCGGATTTTTTAATTGGTGCGTGTGTTTCTCAATTTGTGTGCATGTTTCAGTTTTTGTTTGCGTGTTTTTGATTCTGTTGGTGTGATTTGCCCTTCAGGGCCACTGTACTTTTCTTCTCTAATTTCAGTTTTATTCTTCTAGGTCTCCTGGTTTACAGTGACTCTCAGATTTATTTGGCATTGGTTTTTACACCAGATGCAACCTTTCCATTTGTCCGAGAGTACTCTGGCTTGTGGCCCGTTTGTGGCTGGTTTTTACTGTTGAAATATGTATTACCATAATTTTTTTAATAATCTTGCCACATTTTTCTACATTGAAAATCTGCCAACCCTAGTTGCCAAAGTTTACAGTAAATTTAGCAGAATATATTTTGTTTTAATGCTGCTCGTATAATGGACCTTTCTTCTTTCCTTTAGGCTTTTCCTTTCTAGGTCCATCAAAGCAAATCATCAGCTTTCTATAGCATGCAGTGACTTGCATATTAATGTGGCATAGGCTTTACACCAGATGCCCCCTCTCCATTTATCCAGGTTTGGAACTGACACAAAGAACACACTGGTTTGTGACCCCTTGTGACTGGAACAATGTACTGGATGTATAATAGAAATCAATGTAAAATGGTTAAGCTCGTACCTGGGCACTCCCCGAGGAAACAGTCGACAGTCTCCAGCCACTCCCCCTTGCACTCCGAGCCCCCATAGGACGGCCCGTTACACTCCCTGGTCCTCTGCATCGTCCCGTTGGAGCAGGTGGCCGAGCACGAGCTCCAGCTAGACCACTCGTTCCACACTCCGTCCACTGGGGGCAGCAACACCATCAACAATGACAACACAACATCACAGTACAGACTCGTCTTTGAGTGGAAATGCCAAAACATACAAGGAATTTGAACTGAAGAGATACTAAAAATAAAAACCTATCCCTAATTTAATGATGATGGATAACAAAGGAGAAGTAGATGTATGTTTACTCAGGTCTGTCAAGCAGTAAAAGTATTTTTGGCCTCTGTTGCAAAAAGTCCTGGAGTTTCGTGTAATTTCAGTTGTATTTTGCAGTAGCAGCAGCAGTTAATATCTCAATATTTTAGGAGTTTCTATTTAACCTTTATTTAAGTAGGGAAGTCCCACTAAGAGTAACAAGATGATAAGATTAGACGATATCTTAAAGCCAAAAAACTGTTGTAAATGTCTTAGTATTGTACTCGCTCCTTTATACACGAGCAAGTATCTAAATGCAATTTTCTGTCAAAGGCTTAACTCAAGCTGGGGACACGCTACACAATTTTTTGCCCGATTTTACAACGTTTCACAGTTGTGCCGAGTCTGTTTCAGTCAACACTAGTTTTTCAGGGAGTCGTCAGCCCAGAAATCTGTTAGTTTGTAAGGTTTAAAGACTCAAATCGGCATCGCAGAGACTCAACCAGACCTCAGTCGCAGAGAATCAAACATGTTCTCTTGCTATTGATCACGGGGAAAAAAGTTTGCAGATTGTGGACTTCTGTAATAAAGCCCTATCAGACCTGGGTGGTATTTAAATGTGTGGTAAAATAAAAAAAAAATTAAAAATGTATGTTTTATTTATGATGTTATTGAATAAAACGGACTGTGTTATTACAGCTGCTTTTGCTTTAATGTTTCATGGGGAAGCTGTCATATGTTCAAGCTAAGTTCAGCTCACATTAGCAATATTACTGCAATATTACTGCAGCTTGTTTAGTAAAGTTTATTCATTATTACGCCACTAAAAAAAGAGTTTTTATTCAGACGTGTTGTGTACAGTTTAAAAACCTGTAGAGGTCCTGCTGCTGTCCTCTGAAACTCTCACAGCTGGTCCAGGATATGGTCAATAGGCCTGACATTTGGTCACAGTCATTAAGTCATTAACCAGTCTTTCAGTCATCAGAAGAAAATTTGCATAGTGTGCTCGTAGTGTTTTAAAAATCTGGAAAAGTTATGTAGTTTGTCCCCAGCTTAACAAAGACAAGTTGTAACTGGCTACATGTGTCACTGTCATAATAATAACACTAATACTACTACTAACAATTAACATTAACTAACATTAACTGAGTACAGACTTTACATACATCTTCCACCTCTATTTATAATGTTTTTAGCAGGGGCTAATATGAACCCAATGATAAATAAATAAGTGAGCACATGACAAATGACAAAAAGTATGAATTAAAAAGAGCACCCAGTACATTAAAAATGAACAGTATACAAAAAGACAAGATAAAGATGTACAATGGTTGAAAATGTCATTATGTATATATAAAAATTGATATATTTGTGAATGATTTTTGATGGACATGAATTCTTATCCTTTCAAAGTAAAAGCTGTGATGTTTTTATGTGATGACATTCATATTTATGTCCACTTTCCGTCATCCTCACCTGGACACACCGCTATGTTGCAGAATTTAGTCTGTTTCTCTGGGCCTTCACAGGGGTCTCCGTCAAACTGTGGAGGGGTACAGGTGCGCGTTCTGGACCTGTAGCCCCGCCCACATGTTGATGAGCACAGACTCCAGGGCGACCACTCGTCCCAAGCACCATGCACTGCAATCAGAGCGCCTAAGTGTAGCAGTTACACAGCGAGAATCACACAGGAGAGCTAGACTGACACTTGCATTGGTCCGTACAGGGATTTTGTTTTATCTCAGGTCTAATTTGACGAGTTGCCCTGCATGTTGGAAAGCCTGAAATATAGCTAAATTGCAACCAGAGCCCTTGAAGTTACAAATGAGAGTTGGCTAAGTGCTTGTCGAGTGGGGAGTCAGAAGGGTTTTTTAATAAGTGAAAGGGGGGGGGAGAGCTGGGCAGGAGCGGGCCTGAGAAAGGGTCTCGTCCCATGGTGTAATATATTAATGTACAATCAATGGTCCAACTCTATACCAAATCTGGCACTTTTTATTTGAGTGCACGCAAGTATTTGGTAGCACCGTAAGCATTTTGCATCATCTGACAGGCCAACTTTTTCTCTGACGCTAATCTTTAGCACTAGCACCTTTCAAAAGTAACATGTCTGCTTTTATTTTACTTAGAAATGTGAAACTAATTTGTGACAGGAGAGTTTTATCTCATCAAACCTATTGTCTTAAACTTCTAGTTCTGAGTTCAGCCTGATTTCCAACCTTCACTTCCCTTTATATATTTTTTCTTATTCCTGCTGTTTTATCCAATGCTGTGAATGACTTAGTAGGATTTTCTACCACCACTGATCCAGTGTTGACAAGCTATGTAGTTCAACAGCTAATGGGAATGTCTATTATTTTCTATTAAAATCCATTAAAATAAAGCCTGGAACAGACATCTGCAACCTATGTTTTTAGAGCCACATGCAGCTTTTTAGCCCTGCTCATGTGGCTTCTTGGTCATCTGACATCTGGTTGCGTAAAATCAACAAAGGAATACAAAGACAACTATAAATAACCTGGATCTGAAATCATCTTGTCAATTTAAAATAAATCTTTTTCCCTGTTTTCCAGTATATGCTATGGACTTAACTGTTAAAATAAACAGTTTTAGGCTCAATTGTCCACGCAAGCTGCCACACAAGAAATAGTTACAGAATATAACTCTAGTGCGGTATTTAACACAGTTCTTTGTTAGTTTGCAATTATGCTATATTTGAGTTGGTTGTGGCTCTTTACAGATTCAGATTTTGTATTTTTGAGAACAATTGGCTATTTGTCTCTGGAAAGTTGCACACCACTGGCCTAGAGGATTTATATTTATTGCCTTATGTTCTTAATTAAACTGTAATGTTCTCTACTGCACATTTAACTTTCTCTAGTGGAAAATACTAGTTTAATCCCACAACAGGATACCGTTTGCTCTCAACCTTGTCAGTTATCAGCAGAAATGACTAAGTGCTTTGGATAAAGTGATAAAACGTCTCCATAAAACAAGCCTAGTGCAGATGACCTTCTTGTTTAAAGCTGCACTACCTGATTTTGTGACTGTAAAAGTGATGCGTCTAAAAAAATGTAGAGCTTGAATGATACACTCCCCTTTCCTAATTCGTCTCCTTGGCGACGCTCTATCACAGTCTCACACAAACCTGGAAGTCTGTACACAGCCAGGAGCTATCACAATAACACAGCACAGATCTGGAGTTTGCTTTTAATTCTTTAAAATAAAAACTAAAAATACTGTGAATAAGCTATACATTTTGAGCTCCTTCACATTATTCCTGATAGATTCTAGTTCGGGATAGATAAAGGATGTATTGACCAATCAGAGAGCTCCTGTCCTATGAAAGCGTGTGATTGGTTAAACTGTTCCTTCCCTCGCTCTAAAACAAAAACCCTTAAAATACAGCCCACAGGTGAACTCAAAGTCTCATTTTTTTCTCAGATGACTTCTGTTATGCTGTACTAATAACTAAATAATCATCTTTATCAAAATACAAGGAAAAAGAAATCAGGTAGTGCAGCTTTAACCTTTTATTACTGAGAACCTGCAGAGTTGTCTGTTCTAGATTAAGGTTAGGATGAGTACCTTTAGTTCTGCATTGCACCCCTGTCAAAATAGAGCAAGCAGTGACCATACATCAGGATATTACACCATGGGAAAGAGGACCGGCGGGGGGTGGAGGGTGTGTTGGACTGCGGACGGGACAGCAGAGGGGGCGCGGGCCTTACCTGGACACACGGCCGAGTTGTTGCAGGGTCTCTGCTCTCGGAGCGGCCCACTACACTGCGTGCTGTAGGAGGAGGACACACAGAAGCGAGTGCGACTCTGCCAGCCCTCCCCACAGGTGGCAGAGCACACACTCCAGGCGGACCACTCCTCCCCTGAGGCGGAGTCTACTGGAGCAGGAAGTGGAAGGAGGGGGGAGGTACAGGGAGGGAGGGGGGACAGAGAGGACCAAAACTAATTAGCATGCAGGAAACAGCCTCGGCGGCCAAATAAGGAAAGGGGTGGTGCTGTGGTAGAGGGGGGTGGAGTCTAGCTGTGGGACGTTTCAGGGGCCGCCTCCTTTGAAGTTCACATTTTGAGAGGAATAACCTTAACCGAGTTCCGAGGTGTCTCATAACGTCATGTTAAGTGTTAGTTAGCCTGGTTTAAAACTCTAAGAAATGTTCTCTATTTGAGCTCCAGAAATATCTTAAATTACCCTAACTCCAAGGCCATTTTTTTACAATCATACACATGCACCCATATTTCAGATTTGTTCGACTTTTCTGGATTTTTGTAGCTAGGTGTTTAGTTTTTAACATTAATTTAATAGGGTTGAAATTGAATTAAAGAAATTAAAGTAACTGTAGCAGCGAGCATCACTGCTATCAAAAACTAGCCTGAGACAAATACTTTTTTTTTTTATACTCCATACAAAAAATGTCCTAGTTGTATAGCTAGGTTTAAGATAGCTTTTCATAAATTTTAATGTTTGTTTTTTAGAACACAGGAAATGTATAGAAAATTAACATTACTGCTACAGAAAAAAAAAAAAAAAAAACCTGGTCAGATATCTTAAATATATTTTTTACATTCCATACAAAAAGTTATCCTAATTGGATTTACAGAAGCCAGGGCAAAGCAAAATCAACTTTTCTGTGTTTTCTAAAATGTTCCCTCATCAAAAACATAGCTGTGTACGAGTAATCCTGTATTTGCTGGCGCTGAGTTTCTGAGGTCTCAAAACACTTGGATCTTTGAGCCTCCGCCTCTCCCAATGACCAATCAACAATCCCTCTACATCCAGTCTGTTCTTATTCATTTATCTAAAAAACAGTGTACAGCTCTGTTTCCACTGATTCATCACAGACATCTTTCATTTTCTATCAAAATGACATCGTACAAAAAGTTTCAGGAAGTAAAAACGTCTTTTTCTTTGATTGTGTTGAAAAGACTGTATCACTCTGCCGCCCTCTGCTGGTCTCTTTACATGTTTCTTTACAGCACCAGTAGAGTTCTTAAAAGCATAATATATCCCCTTAGAACAAATCTGACTGGCACTTTATAAAAATACATAGAAGCATAGAATAAAGCCTGCCCCAGTGTAATTACAGCATTAGTGTTTTTACAAAGCTTCCCAAAATATGCTTTATTTTTACTACAAATATTGTAATAAATTTGCAAGATCCATGAAGTCTTTCTAATTGAACTTGCACTAGTCTGTGTTCTTTCTCGAAAAAAAAAAAAACATATCACAGTTGGGAGTGGGAGTACGCTCTGACCTTGACCCTCACACATTTCGGCTAAATAGTCGCAGAGGCCAGATGCATCTTGTAAATGGTTATTTGTATGGTCGGAATAAACAGGAACTCGAAGGCAGTTGGTGTGTGAAATGAGGTCTGACTGGGTTAATAACCAAGCATGCTGCCACACTGAATGGGTGGCTGCTTCTTTTCGACCTTTCCCTGCTCTTGGCCTAAAAAATAAACAAACATCGAACAAAAAAGAAGATGAGGAGACACTCTCTTGTGGTGTGGGAAAGGCATTTTGATTTGCAGGGATTCCATAGAGAAACCTATGGCATCTGTTTCGGTGTCTTTGTACGACTAGACATTCATTTTTCCTTTGCCATGCCCCTCTGATAAAACTAGCCTCAGCACATTGACCTAATAAGCTGGCTTACTCTTTCCATACTATTCATATTGAGTTTTACAAAAGAGGCGGCCCCTGAAACGAAACTTGTCCACCTAGCCCTTATTCAGATCCTCTCTGTAAGGTTTTCTTTTTCTTAATTTTAAGCAACAGGGCTCTGATGCCATATCCTCGACATTGACTTCCAGGCAGAAGTGAATGTGTCTCTCTAAGGATATGTCAGTCAACTCTTTAAGCACCCAAAAAAAAAAAAAAGCTGTTCATTCAGTAAAGTCAGCTGATCAAGGAGAACATTGTCTATAGCTACAGCGATCTAAAAAAAGGTGAAGCAGGGAGAGGGGAGCTAAACAGGAAATAGGGTTGGTTCAACAGTTAAAGTGATACTCCAGACAAAGCACACACACATCTGATATCGCTTGGTAACAAAGATAATTCCAAGGGTTTCTGAATGCCTAACTACGTTGGTTTAAGAAACAACCGCTATACAAGGTCATGGGTCTCTGCCAGTAAAGGATGGCCTGCCTTCGCCAGAGATCTTGAAGTGAAGAAGGTTAAGTATCTTAGAGTGTTTTGAATTGAAAGGAGGATCAAACATTTCTACCTTTACCTATGTTCATGAGCTTTTTGTCATAATAGAATCAAGAGGATCTCAGATACAAGCAGCGAGAATCAGTTTCCATCAAAGAGTGACTCCAAAAGATGAAATGCTAAGTTGCTGGTAGGAGGAATTGGAGCTGAATTGTTAGCCGCTCCTCTACATTGACAAGTAGACCTGCCAATTTGACATCTACTGTATTTTGGATGCCCCTTGGACACTTCCTTGAGAGGAGTTCCTGTCCCTGTACGTCTGGGGAACTATGTCTATCACCTAGCCAAGGACTTTTAGGTAAGGTAAGATAAGGTATTGTCCTCTGCGTTTGAGCCATCCTTCAGTGACACTGGGGCAACCTGTCAGGAGCATTGGGCGGCCGCAGTGCAGCGCCTGTGGACCTTTCTCCAGATCCTAGCTTATTGTGCATGTTTTAGGTTGATGGGACAAACCAGAGCACCCAGAGTAATCCACCCAGACACAGGGAGAACATGCAAACTCCACACAGAAAGTTCCCATAAGGTCCAGCAGGAATCAAACCTAGGCTCTTCTTGCTTTTGCTAACTGCATCCAATCAAAACAACTTTTCTTCTTTCTAAAAAGTCGCTTTGTCATCAAACCTTAAACACACTCATAACTACAAGTACGGCCACACCATTGGACCTTTTATCTCCAGGTGACTTGTCATAGAGTTATATGGCGATGGCTATTTTGTTAGATGCTAACTGGCATAGCATAAAGTCTAAATAACCTGACTAAAACAAACTTAAATTGCCATTCTGGTGTGAAAAACGTTATATGAATCTGTAACAACCAGAATCATGAAATACTTCACTTGCAGGCCTTTCAGATTTGTGTGGAGTATCACTTTAAGAGAGGTCAGGACTACTTGATAAAGTGTTAACAGACCCAGCACAGCGTCCTGTCATGACTCAGAGAAAATACAACTGCACTATGTAAGTCAGGGTCCATGTTGGAATCAGTCCATTGCTGATGATAAGGCACTACTGTGGGAGATTTTGATAGATGTATACAGCAGGTATGTGTGTGGCTTTGTGTTATTATTTTTTTTTTTTTTTTTTGCTGGTGGTCACCCAAGCTGCCAGAGTGGCTGATGCATGGGGTCCCTCTGCGTCCCATTGTCTTACCTGTCTGTGGGGTCTGCGGTCCGGGACGGGGCTTGTCTACCTCCTCGCGCTTGCGGCTGTCCACCGAGCGAAGAGACTGGCTGCGGGAAAGATGGCGGCCTTTGCCTAAATGGAGGGAGCCGGGAGGGGAAGGAGGGATATAAATCTTATTTTTTTGGGACACAACTGCGACGTGATTGGTCACCCAAAACAGCATCAGCCAAACTTGGGACTTTTTGATGTGCTGTCGGTGTTGTGTTTTGTTTTGTTTTTTTTACTGTATGTGAAAAAGTACAAAAAGTCCATTCTTCATTCAAAAAAAAAAAAAAAAAAAAAAAAAAAAAAAAAAAAAACAGATCTGCAAGAAAAAAAAGAGCTACCAAGAAAGACGTGAAGCCATTTGTTCAAAAAAAAAGTCACACAGTTCAGTCAAAAGCAATAATGTTTCTTTGTGAATGGCTGCTCCATCAGTGGACAATTTTTCTCTGTCCGTTAGCCCTTTTGCTTTGGATAACCTATATGTGCGGCCTTGGAAAGCACGTCATTATTACTTTTCATCGATCAAAGTCCCCTTTCCAACATGCACTCCTTAAGTCAAATACTGACTTATAGATGATGGATACACAATGGCATGAAAGAGATGAAGAAAGCGCTGATAACAATAGCTGTAGACACACATTTATACAGCACACAATTACATGTAATACACAAAGCTTCAAAGCCCATTTAGTGACAGATGGATGTGGGTAAAGATCAAACACACAGAGAAATGATAGAGGTGTTTTCCAGGGGGCTCACCGGTGCAGGACTGGGGGTTACAGGGCCGTCCCTCTTCCAGGACCCCCTCGCACAGATAGGACTCTTCTGGAGGGGACTGGCAGGTCCTCTTTCTGGTCTGGATCCCACCTCCGCACTCGCTGCTGCACTGAGCCCACTGGCCCCACATGCTCCAGCCTCCTGTAGAGACACAGAAGACAGAACCTGGTTAGTTCACAACAATGCAACGACAATAGGTTTACTGCTCAAGTTCACTAAATGAGTCCGAGCAACTATGGGCTTTCAGTGGGGTACATCTCCTTGGACAATGGTCAGTTTGTTGCAGGGCATAGGCAGACAACTCTTCACTCTTACTTTCATTCACTTGGAGTAGTTTAGATTTGTTAATTTACAATGCATGCATGTCTTTGGACAGCGGGAGGAAGCTGGAAAAAAGCCTGAAATGTCTTTTTACATTGTGGTCAATTGGGAAAATCTACTGTAAGTGGACGTAGGGCAAAGCAAAGGGTCCTGTTCTCATAATACTGTACATATTATTATTAAAAGGCATTAATCATTAAACTGATTCAGCAAAAACTAAGACCTTAAATGGGATTAAAAATCATTCAATTTGATTCCAACAGACATTAAAAAATCAAAATAGTTTTATAGTAAATTTGCTGATATTATTACCTTTATTTGTGGATATAAATATGTTTATATAAATAATAATACCATTTTCGTAGCCTACACTAGCGTGATAGATGGGTAAAACCAGTTTGTTTCCAGCAGGACCACATCACCCAAACTCTGGATGTTTGACTATCAGCATTCTTGGTGCTTTATGAACTGTATTTTACAATACTTGCAAATCAATTTTTGACAATTTAAGCTGCTGCATTGTGTTTGTGGCATTAAGAATGTAAAAAATGGCATAAAAATAGCATTAAAAAGCATTCAATTAGATATATTTGAATACACTCCAACATGTGCCTGTAGCAAAGTAAAAAAAATTAAATATTATCATTATACGCCAATTAACCGTGCAATAAAGGGCACTAATTAACCCTTTTTAATTTGGTTCTCCACTGGGTCTTCACTCTGCCTTTGCCACAGCTCCCTCGCGGCCACTCCTGCCTGACTTTGGTCTCTCCTTCAGTTTGTTCATTTATTCACAATTCATCATAACGTGTACAAATAAAATGCACTTTTAACTTCTCAAATAGGAATCAAGGGTGGGCTAACAAAACATATGTTCATGTGCCTAACTTTGCCTAAAATAAGTTCCTAGCCAATTAGTGTTTTTACTAGTCACCTTTTAATTAGTGGAGTTTTTGTGTATATTATATAATAAGCTTAAAAAAGATAGGGATTTATCAAAAAAACAGCATTACCTATAGGCAGACTAAAGTTTACCTGTGTGCATGTGATGTCACATTTTAAAACATGTCATAGTTTTTAAATAACTCATTTTCTTTCTTTAATCATGATGAATTACAATTTAATAAACGGTGTACACTCGAGCAGAGCAACATAAATTCAGGTCTAACTTCTGAAGTTAAGATATAGACTCATATATGCATAAAATTCAATCGGCCAAAGTGATAGTGGGAGTATTAGTATCCTCAGCCAAAATGAAAATCTGCCTAGATTTGGCTGGTTGGCCAGTGTTAAGGTTCAGATCTGCAGATAACATATAATGACTAATAGTTCCTACATAAAAGCACATAAGTTGCCTGTATATGTACAAAGTATCAGTATTACAATAGTGAGCCGGTATCGTATTGGTATTGGATCGGTTAAAAAAATTGCCCACTCCTATTAGGAAATAATAGGAAATAATTAACAACTTGGATACTGCGCAACACAATGAATTCGCCTCCAAGATCTCGTTTTATGTGGCAAAATAAAACAATTTTAGACATATTTTGCATATTATTTTAGCTTTACCTTTTTATGTCCTACACTCTGGCGTTTCTTTTGCACAAAGCGATAATACAAATCTATCCACAGAGGACTGCAGTTGTAATAAATCATAAAACAATTCCGATTTTACATATCCCTGCACTCATTGAGAACCAGGTGGGCCGAACTATCAAAATTTCCAGCCACATAAAACATGCCCGGACCTCTGCAAATGCAACATCTCGGCTCTATAATGTCTGATGGCAAAAGAGGCATCGGAGGGAGATTTTACCTGTAAAAACAGAGGTGTGATGGATCCCATTGTCACTGTGAAATTCCCCGTTTGGCCGTAGTGATTTAATGCACCCCATTAAGATGTGTGGTGATATGAGGAGCAAGGAAATAGCCCTGTATCTGGCTCATGAATGTTTAATGGCACAGACAGATGCCGTTCAGCCCCCACAGGCAGCGACAAATATGTATTAATCTGCATGAATAGAACATGAAGCTGGCCCGCATCCAGGCACACACCATTTTAATTACCCACAAATCAATGTCCTTCGGGGTGAGGGCCGCGGGGAGGACGGCTGCTCAGAGCTCTTCATTCAGGCAAAATACGGCACTCAAAGCCCCCATGTCGACGGGATAAGGCAAACTTTATTGGAAAGCTACACTGTACAAGTATTGAATGCGTGAAGGCCTAAGGCAGGGGTCTGAAACCTTTTGAATCCAAAGAGACAGTTGTTCCCAGAAATACAACATTTGAATCTGTAATGAGCTGCAACCAATTTTAATGCAGAAAAGTCACTGAGCCCATAACTAAACTAACTAGATACAGCAGTTGTGTGGTTATTAATAACTCTAAAATAACAAATACTGCACTGACTATCTCACTCAGAGAACTAGAGTTATGTCCTGAAACAACTTCTTGGTGCTCGTGTGTGGCTCTTCTGTCTGTCGACTTTAGTGTGTGAGTGCAACTGCGTAGCCTATTGATGCTAAAACAGTTTATTATAAAAGTTAAATCCATAGAATATACCAGAAAGCATGGACAAAGCTTTGTTTTAAATTGACAAGATGCAGATGCAGGTCGTTTTATAGTCATCTTCCTTAATTGACTTTACATAACCAGATGCCCAAAGAGCCCCAAGAGCAGGGCCCTAAAACCATAGGTTGCAGATGTCTGGCCTAAGGTGTCACCATCATGGGGAAGGTAGAAAATATTTATTCACTTCTCAGTCACACTCTGAGGCGGTGAGCTACTGTACTTCTGTAGACTGACAGAGATGTGGCTGCCTTTCTGCGCAGACGCCCTCTCCGACCAACACCCAACATTGAACTGCCAACCTTTTCGGCTCTACGTACTGAGCTACAGCTGCCCCACTGAGCTCCTGAAATCCAAAAATGTTTGAAAAGCATTAGGACATTTCAACTCTCATCTCTGCTTTTGCCCCGTCCTTCCACTGCCACTGGGGCATCCTGTCAGGAGCAGAGGGCGATCATGAACAGTGATAAAATTGCAAATGCAAGCTGCTAAAACTTTACATTGATGGACCATTATGACAAATGCAGTAATCATATTTTCAGCGCAATGTCTGCATAAAATGATCAGCCCAATAAATCCTCTAATATTAGCAAGTTATTTGACTCTTGCCTTATTATCATCATTATTATTATGATGAGGATGAGAAATTATAACATCTGAGCATAAATCTTGATGATCATTGTCTAAAAATATTTTCAGGCAATAAAACAAATTTTCTTCATTGTTAATCCAAATAATTACTCGTGTCTTTTGTGCCATTAAAAACAATGATATAGTAGCTCATATTTTAATGCTTAAGTCGTTACATAAAGCAAACATGAGACCGTTCCCACAGTGAAAGGGTCCAAAATTGTCATCGATCTCCTTTGCCTTTCTGAAATGAAATTAGCAGGCCTCAGCGATCACAGTCAATATCTGTTTGTGTGTTTTCTTACACCTGTGTTTCTGTGTTCACACTCCATCAACACGTAACCAGTCCAGAACTGCCAAAAAATGGACCACTTGACAAGTTAATATACAAAACAAAATCAGTAGGCTTTAGAAGTAATGTGACAAATCTCATTGAAAAGCAAAAACAGGCTTAATGTTTATGTCAATAACATTAAACTAGTAGTAATGCATTGTACTGTGAACTGTAAGAGCTGCCAATAAAATGATAATTTAGGCCAATTTAAAATGTAATCAAACCAATAATGTAATAACGTGCGAGCCATTAATGCATCATGTTATGTTATTGGCATGTTTTTTATGCAGTTTTGTCTTAAAAAATATGTTTAGTGGATGGCACAGTTGTATTCATTCATTAAAGATACTATGCAGAACTCTTTCTTCTTATGGTTGTAAAAGCCAATTTGAGAAAATCTTGTAGATTATTTTTGGCAAAATCTTATTACTTTAAAACCTATTTATACAGACTGGCCTTTCTCAATCTTACCCCTCACCCCTCCCCCTCCCCTTGGCCCTTAAAACAGAGGGGAAAGAGGTAGGGCTGACAATACACCCCCCTACACTGTTATATTAGGCTATACATCATTGTATAAGCCATTTGCACAGCTTATAATTTAAATATATATTTTTTTTTAAAACAAGCCAACATTAGCCTGAAAAGGGCGCTGTGAACATCAGGAGAACTGTAGGTGAATTGAGCTTCAGCACAAACACAAATTTAACACCAGAGAAAGTAACAAACTGCTCTAAACTACAACTTTAATGGGATTAATCTTCACCACAGAGGAGCTCACTGTGCTCAGGTAAAGATCACCCGTCTCTGTAAATACAGCCGTATGTGCGTCACGTGACTCATCTGCGCTGCTGGTTCTCTCTGCATCAAATTACTGGCATTAAAACATGGTTATGGGAGTTATATACAGCTTTTTGGTTTGTTTTTTTGAACTGAAACATAAATTATATTGTTTGAAAACACTGCTGTCCTCATCTGTAGCCTAAATTTCATAGCAATGTTTTCCACCAACTTTAACGGTGATTATCTCAGTGATTACTGGCACTATCGGCATAAAACAAACACTGGCATAGAGTTTAAGGTCCTCTCTGTCAGCACAAAATGGTGAGACTATTTAGGCACAACATAAATGCAAAAGAAATAGCAACAAAATAATAGATACATGGCATAACGCATAACCATTAGACGAGCTAATTTTATGTAGCCTACGTTATAATATAAATGAGCACACGGTGAACGAAACACAAAATAACTCTGTCATAATCCTTAAATGGTTATAAATGCAGAATATATGTCTTTTTTGGTGCCATGTTACCAATAAACATGATGTTTCATGGTAAACTCCTCCTTCCCCAAAAGAGAATTGAGACACACCTTCAACTCTAGTGAATGCGCAAAATGAAGAGGAATGGCTAAGGATATGGGGAAAGGGGCAGAAATGGGACTGGGCCTTAAGTATTGGACACTTTTTCTGTTTTAATAATGTATTTTTTACTGTTCTTATATTGCATCCTTGGTCTTGTTTTTAACTTTGTAAAGCACTTTGGTCAACTCTGGTTGTTGTAAAGCACTATATAAATAAAAGTTGATTGATTGATACATTATGGGTGACCACCTCAAAAAGTACTAAAAGTGGGAAGTTGTGTGATTTGGTGGGACAAGGAGGGATGGACACAGCTGCTACAGTTTTGCAAAGTAATGTCTTTACTGAGACTTTCAATGACAACGACCATTGACATATTCATACAGGGAAAAAAAATTCAATAATATGAATGAAGTCTGCATTTTCTCAACGCACTGTGAGCTGGTTTTACAGTTCCATGGAGAGGCCTTTCCTGAAACACAGTGGCAGCAAAACACCAACCATATAGTCCAACCCAGCGAGACAGGAAGCCCACAAAGATTTATTCTACACTTTACGCAAGAAATACTGACCTTACCTTGTTGTTCTAAACTTGAATCTCAATTTTAATAAAATCCACTGAGCACCAATGAAAAAGAGGGACATTATGTTAATAAGTGGGACAGGTGCCTAAATGGCTGTGCAGCACAACCAAAAGTGGGACAGGTGGTCACTCTATTATTGGCTCAGAAAACATAATTACACGATTGGCAGACATTATGTTACTGGCCATTGTTACGTTAGAGGTTGCTTCAGACCCCTGCAGGGTTAAAAATAAGCTGAACTCATGAGAGATGTTTGGGCTTTACACATTTGGTAACTGATGGTCAATAATGGAAAACGAGAAAGTATTGCAATGGATTTTGTGTCTTTTAGTTTTAATAAACATGGGCAGCCTAAAGGCATCATAAAGTTGTGCCCCAAAGGCATAAGCATAAATGATGCATACAGCAGACATGGTCAGAAAATAAATAAATGCTGTATTTCTACCTGCATGGACACTCAATGATGCAAAAGAACGTTTACCATCAAGGAACCATGCATCCTTTCACCCGCAAGAACTCATTCATGCACCGGTGCACACAAACACTGGCGGCAAGATGGGTGAAATGTCTTGCCCAAGGACACAACGACAGTATGAACTGAAAGTATCGGGGATTGAAGTACAAACCTTATGATTAGTGGACAACCTGCTGCTAACTAAACCAACCAGCTGGTCTTGGAGCTGAACATAAACCAAAATGGTTAGCAGTGCTGTAGTCAAGACCGAACTAATCAAAACCATGACCAGTCTGTGTCCAGAGTGAAGTGACACCAAGACAAGACAGCCGAGACTTTCAGGGTTCAAGACCGAGTCGAGACCAAGACTTTGAATGACTCAGACCGAGACCAAGGTAAACCAAGACCAGGTCGAGGCCAAACCCTGTGAACTAACACTCAATAAGAGACTCCACAAACAAACAAACAGAAGCCGGTCATGTTCCTATGTCTAATGTGAAAAAGAAATCACTTCAAAATTATGAAGACTAGTGTTTTCTTATAGGGCCTATATTATGCTTTTTTCTGTCTTTTAAATTAATTTAGGACACATCTAGATCAGCATCTTACATTTTGTTGGTCAGAAAACACAATAATTACTGCAAAAACCTTATTTGAAGAAACTCAGATTAGGTCCCTGTCACTTTAAGAGCCCTCCCTCCCCGCTGTCCAGCCCGTTCAGCGGTGAAACGAGCCACTTTGGCCTCTCACAAACTCAATGCGAAAGAATAGAAGTTACTCAAACATGCATGAATGAAACAAAAACACAACTCCATGTATGTTTTTGATGAGGAAACAACATTATAACGTGATAGAAAGCGCAGAAAAGTCGATTTTGCATAATATAGGCCCTTTAAAGTAACTAGATTGATAAATATCAAACTGAATAATGCTTTTAAATATGCATTATACCAGTATTCCTCCTATTTACCAAGTAGACTTCTCTATATTAGAAAATATGTTATCTCTGTTCATTTCTTTGTATTCAGTTAGCATCACATGAACAAAACGCCCTGAAAAACAACGTGACTCTTTTCCGTGAATACTTTCTGCCACTCACTCAAAACAGACAAACCCCATTCATATTCATATCCTCAGTAGATGCCTTTGCAAACATCCTTTTTGCAGTTAATTATTAAAATAACAATCTAAAAGTGTCTGGGAGAGTTGTCATTGAGGTTTTGGTGCAGCTCTGGCTCTAATCCGGCCCTTTTTCAGCTTTCAGGAGACATTCAAAGTTAGCTCGACCTTGGTGTCCGACTGTACAATAGGCAGATGATTATAAATTTACCGGCCACTTTGGTGTGCCCAGTGGGATAAAACACTCACAATTTAATAGCCTCGCTGAGTCTCAGTCAATGTCACCCTTTGGACAAACAGACATCTTTTGTGGCAGTACCAAGGTAATTAAGCAGTAAAACGTGATTTATGTGGCACTGCTTAAAGCTGTTTCAGAATAAAAGCGTAGAAAACAAGTCGGCAATAACTACTGAAAGAATTTCAAAAGGTGGGCTACAGTGGTGCAAAGCAAGCTCACAGTTAAAAACTAAACACAACACTAAATAAAACACAACTACAAATGAAGTAGCTAACTGAAAGGGCACGTCCCAATTACTGGAAGTGAGAGTCAAGGAGTAGGACGTTATAAAATTCTAATACTTTATAAAATGTGGTTTTGTTTAAATCCTTTGACAAAACAAGCAAAACATTTCAATGCAATAAAAACACTCCACCGACTTTTCTCTCCACAGATTTCCAAAACAAAAAACAAAAAATAAAAAAAAAACCCAGCACAATTCTGATTGAAGGTTACTCATTTCGGGACATTTTCTTTCCGTTTTCTGAATTTGTAGTTGTGTTTTGTAAATTTGTAGTTGTGTTTTTTTTTAATTTGTACAAGTGTTCTGGTGACTTTGTAGTTGTGTTTTTTGAATTTGTAAAAGTGTTTTGGTGAATTTGTAGTTGTGTTTTTTGAATTTGAAAAAGTTTTTTGTGAATTTATAGTTGTGTTTTTTGAATTTGTAAAAGTGCTTTGTGAATTTGTAGTTGCATTTTTTGAATTTGTAAAAATGGTTTGGTGAATTTGTAGTTGTGTTTTGTAAATTTGTAAAAGTGTTTTGTGAATTTGTAATCGTGTTTCGGCAAATTTATAGTTGTGTTTTTTTGAATTTATAAAAGTGTTTAGTTTTTACCTGTAAATTTGTTTTGCACCTTGGGGCCACCATAGCGAGCACTTTAATGCATTTTTTTTTACCAATTTGTTAAAATACATTAAAATGAAGCTCAATAGTGCCTGCTTCAGTAAGTAAGTAGAGTAATACTGTAAGTAAATTTCCCATAATTTTTTCCCATTGACTTTTCCAAAAATACGTATACTAAACTCTTAATAAACTGTTTTGAGCGCCATATAAATTGTCCAGTTTATCCAGAAACAGGAGGTAAATACCTACTCTGTGTGGTGGTCCCAAGCCCAAATAATTAGAGAAAAGGTTGGGCCAGGAAGGGAATGCTGTCTTAAATCTAATCAAATCAACGTGTTAATCACTGCACAATAGGAGAAAGACAAATAGCTGTGGTAACGCCAGAAAAGCCCAAAGGAAGATTCAGTGTCCAGTTACCACAAAAACAATCTCCTCATCTGTAATTTTATGTCATGATTATACTTCACAATGCACAATCACAGCAGAGATCTTACTGGACTTTACTAGAAAACAATTTTTTAAAACAACATAAATGAATGCTCTCATTCATTTATCCAAATAACAATAATGTTTTTTTTTTTTAACTTATTGTTATTTTAGTGTATTGCTCTTTTTTGATTTTACTAGTTTTTCAGAGTATTTATCTATAGTTTTTATGAAGGACTGAAGGATGGGTAAAATGCAGAGGACAAATTTGTCTATGAAGACCATTAAGTGTACCTTAATCTTACATAAACTTTAAATAGATCTTTTGGCTTGGTTGTACTGAAGCCACAGAGCACAAAATGGAGGATTCTGAAAACGTAATTACAACATACAAGTGTGTTTTTTGACCTGCCATAGTCCACGATCTCCTTAAGTGTCCTGAGAAAAGCGTTGGTTTTCCCAATGCGACTCCAACAGCTCCAACAAGCTATTTCTGTCACTTTAAAAACTCTTGTTGCAGTACAATAACCTTGAGCTGCTCCTCCTCTGAATCCTTCTGGGCCCATTGTGCACAAATATACTTTATGAATGCAGAAAGGAAGATTAACTGCGGTTCGGAGCAAAGGACGGGAGCTCCGGATGTCAAACCAAACAGAGGGAAAAAACAACAGAGATGGGTGGGTCCGCTTCAAGATAACATTCATTTTTAAACAAGGGGAAAAAAGAATAAGAGTGAACTTTTATGCACCTCCTGCTCCATCATCAGACACAGGGGGGAGTGGATGTAACAATGCTGTCTTTCAGTGCAAGGACGTCTCATTATGGTAATTCAGAGGCGGGGCTTTTGTCCTCCTATAGAAGAGAGTCACCTCAGTAATCCCTAAAGCCACCCAGCAAAATCCTTCACTTTGGTTTAGTCAGCTTTCCTTTAGCTTTCTCCAAAATAGACTTTAAGTGGCACCATATAAAAGATGTAAGGTATGGTAGACTTTACTGTCCCCATTGGGCAATTTGTTCTCTGCACTTGTCCTATCTTTTATTTGCCGCTGCGGCAACCTGTCAGGAGGAAAGCGCCCAGGGACTCTTCTCCAGGATCCTGGTCAGGAGTACCTAGCTGAAGGATTAGCCTATATTTTGCATGTTTTAGGTTGATATGGAAAACCAAAGCACCCAGAGAAATCCACCAGTCGGTCTTGTCTGAGTCTCGGATGTGGCGATCTCAGAGATTTTTTTTTCTTTTTGCCCAACATAAGAAAATGCTTTTCTTCATAATTTTACAGTAATTGTGTACAGTAATGTTTTATCTCTGTTTGTTTGTGAAGTCTGTTGCATTAGATCAATAAAATTACCTATAATTTGAACCACTTTTTTTTTTTTCCTTTAATTTTATGTTTCACAGGGTTTGGTCTTGACTTGGTCTTGGTTTGCCTAGATCATAGTCTTGACTTGTTCCAGAACCTCATAAGACTTGTCTTGGTCTCAGACTGGTTTTGGCCACAACACTAATAAATATGTAACTAACAATATTTTACAACATAAATTGATAGATTCTGTATTGACACATGAGCTTCTTACTCATTAAACACCTTATTATTCATAATTAAACATGATTATAACTAAATGTTAAGTAATGCTTCAATTAACTGCTTACTAATGCTTCACTAACACTTAACTAATGCTTTATAATATGAAAGACATTAAGCTGTAACTGCCAAATTATGATTAAAGCCTTTAATTTTAATACAGACTATATTTAGTCTAATTGCTCAGCTCTCCCTCCTGTTTTCCAGTGTTGCTGCAGCAAAAGCCCATAATGAAGTTTCCTGAAAGTCACCTTCCTGTGTGTGGACGGCGTCTCCAGTTTCAGCTCCCATTTCTGCAGCTTTGAAATACACCGCTGCACGGATCGGGTAACGGCAGATTTATCGATCGAGCTGGGGCGACAATGTGTGTTTGTGCAAAGAAATGGCTCAAGTATGATGTTTACAGCTTTTGTGGCAATAAGGGGGAAAAAGTGTTATAAGATAGAGACACAATGAGAAGAGTGAAGGGGAATTATCTGACAAAAAGAAAAAAAAAAAAAAAAACAAGGAAAAAAAAAACATGAAATACAGACAGGAACGGGCCATGGGTTCACAGAGAGCCGCGTACAGCTGAGTGAAGGATAAGGCGAGTGCTGACACCCAGAGGACAGACGCAGTCAACTGCACTGAGCAGATAACAGGGAGGCAATGGAGAGAGCTGCAGGGGAGAGAGGAGCAGGAGGAGAGGAGATAAGAGCAGAGAGCGAGGAATTAAAACACAGGTGGAAAACGGTCAGGCTGTGTGTGAGCGGAGGAGAGGTATCATCATGTCATTCAGAGAGAGTCTGAGCAGATGTTACTACAAACTTAAAGGAGCTATGAGCAGTATATATTTTTCATATTTCCTGAGAATGTGTTCTAACATATGAGGTAAACATGTTTAAATCAAATATTTGTTTTAATGTTAACAATGGTGAAGCTCATTTATTCACAATAAAAATTAAATACCTACATAATGTCCAAGTTGTTTATGTTTATGGTTTTGGTTCTCAAAGCCTGCATTGCCGATCATCCAATCAGAAAAGCAGAAAGACCCACAGACCATTGTTTTGATTTAGACTGCAGTACTGTTTTCAAACTGAGCGCACACTGCTTACAGTACCTTTATTTATGCACTAGGGCTGCACAATATATCGCAAAATTATCGTTATCGCAATATCAGCAAACGCAATATCTGTATCGCAAAAATTTAAATATATCGCAATAACACTGTGGTCTTCCATCTGACAGAGATTTACACTGAAGAATCATTTTCCACCAGAGCCTTAAAAGAGCATGTGTTGTGGCTAAAAAAAAAAGTTTAAAAAGTCCAGTTTTAGTGGTAATTTAATTAATTTAGTCACAGCTTAGCCTTGTTTTATTCCTGGTTTAGTCTGTGTTAAGTTTTGATTTTGTTGCTTTTTTGACTGTGAATACAGGAACTTACATTTTTGTGAAATGTAGTGAATTTAACTTACTATGTTCGAAAAGTAGGCTCTATTTTCAAATATCGCAATAATATCGTTATCACAATTTTCAACATAGTTATCAAATATCGCATGTTTTCTTCATATCGTGCAGCCCTATTATGCACAGTAATTTTGAAAAAGGCTTTAAATCAGTTGAGATAAAAAAATATATATATATTTTTATCTTTTCATCATTTAATTAGAAAAAATAGTGGCAGAAAGATGGGGGAATGACAAGAAGCCAATAAGCGCGAGCCTCTCCTGTGTGGTAAACGCTCTACCAGGTGAGCCACTGAGACACCCCAAGATCCTAATTTTTAAAGGATTTTATTGGAGCAGTCTTGCTTTACTGGAGAACGCTTACTCCTCTAAACCTGGGGTTTCCAAAGTGGGGGCCGGGATCCTCTTGGGGGTCGCAAGAATCACGAGATGATTTTGAGAAAGCATTAAAAAAACATTTAAACAAAAACGAACAATAATATTACCCAGCATTTAAATGTTTTACCTCCTAAGGTTATTACGAGCGTTAATCACATTTTACAGTGGGGGTCATGGGTCGTTTGCACCGTTATTTTCTGGGTCGCGCTGTGAAAAGTTTGGAAACCCCTGCTCTAAACGCTTAGCAAAATGTTGTATCTATATTTAAATTAAGCATAAAGGTAACATACTGTACCTGATCGCATAAAAAATGATTTATTATCTCTACCAAGAAGACGTTTTTTGCAGACATGTGTTTGTTGTTCGGCAAAATAACTATTGTTGGACTTTTGAGTTGGGTTGATTTGAGTAAGAGCTGGCGGCTGGCCTGGGAACGCCTCCGAATTTCCCAGAGGAACAGGAGAAAACGTTTGGTGAAAGGGAAGTCTGGCGTCTCTGCTTAGACTGCCCCAAACCCCAGACTGGTTGGATTTTAATGACAATTTCAGGAAAGGTTAGGAACAGAGCCAGAAAAAAGTTTTTCTTGAGGATCTGAAACACTGCGTCCAGGATACGACACCATTTTACAGGAAGGAACTGTAACACCTTGGCAGTGGTGCTTCTCTGCGGTAATAGGCGTCTTTTCTTCTACTTTACTTGTTGTATTACAGGGGATATATTCTACAAAATCAACTTTTTTTGAGCTTTCTACCACGTTATAATGTTCCCTCATGAAAAACATACCTAAGCTGTGTTTTGCTTCTTTCATGCATGTTTCAGTAATTCTGTATTCTCTGGTGCTGAGTTTCTGAGGTTTGACAACGCTTGGTTTCATGAATCCCCGCCCACTCCAGGAAGTACTGACCAATCAACAACAAGCCCTCTACATCCAGTCCTGCTCTCATTCATTTATCCAAAAAACAATGTACAGCTCTGTTTCCACTGATTCCTCACAGACATTTGTCTTTTTGTAGAAAAATGGCTTCATGCAATAAAGTAAAGGAAATAAACTAGTCTTTTTCTATGTTTATATATATATATGGCAAAATTTTAAAGCAATTAAAGGATTTGCTTTCTTTTATTCACATAGTCACATGTTTTTAAACCTCTAAAACATGCAATACTGTTCTGGAGGTGCACAAGATTGGTTTAAAAAATTGAATAAAAGTATAAAATAGCCCCTTTAAGTTTCTTAGATGCAACATTTTTAGTAGCTCTAGGCTAAAATGCACAACTTATTACAAAAAGTATTTAGTTGCTGAAATGTGATTGTCTCCTGGAGCCTAAAGGCAGGGCTACACAACACTGGCCTCTATAATTTCAATGAACATTATGAAAAAAAAAAAGCAGCTTTTCTTTATTTTTTTTCTGTTTTTCTGGTTTTGTGGCCACCTGACACAACCCTTTTCATTTATCTTGGCTTGGGACTGGCCCGGAAAGTACATTGTCTTATGGCTGGAAGAAGCAGCAATGAAAATAAGAAAGAGAGGGAAAAAAAAAAAAAACAATCTTCAGAACATTACAGTTGGGAACTAAATGACTCATGAACATATAATTCAGGTTTTCATGCTGTTTGATAGAACATTTATACCAGCAAGGCACAGTTTTCATCGCACGTTTTAGCAGGACAGAGAGTGCGGTCCGACATATTCAAATTATAATTAACACGTAGCGAGCCGGTCCTGGCTGGTGGGAAGAACGGCTGAATGGAAACACGGAGGGTGTCGACAAATCCTGCCCACGTTTGAAAAGCGTTTAAAAAATAAAGGCTTTTCACACACAAATGTACGTATCTGTTACAGACGGAGTTTGACAGAGTTACTGTGGTTACTCAGTGTTCTGTCAAAGTTGGTACTGAGAACAGGAGCTCAGGTCAGGGCTTGTACAATAATATGCTGCTTTTAGATTTAATACGCGGGATTTTAAGGACATAATAAAGCATTTTTATAACTTTAAATATAAGTCATCTCAAGCTTTAACATTTCTTGGTTGTGTCTAAACATATGAACTGAATATTATGCATTTAGTAGTGCTTGTTATATTTTGTGTTTAATTTTTGACTTAAACATCTTGCTTATATTTGTACTACACACTGTCTAGCTTAATATTATAAAGTCAGTCTCAAGTAAAAAGTGCTGTTACTTCAAAATACAGTATTATTACTCAAGTAAATGCACCTATTTACTTGAGCAAAAGGTAAAAAAGTATTCAGTTAAAGTAGAAAGTACTTATGGCTACTACACATACTAGTACTACTACTATACTTTAATACCAATAGACCCTTTTCACTTGACATCAGACAATTTCCGTTTTGAGACGATGGGATGTATCTTCATTTCCGGTGCCGCGCTTCTCCCATAAGAAATTCACCCAGACTTTTTTCAAATTGCCCAAGTTTACACAATATACAGCAATTTTCAAATGAATATTTACCCACAAAACGTCCAAACTTGCGAAAGGATATTAATTCTTCAACGAAGGATACTTGGATTATGAAGTGAGTGCTTTGTTATGTAGCTAGATAGCGTTAGCAACATGGCTAAGTGATAGAGCTGCGCTATAAAACGGTGTTAGATCATGTCATGATCTGAGTTGAGTCTGAGTCTGAATATTTGACAATCTGCTTATCAGGAAATACCACTGGATAGTACTACAGTATATTTTCATTTAGTAAAGCTCTGTGCTCGAACACTGACTCTGCTGTAGTGATCAATCTGTGACAAAATAATAGACTTTTCACATCTACTGCCAAAACTACAAACTAATCTTTACTTTAATTCATCAGCAAATCTCTGTACATCATGTAGCCTTATATTTAGCAAATTTTTAAGACTCCGAGTAAATTCCATACTGGCGAGCAGCAGCACTGGAAATGAAGATACATCCCATCGTCTCAAAACAGAAGCTGTCTGACATCATCGTGAAAAGGGCCTATTGAGCATCGTTGCAACGCCACAGCCGACCTGAGTATTGTTGCTGACCATGTCCATCCCTTTATGACCACAGTGTATCCATCTTCTGATGGCTACTTCCAGCAGGATAATGCGCCATGTCATAAAGCTCGAATCTAAGACTGGTTTCTTGAACATGACAATGAGTTCACTGTACTCAAATGGCCTCCACAGTCACCAGATCTCAACCCAATAGAGCACCTTTGGGATGTGGTGGAACGGGAGATTCGCATCATGGAAGTGCAGCCGACAAATCTGCAGCAACTGCATGATGCTATCATGTCAATATGGACAAAACTCTCTGAGGAATGTTTCCAGTGCCTTGTTGAATCTATGCAACAAACGATTAAGGCAGTTATAAAGGCAAAAGGGGGTCCAACCCGGTACTAGCAAGGTGTACCTAATAAAGTGGCCGGTGAGTGTATATACGTTTTTTTTTTTCTTCTTCATTATGCATTTTTTGACTAGTGCGACTTATACTCTGGAGGGACTTATAGTGCGGAAAATACGGTAATATCACAAATTATTATAGCTAAGTATCAAAAATGTCTATAAAAACAGCCCTTGAGTGAAAATGTACTAGTGTAGACAGTAGACAAAAAACAGTATTTGCACAGAAACAAGCCGTTCACTTACAAAAGATACTTAGATCATATTCAAACAGACCATGCACACAGTTAGTAATGGTTTACAGTGACGCATTAAAGCAGTATTAGGCCTTGAATAAATTTCATCAAATGTGTCTTTTTATTCTCTGGCTTAATTTTGGTTGGATAAAAAAAAAAAAGAAAAAAAAAAACTACTGTGTGATGCTTTGAAAAAGTGTCATTTGAAAACGCTTTTGATTTATCTGCGACTGGATTTCTCTCCATGGAAACACGCTACAATGAATTAACAGCTGCCAATGCTCGTGTGATTAGCGTGTTAGCAAATATGTCTGGATGTGCATTCATTCAGTCAAAGCAGCACTGATATTAAGAGTAGTCGAGAGTCAATTTTCACTAATTTTGGATCTTGTTTGGTATTTTTTGCAGAGCTTTGATGCAGCCACAACCGCTTTCCATTCACTTCCTACTATCATAAAATCATCTAATAGTATTTGGAGATAAAAATAATGAATGGACATAAATTCATTTGAGAGCCATGAACAGTGACAAATCCAGCAGAATCTGGTCTACAAAGTCATGATAAGATGCTTCCTAGTTCTTCAGGCCAGGTCTTCGATGTCCCAGTGACGATTGGACCTTAGCTGGCCCTGTCTGTGCTCCCGTCCCAACCCATGGACCTCCTAAACTTGTTTTTATTCATCAAAAGCAATGGTCTAGCTAAGTTTGAACTTGAAATATTCTCATTACAAACACTACTGGCAATATAAAAGCTGAGTGCAACTCGAAAGTATTATCCTCTCTAGTTGTGCACCAGCTTTTATTGAGATGGTTCAGTTTCAACCATCTCTGCGTGACTCAGAGTTAGTGACACTAGTCTTGTTTGCAAAACCAGTGACTCATAAAAGAAATTGTGCAAAGAGCCAAAGACATCTGCTGCTGTACTTCTTTCTAGTTTTAAACGGCACCAGAGCGGATTTAACA
The DNA here is from genome assembly GCA_020698575.1 of Bostrychus sinensis. Lineage (NCBI taxonomy): Eukaryota > Metazoa > Chordata > Actinopteri > Gobiiformes > Eleotridae > Bostrychus > Bostrychus sinensis. The sequence continues at coordinate 8,904,529 of CM036247.1, forward strand.
ACTTCTCTGACCCAATTAACGGCGTTTAGTGCTTTCCTTTGTCCACCTGTTGGTTCTGCTGAATTCCTCGTTGTTGTTCGGGCCTCTGTGGGACTTTTTTCTTCTTCCCATTTCCATTTTAACAACAGTAAAGTCCCACAGACGTTCAATGTAACGACCAAAATCAAACAAACTCACTTATACCGCAAGTCTTTGTACAATTTCTGCTGCTGTCTCCGTTCAGAAATAAGTAGATGCACTGTTCACGTCCCGCCCTTCGTTTCTCTGATTGGTTACTCCACCTGTGATTCTTCCGCCCATAGAAATGAAACTCAAACCAAGAGGCACCAGACTAACTTCTTTGAGTAGGAAAAGGTAGTAAAATGGTAGATTGGCTGATTACGTCGACAAAAACATATATGTGTTTCTCCAACAGTGGTGCTCAGTTTGTCTGCCTGGTTTCTAGTTTGTCCACACTGGACAGTGATAGAAACAGCAAAGAACTTCTCCTTAGTTATGTCAAAATATTGTGGTGGATGTAATTGACCCAACTTGCATGAGAAAGTAATTAAAGATCATGAGTCAGTGGGATTGCCTTTGTGGATATTTTATTATTCTTGCAAGAACATGGAACTAAAGTTACAGCAGTCAGACAACCAAGTTCCAGAGTGAGGTGGTCCCACTCTGACTTTATACACAGACAGTATCCATTGACCTAGACAAGGGGAAACCTCTTTAATCATTAATTAGATAATATTCAAAAAACAGGAAGAATCTGTAGACATAATTTCTTCAAAGAAAGGTGTACGTGACTAAGGGTAAGGTCATTGTGACATAGAAAATATGTAAAAATACATTTTTCAACCACACTATCACCAGTGCTTAATTTGTAAATCAAATGATGCCAAAACAACAATTGCACTTTGACAGCAGAGTCCATAAGGTCAACACTGAGACCGGAACGTACACACAACACAATCCATATACATTATAGCCAGGAAATCCTTTACCGTATCTAGTTGTTTGATACATCCCACACCACAGCCATGTCCTGCGACTCCTCCTCCTCCCTGCATCACACTTTACTCTGTGTGTGCGGGGCAGTCCTGTGTCCTTTGGCCCCCCAGGACCTCACATAAAGGACCAGACTGAATTTTGACAAGGGTTTCTGACAACATTGAGAAGTGTGCAGAGAGGCTTGGTTTAGGCTGTAAATCAGCTTCATCTGAGAAATGTGAAATGGCTTTTTGACTTTTTGAGTGCTGCAATTATTTTGTGTTTTTGCCAAATCTGCGCCTTTGGTCTGTGTCTGTGACTTACGTAAATTACCCATCGAGCATTTCTCTCTTTTTCAGAATGTCTTTAAATAATGATCATCCAGTTTATAATAAAGATTCAATAATTGTACAACTGACTTTTTTGTATATTTTAGTGTTTATTAATTGATTGCCCATTAGTTTAGCATCTGTGGAGGGAGAGGAGCTTTTATTGTGAAGGGTTCAAGCTTAAATCTAGCTCCTAACTAAGTGTGACAGAGACGTAAGTAGCATGGTTCGTATTTATAAAAATATTTTAAAGATTTTTTGTGTAACTGTTTACACATCTCAACTTCAACATAGGTGTAGGAGCTCAAAAGAGTCAAATGTAGTCAACCCTTTGTTCTGAGTTGTGCCCATGTTACTGGACCCAAGCAAACAGTTACCGAATCACACGAGAATTAGCAGACAATAAATGAATAAAAGCCTAATGTTTTTTTGGTTGTTTTTTTTTTGGCTGGTGCACATTTTGTCCAACAACATTTCCACACAACACACCTCGAAATAAGCACCACTAAAAGCTCACAGAAAGCTCTTGGTCTAATCCTCTTAAGAAACCAATCTGACCGCTGGCCCTTGGGTCTGCAGCGGGTCGGGCCGGACCTAATGCTGTGGCGTGTCTTTAACCCTATCAGCAGCAGCACCAGCAGCAGCTCACAATCCATTACCCCCTCACCCCTCGCCCCTCACCGCTGCCGCTGCTGCTGTCCCATCTCTCGCCAGCTCAGGGCTCCTCCGCCACAGCCGTTGTCTATAAATACATATCATGTGGGCCGCTCTCTGGTTTCAGGTGCGGGTCAGACAAGCAGACATTTCAATTCCGAAGATGGATGCCCCGTTTCAGAGGGAACGATAAGGGGAAGGCTCAAAAGGGTTCTCACTGAAGGGATCTGATGTTTTTCTTACTTTCTTTCTGGCCTGACTGACAGCTCACAGAAATAAGCTTTTTCTTACTTTTTTTTCTTCTTTTTGTCCTAGAGTCGACATACATCCATCTTTAGCGTGAGGCGACAGCTGATAAGGCCTGCGTGCTCGGGACAGAATTACCAAAGAAAGACAAGGCCGGGGCGTGGTTTCTAACATGTTTCCACCACGGAGAATCCCTATAGACCAGAGGTTCTCTAACTGTGGCAGCGGGGCCACTGGAGGTACCCAGGCTTTCTCTGCTGGAGCTCGGGCAAAAGCTTTTTCAGTTCAGATTTAGTTTAATATAAGGCCCTTTTATGTTTCATAGATTGGTATTGGTTTGGCTATAGTTTAGACCTGGATTAGTCCTGATTTAGTCCAGTTAGTCCAGTTTAGTTCTGGATTAGCCCTGGTTTAGACTTGGTTTAGACCTTGTTTAGACCTGGATTAGTCCTGGATTAGTCTTGATCTAGTCATAGATTAGTCCTCCATTAGTTCTGATTTAGTCCTGGTTTGGACCTGGTTTAGACCTAGATTAGTCCTGATTTAGTCCAGTTTTAGTCCTGATTTAGTCCTGGTTTAGTTCTGGTTTAGTTCTGGATTAGTCCTGTTTTAGACTTGGTTTAGACTTGGTTTAGAGCTGGATTAGTCCTAGTTTTTTCCTGGTTTAATCCTGTTATAGACCTGGATTAGACTTGGTTTAGTCCTGGTTTAGAACTGCTTTAGACCTGGTTTAGCCCTGGTTGAGCCCTGAATTAGTCCTGATTTAGTCCTGGTTTAGACCTGGATTAGTCCTGATTTAGTCCAGTTTTAAACCTGGTTTAGGCCTGGTTTAGACCTGGATTAGTCCTAATTTAGTCCAGTTTTAGTCCTGGTTTAGACTTGGTTTAGACCTGGTTTAGCCCTGGATTAGTCCTAATTTAGTCCAGTTTTAGTCCTGGCTTAGACCTGGTTTAGCCCTGGATTAGTCCTGAGTATTATCTTTTTTCTGTTGCATAGACTTAAACATACAAATCCCTCAACTTCCACGCCTGTTGCCTTTCCTGTTCTTTGTTTGTTTACGCTCTCCAGATAAAGAAGTGCTGAGGCCTGCTGCGGCTGAGGAGCTGTGTGGAGCTGTTTACCGGTGATTCCCACTTCCTGTAGCGCCGCGATGTGAGGTGGGCATCGCCGAACTGCTCCTGTGGGAACTGCCATATCGCTGCTTCCCCCTCCTCAGACTTTGACTGGATCTCCCACCACCTCCTCAGCTTCTTCCCTCCGAGCGGCCATTAAGACTCAAACTCGCCCCCGCTGAGCTCCGGCACGTCCTCATCTCTTCACTGTGCGGCGCCTAATGAATGCAACATTGTTTTCTCCCTTCTCCAAACTTAGTCGGGAGCACGGTTAACTACTTTAAAAGCGGCGGCGCTGCGTTACGTGTAATATACTTGTTGCAGAGTTCACGCATCTTAACGAAAGGGCCCCCCCGGATCCGCTGGCACGTACACAAACAGATGCAAATGCACACATAGCCACACAGTCATAGCATTTTTTTTTTTTTTACTCTTCCCACGCTTTCTAACACACTCAGGCACACATCTTAAGCCCTCGCCTCTCCCCCCCACACACAGTGTAGGATGGTGACTGCATTGTGAGTCAGAACAGAGGAAGGAAGAGGGGGTGAGGAGGTGGCACCGGGGCCCACCAAAGGAAGGTCAGCCTGGGATGGGACCCCTGGGATGTATATATGGACGAGCCCACACCTTCAGCGCTTCCCTCTCTCTCTATGATCGAAAGTCATTAGCATACGCCGCGTCTGCCCACTTATCTTTATCTCTTGTGTAACTTTGTGGGAAAAAGAAGTCATGCATAACTTGGTAATGGTTATTGGTAAAAGCCCACTCCAGCCTCCGAGAGAGAGATGCTCAACGTTACACAGTGGATAATTTTAGCACTGCGAAATCACCAGCTCATGAGTGTTATGTGGTACTGTGGCATGAAGTAGGCAGATCAACTTTAGAACATGTTTACAGCGGTGGGATGGCTGACAGGTGAGAAGCATTATTTTTGTGTGTGGATGCACTTATTTCAACTTAAACCCTGCAACTTTGCTCATTTCTTCATTGTTTTTGGTTGCATTTTTCTCCACAGAACTCTGACTCTCATTTTTTCTTGTACCCATACAAACAAGCCTTGACATTAACAGTAGCCAACCGGCCAAATGCCGTTAGTTTTTCATTTTGGCAAGTGACACAAATTCTCCTGCTAGCCACTTTGGGCTGGTTAAATTCTATGCACCTGTATTGTTAGAGGTGAGGGCTGAATTTCTGATGCTGTCCTCAAGAGTACTTCATTTAGTATATAGTAATTCATGGTGAATAATGAATCCACATCCACAGAGATAGAGTTTATTCTGTCTAAACCTGTTTTTTGTTTTTTTTATATTTGATAAATCCCACTCCATATATAAAACCAAATTCTACATTTCTTTATGCCTGCCGTATGCTATAAAATTTGCACAAAACGAATTAAATTGTAGCTAGTAAAAACACTAACGGCTAAAAATGTTTGACCAGAAGTTAATGTTAAGCCTTGCATACAAAGGTTTCCTTGCTATGACAAAAATCTAAGAAATAAAGCCATCACTTGCTTGTTATTGTCGCTTTCTTGCAAGAAATGAGACCGGGTTGGTTCTCCCATTCTATCAAGGCTAGTTTTTCACCAAGATACACTAAAAGGAAGCTGCAGGGGGCTTTGTTCACCCCACAACAACTTATTTAGTCATTACACTGACTCTGACATGATTTAATTTTAAAAAGTTGGTTTGCCTTTAATGTGGTATTCCAGGATTTTTATAAAGCAATTTTTTATTTTTTATTTTATTTCATTTGTTTATTTGAACAGGGACAGTGCACATTAATAAACATTTCTGTAAATGCGCCAGTGTTAGCTACAGAGCTAGTTTTCAACTGTCCCTGGGCAAGGTGTAAAATGTCGGCAAAGTAAAAACAACCAACAAACATCAAAGGTTAGTGCATAAAAATACAAATAAAAACAGCAAATTAGTAAAAGTTAGTGAACTACATAAAAGCTCACACACATGTTAACATACAGTAAAGCAACATTCAGCACAGACAGACACTGCACATACACCATAAGCAACAGTGACATGACATGAGACGAATGTTATTACTGTTTCTATAGAGTAAATACAATATTGGGCTCGGCTGCAGCTTTACTCAGTCTTGGTCTTGTTCTCAAATCCAATTTTACTGGGTCTTGTCTCAGTCTTGGATGTGGCGAGTTCAGAAATTTGTTTACCAAATATTATAGGAAAATGCTATTCTTCATACATTTGAAGTAATTAGTTTCCAGCATCAGAAAAAAGATGAAAATGATCTGTCTCTGTTTGTTTGTGGAGTCTGTTGCAGTAAATCTTAAAAAAAAAATCTCAATAATCTCAATAAAAATCTCAATAAAAATTTCAATAAATAATAATTTGCTCCTTTATTTAGTGTTGGTTCACAGGGTTTGGTCTTGAACCCTGAAAGTCTCGGTCTTGTCTTGGTCTCAGTTCACTCTGGACTCAGACTGGTCTTGGTCTTGGTCAGTATGGCTTTAATGTATAATCCTATGTGTTCTCATGCACTGTGAAGAGCTGGCCAGGCTGTGTACAACTCTCTACAAGCACCTTCCATATCAGGGCGGCAGAGTGGTTAACATCTGGTACTCCTGCTTCTTTCTACTGTCCAAAAACTAGCATGTAAAGGTGAAGTGGTAAATCCTCCCAAACATGCCCATTATGAATGAATGAGAGTGAATGGTTGCCTGCATTCATCTCCAATGACTCTTAACAGCTGCTCTTGTCCAACTGCAGAGTCTCACCAAACAAAGCCGGGCCCTGGATCCCTCCCACTCAGCCCGAGCTTTCATCTGAGCAGGCCGCTGTGAAGCTGCTGCAGAGGAAAACCTCATACAAAACTGTATTTCCAAGCTCTCTGTCTTGGAAAAAGACAATTTTTTTGATAACTTTGCAGTGGTTCTTCCCTTTTCTATGAAATTTGGCTCAGATGTATATTTTATCACAAATTTTTCAAGTCTAAGCACAAATCTAATATTTCTATGCAATTTGTTACGTTGTTCCTATTCAATGACAAAAGCATCCCTGTCTCAAAATGTTGCAGAAATACTATATATATAAATATTTTATAATACTTTTAATGCTTTTTTTTGCATAATCTTTTGGTCATCTACTGCCCTGATCGTAAATACCAAATATTTTATTATTTTCAGAATTTTAACCCTTAGTATTCCAGTATATGTAATATTATCTCAATTTTGTAGTAAAAATACACACACACAATAATATTTTCAATATTTAAAGTGAATTTTTTTGTGTGTAGGTTCAATTCCTGGATTGTATGGGGCCTTTCTGTGCAGATTTTGCATGTTCTCCCCGTGTCCTCCTGGTACTCCAGTTTCCTGCATCAACCTAGAACATGCACAGTAAGCCAATCCACCAGCTAGGTAGCCCTGACCAGGCTCCAAGATCTGGAGAAAGGTCCCCGGGCGCTGCACCGTGGGGCGTGCACCACTGCTCCTGACAGGTTGCCCCAGTGGCATTGAGGAATGGGTCAAATGAAGAACAAATTTCCCTACGGGACATTAAAGTATACCTTACCCTGACACATAGATGCTATTACACTGGCATAAAAAGGGTTAAAACTCTGAAAATAATGAAATATTTGGTATTTATGATCAGGTCACAAGCTGATTAAAAGATTTATGCAAAAAAAAAAAAAGTAAAAAACAATACAAAACAATGTATACATTTTTTATGACATTTTGTGACAGGGACACTTTTGTCACTGAACAATAACAACATAACGTTTTAAAATTGGTGTAAGCACATTGCACTTCATCACTTAGTAATTTATGAAGGTTTATTAAGAACACATCATATAACATTTTTGAAATAATATAGGCTTATGTATTTTAAACAATGTAGTGCAGGAAAAAAAGCTCTTTTTTCTCAATTTTTATTATGTTTCCCATTAAGTTGTGCAGGTCTACAGCCCATCCCTGTGGCTAAGTGCGACTAACCGGCCACTGCCCAGTGTGTGCTCCGCCTAAGACCCATAGTTGCTGGGATAGGCTCTCACCACTCATGATCCCTAATGGAAATAAGTGTATGAAAATGAATTATTGTTCTTTTAGTGATTAGATGGCCTATTCCCGAAAGTCTCTGTGCTGTTACATTGAAATAAACAGCGTGTTTATAATAATTACGGTGCATGTCATAAAATGTGATTGTCTAATGTGTTTTTTTTACAGTTTTTATTAATTACTTTGGCACCACACTGGAATGATAACACATATTTTCAAACTTTGTGCCAACATCCAAACCACTGGGAAATGTTCAGTGCATTTTTCTTATTTTCAACCAGAACTCATAAACAGAATAACACAGTCCCCTGCAGAATAAACGGCTGTCCAGGCTGATTATGTTCCCTGCCCTGATGAAATATTGCGCGCTGTAAATAATGCAGTGAAATGATGGCTTCTGTCGTCAAATTTTCTGCCTTCTGAGGCTTTACCAATGACATTACAAAGGGAGAACCACACTTTTTTATTGCTCACTTTATATGGAAAAACTTTGTCTGAAAAAGTGACTGGTTTGGTAGAAATTTTCCATTCACTGAACATGATCTTAGACAATTACAAGGTTGTGTCTGATGAGAAAGACTTACTTAGTGGTAGTGATTTAAAATCTTCCAGAATAATCTTAAAAATGACAGATTTTAATACTGGGATTGATTTTACAATGTGATTTCTGGCATATATGGCACGCAAAGTGGGCTACATGCAGCTTTAAAAAGGCCATATTAACCTTTTTTAGGCTTTTAGAAATTATTTTGGACACCTTTGCATTAGAATTAAATTTTTTCTAATTTAAAATAATGTATATGTATGGAAAACATCTTCTTTTGGTGAGCTGTTACTTTGACTTTACTGAGAACCCTTGTATTAGGTGTAGGGTTACGATGGGGACTGGGCAGAGCATAAAATGGCTATTTAGCACAGTTGTTAGCAACATGACGCTAAGAGAAGATAAATGAGTTGACTGCTTTGTAGTGACGGTAATTCAAGCCATTCAAGCCTCAGCATACAGGAGTAATTAAACAAGCATAAATGAAAAAAATACCACTTTAAGTATGTTTTTGAGATAGAAATTAACATTAGGACATGGTTAAAAGCTCAAAAAAGTCAACTTAGCATAGGGGACCTGTAAGATATTATCTAAAACACAATACATTTTATAAATAAGGATGGAAGGAAGATTGTGCCACAACAAACCATTTGTCTAAGTATACTGTATTTGGAAAAAAAAATAGTATCACATCAATTGAAAACCCCCCAAAAAATACACAGCAATTATGTGCAACCATCGTTCACTAAAAAGTCTGTTGGCAACTGGAAAACAACCAAAAACTCTAACACTGGCTCCAGCAATTAACAAAGAGGGTTAGATGCCGCTCTCTTCATCTTTTGTAATAAGTACACAACTTCATCAAACTTTATTTTTCATTTTAAAAAATGTTGGACAATTTCTCAATCCACCCACAAAGAGTCACAAGCCAAGAAAAAGTCTCTTGTCCAGCCAGGAGTGTCCACATTTTTTTCACTCTATGTGGAGTACTAGAGATGACAAAATTAGCTTCTCCATAATTTAAAGTCTCATTTATCTGCTCTCTTTCTTTCAGAGGTCTCGAAATTCACATTGATACTTTGACATAAGCCCTTGCAAAACACATTTATCCAGGCTTGGGTTTGGCACATAGTATGGCAGTTTTTTTTTTGTTTTTTTTTAACCACTTCCCCAATAGGAGAAAAGGTGAAAGACATCCATGCACCTAATGCTTAGAAGTTGGATATAGAGTCACTTTTTACTGCATACAGAGGGTCACTGAGGGCTGATAACAAATGGTAGCTGCTCTTGTCACTCCCAGGCTCAGATAAATGTTGTTTAAGGGGCTATATCATGCAAAATCTACTTTTTTGAGCTTTCTATCATGTTATAATATTGTTCCCTCATCAAAAACAGACCTGGAGTTGTGTTTTGCTTCATTGATGCCTGTTTAAGTAATCCTGTATTCTGTGGCACGACTGTTCTGAGCCCTCAAAATGCTCTGGTCCACAAACACCCACTCCAGGAAGCACTGAACAATCAACAAACCCTCTACATCCAATCTGTTCTCATTCATTTATCCAAATAAACAGTGTACAGCTCTGTTTCCACTGATTCCTCACAGCTATTTTTTTCATTTTGTAGTTAAATGGCATCATACAAAAAGGAAATAAAAAGCTTTTTCCCTCTGTTTGTGCTCAAAAGACAACACCATTCTGCCCTCTGCTGCCCTCTGCTGGTCTCTACACCTGTTTTTTGAAGGCACCAGTAGAGTACATTCTCTTTTAGTCACATAATTTTTTTAAAGGTTGTAAAATGTGCAATGCTGTTCCAGAGGTGACCAAGATTAGTTGAAAAATATGAAAAAAAAGCAGAATATAGCCTCTTTAAAAGGTTATATCAGGAAGGGCATTCAGCCAAATCACGGTATGTCAGTCGTCAGATGATTTACTGTAAAAAGTCAAAAGAAAAGAAGACAATAAACAATTTCTTGGTCAGCCATGTTCGTTTGATCAAAGGTCGTTCCAACAGATGGATTAAGAGCATCTGAATATTTGAAGTTGCCACATAAGCTGCAGGATGAACTGTGACAGAGACGGTTTAGCAAAAGCCTATGGGGAAAGTCAAAAAAGTGAATAGGTTTATTTTAGGTTATCTTCTACAATGACATTGCTGAAAGTGAAGCATAAAAAATCCATTGCAATCACTCTGCGCAGTAAACACACCTCCGCTGGCCTTTTCACTGTTTGTATTCAATCTCATTTTTTTCCTTTTTCTTTTTTCTTTTTTTCTTTTTTCAAATAAGCCATTATCTTTTTGGAAGCAAAGAAAAAGATAGAGAATGGAAAGCAAACAGACTCCTCTCTCTCTGTCTGGACTGTGGCTGGAAATAAACTTTAAAAGATTTTGGCACAAAAGCGAAAGCGAGTCAACACAATCAGATAACAATAAGGAGATATTGTTGTTTAGCGGCGCTGACGGTTCCTATTGTACACGAACGCCAGTTGTATTAAAAGTCATTTAGGGGAAATTGCAGACGGCAGATGGTGGCTGTCTCGAAAGGAAAACTTTGATAACATGTGACAAACCAGAGTTAATGGCTCGTGTGTGATTGGTGAATAACTGCAAGTGCTAGTTGTAGTTTACTGTACGGTGTTATATTATAGATCTTTTAATACTTCAAAAGCAAAAAGGTGATAATGTGAAATTCCTCAAGGTTGAGTCCACATGGTATACAATACAACAAACTCTCTCTACTACTACTACTACTACTACTACAACTAGTTTCAGAAATATATATAGTGGTAACACATTATATCCCTATGATACTTTAGATGAGCTAATGGACTTTATTTAATAGTCCTAGACACATGTCTGTCTTGGGAGTGAATCTCTCCTTCACTGTGGTTCTCCATTAGTCAGGTCGGCCAGACAAACTCTTTTCCTATTGTATACAAATAAATTAGTCTGGTATCCCTTTGTGTAAATTTCGTGGAGTAATCAAACAGAGAAATGAGGGGCGGGACACTGCAGTGTAAGCTAAACAAAGTCAATTCTTGAAGTTTTTCCATAAAACACTAGAATATAGCATATTATGAGCAGCTCTGTACTTATTTCTGAATGGGGACAGCAGCAGAAACCAGTTGTACAAAGACTTGCAGAGAAAGCGGATTTGTTTGAATGTGGTCGTTATGTCGGACGTCAACAGGACTTTACTGTTGTTAAAATGGAAACAAGATAAAGAAAAAAATCCCACAGAGGACTGAACAACAATGCAGACTTCAGCAGAATCAACAGGTGACAAAGGAAAGCATTGAACGCCATTAATCAGGTAATGCTTCCGTATTCATGAGACGAGCTGCAGATAAACGACTGTGATTAGACCAGTTCCAAATCGACTGGAGAGTAACACTTCTCAGCGAGTGAGGAACCAAACTGTTCTGCTTTCGAAAAGAAAGTAGGAGAAGCTGACTCTCTCAGGCTAATTCTCCATAAGGTTTCTTCTTCTTTTTTTCCCCCACACAGCTGCTTTTTTTTTTTTTTTTTTGAGTTTTTCCTTACCAAAAAGTAAGGCTTAAGGACAGGAGAAGTCCTTTAGTTTAGTTTAGTTATTTTTTATGTCGTGATGATAGTGTTTATGTTTGATTGTGTGAGTAATTGTTTGTAAAGCCCTTTGAAGGCGACTGCTGTTGTGATTTCAGTCTATATAAATAAAACTGAATTGAACACCGCACCACCATTTTACCAATACTAAGTGATTGGGAGCCAAAAACAAATGCAAAGCCACAAAAGTATGCAAGAGCTCCCCCTGCTGGCCCCCTGAGTGTGGTCCACATTGGATGAATTTTGGTCTGCAGCTACTTGCATCCAAAGAAAAAACACATAAATATTCGTGATGAAGAGAAATTCAGTTCAGAATGAAATTAAATGCTGTTTATTCAAGCTCAGTTCATGCTCTGAATAAATGTGTCCATTGAAGTATAACAGACTGTTCTCAGCTGTTTGCTTCCCAGTCATCTCTTCTCATAATAACTCTCCTCCTTTTTATTGACTCCTTCCTGGGGGAGTCTTACAAAAAGTGCACTGTAATGTAGAGACAGCATCCTGCCTTGGTTTAGAGTTACTGTAAATATGAAACTTTTTTTTTCCTCATCTAGGAGCTAATTAAGTAAGCCACAAATCAATACATAATGAGAGGAAATCTGACCATATTTTTGCTGTGTGGAGAAATTTGAGTGATCAGTCTTTGTATAGGGCAGCATTACATTTAGCATTAGGACAAAAGGTTTTTCTCCATCAAGTTTTAGTTTAGTGAAATTCTACTAGCAATGTTCAACACCGATGTAATCCCAAGACGTCGTAACACCTTTTATTTCATCTCAGTGTGGTCAAAGGATGCCGCTAACCACAAAAGCTTTAACATGAGACACAGAAAATATGGGCAACATATAGCAAAAATAATAGTAGCCTTGAATTATTAAAAAACAAAACAATAAAAAAAAAAAATGTGGAAACCCTCATCAAAAGACAAAAAGGTTTATCCAATTCTCCAATCATATATATATTTTTATTTCATTTTTCATTTACACCAAATGCCCAGCCTGATGTAAGCCTCTCTATATATCCAGGCTTGGGAATGGCACAAAGAGTACACTGGCTTTTGACTCCCTTTTGGATATTTCCCTTCATAATGTTCCAGAATTGATATTGTTGATAGCTGCAAAAAACTCTAAGAGCCAAAATTAGACCCTGCTTTTCACCTAAGAACAATGTTGAATTGCTTAAATATTATTGCTATTAAAAAATAATATTAATGGTAAACAGCAAGGACACATTTGGATTTGAATCTACAACAAAAACATGCTAATCCAGCAACCTACAGTATATTATTTAGCTATTATTTTTAAACAATCTTTTGGCTGCTCCCTTTTTCATTTGGGGTCGCCACAGGGATCCAGTCGCATGATGATTTGACAGGGTTTTTATGCTGGATGCCCTTCCTGTTGCAACCAGCCTCATACAGTTACTGGAGTGGTTGAAGTGTCTTGCCCTGGGACACAGTGACATGGTTCGCACTGCTGCATGACCCTCTGGTGGATGGGCGACTGCCTAAAGCACTGCGTCACTGTAACGATGTTTAAGATTTTCTTTAATATCCCTGTAAAAAAAAAAAGTTCTCTGCATTTGACCCATCCTTTAATGCCACTGGGGAAACCTGGAACAGAGGGCGAACGCAGCTAGACTTTTCAGACCATTAGTTTAGTTTATTTGGTCATTAAAAGGAGACAAGAAACAACACAATGCTTCTATTAGATCTGAGACAGAGACCAAAAGAATTTAGGCCAAAGTCAAGACTTACTGCGCCTAAACCAATTAACATTTAAGTAGAAATTGCTAAGTAAACCTGGCTATCTTTCACGACAAAACAACAAGACAGGTAAAAGAAACAAACACAAAAACACGATAACTTTATGTTGTAATAGATAAGACTACATAATCATACTAATGCCCTGTATTTTCCTATAATATTAGATTTGTACATCTTTTTAAATGTACTAAGTGAAGTACATCCTTTTAGTTCATTGTCCAGACTGTTCCCTAAGATTACCCCTAAGATTACAGAGATACATCTACTTTTTACTTTTGTGAGCCAGGATCTTGGTCAGGAGTACTTAGCTGAAGGTTTGCACGCTTTAAGTCAATGAAGGAAACCGGAGTACCTGAAAAAACCCATCCAAATGCAGGGAGAACATGCAAACTCAGTGCTTTGCCACCTTACCGCCAAATGAAATGCTACATTAAATAAAAAAGGCTAATGTTTTCTAACAAAGCACTGACAGTCGATTAGTTGTCAGTCTCCAAAGCGATCTTGATTATTCATTATTTGCGATATTTGGTGGCTAATGGTTTTAAATTAAAATGCAGCTAGGTGAGTGTTGAAGGGAATAGTCCCCTCTCTGCCATCGTCACGTGCTCGGTTTATCTTTAAATGTGTTTTTTTATTTTATTTTGCAGACTGTGACATTCTGATATTAAACTTTCTACAATCAGGGCTGTACGCGGAATTTTTGAAATACTGAGGTCCATCAGGTTGACGACCAGTTCAGTATTTATTTCAGACCTAGTTTAGATAAGTCCTTGCTTTGACCTGGTTTAATCCTGCTTTTTCTTCCTAAATAAGTCCTGGTTTAGACTGGTTTTGTTCTGGTTTAGCCCTAGTTCAGACCTGGTTTACTCCTGTCTTTTTCTTAATAAGTCTGGGTTTAGGTCTGGTTTAGTATAATATTAGAAAAATACCAAGGTCCAGACCGCTGTGACCTCTATGGTACGTACAGCCGTGTCGACAATGTGTTTATTCAAGACATTTGATCGAAATCGCTCTTTATTTGGGTCGTGGCTTGTCATTTTAGGGTGATGGTGCATCCCAAAGCCAGCTGCAGTTGAGAACCATTGGTCTATAACGTACAGTCACCAGTGTCAATGTCTTCTTTAAGAGTCTAACATATTTGTTCTGTTTCTGAAGCCAGTGTTCGCCTCACAGTCCTCCCTCCTGATCATAATTCCCTCCTTTTTATTGACCCTCCGCTCTCGCTTGTGCAGCTGCGCCGATGATGGATGTCGGCTGATGTCAGCAACCACTACGCCGCAACCAAGGGTACTTTTTAACCTTCACCAATCAAACTATCAAAGCATTAGAAGCAAGTGTATCTCGTAAATTAGGAGCAGCTTCAAAAACTAGACGCCGCTAACACACACAAGATAATTCATTTGTTTGAAATAAGAGCTTAAATGTGGAAAAAGGGGAGAGATTTACTCCAGAAAATACGCCTCTGGGTGCTGAGGCGGCCATAACACGGTGTATTTTTGTAATAATTAATTGTATTTTTTTTTTTGTTTGTGTGAGATCAGGCTGAGATTTATAATCTTTTGGGGATATGAAAGCCCTTGAAAAGATAAGAAGTCGATGAGGCTTGTAAATGGAGAACTGTGAAAGGCACACCCTAATCACGTTGGGACGCTTTGATGGGGAATAAACGAGAGTAAATACATCAATTGAATCAGAAAAGAGGAAGAGAAGAGAGAAGCTGTTTTTGGAAGTTAATTGCAAAAGTCTCAGACAGCATTCGATTCAGCTTTTGATTTAATAAGCTGTATGTCTGACTGGTTTTAGTACGACCCATTTTAGAGTAAAGCAAGGTTGGAAAAGGGGACTATGCAAGACCTTTTCCCAAATATGTCCAAACCTGTGACAGAATCAACCATGGTGGAATGTAACAAGTACTTAGTTACTTTACTTAAGTACAATTTGCATGTATCGGTACTTTACTCAAGTAAATTTTTCAAGGGTTACTTTTACTTCACTACATTTTAGAGCAAGTATCTGTACTTTTTACTCCACTACATTTCTGAGTTGGTTTAAAGTACAAAGATTGGCAGCACAGTGGTGTACTGGTTAGTGCGCCTGCCCCACAGCCAGAAGGTCCCGGGTTTGACTCCTAAACCCTGTGGGGCCTTTCTGTGTGGACTACATGTGCACATTCTTCCTGTGTTTCCCTACCATTAAAAATATGCACAATATTTGGGGTCAGGACTCCCCTGCAAAAGAGATTTTGAATCTCAGTGGGACTTTTCTGCTTAAATAAAGGCTAAAAAAAAAGGATTTTGAGTTTTTGTTTAAAATAATTTGTTTTTGTCATGCCCTCATCGTAGGCACAAAGTACATAAATGCAGTAAAGTAGCACTCCTTTAGAAACATCACAATAATAAAGACAGAAGACCTCAGCGACAGATTCAGTCTCTTCTACTGCACCAGTTTGTTCATTTCATCTGGAATCAGCAAAATCCCTCACATTACACTCACGCATAACTAAAAAACAAAATACAGCTCCTAATAAAACATACAGTATTTAAATTAAAAAACATCCCTCACGTTTAACACATTAATGGGTTGTTGAGTCTGTGCGAAATACTAATTTGACTTAGAAAGATGACACTTTTAAGAAAATTTTTGCTCATTTATCTGTACTTTTACTTAAAGGAAATGGAGTACTACTTCCACCGCTGGAATAAACTAATGTGCAGCATTTATCAGTAATCCGCAGACTCCCACCCCTCTCTCTCTCTCTCTGTCTGTGTGTATTTTGGTATCTTTCTGTGCTGGGGCAGAGACAAGTGCATGGGACACGTCTGCAGTAATGAGCTCTTTTTAGGAGAGACGTGGCAGCGGCGGCCGAGATCCCGTCTGCTTGTTGTGGGTGTGTTTCTTTATAGTGGTCTCCCCGCATCTGACAGTGTGTCACCTCTGGGTGTCATTTCGGGTGATATCGCCGAGGACAGACGCCGTTACAGCCGTCCCGCCGAGCGCCTGTCTGCTTTTAACAAGGACACAGTCTCTCTTCTTCTACTGTTTTATTCCAGTGGACGCCGGACCGGGGCAGCTGTAAACGCACGCGGACATCTCAGCTTGATCGGACATAATTCGTCTCCTCCAAGTCGAAGAGGGGCATTTGTCAGACCCCAAACTTTCCTCCATCTTGGTGTCGCTGTCCCAGACAACGTCACAGACACCTTTCCTTGTGTCTCACTTTCAGTTTCAGATCTTTTTACTCAAATGTTGCCAATAAACCCATTTAGTTGCAAAATGCTCACTCTCGCTGTTTTTATACTAGTCTAACTTTTTATTTTTCTTGCATTTTGTTGCCCCTGTCCCAACCTTGTTTGAGATGTGTTGCTGCCATCAAATTCAAAATTAACTATTATTTTTTTTATGAATGATTAAAATATCTCTATGGTTGCAAAATTGTTTTTGTTCACTAAAAAAATTTAAACCGAGGTAGATTTTAATAAAATCTTGCCTTAAAGAAAAAAACTCATGCCTCAAATTAAGGAAAAAAAAACTTAAAAAATTAAAATACATGTCTATATTAAAAATGGAGCATTATAAAAAAAAATAGAATAGAAAAATATAGAAAAATAAAAGCAGAGGAAGATTTTTTAAATGTGTTGCCTTAAATAAATAAAAGTAATAAATAAACTGTAATAAATAAAAGTATTTAGTAATCTCTTTATTAAATAAACTTTTAAAAACTCTTTTAATAAAAGCATTTAGTAATCCATTTATTAAAGGCTCTTTTAAAAACTATTTTAATAAAAGCATTATTCCTTTTCGTGTGGCACTCACAGGTCCTCCATACTAAACCAGGTCTAAACCCAGTCTAAGCTGTGGTAGAAAATTCTAATTTAATCTCCAAACAGAGCAGGACTAGTACAGGAATTAAAACTTTGCTCTAAATGAAATAAAATCTGGACTTAAACTTAACTTTAAACTAATCTAAAATTAGAATTTTGATGTTATGTATTAGTATTTAACAAGTTGGTCTATTTTTGTAATAAAATGCAAAAACTTTGCTGGTGTTGGAAAAGAAAAGAGTTGTGTACCTTTAAGGTCTTTTCACAGATAACTCCTATTACAATATGCTATTAAGTGATTAGGCTTTTTCTTCAAATACAATAAGAAAATGTCATTTTTCAATTTAAATGTCCTCACGGTGGAGATGGTCTGAAACACGCTTTCCCTCAGTGCAGAGATATGGCGCCGTCTCTCAATAATAGAGCACTTTCCTTTGAGGAGAAAAATGGTTTCAAATCTTCTCGACTTGACCAGATTTGTCCCAGAAAGCAGTGTGATGAAGTGTAAAATAGAACAGAGAGGAGAGCGGTGACAGGCTGCCATTCAAAAACCAGAGGCATCCCGGCGAGTCACTTAAGACTGACGGAGCGGACACAAAACTTTTCTATACGTCCAGAATTAACGGCCTACAGCAGGGATTCTCAAACTTTTCAGCCAAGTACCACCACAGGAAATGTCTAAGGACCAACTTTAATGGACTAAAATGATCAAAGTTATTAAATAAGGACAAAACAGGAACAAAACCAGGCCTAATCCATGTCTAAACCAGGACTACACAAAAAATAAACTCAGACCAAACCAGGACGAATCCATGTCTAAACCAGGACTACACAAAAACTAAACTAGGACTAAACTAGGCCGAATCCATGTCTAAACCAGGACTACACAAAAACTAAACTAGGACCAAACCAGGACAAATCCATGTCTAAACCAGGACTAAACCAGGAAATAATTAGGACAAACCTGCGACTATTCTAGAACTAAATCAAGTTCAAACCAGGACTAAACTAGAACTAAACTTGGTCTAAACCAGGATTAAATCAGAACTACACTTGAACTAAATCCAGACTGAGCTAGGACTAATGTAGGACTAAACCAGGTCTAAACCAAAATTAATCTAGAGACCTGGATTAAACCAGCACTAATCTAGACTGGGACAAAACCAGTACTAAACCAGGACTAAATAGGTTAGTACTGGACTAATCTAGGACTAAATTAAGTCCAAACCAGGACTAAACTAGACCTTAACCAGGACTACACTAAAAGTAAATCAAGACGACGTAATCCATGACTAAACTGGTCTAAACCAGTGCTAAAGCAAGTCTGAGGGAGTTTTAATCTAGGACTAAACCAGGATTCAACTAGGACTAAAGTAGGACAAAACCGGGTTTAAACAATGATTAATCCAGGACTAACCCTGGATTAAACCAGCACTAAACTAGGACTAAACCAAGTCTAAACCAGGAATAATCTAGGTCTAAACCAGGTCTATTCTAGGACTAAGCAACCAGAGCAGAACTTAAAACAGCATTAAAATTGTCTCCAAATGTATCTAAACAATAACTACAAAAAGGCTGCTGAGTAGGTACCACTATAGAACCCTGCGTACCACTAGTGGCACCCACACCACAGTTTGAGAACCTCCGGGCCGTTACCAGTTTTAAACACAGCGATACATTTGTCTTCTCCCCCAGAGCACAGCTTTTATCATCGGCCAGTAAGTAGCAGCGGTAAAACTGCTTAATTAAAGCATGAATGTTTAATGAGCCCTGAGGCATTATGGGAGAGGGACGTCCAGTGATGAGGCGCCTCCAGGAAACAAGCCGACATTTGTTAACGCCGCTCAGACAAGTTCGAGGAATACTTTGACAAAAATACTGGGGACTAGAAACTTCCTGGGCAGAGAGGTCCCAGAGTTAAACTACATTTAAATCCACTAATAGCACATGTGTCTTATATGTCCTTGAATCACCTACTCTGTCTTTCATCTCACACTTTTATAACTTGGAATGACCTCGCCAATACTTTGCATGGTTGCATTTGGTTAAAGTTACTACAAAAAATGCCCTTGCACAATTGTATGAGTATCTGAAAGGTCTGACTTGGAGTATCCATTTATTTGGAGGCAGGGCTTGACATTAACACCAGCCAGCTGGCCTAATGATGACAGATTTCCATTTTAGCCAGTTTAGCCATTTTATTCCATCTCACTAGCCACTTTGTCTGGTTGGATTATATATTTTTTTTTATTTGAAGGATTTTAGGTGTGACTTTCTGCTCCTTTGCTCATAAATCCCCAACATTTATAATTTAAAACCTATAGTAAATCCTGAGTCGAGAGACAAGAGTAAGCTCTTTAGAGGGTCTTAAATGAAAACATTAAAAAAAAAAAAAAAGCCCAAAAAAAAAATTAAAAAATGCAGCAAAGTAACTACAGTTTAAAAAAAAAAAAAACTTTTCAGTGGTAATTTTTAAAAGAATTGTAAAAACTAGAAGCACTCAGAGAGCGCAGACCTCCGCCAAGTTATACAGTCACTCACCTGAGGAAAAACCCCTAAAGGCCTGGATCTACAGTGAAGCCCGAAATTATTCATACCCCTGGCAAAATCTGACTTAAAGTTACTTTCATTACACCAGCAAGTTTTTTTTTTTGTTCTTGTTTTTTTTGGACCAGAAATGACACAGGCTTCTCCAAAAAGATAATAAACGATGTACAAGAGGTATCATTGTGGAAAAAAATATTTCCAGCTTTCTTTTAACATTTGAACAAAAAGTGGCATGTTGGTTGAATTAAAGTAACTTTAAATCACAATTTGCCAGGGGTATGAATAATTTCGGGCTTCACTGTAGCTCAAAAAGTATTAAAGATACATCAAATCTGTGAATATACTACTGACAGAGAAAAACCTCACCTTTCATTTGGCGTTATTTGCAAGTGTGTAGCTACATTTGTTGCTGTGCAATATCCAATTTTATATGTACCCTCTATATTTAAACCTTCTGGATCACCAGAACCAGAATATCAACATGATCCAGGTCCAACTGTGTCAGATTATAACATCTACCATGATGTCATCTGGTAATTATTATTTGCCAATAATTCTGGGCATTATTTGTTGAGTTAGAAGCTCTAATGTCAAAATTAGCCCGATCTCCCAATAGTAAAGAATCATTTAAAAAATTCCTGGATCCAGATGGCGATCCAGATCACCCCCAAAATGTAATCGATTGTCTCTTAATCCATTTCTGACATTTCCTGAAAATTTTCTTGAAAAATAATTGTCTGATACTACACATGACTCAGCATTTTAACATCTAAAGTATGGCTAGTGAAAACCTAAATGGCTCGTAACGCTGAAAGAACACTAGGCAAAATGGCCAGTGAGCAAAAAAGTTAATGTCAAGCCCTGTTTGGCAGTCTCGTGGTACCTCTGTGGTTGGTAAGACTCCAGAAACCTAATTCTGAAAACCATATCAACAGAAAAGATAAAGGCAGTATGTGTCATAGTTCCACGTTGGTTAGCATTAGCACTAGTGTTTTATTTGTGTTTTGCTAGCAGCCCGCTTCTCACGAGAACGATAAGTGCTTTGGGGTCGAGGGAGTGGCAGTTAAGAGTTGATCTATCTCTAAAATCATCTTTGAGGCCTCAGAAAGCTCGATTCCACAAACCTCCGCCTCTCCCACGAAGCCCCACCCACTCCAGGAAGCACTGACCAATCAGCAAGCCCTCTACATCCAGTCTGCTCTCATGCTTTTATCCAAAAGTTTTACTCGGACTTGCCTCAGTCTCAGATGTGGCAATCTCTGAGAGTCTATTTACCAAACATTGTTAGAAAATAGTATTCATACGTAATTTTGGAGGCATTTGTCATTAGAAAAAACAGGAAAAAGATCTGTATCTGTTTGTTTGTGAAGTTTTTTTGCTTGTTTGTTTTTTTACTTTTCCACTTGATTTAAAGTATTATTTCACAGGGTTTTGTCTCGGCTCGGTCTTGGTCCTTAAAAGTTTTGGTCTTGACTCGGTCTCAAACCCTGATAGTCTCAGTCTCGGTTCATTCTGGACTTGGACTGGTCTTGTTTTCGAGTAAGTATGGTCGTGACTACAACACTACAACTCTATTTCCACTGATTCCTCACAGACATTTTTCATTTTGTATTAAAATGGCATCATAGAAAAAGTTTAAAGAAGTGAAGTGCTTTTTTTCATTATGTTCAAAAGACTGCAAGACTCTGCTGCCCTCTGCTGTTTCCTTATAGCAACAGTAGAGTACTTATTAAAAACATTTTCTTTTAGTCAGATAATGTTTTTAAAGGTTGTAAAACATGCAGTACTGTTCTAGATGTGAGTAAAACTGGTTTAAAAATATGAATAAAAACGTAATATAGCCTCTTTAAGCAACCCTAACAATACACTACAGTAAAGATACTATGAAAACTGTATATATTGGTCTTAACAACATTAAACCACTCAGCTGAACATAGACAACAATTCCAGTTTGTGAGCACACTCTGAAACCACATTGGCGAGTGTGTTTACAGCAGTGACCTTGTCCTTTAAATCCACTGCAGCAGGACCGTACTGTGATGTACATTTTGGTTTCTTTAACAGAGGAACAGCAGTGGAGCTGTAATGATGCCAAATGTACCGTGCAGCTCCAGCTTTTTCAGGCCTCTACCCGTGGAGCAGAGCTAAACTTGGACTGCACTGCACAAATAACAATGACTTTCACCAACTCTCTACAAACTCCCAAGTCAGAGACAATGTATATGTTACGTTCAACAATTTTCCGGCAAAAGAAACATTACTGACTGATTTTTTTATACACAACTGCATTATTTCATTTGTTTTCCTGAAAAAAGGTGTATATTAAAGGTCCCCTATTCTGCTAAATCAAGTTTGTTGCGCTTTTATCCATGTTATAATGTTGACTTTAGTAGTAGTATTTTGTTTTATGTTTGTGTAACCCTGTATGCTGAGCCCTTCCTTTTTTCAAGAGCTGAAAACGACAGATACCTAATCCAAGCTAAGTAACATTTTCCATAAATATACATTATTTTAAGTTATAAAACGTGAAATACTAATGCAGAGGTGTCCTAAACTATTTCAGAAGACACTTGAAAAAAGCACAATATAGGACCTTTAAGATCATCTTTTCAACAAACGTGATTGGCCAACACTTCACACAATGCACTAAAATGTTACATCATTAGGCCCAGATGAAGGTCAAATTTTCAAAAATCAATGCTATTAGAAATTGCTATGGTGCTCAATTTTCACCATTGAGTTTATGAAAAATCCATATATTAGGAGTTTAAAAGCTGGGCGAGGCTAATCAGTTTTGAGGTAACTCATGATGATAACACGATTAATTTCTATTTCTTAAGATTATATAAAATTGAACTGAAAGTTGAATTGTATTGGATTATATAAAATTGAATTGAAAATTCACCAAAATGCATTTGAAACCTTGTCTTTTGACAAGTTTCAGATAAGATTTTATAGCAAAATGAATAATTTTATAGTCATGAGTTACCCTAAAGCCAGTGGTGGAGGAAGTACTTTTTTTTTAAAGTACAGATAAAGGAGCAAAAATGTACACCGGTAAAAGTATCACCCATGAAAATTTCTACTCTAGAAAGAGTATAAAAGCACTTACTTTCAAATATATTTGTGAGTAAAAAAAGTACATGTATTTTATTGAGAACTAATGAATGTGCTAAATGTGAAGGATTTTGCTGAGAAATTGTGCTGCTAAGTAATGATTAACCACTGCAATGGAAGAGAATCTCTTTACTGCATCTGTTATACTTCTGTCTACAATAAGGACACGGCAAAAAACTAATGATTTTAAACCTAACTCAAAATACTTTTTACTTCAAACCAATTAAAAAATGTGGTGAAGTAAAAGAGAATTACACCTTGTATAATTTACTCAGGTAAAGTACAGATACATAAAAATTGTACTTAAGTAAAGTAACTAAGTACTTATATATTCCACCACTGCCCTTGAGCCTTTGAACTTTTAATATACAGATTTTTTGAAAAGTCAGTGGGGAAAAGGAATGGGATTTTTACCTCCAGAACCTCAGGACGGGCGGTCACTGTTGAGCTCCATACACAAAAGAAAAAGTGCATGTTTTCTATTTAACATTAAAGGCCCTTTTCCACCAGCACTACTCGGTTTAACTCTACTCGGTTCTACCTGCTTTGTCAGCTTTTCCAATTGGCAACCAAGTCAAACCTGGACTAAAATGTGACGTAGGCAGATTGCTGGTCGCTGATTAGTCAGAGAATATTACACTAGAATGACGTTAACCACAAAACAAACCGCCAAGTCCTGACACCGGCTGCTATAAACACATAAAATGTGCTCAACATAAAGCCCACAGCAAAGTATTAAAATGCTTTGCAGGTGACAAAACCAGAATAAAGTACAGCATTTCCAATGCATCCTCCATTGTTGTTTTTTTTGTTTTTTTTGGCTTTACAGGACGTCACATCAGTGAGGCGCTGCCCACAATAAACCGGTACTATCAAGTAATGGAAAACAACCCAAACCGAGTAAAACCAAGTAAAGTAAAGTAGCGTAAAACCAAGTAGTGCTGGTGGAAAAAGAGCCATAACACGTTTTATTTCCTTAACAGGTGCTAAAACCCTTGTTCGAAAAAACACTGCAGCTTCTTTTTTCTTCATCCCTGCCCACACAGCGCCCCCTGTGGCCCACTCTTTACTCTCCTGTAACATACACGCACATACGCAGATGAAAAATGTACTTTCTTCTTTCCACCGTCAGCCACCCACTCCCATGCACCAGGGACCAGCGCTCAGTTTGAACTGGAGCCATTTTCTGCTGCGACATTTCACTGTGTACTTTCTATATATACTGTAAATGTCTGTGTGTGTGTGTGTTTGAAGCCAGTGCATTAGCCTTCCTTCAGGATTCCTCAGCGCTCCTGATGGTAGGCGGGATGGAAACCCCTTAGTTTAGCAACAATGTGGCGGAGGCTCGCAGCGAAACACACAGCCGTCCCATTTATCTTGCTCAGGCCCGGCCCGCTGCCAGCGAGCGCCAAAGGAAAAGTGCAAGTCAGGGAGGTTTATGGAGGAGTTCTCCTGGTCCAGACGGCCCACGGTCCTGGACTGCTGATCGGGCTGGTCCCAGGTTATTTCTTAAGCCCTCCATCAAAGGCAGTGTAAAAGTCAGCAACTGATGTATCTGTCTATACTGTACTTACGTTTTTTAAGGTAAACTAAAGTGGAAAATTAGAGGAGAGAAGAAATGCTGTCCCATAGCAATTTCAAATATTCTGTGCACAGTATTCCAAGAAGCACAGTCAAAGGTCAGCTCAAAATCATAAAACATTTAAACCAGACATTTTTTGGAGAATTGCTAAAAAAAAAATCCCGTCTCAGGTAGCCTCAGCCTCAATTTATGCCCCATATTTACACTGAATTTGTTGCGTGTCCGTTACGTGTCCTGTACGACCTTCGCAAAAAATAGACGCAATGCAAGTCAATGCTTGTCCAGCGCTCTGACAGGACAGGAATAAGAATCGAGAGGAGATTGAGTGGCAGGAAGTTAGACCTGGGACCAGTGAAGATTTCAAAATAAAAAACGCTTGTGCAGCCTCTCGCTCACATTAACATGTAAACATTACATCTTAACTAAGGACACAGGCCACAAACGAGATCAAACTGCATTAAAAGTGAGTAAAAAGACAGTATTTATTTATGTAGCGTCCTTACCCAGGGTTTAAGTAAATATTTCTGTGACTTTTGTGCTTCAACTGTGGTTAAATCTCTGAATAATCTCCAAATGAGCAGGAGATCGTGGTCAAAGGCAACCGTGGCTTTTTTTTACCTGCAGTTCTCTATATACAGGGTTATTATTGCATGAACTCATAACTTCCAGCATAAACTCGCTCCTCTCTCTGTGTCTCTCACACGCAACGCACTCGGTGTGAATTGAAGTCCGTCAGAAAACTGTACCAGAGATGTCTTGCAAACGCATTCAGAGTGAATCTGGCGTTTCAGTGACCAATTCCTCTAACACATGGATGTCTTTGGACAGTGAGAAGAAGCCAAAGTACCAAGAGGAGACCCACTGTAGCATGGGGAGCACATGCAGACTCCACTCAGACAGATTTAAGTCTATATCTATTAATAAAATCTAATCAAAGCATGAGTTTTTTTAAGAACTTGCTGTGTGTCAGTAGCAGCCAATATGTGTCTGGGACCATCTGGCACGTCATTGTTTTCACAGAGTACCCCCATCTTAACAGTTTACACAACAGCACAACAGGGAGTAGTGTAGTAGCTGGTATGTAGTATTCACAAATGAAAACTCTCCAAGACATTACCAGGGTTGCCAGGTCTGAAAGTCAAAATCCGCCCAACGGCAAATTAAAAACCGCCCAAAACCCGCGGAACAGTGAATGAAAACACCGTGCCATCGTAATAATTGCCGCTGCGCCGAAGGAGCGCTCCTCCGGTGACACGGATGCGCTCCCCGCCCCTCTCTCACAGACAGAGCAGCTCCTCAGACACAGAGAGGAGCTGATTTGGCCCAGCTTCAGTGTGATTGGCTTTGGGTTTTAAAGATTTGTCACTCAAAATACGGAGAAATAGCCTATCACTTACAAAAAAAATAGCTCTGCCCAACCCGCGGAAATTTTTTTTCACCCACAGCAACACTTAAAAAACCACCCAAGTGGCAACCCTGGACATTATCAAAAGTTTTCTTTTTGTGTTAAGTGAGACGCTGTTGTCCAAATGAATGACATAGCTGTATAAATGGGCCTAAGTTCTATCAAATATCAATAAAATGCTAAATACAAGTCTTTTTATCTAATCTGGACACCTCTGAATGTGTCAAGTCATAATACACACTGCAAATCTGCATTTGAAAATGTGTGTAATGTCTTATATTGTGTATATTTTACCTTTTTTACTACAAGCAGGAGAGGTTTATAAAGGACATTATACATAATACACAAGGCAATTCAGTTCAGTGTATTTATTTAGCCCAATACCACAACAACAGTCACCTCAAAGGGCTTTATAGAAGTATACATAAACAAAACAAACAAACAACAGGACAAAAGACTGTCCCAGGACATGCCCTGTCCTAAGCCCCACCATCTCGGTAAGAAAAAACTCAAAATAACAACAAGTCTTTGTCAATAAGACCATCCTGAAACTGGAAACCAATTACAGACAGACACAAACCCTTTGTTCTGGTCTCAAGCATAGATAAATTAAGAGGGTTGCAGCAGGAAGGGCATCTGGTGTAATAACCAAATGCCAAATCAGCCTAAAGCAACTCTCCTTATACATAGCCCCATTCCTCTCCTGAAATAGACAAATTCAACTTAGATGTGGTAAAGAAATTGACGAATTAGACCTATTCTGATAATATTGTACCACTGTCCACATAAAACATGTCTCTTTATGTTTTAACACAAAGAAGAGTTATTTTAGTTAAGAATATTTAAATAATTTTGCAAATGTGATCAATTTTAATGGTGGTTAATCTAAACAAAAGGGTCACAAGCCAGTGCATTGTTTGTCCAAAGCTTAGATAAACAGAGAGCGCTGCATCAGAAAGGGCATCTATTTAAAAAAAATGTGCCAAATCAACAGTAAGCTCATTTATTTCACATAATTATTGGAGGTAGATTTATAATTGATTAATTATCATAGGTTCTTATAAATAAATTATCCTTCTGTACATAAACAGACAGAAAATGTGTAGGCTGAAGCTTATTTTTCCTACTTCACTTAACAGCAATTACAGCTCTTAATAAATCCAAACATTACAATGAAAACAAAATAATAATCTCCACACACAGACTATCAGTGAGAATTTATAGATCTGGTTAAAGACACTCTTTTGAATGTTTTTTTTAAAGCAGAAAAGAGAGGTATATACTTTAAATTCCTTTGTGCACCTAACCCTATGCCCTAAACTGATCAACAAAATTTCTTTTTATTTGTTTTGAAAGCTTTTTTTGTAAACATTTCAGTTCCTCTGAGATCATACCGACTCTCTCTAATTGTGAACATATTCTGCCATGTTTTTTGGCAAAACATAATTTTTCAAAGTGTATAGGTCCACTAAATCAGTGATCGCAGAACCATTTTCAGTGGACACTATAGTGGATCTATACACCTTTGCCACCTTTGCCGGGGAAAACCAAAAGTTTAGAATACTGTTGCATCTAAGGCTGAAATGAGTGTTAAAAGGTTGACGTTACTGAGGTGAAGTGTTGTGGTTTTAAATTAAAACGCAGCTTAGTGAGTGCAGAAGGGAACTGGTCACTCTCGAGCATCACCTCACTTGGTTTACCATTAAATTTGTTATTTTGTGTTGCAGACACCATCATGTATTAGTATCCCAGGTTCAAACTGCACAATGTGTTTATGCAGTAAATGTGGTAAGTTGAGAAATCTCTTTTATTTGGGCCACGGTTTGTCATTATAGCGTGATGGTGAGTCCTCCAGTTGAGAACCACTGCTTTAAATCATGTTTTTAGGATGAAGAATAATGTAAATATACAAATTTCTGCACACTAGGCAGGCAGATTATTTGTTATAGCGACCCTAGAAAGGAAAAACTGAAAGGGCAAAAGATACATGTACCTTCATAGTCTTGTTCAATCCATTTACCTTACTTTACCCTGAAAACTAAAGCGACTTTTAAAGCCTCCTGAATGACGGACATATTTCTTGTTTTGATCGGAAGGTTGTCGTGACCCGAATTAGCACTTCCTCTCTTCCTCTTTGCTAAAGTGTTTTTTTTTTTTTTTTAAAGCACCTAATCTGTGTTTCTTTTCAGATGTGACGCAGCACCGCACATTAGAGAGGTCACACACGAATACAAACAACACAATCAGACTAGTCACTGCCGATGTGTCACCGTCACAGCTTCGAGCGTGACTCTCCAATTTAAGTCAGGCTTTGAGGGAAGTCTACTGAAGGCAAAATAAGGGGGGAAAAAAACAAAAAACAGGGGAGATATTCATGTAAAAAAACATCCCCCGGGGTACGCGCACCACTGTGATTGAAAATAAATGTATGCCGTGTTGTGAAATGTAGACGCCGGATGCTTTTAGGATTCTTAAAGCACCAGTCAAAGCGGCACAAGACAGCGATGATTGGTAAAACAGACAGGGAGAGACAGGCCCATTCATCTCACAGGCATTTTCACTATCGGCTTATCTCGAATTCTGCCGCTGCGTGAGATGTGAAAGAGCCCGACAGCTTCTCAGAGATATGACAGACGATAAAAATGTCAGTATGTTTACACTAAAGAGAAGATGGAGGGGGATAAAAAAAGGTGGGTCTCTATACAACGATCAGGCATAACATTATGACCACCTAATGTTAATCTTTTGTATTGCACTATTGAAACTCACGGAGGCTTGAGTGATGAAAAGTAGGTGAAACTGAACTATTATATTTTGCTGAATGTGTCTTTTTTAAATTATTTTCAAAGTCAAAATAATAGATAACAGTAATATGATTAAATAACAAAACAACCAGACAAAAACAAACAAAAAAAAGGGTACCAGGATTTAAAATAAATAGGCATCAATGATGTAAAGATATACAGTCAAGAATTAGCACACATTATATTGAAACTCAATAAATAAATATCACGTTAATCAAATGCATGCATGTTTCTTTTAGGTTTAACAGCTTGTTTCAAAAATAAAAATATTTAATTACTATTTTATTTTTTCTTTGTAGTAAATTTGTTTAAGATATTGTGTATTTTTATTTTTTAAGATAATTTTGAACATGAACATATATAGTAAAATAAATATAATAGGAGTTTATATTGTTATTTTAAATTTGATTTTAAAGGCAGGGAGATTATTACGTATTTATTTTGAATTTGAGTTTCACCGAAAAATGCAGGAGAACTAGCATTTACAATAAATTAAGTATAAAATGTCTTTGTATCAATAAAAGTTTTTTAGCCGTCACAATTTAGTTCTTGTCAAACTCGCTCACATCCAAATTCTTGCCCATTTTTCTCAATTTAAAAAAAAAAAAGTTAACTTGCTGCCTTATATATCAGGTGCTGCAATGAAGAAATGATCTCCATTATTTACTTAACCTTTCAGTGGTCATAATGTTATGCCTGATCAGTGTATAATAACTGTATACTCTGTCTGTGGCCAGAGGTTAAAAGGTCAAACTCCAGAAGGATATGATGACAGCAAAAGGTGATGTGACAGTAAAAGATGTGAGAGCAGATCTGAAGAGACAAGTAGGTCAGGTATCATAATGCAGCAGAATGATTTGTCTCCTAAATTTAACAGGAACGTTGACATGAGTGGCCTGTTTACCTGCGGCCGCATTACCAGCATATGTGCTGAGTCAAAATGCAAAAGAACAGAATCACTGATTCATAATGCTTTATGACTGAGGTAAAAATGAACAATCTGATAGGATTACCATACATTATATAATATGAAAATAGTTTAGAAAATAGCTCTCATGTTTCTCATAAAGAGTGAATACAAAAATTGTTTGCTGTTGTTCTGTAAATATTTCTGTACATTACTAAAGTTAGTATTGCTGCTAAGGCACTGTGGCACTGCGAACAAGTGCAATAATTAGATTGCCTGGAAAATCCAGAATGATATGTCTCTGTATTATTATACAGAGAAATATCAGTCTGGTCACCACGCCGTCCGCCGGGGTTGGATTCAAATCCCAATCGTTCTGTTCATTTTGATTTGTTTATTTAAGTCACGTATTCTTCGCTAGCAGTGTCCTCAACAACAACAATCAAGATGGCGCACCGAGGAGATGAGAGTTTGTTTCATTTAGCAGTAAATTCCATTTTAAATGACAAAAAACACATCAAGTCATTAAAACCACAGCAGCTTACAGCACTAGAAGCCTTTATTTAAAAAAAAAAAAAAAGATGTTTTCGCTTTGCTCACTTTCTTGTTGCTTTGTTAACGTCACATCCGCCATTTTCTGATTGGCTTACTCCGCTGCCAGTTTACTCGGGTTTGCTCCGCTCTAGAAATTTAATTGATTCAATGGCGACCAGGCTCATCCACTGGTACAGCAGGTGAGGCTGGAATTCCCAGGTAAATAATTAGATATATTACATTAGAAGTGTAATAATGTGTTTTTGCAATGATACAATACGTATCAATTAGAATTGTTTTAAAACAATTCAAGAACGATACTGGCTAATCTGTAACAATCCGATATGATTTAACACTTTCATATTGATAATCAATACAGCAACTTTTTGCCAAAACCATAAAAGTTTACTCTCAAATGTAGCATTATGCCCGGGATGCATTATGTCCAGCAGACAAAGAGCAAAAGAAAAGTTAAATACAACATTTTTTTTCACTAAAAACACAAAAATTACATCCAAAAAGCTGTCTGGTTTTAACCTGCAAATTTCTAATATTGATATTTCCAATATTCCATTTTGGCTCCATGTGTATCGCTATAAACTGATAAAGATGAGCCGAAGATTAAAAATAAAGGCAGTCACATTACTTATTATTGTCAAACATATTATACATTATTAATTATATTTTCTGACCTGAAATGAACTACTGTAAGAAAATATTTTCTCAGTAACCTGTCCAACCTAAAATATTGTATATATTGTGAGTTTGTCAGACAGTCAATAGACAGTAAAGAAAGGAAAACAGAAAGTACGCAAGACAAGAGTCAATAATCAAACCTGGAATTTCACCCAGATGACCCACTGATGTACTGTAAATTACCGTAAAAATCCAAAAACAAGGGTTAATTTAAATATCTTCACAGGGGGTCACAAGACAGTGTACTCTTTATGCCAGAACAAAGCCTGGATAAATGGAGAGGGTTGTGTCAGGAAGGTCAAAAATATGTCAAATCCCTATGCATGCTAAGAAATGATGTGTTGTGATGACCCCAGAAGAGGAAAGTCAAAAGAACAAAAAAAAAAGAAAAAAAAAAAAGACTATGTCTCTATATCTCTCTTAGAAACTAGCTTGGTAATAACAAAGCTGGTACGGTTAATGAATTCATTCTCGGGTCAATACATATTCTCATTGTGTCAAAACTAAAGTACATCTGGACAAGCTTCAAACATCTTCAGAATAAAATGCTTCACTTTCAAATATCGGCCTTTTATCAGGACAACACTTGACGCTAGATTACAGTCTGTGTCACATCCGGGACAGAAACAATGCACTGAGCTACAACATAATGAGACACTGAGAGGGTTAGATGGTCATTAGCACAAGACAAGAGACAATCATTTGAGGCAGGATCACTGGGGCATGGGGCTATCTGTAACACAAACAACCTTTGTAATCAAATCTTTGAGCAGTTCATTTCTGAAACATGTAAATATGGTAAAAAATATACTCAACAATTCTGAAATTATACAAAAAATGAATAGTAATTAGTATACTTTTGTTTGAAGGACAGATTGTTCTGCTCTCTTTTTTATTATAACCAAAAACCCATTGTAACTGGTTTGACATTGGTGTGGTACAGGGGAAAGTAACCTTCAACTTCCAAGAGGATATTCAGTCTTCATTCAAACAACCAGTTATTTAAAATGTCCAAAAATGAACATGATTTTGCAAGGCTAAGTTAAGAAGAAAAATGATTTGATTCATGGAATTTGTACTATTGCTCCTTCAGAGCAAACAAGCAGGTCTGTCTTTGAAAAATTGTAACTCAAAATAGAGAGGAGTTTATGTTGTCAAAATGAGAAAGTTGTGTTTATTTGACCAGCATTTGTTTTGCAGCACCGGCTTCCTCCCACTGTCCAAAAACATGCACGTGTTAGGAGCATCACTGAATCTAAATTGCTGGATGGATGTGGAATGGATGTAAGAGTGAATGGTTGCATGTCAGTGTTAGTAAAATTTGCCACACCAACATTTGCATAGGAGCCCTAGGCAAGATGTTGTGGAAAAATTAACCTAGTGCTACAACTGCTACCACTTTAAATTACTACAACTACTTTTACTGCGACAACTACTGCTGTCATAACGTCTAATGATGTAACTACTACTCTATACTAGGGATGGGAAAATAATATATCATTTTAATTTTGCTAAATTTTGTGACATGGTCAATACTTCTATGTCAATATTGAAACTTTCAATGTTTTTGTGACTTCATAGTTAATAATAGTGCTACAGCAATGTGAGCCAAAAGTGGTAAAGAATTCTTCCAGGACTGTAGAGGGCAGCACTGCACTTCTAAGCACTTGGTCTGTGACACAAATGAAAGTGTTCCTAAATAAATATCAGATGGACTAATGATGGATTTATTACTTCTGGAAACAGGACTTGAGGTTTCTGGTCTATAAATTAGTGATCTGCAAATTGATACCAAAGTGTCAATACTTTAAATACTGACACATTTAATTCTTGTATTGATACCAATACTTAAAAGTGCTCTGCTGCTCCAGGTGCATAAACAGCCATAATAAATAACATAATGTTTATAATTCACAAAAACTTAATATAGACAAGAAAAAAAAATGCTTTTTTTTCAAATACACAAATATATGGTAGGTTATCTTCTACAATATATCGATAATTCCAGTGTTACCATATGATGATATTACCGATAGCCATGCATCGTGTATTATATTGTGAGATACTCTATGGTTCCCAGCTCTACTCTACACACAGACAAACATGTATTCACTCAACAGGGCATTAACATCTCTGCAACTGTGCATCCTTTCTCTTTTAAAATATGTTCACTTTTGAAAAAAAAAACCAAAAAAAAAAACTAGTATTTTCCGTTTTTTTCCGTATTGTTCATCAGTATTTGACTAGGGTGACCACCTCAAAACCTCAAAAAGTACTGAAACTGTCCTACCCACTGTGACTGGGTGGGACAAAGTGGAACGGACTCAAGAAACAAAAGTTTTGATGAACAAATCTATATTACCATCTTACCGAGTTACAAGTTGCTACAATTTAGAGCTTATAAAACACTTCATGTGCTGTTTTCATCCCACCAAAACATACACCAAGCAACGTAATGTCTTTACTAAGGCTTTATTGATTGGATTAAACATCAAATTAAAAAATCAAAGCGCTCAGTCTGCATTTTCTCCAAACAATCCAGCACCAACACCAGCTCACGGCTCCACAGAGAGGCTTTTCCTGAAACACAGGGGCAGTAATATACCATATATTCAAACCTATCAAAAGATAGGCCCACAAATATTCTACATTTTACAAAAGGAATAATGATCTTACCGTGTTGTTCTTAACTTGAATCTCTGTTTAAATAAGATCCACTGAGCACTAATGACAAAGAGGGACATTATCTTAACAAGTGGGACCGAGGGACAGATGCCTAAATGGCCGTGCAGTACAACCAAAAGTGGGACAGGTGGTCACCCTTCATTTGACTCGATGCATTTCTAAAGTGGATTCAAATGATGGAGATAATTGTCCACCCATAATCTATTAAAGTTGTAGTGCATCTTTGTTCACACCAAATCCCACTTAAACAAAAACTCACTGCAGGCCTAAAAACATGCGTGACAGAGACAAGGTCACCAAATACCACCACCAACATCCCGCCATCCTGCCCCGAGTCGTGCCTGGCCTCCTTCGCGCTCGCCGCACTTTGCTGGTCATTCCCCAGCCTTTTTCTCACGAAGCCTTCACAGTATCCTTTGTTCCCATTGAGTCATGTGCGCTCTCATCTTCTCACTTCTGTCCGATCCGCCCTTTAATCAGTCACGGCCTGCCTGCCTGCAATCCTCCAAAAGCTGACGAACGAATCTTCTTCTGCCTCCTCTCCATGCCACTTGCTAGCAGTCGTGGGTAGAGTATTGTTACTTCACCTAACTACGCTTACCTCTTCCTGTTGGGACACAAATAGCATCGCAGCCATACCTTAAGGTTCGACATGAAAGGGGTTTTTTTGGGACGCTGCTTCTCGGCTACAGCCACCAACGGCCAATATTTTGTCTTGAGACCTTTTACTTTGACCATCTGAATGTCAGGGATGGACCAAAAATAGCTCGGATATCGCCAACTTAAAGGTTAAAGTTTTTTTTCGCAGCGCAAAGGAAAGATAAGGACTCCCAGCTCATTAGCTACGGTTACCATGAGAAGACTGGATTACTCATCGTACTAATGTCACTTTTTGTCGCCGTGGCTTCGATGGGCGACTGTAACATGACCTAATTTAGAGAAATCCCTCAAACCAAAGAAATATACTTCCTCTGACTAAGTTCAAAAGTCAAGTAAATCAGTAGGAGTCAACAGCTGCTCATTGCCATACAGATTACATTACTGACACAAAAATAATAGCAGTAGCAATACTACTACTACTGCTACTACCACTACTACTATGTACAACTGTTACAACTACAAATACTTCTAGTACTTAAAATAAACACTATCACTAGTACTACTGCTACTACAACTTCTAATATTACTGCTGCTACTCTACTATTGTTACCACTACTAATACTAATATTAATACAAATAGTATGTATGCTCATACTGCTGCTACTTTAAATGACTACTACTACTATTTCTATTACTACTTTTACTTCTTCTGCTACCACTTTGCATTACTACTACTACTGTGACCACTACTACAATGAATGTTGCTAGTTCAACTAATACAACTACTGCTACTGCTACTCTTACTACTACTACTACTTCTACTGCAACTGCTTATAACAATTGCTGCCACTACGACTACTAGTACTACTACTGCTACTACAACTCCTAATATTACTGCTACTACTTTAAATGATTACTATGACTGTTATCACTACCACTATTAAAGCAGAACTCAGTAACTTTTTTTTTACTTTAAATAAACAGTTTTGGAGTCCGTGTGATGGTTAAATGAGTTGTTGTGGGGTAAATGATGCGTGCAACAGCTCCCCCTGCTGTCTCTGAGATGAAAGTGGCACTTTCGCACAACAGTGCCATCAACCCGGAGTCACAGAAGTCTTGGGTCTCGTGAGAAAGTGGCACAACCCGGTTAGCAAAACAACAAGCTAGCATCCGCTTTATTTCTCAATTTCTTCATGCTAGAGCGGCCAGATGAAAGAAAAAAACTTTGTGCAGATACATGGAGGGGAAAACGAAAGTAAAGATGAGCGAGAGGTCACACAGGAGTCAATTGGGCTTGGGCTTGTGAGTATTTACGATAGTGCTTTACTACGAACTGTAGGGGGAGCTTTATAGAAGAAAATAAGGCAAAAAGAGCGAAGAAATGAGCAGAGTTACTGAGTTTTGCTTTAATACTACTACTATTATTACTACTACAAGTGCTAAAACTAATACTAACTAAAATGACAACTTCTATTACAACAACTGCTGCTACCACTACTACTACAACTCCTACTACTGCCCATAATACTACTCCAGTAGTACTCCAGCTTCCTCCCACTGGCCAAAGACATGCATGTGTTGAATTGGTGACCCTAAATTGCCCCTAGTGAATGAATATGAGAGTGAATGGTTGTAACAGGAATAAGCGGAAGAACAGGATTGAATCTTCCTTTAAAAACTTTTATAAAGGAAGCCGGTACTTTCCACCACATACAAAAAAAAAAAAAAAAAACTTGGATCAAAGGTCACTGAAATCAATGCGAGTTAAGAGCTTTCCATTGTGGCATAGATTACTGCATTGACACAGTAAAGGGAATAATGGAGATGCATCATATCTGTCATATCAGAGGTCAAACGCCACTTCCCATTGATCTGATTATTATTGATTATCATTAAAAGAGACATCCTGACCCCGTTTCTGTGTAAGTCAATACAATAATCTAAACTTCTGCCCACACGGAAGGATTGATTAATGCAGTACAAGCAAAAACTGCCCCACTGACCTCTATTCATCTGTGATTATTAACATGAGTTTAGATTTCAGTAAGGTTTGGTGTTAAATGTGTTTTGTATAAAGCAGTGGTTCACAGCCTTTTTTTGTCTCGTGTACCTCCTGGACTGTCAAACTGTGAGTGCCCCTTCACTCATCTCTGTTGATAAATCTTCATAATTCTCTCATAAAGCATCATTGTTTAATAGTACTTTTATTATTTACTTAAGATACAAATTATTTTGTATTTTTTCTTCCAAACTCAAATTCAAGATAACAATAATAATAAGAAGAAGAAGAAGACAAAGAAGAAAAAGAATTTGTCTCCATTAAAAAAAGTAAAATATAACATTATAATCTTCTATTATGTTTACTTAATTTACTACATATTTTATGTGCATAATAAATAATAAAAAATAAATAGTACTATTAAACTAATAATAAAAAATAATACTACATATTACCACAAAAATCATTTGAATAACTCCCTTTTCAAATAAGCTATTAAATCTAAAAATACAGTATGTAACAAAATATAATATTCAAATAATATTCTTTTAGTCTTTCCAGTTTTAGCAGTCAATGAGACACTTGAGCTTGAAATGTTTAGAGTTGTGAAATAATCCCAAGTACCCCCTGCAAAGTGCTTGCGTACCCCTGGGGGTCCTTGTACCACTAGTTGGGAAACACTGGTATAAAGTACAAAATGGATGACAGCAAATTTACAATCAATATTGATAATCTCTGGCAGTCCTTTGTTTTCGAAGATGACTATCTCTGGCAAGCATTCAGGTGGCTTAAGAGGATCTGGATGTTCCTCCGCAGTGGTTGCAAGTCAGTCCTGGGGCAAGTTGCTGTGCGGGGTTTGCCCTTGCTGATTTTATTTTGAATATCTTGGAGAATAGCCACTGGAAGCCCCATTGAAACCAGCTGTGACTGAACAAACTGTTGGATGGGGACCACACAGTGTTTTCTATCACAGATTCCTTGTCCTGCTGTAGCTTTTCTCATGCTCCTAAACAGCAGTTCCCAACTGGTGGGTCAGGACCCCAAAGTTGCAGTAAACTAAGTAAAGTAAGCTGCAGAGAGGTTGAATACAGTTTTAAAGTATTGCATATTTGAAACCTAAATTCTGTTTTATGACGTTAAATAGTGCCATATAACCCAGCCACACAGGGTCACATAAGCCTCTGTGCCAGTTCCAAGCCTGAATAAATGGAGAGAGTTGCATCAGGAAGGGCATCTGGAGTAAAACCTATGCGAAATCAATATGCTAATCACTGCACAGTAGATGGGTTGTTGAGGTGCTCAAGAAGGGAAAGGTGGAAAAGGAAGAAAATAATGATGCCACGCAAGTTACAGCAAATTAATTTAGAAAAATTGACAAAAAGTGGGTGACAAAAAAATGAATAAAATTGGAACTGAGCCAATTATTAAGTTTAGCATTACTTTTATAGGACTTGATATAACCCTGTTTAGTCTTGAAGGAGAGTTACTGAATCATCTCTTTTTTTTCTTCTCTGTATTGGCCTTTTTAAATTATAGAAGCTGACATTTTAGCTCAGCAGTCCTGTATGTGGCTACCCTTATGGCAAAAACCCATCTACAGTGGCCCTCATAATGTGACAAAGTAGATCTTACAAATTTCACTAATGATGGCTAAGCTCTGAGCTGAAATCAATGCTGTCTGGCTGTAGCATTGTGATTCTGGATTTTGTTTGTTTATGCAACGACAGAACAAGGACTGTGACTAAGACCCTCACAAGTAGACTGTGTGCGTCCATGGTTTGCCAGTTATGATTGTAAACATAAAGATTAAATAGTTCAGCAACTTTTTCTGATAGTTTGAAAAGATGCTGCTTGAAAATATCTTGGCCGGAGGAGGTTCTGTTACTTGGAAACCCCACAATTTGGACACAATGTGTAATTAAGCTCTATACAGTTTGTTACAGTTCAGCAGTGGTCTACATAGAGAAATAAAACTACACAGTTGTTTCTAATTTTGTTGTTCTCCCTTATTGCAATGTTCCCCAACTAGTGGGTCAGGGACTGGGTCATGGGAAGTTTGGGTATGTTTGTTTGGCTTATTTGAATCTTAAATATTGATTAATCACAATCAAATAATTAGTTACTATGTCCCTGGGCAAGACATTTCACCCACAATACCACTGCTATCTATCCGCAGACAGCATTTAACAACAAAACAACCTTCAGATTTGGCAACAGCAGTCAGGAATAAATGCCAGATGCTAAAATAAAACTGGCAGATCCAAACTTGAGGAGGATGTCCGTCTGAGTATCAAGGTCAGTGTTGTAGCACTAAAGTCTAGAATCACTCGGCAAAAAAATAAAAAATAAAAAATAAAAAATCCTGGACCAGTGTCTGAAATCCATGCCAAAACCTAGAAATTTCTTTCTTGATTTGATATGAACTTATCTTGCTAACAGATAAAATGTCTGACCAACAAACCAACATAAGCCAAACAAAGATTATCAAATTGCTAAAGAAGTTAACGTCTTAAACCCGAATAGAGCCGGACGGGGCTCCGCCCCCTTGGGTCCGCTTGTTGGGACCATAGCGGGGAGATAAAACAGCTGACACACACATGTTTGACATCCTCGTGTTCGGACAATTCGTGGCAACAAAACTATCTACTTCAATTTCTATTCAACAGTTGGATTCCACCTGGATTTTTTTTTAAATAAAACATGTATGTCTTTCCATTACTTTGTTTATTTGGCACAAATTTTGCTGCAGTAGACCAAGATAAGTGAAATTTTCAATTTATGTTGTTATTTGCTTCACTACAGGAAGGAAAAAGGCTTTTTTGGAGGCAAATATGTGTTTTTTTTTCCAGGCGGAAATTAGAATAATCCATTTCAACCTCAATTTATGGTCAAACAATATAATTTATTAATATTATTTCTCTTTCACAGTAATCCCCAAAGTCCACCAATTAATTTGCTACCAAGGTTAGCTATGTACACCTAGTAAATGCTAAGTAAAACCTTAATAAATGTAAATATAAAATTTTCGGGGAAAAGGCCTCAGAGCTTGCTGGTTCTGATAGAAAGGTGTCAGAATAGGCAGGTGGCCATAGTGTTGATTGGTGTTTTTTTTTTTTTATTATTATTGCAAACAATGATCTGGCTAGTTTGGAATGGAAAAAAGTCAGATATCATGTTGGTTGTGAAATGATCATTGGATAAGTTCCTAAAATCTCTTTTGAAGAAGCCAGAGGAGGAGCCCAGTCCATCTATAATCAGCCCAGAGCATTGCATCAGCCGTCCACTAGTGGCAGAAAATGAGCAGAGTTGGAGTGGCAGCAACCAGGCTTCAACCCCTTCCATCTGTCTCAGGGCAGGACCCTCCACTCCTCCACCGAGACAAACTGTAATCTATGAACTCGCCTGCCACTGAGGGGAACCAAGACTAAACGGATCCCAGCTGTGCGAAGTCGATCCGGACCTCGGCACGTATACCATCCATCCTCATCAAAGCCCCCCACCACCACTCTCTGTCCACTCCCATCCCGGGCCTCTCTCTTTTTCCCCGCTGCCTCTGTCTCTATTGTCTTTCATCACTCACAGCGATCAGTCCTAGTCTCGATAGCTGCCGCACATTGGACCATAACTGCGCGGCCCCTGGACCTATTTCCACCCAGAATCCATTACATCTCCCAGACCTGTCTTTATCTTCATCCAGAGAGAGAGTCAATCCGTCCACTCAGCCGCCTGGCCAAATTTTTACAGACTGCTTGCCTCTTCTATTTGCTCTGATCCATAGCCCCTCTCTCTGTCACAGTGAAGCCGCGGTTATCATCTCACGGTCGATTCGCTCATGTGGGCTGAATAGAGGCTCAACCATCACGCTCATAAATATACATATAGCTTTTTATAGCAATGTATTAAGTAAAATATGACCAAACTGGATGTGTATGTTTATGTATTTTACCTTAAAAATAAATATGTACAGTATGGAGATTTTTTTTTATTTCTTTATATGCTAGATTCTTTGTTTGTTTGTTAGCATGATGACTCAAAAAATAATACTCAAAGAAAGCTTATAAGGCAGTCTCATCAGTAATTTACTACAAAGCCAATTAATAAAATGAAGATCCAACAAATTCTACTCCCAAACCTGTGCCAAACACTACATCCTGCCAACAACGCCAAACTATAGTTAGGAGTACAAACACGGTCACACCAAGTGGAGATTTTAAGCAGTTTAATGTACTCATACTGGATCCAGTAGGAGCAAATGCATTCAGCAAATAGTCAATGAAACAAAGAAATTGCCCACTGTCCATTTATAGCTGGTGCTGTCTATAGCTGGTGGTGAATTGGGTTTATGTCTGAGAACCAGATTTTTACTTGGTTAAGTAATGGTTTTAGGTTTTGGTTTGAAGATTTTGTAGCCTGTCAGCGAGATAACTCAGAAAGTAATGGTCAGCTATGGATGACATTTTTAGAAAAGGTCAGTAAGGGGCCAAGGAAGAATGTGAATCTCAATCCAGAAGATTCTGTACCATTGCAAGATATAAAGCCAGCAGTGGTCAGTAAAGGAATAAATGATTTATTTGGATGTAGTGAAAGAGGACATGAGATTGGATGGTGTGACAGAAGAGGATGCAGAGGATAGAGTTAGATGGAGGGAGATGATTTGTTGTGGCGGCCCTTGAAAGTGAACAGCTGAAATAAAAAGAAGCAGTTAATTCTTTGTGACATATTATGGCTTTAACAGAGATTTACCCCTGAATTAGGTTCTAGCTTCGAGTTGAGGGCTGCACACTTGGAGTGGCCATCTGTCCCACTGTTGGTTGTGCTGCCCAGCCATTTAGGCATGTGTCCCCATCAAACTTATTATGATAATGTCCCACGTTTTCATTGGTGCTCAGTGGATCTTATAAAAAAATAGATTCATCTCAAGAACAACAGGGTAAGGGGAGTATTCCTTCTGTAAAATGCCAAATAAATGATTGTGGGCATCCTATCTTGCTGGGTTTAAATATGGTTGTTGTGTTGCTGTCCCTGTGCTTTAGGAAAACACTATCCATGGTGCTTCGAGCTGCTGCTGTCTGCTGCTGGAGTTTGTGGAGAAAATGCAGAAGAGGATTCATTTTTAAAATTAAATATTTTTCTGTTCCACCATTGTTTAAAGACAGTAAAGACAGTACTTTGCAAAATGTGTGCTTTGGGATGAAAACAGCAAATAAAATGTTTTATTGGCCCTAAACTGTAGCAACTTAACAAATTCTTTCTCTAAATGAGGTTTAGACTCAGTACGTTGGATGTGTGTGATATAAAAGCATTTATAACGCGGTATGGCTCAGTAGGTAGAGCTGCGGCACATATACATGGCAACTACAACCTGCATCGACGTCGTGGGTTCAAGTCCGGACTC
Organism: Bostrychus sinensis; assembly: GCA_020698575.1. Classification (NCBI taxonomy): domain Eukaryota; kingdom Metazoa; phylum Chordata; class Actinopteri; order Gobiiformes; family Eleotridae; genus Bostrychus; species Bostrychus sinensis. The sequence continues at coordinate 8,945,861 of CM036247.1, forward strand.
CGACAGTTTGCCAAATGTCTCTTCGCCATGGTTTACTGTCACTTCTCGACTGTTCTTTACAATAAAGCCAAAACAGGGCTAAAAAATAAAGTATATCAAAAAAAGTATGTCCCACCAAATTGCACTGCTTGTCCCTTTTTTAAGACTTTTTGAGGTCATCACCCTATGTGCAGTGTATCTTTACCATAGCCAATCTCCAAGCGCTTCTGCTTAAGCTTAATTTCATTTGTTGTCTAAATGTTGATGCCAGAAGCACGCTACTGTCTTTTGGATTTGCAGGGACATCAAAATATTCCAACCTTCTAAAATGAGCCAGAGATTTTCATTACACCCCCAGTTACAGTAAGTGCAGAGAAGATTATTTCAGGAGCAGATTTTGCATACATTTTAAGCGTTCTGTGACTGGGATTAGCATCTAAAAGACACTTTGTCCACGTGGGCTGAAACATAAAGAAGAAAAACGCTGTCCTTCTGTTCCAATGTGTCCACGCATCCACAGTGGATGTATATTGGTCTTTTTTATTTTTCTCACCTAGAGGCACAAACAGCCCACACCCTGCTCTTGAGAACCATAAGCGGGCTTACATAAGTGTGTTAACTAGCACGGTGGATATTAGCCGCCCTGGAAACTGGAGGAGGAGGATACCCACTGCAACATCTCCTCTGCTTGGATGCCTTCCCACAAACTGGTTCAGTAACAGCCCACTATCTGCACATATAGAGGCCACTATAGGGAGGCGGCAATGGTGGAAGAAAAATAAGAAATAAATGAATGTAAGGAGGATTTTTCAGAAATTCTGGTATTTTTTCAACATATTAACATATCTTGCTTCTGATGCATTTACAGAAAAGAGAGTAAAGGCAGCAAATGAATAAATAATGCAGAAATGTTAATCACAAATTAGATATACAGAAGATTATAGTTGTATTGTCATTTATAGTTGTAGTGTTGTGAAAATGTTCTAAAGCTTCAAAAACTGTGTTTTCATGCCTAATCCACCATAATAACATAATTTGCTACAACCTCTCCAAAATTTTCTTTGAAATGGTATCGCGCTTCAGACTTCTGGGTCAAAATCATTCTCCGATTTTGGAAACAGAGAGAAAACACTCTGATTTGGGAAATGATCTAACATTTTTACTAATATATGGATATAGTGGGAAGTCAAGATGTTTAAAGGCGATATAATATGCTTTTATTTATATTTTTAAACCAATCTTGGTCATCTTCAGAACAGCATTGCACATTTTACAACCTTTAAAAACATTATCTGAATAAAAGAAAGTGTTTTAAATGAATACTTTACTACTGCCATAAAGAAACAGGTGAAGAGACCAGCAGAGGGCAGCTGTGTGTTACAGTCTTTTGAACAGAACCACAGAAAAGCAGCTTTTTATTTCCTTTTTGGATGATGCCATTTTACTAGAAAGTGAAAAATAGCTGTCACGAATCAATGGAAACAGAGTTGTACACCTTTTTTTATTTTATTTTTTTTGAGAGCAGACTGGATGTAGAAGGCTTGTCGATTGATCAGTGCCCTCCTGGAGCGGGCGGGGGTTTGTAAAACTGAGCGTTCTGACGTCCCACAAACTATGTGCCATAGAATACAGGATTACTCAAAAATGCGCAAATGACAGTAAACACAACTCCACTTATGTTTCTGATCAGGGAACAACATTATAACACAACTGAAAGCTAAAAAAAAAAAGTTGATTTTGATGCTATTTGGGCTATGTTTGGGTTACTGTTATCTGTAAGGCAAAAGCAATAAAAAAATTAAAAAATCAAAGTCTATAGCTTCCTCAAACCAGTTTTTATGAGAGGAAGGTTACATAGATGAATTAACAAACAGACCAATGAGCCAAAGGTCACTATATAGACTTTTTAAAGTGATAAATAATTTCAAACATTTAACCAAAGCTTAACATAGTGTAGCTATTGTTGTCAGATACTTTTAAATAAAACATTGCTGGTGAACTGGTGAAAGCAAAAAAAAAAAAAAAAAAAAAGGTCTAACTGCAATAAAATGAAGCCTATGTAAGAAGGTCAGTAAGCCATGATACTGGTTTGCGGTCATATCACACAGCACTGTGACACTGGGGATGGGCTGCTGGGAGGAAGTGGCTGGAAGAAGCAGAGGAATCAGAGCAGAGATAGATGGTTGGAAAGGTTAGGAGACGAAAGAGGAGCCGAGAAATGTTCCCTCCCTTTGGCCAAAGTCCTGACGAGGCCAGGATAGAGATGTCAGGCCACATCCTGTCTTCAGAGGGAGAAGGGGGGGTGGGGGGCAGACAATTAGGCTTCAGCCATGGGCCTTTATCCCATCACAGCTCATCCTCTCCCCCTTCTATCTCCCTCTTTTGTCTCTTGTACCCAGTCCCCCCTTTGCTTTGAGCATCCCCAAAGTGATCCAATGTCAACACTCGATGCTCCTCTGTTTCCAGGACCGTCCCGCGGGCAGATCCAGTGTCCTGCGTTTGGCCACCGAGCACTACTTTACGGTGCTGACCTCGCAAGGGCACGCGGCTCATTTCCATCACATGAAACTCTAACCTTTTGATTCGTCTCTTCTGGTCCTCCTTTCAAAGCACTTCACTCGCTTTGGATCCAATGTCACACAATTACCCTCACTCTTCACAGATTACATGCATTTCCCCACAGTGTGATTGCAGCCCAAGTTTCTCTATAATTTGGCTGAGAAAGTCCAAGGGCAGTATCTTTTTAATGGTCAGCCACAAACAACAGAAGAAGTCCACTGTGGTCCTAATATCCTAATAAGCTCAGATTGTTTTATAGAAAAGTGGCGCTAAATGTGTAAACTTTGCACTTTGACAAACCACTAGATAATTAGCCTGACCTAGTATCTTCCCAGTAACTTTGGGGCTTAGGCAGGGTACACCCTGGACATGTGTCAGCGAGTCGCAGGGCTACAAAAATGTTTCTACATTCAATGATTTTCTCACACATATAGTACTGCATGACAACTTGGTCACTCACTGGAGCTACAATAAGAAAACCAATAGAAACAATCTTCAAAATATCTATACAAATTTTCCACCAAAAACCTGCACATGCATTTTACCACTGTAATATTTTAGACAAATATAAAATGCTTAACTTCCAAAACTTCATTCACTTTAAAAACTGCTGTTTGATATACAAAACTCTTTATGGACTTGCCCCACCTCCACTTAATAAATACATTAAACTAAAAACTGTGAGAGGTTTTGGCACCAGAACCTCCACCAGAGGAGATGTTGAGATCCTACACAGAAAAATTACATTTGGACATATGGTCCTGTCAGTCAGAGGAAGTCAGTTTTGGAACAGCCTGCTGACAAATATAGGAGAATGTCCCACTAATCTCTTCTTTAGAAAGCAACTTAAATAGTTTCTTAAAAGAAATCAGTCCTGTGGTCATTTTAACTAACTTTATATTGTCCTAATGTCCTAGTGTGTGTCTATGAGGTTTATGTTTGTCATTGTGCACTTTTGTCTGTGTTGTTCTGTTTTACCTGCCTCAGGACTTAGGATAAATGTATTTGCTAAGTAAATAAAGTTGAACTTGCTGGGCCAAGAACAACGTTGCTGAATAAACTTCTTTTGAATGCAACTGGAATGACCTACAGCAAATCAGCATTCAGGAGGCAAAAGAAACAGATGTTCAAGAGCAGCCTCAGTTTGCCAAGAAGATTCATAGGTCAAGCTAGTCAGGCAACATGAAAAGCAAAACTGCTAAATACTTGCTGAATAAACTACCTCTGAATGTACTGGATGGACAAAAAAAACAAAAAAAAAAAACAATCAGAAATCATGAGGCAAATAGCAATAGGGGTTCAAGACCAACCTCACTTTACTAAGTAGGTTCGTCAAGCTAGTCCGGCCAAGTAATTGCTAAGAAAATAAAGCTGGATTTGCTGGACCAAGAACAAATGCTGCTAAAAAACCTCACAATGACAAACAACCAATAATAATTCAGGAGGCAATGCCAAAAGGTGTTCAAGAGCAACCTCAGTTCGCCAAATCATTATAATCGCTAAGAAAATAAAGCATGTTGTACTCACCAGTAATTTCACCGTCCTTCTTGTTCTCTTTCGCACTAGGCAAACAGTTTTCAAGGTAAACTCCATTATGGTAGCAGCCATCCACTGGGTTGAGCTGAGGAGGTGGGTCCCAGCACAAACACGGCGTCTGCATGATCCCACACGGCCTGTTGGAAGTGCTCGACGCCAGGCAGTCCTCAAGCCACTGGCACAACATTTGACAAGCGGCCATGCTAGGGTTTCTCTTCCCGACGACCAGGTATTCTGTTTTGAAATCCCCATTCCCGTCTGTAGTAGCTAGCCCCGTTCGAATAAGTCCCTTCCTCATTTGTAGAAACTGCTTCCCGGCCTCGAGGAAAGCCACCGGGGCGGACGAATCGCACAGTTTCACCACCTCGTCGAAGCTCTCCATTCCCAAATAAGTGCGAGTGGTTTCCAAAAAGGAGTCATATTGAAAAGTGCGCAGTTGTGATGGGATACAGTCCTCGGTTGGTTTGGTTACTTTGATGAAAACAGTGTAGCGCCTCGGGTCTGGATTCTGCAAGGTCCAAGAGCAAGGCACGCTGGGAAACGCCGTCGACGATCTGAAGAAACCAAAAAAGCGATTCTGGACTAAAGTCGAGCAGGAGTCCGACTCTGGGCCCGAAGGTGAACCATGGCACCAGTGTTTCATCAGCAGCAAAGGAGCGAGATACAAGAGAAGTGACGGGAGAGGTCGGCCGGGTGTCCCAAGTACAAAGCCAGTCATGGTTTGTAGGAGATGGTTCACAGTTGGGATTTGGAGGAATCTAAATCCAAAAAAAACCTTTGCCAGGCCAAGAAAGGGAGAGGAGGAAGGGGGGAACTAGGGGGAAGGAAAAGTTGCTCTCAAAGATGCAGTGAGTGACACATGGCTGCCTCCGATGACCCAGAGAGTCCTGTAGAGAACCTGCGGAAAAATAAAGAGAAATGCATGATATAAAAGGCTGCACATATAATTCTATAACAAAATATCCTAAGTAATACGTTAATACTGGCCACAAGAAACTGTTTGGGGTTGATGATGATGCCATACACTAAAGAACATGGACAAGGACAACTCTGATTCCTGTCATACTAAGTCAAAGATCATTTTTCAGTACTGTATTTTAGCAGCAGAAGCCTTGAGTGGTAATCTTGCAGCATCAATTCAAGCTTCACAAATGCGTCACAGTATGACACAGGCCTTAATGTACAGCATTCACAAGGCATACTTAGTAGAGAGACACCATATATTGTCCACCATAAGTAATCTTACATGTTTTGGCAAAAGGGACTATTACAGGGCTTGTAATAGGCAATGTGGAAGGTCATGACTTGATCTTGTGGTTAGTTTGGCAATGATTGACCCACCCCAAAAAGAGTTGATGACCAGGACAATGACTTTTCAGTGTACCACTATACTAAAGCATACATGATATATTAGATTAGATAGTTGAGCTATAGCTAGTGATGGGTATAGTTAAGATTTTAATGATGTTACTGCTACTCTTACCTAGAGTGCTTACTGATCCAGTCTTTTTAACGGTGCTCTTATTAATTTGAGCAAAGAAATAATTAAAAACATAAATTCCTTAATTCACAATATAGGTGACATTATGTTTGTAATAATTTTATCCGAAACTTTATTCATATAAATCTAAATAAAAATATAAAACAAGTTTAATTTAAGAAAAAAAGCAGTAGCCCAATTTCACATAAATAAATTCATAAGCTGTGTATGGTTGCAGCTGTGTTTCAGGGAAATTTATGAGTGCATAATCAATGTTTTAGTCGCTTCTTATGGTTATTGTTATTCTTATGGTTGGGCTGCTACGTTGAATAACATTAGTCTTTCTGTGTTCTCTAAAGAAGTTTGCAACTCAGTACTGTTAAGAGCACCGTTAAGGCTGAAGCTTATCGGTTTTGGTACCAATCCCTAGTTATTGCTTTACTAGCCTATTGTATTTACAGTGAAAAGCATCTAGCGTTTAAAATTTGTACACTTCTAAGCTCTTTTTGCTTTTTTCAAACAGGTGTCACTGTCTAAACAAACCAAATGGAAAAAATATAAAATGAAGAAAACATTGTAACTAGTCTTCAAAAGATACATGACTGTGCTTCCACTTCAGCAGCGCTCATTTTGTCCACTGTGGGCAGCTGCAAGAACAGGGAGAAATGGGCTGTTTTAATGCAGTTGCAAAATAATTTACAATATACTGGTAGTACAAGCAGCACAAAAATAAGTCTTAATTTCTGCCAAAAGTGTTTGCATTTTTGATCCAGCAAAGGTCAGTTTGATACTGTTTTCTTTGGAGGATGGCATGAATCCAAGAAAGCTGAACAGCTGAACTTTCACATGCATTATTTAAGAGTCAGTCCCACTTTGGGCAATTTGATTTGGTACAATTTCGGTCAAATGTATTTTAAAATGTCCTGTTTTATTCAAAGTAATAAGATCATGCAACTTATTGTATTATTCTCCAGTAAATCTCTATTAGATGTATTGCTTGCAAAAATAAACTGCTGTGATTCAGACCACAAAGGCCAATAATAAAAGGCGTTGAAAAAACATTACACAGGATAGAGAGAGTTTGTTAGTCAAGTTTGTCTTCATTACACAAGTTCACGCCGGTCTCTTCCTAAGAGACAGCCGCTTTCCTCTTACGTCTGCTCAAATATTTCATCTGCCAACTCATTCATTACTTCAATTAAGACATTATTAATTACAAAATGGCAGCACATGCAATCATTCATTACTTCCCTTAAACGGGCAATGAGATGCAGGCAGCAATGTCACAATCAATACTCTCACTTTGTTTTTTCAGCAATTATTCTCAGGAATTAAAGACGTAAAATGAAATTGCTCTTTGGTTTTTAATATTTCATTTGGTATTACATGAACAGCCAGTCTATCTGAGTGGTTTTAAAATTTTTCATTTGAATGCCACTTTAGCCAATCATGCGAAAAATTGTTAGGGCGTGCTACAGGGTCTATTATTCAAATTTACACAGATTTTGTTTTCGTCTAGCAAAAACTAGATTCCTTTTTCTAAGAAATGATTTTACCAGGGCTATTGCTAGACAACTAAAGGCTACTTCTTTTGGTGGTTACAACAGACCAAGGTTGTTCATTCATTATCTATTGCAGCTCCTTTGGGTCTGAAGTGCTAAAGAGTTATAGACATACAATATACAGTAGTTCATTGCTTCATTCCATTACTGTCAATATGTATTTTAGTATTTTGAGGGCTTCTTGTCTTTTCACCAGTTGCAATTAAAGCCATTTCTCTAATATATACAGTTATGTCCAACAGTTTTCGGCCTTTTTTAACAAAACATAGAGCATCACAAAAGTGGAAACCCAGTGTTTGGTGTGGTCCATGAGCTCCAGACTTTAAGCAGTCATCACCTGCAAAGGATTTTCACCAAAGTATTAAAAATGAACATTTTATTCATGGTAATTTTTATTTGTCCAATTACTTTTGAGCCCCTGAAAAAGAGGCAGCTACACATTAAGAAGCTGTAATTCCTAAAACCTTTCTCCGATTTGGACGTGAATACTCTCAAATTACAGAGAGTCTGCATTTTAAGCACATTTTAATTATATAACTGTACTTTGAATATGTCTTGTGTCAGTGTCCAGATACTTACAGACCTAACTGTACTTCAGTCCGTAAAGCTTTGAAGTGTGCAAACTTAAATTTTCTTTTGGTTTCCTCAGTTGTATGGATAATGCTGCATGTAACAACCAAACACATTCAAAATGTACACAGATGCAGCCTTGAAAATTTAGGTTGCTTAGCACAAAGCATTTTTCAGCACAATAAATAACATCTTTCCATTATACCTGCACAATTTAATCAACTTGCAGGTCATTTCAAGGACTTGGCTTGTAATTTATTTGCATGGAAATTATACAGTTTTGCCTAAATGTGTGCTGGCACTCTGTAAAGTTACTGTTGATGATGTAGATAAAAATAAGTTCAAAGTGTTAAAATAGTGTTAAAATACAAAGAAGTGTCCAAAAAAAGCAGGTTTGACAAATGCAACTGCAGCAACACCATGTTGTACATGTTTTTGTTCCACTTTACATTTATCATAGAAGGCAAAAAGAAAAGAGTACTCAATAAGCTGTTTTAGTAAATGTATCCAATTTTAGAAGACAAAGTTTTATTCAGTGCCACTCACAGTAAGTACAGAGGAAGTATATTGGTTAAGAGATCTATACATATGCAAGGACACAGGCCACTTTGATTCTTACTATAACGTCTTTGAGAGGCTTAATGCATTTATTTTTCACTCAGGAGCAGAAACCTTGAGTGGTGAACGTGTGTAGTGATTGTTCCAGATATATCCATTGAAGCTTTTGTCCTGTCTGACGTAGGGAGCTCATATCCTGATTTAAAAATAGGTTAGTTGTCAGCCTTGGTCAAACTTGTTCTATGCATTTCAGACACAACCCTTTTTGTTTATCCAGGCTTAGTGTTTTTATAAATGATTTTACTACATGCTGTACTTTCTGGCACATGCTTTTTCACACATTAATGTAATCAAAATCATGTTTAGGCTTCAACTAAGCTACTGAAGCCAAGTTCAACCTTTCAGGGGCCCACTTTTAGATCCTGACCCACCATTTGGGAACCCCTGGACTGTGTCTTTTAATACAAGCTCTTATTTTAGACAGAGCACTATTGTCTGTAGCCCTTGAGTTTAAAATTGCAGTACAATCAAGTGATTTCTAATTCGTCACTTCATTGTTTTTCCTGACACAAAAGCTTTTTCTTCTCAATAGAACTTTCTCCTTAATCAAATGCACTTAAACTAACTTTAATCAAAGTGTGCATCTGGCCTTGTCAACAAAACATTTTTATCCAGAGAGCCACTTCAAACAGCCCCAGAGCCTTGGCAGATCTGTAAATAAGAGTTTGATTCTTTCAGATATTTTTATTTTTATATATTTCATTACTGTTTACTATGTTTTTGTTGTGTTTTAGGCTTTAAATGTACTCTACACCAGCAAGCCAAGTCTGCAATTTAGTAAAGATGATTAATGCATGATTGAAATGATATAACTCAGTGCAAGAATGCTCAGTAAGCAGGCAGTTCTTTTAGCCTATGTAGTACAAACAAGCAAATAAACACTTACAAGTGCACATAGCCATCTAAAATCATTTACACAAGTTGTCATCTTGTACTGACCTATTTTTCATACTGTGATTACTAATTGCTTTTTTTGAGACCCCAAGAATATACTACAGTGAGGAATAACCGCATGAGAAACATGTATTTTATTTGAAATAGTTTGTTAATGAAATAAAACATATATAAAAAAGATATATATATATATATATACATATACATATATATAATCCTTAATTACTTTGGTATTTAAGTTTTCAGTAATTTTCAGTAAGCATTAGTTTTTATATTTTGTGACGTTACTGTCATTATTGTCACCTTCCTTCATCAACATGTAAATATGTGCCTGTGTGGGCGTTCGCACTCTTTATCCTTATATTTTATATTTATATTGTAATATATTTTTTTTTATTTTTTGAATTTTTTTGTAAATAATTTATACTGCGCCTTTTGTTTTTGATGCATGCTCACTTTATTTTCTTGCTTTCTGCATTTTATTCTGTATTAACCCTCAGACCCTCTTGGCTCCCTTTTAGGATTTTTCAAATGTATTTTTTGCTCTCATTTTGGCATTTCTTATGCTAGGGTGATGATATTTGACAAAGAGGTTCATTAATAAATGATTTTTTAGAATTTCAGCATCACACAATTTTCTACTGTTTAGACAAAAAACTCACATTCTTCCTCTTAAAGCCCTTTTTGGTCCCATTGACTTACATTAAAATCACTTATTTTCACTCTGCTGCCATTACAATACAGAAATGTTAAATCATGTTAATTCCTCTGTAACTCTGTCAATCAGAGGCTAAAAAACACACAAACTAAAAAATCACCACCAGATCCAACATTTTCTCATTGCATTGTGGGAAATAGTTCCCTTATAATTCCCATTAGATATGAGACCAGCCTTATAGCACATGAAGAGGAAGAATGTGATTTTTTTGTGATTTTGTGTAATTTTTCGGCACAAAAAGTAAAAATGTATCAAAATCAGTGTGAGGGCCTTGACCTATCTGGGACTGATAATCCCTATACAAACAAAAATCACTTTGTATCTTTAAATAATAAATAATTCAAGTTTTATTTTCAAATAAATGTGGAATTATGTAAACAAACTGGTATTTAGGGGGTTAATATATAAAAAATTATTCACTTCTGCTCTCTGTGATGAGGACAGGGGTTAATGATCAAAAAACAAACAAAAAAATGTTTTTTTCTTCATGTTTTATATTTTTAAATGTGACTTAAATAAGGAAGCACATGATTTTCTTAAAAGGAGGCCCTGAGGGTTAAGAGCTGCTTTTAACGACTAAATTTCTCCTCTGTGAGATTAATAAAGTTCAATCTAATCAATCTAATCTAATTATATTTTGGTATTTCCATTTTGAAAACCAGATGAGGTCAAACTGACCCAGAAATGAAATAATCAAAAGAAACACACTTTAACTTTCTGAATTTACTCTTTCTCATAACACAGACCTGTATCCACTCATGTCATTGTAGCTTATCCTAACACTTTGGCCTTGTTTCTGTGATATCCCTCACCACCAAAGGCTTTTTCATCCGCTACAGTGATCCTCTGTCGCATGTTATCTCTTCATTCTGCCTCGTCCTATTTGAGCTGGGACTCGGCCTGGCAGCTCCCCGCCAACGAGCATCATGGGAAAAACCACCTGGGCCCATCACTCACGAGACAACTCTGACAGTAATGAAATGAACAGAGCCTTAACGCAGGATAAAGAGACACTCCTTATTGACAACGCTGTCTCATCCGTCACCGAGGCCTCTGTTCCTCCTCCCGCCCCGCTTTTCAATCGTAAAACAAAAGAGTCGAAGATATATTTTTGTTAAAACTCAGCACAACAGAAAACAGGACAGAGTGCTCAAAGTCTGTACTGAAGTAAAAGTACTATTACTTAAAAATAACACTCAAGTAGAGGTGTAGTCAACAAAATTTACTACTAGAAAGGGCATTAGGACATTGTTGCCATTACTAATACCTGAACTACAAATACTGCTGCTACTACTACTACAACTACAAATACTGCTGCTATTACTACTACAAATAATGCTGCTACTACTACAAATACTGCTGCTACTACTACAACTACAAAAACTACTGATGCTACAACTACAAATACTACTGATGCTACAACTACAAATACTACTGCTGCTACTACTACAAATACTGCTGCTACTACTACTACAACTACAAATACTGCTGCTATTACTACTACAACTACAAATACTGCTGCTATTACTACTACAAATACTGCTGCTACTACTACAAATACTGGTGCTGCTACTACTACAAATACTGCTGCTACTACTACAACTACAAATACTACTGATGCTACAACTACAAATACTGCTGCTGCTACTACAACAACTATAAATACTGCTGCTACTACTACAAATACTGCTGCTGCTACTAGTACAAATACTGCTGCTACTACTACAACTACAAATACTACTGATGCTACAACTACAACTACTGCTACTACCACTACTACAACTGCTGCCACTACTGCTACTACTACAGACAGAGCTGCTTCTGTTTCAGCTACTACTGCTACTACTACTACTACTACTACAACTACCGCTACTACAACAACTGCTGATGATGGTTCTACAACTACCACTACTACAACAACTACTACTACCTTTACTCACTCCTACTTACTCCAACTTCCAGCCCCCCATATATATATACTTGAGTATTAGTATTAGTAACATTAAAAAATGTAAAGTTTAAGTAAAAATCCTAGAAATTCTTCTTCCTTGCTTCCTTTACCCTAAACATGGTACACTGGGAGTGCCATCACCCAACATGCACTGCTCTATTGCGACTTCCTCATTACCAACAGCCCCCCACACAGAGACACACACACACAGACACACACGTACACACCCCGAAAAGTCCACTATTGATCTTTGTGTTTGAGAAGCTCACAGATAGAGCACAGCTATTAACACTCTTTCATCTCCTCTGCAGTGAGGGGAATCGGAGATGGCAGCCCGAGCGGAGACCAGAGCCAGAGACGACCGGAGACAGACGGGCCAACGAAACACGAGACACGATTAAACTCTGTGTCAATTAATCAATGCTACTCTCTTAGCCTCAGCTTTTACATATCGTATTCTGGTTTCTGAAAGTCTATCAGACACCATTAGATTTGAGTGTTCTTAAACTAGGCATTGCAGTATATTCACTCACAGATTCACTAACCCTCCCCTGTACATGTCTAAACCATCTTAATCTGGTGTCTTTTTCTCCAAAACATCTCACATAAGCCGTCCCTCTGATGTGCTCAACATCTTAAGCAAATTTCAGCCCATGCGTGTTTAAAGAAATGATTGTCAGAATGATACATATCACAGTGTTCTTCTGATTTTAAAGGGGCTAAATATATGCAAGTCTTTTTAACACAATCTTAATCACCTCTAGAGCAGCACTGCACGTTTTACAACTTTTAAAAACATCTGACATCTGAAAGAAAATGTTCGTACTCTACTGGTGCCATAAAGAAACAGGTGAAGAGACCAGCAGAGGGCAGCAAACAGGAGATTTTAGCAGTCTTTATAACAGAAACTTTACCAGAAAATGAAAAATATCTGTGAGAAATCATTGGAAACAGAGATGTACACAATGTTTTGGATAAGCAAATTTGCGCAGACTGAATGTAGAGGGCTTGTTGATTGGTCAGTGCTTCCTGGAGTGGGCAGGGGACTGTTCTGAGGCCTCAGAACGGCCATGCGAGAGAATATAGGATCACTAAAACAGATGTGAATGAAGCAAAACACAACTTTAGGTCTGTTTTTGATGAAGGAATAACATTATAACATGAGAGAACGCTCTAAAAAGGTGATTTTGCATTATATAGCTTAAGCTTTCAAATGTGGCAAGTACTCATAGTGTTAGGAATTGGCACATACATTCAATTTGGAGATATGTTTTCTCTTTGCAATTAATGCTTTAACGTTGGTACATTTTTACATAGAGAAAAAATAATAAAAGTCAACTATGCATCTACAGAATGGGATAAAGAGGGTAATTAAATGGTTTGTCATCACATTGACCTCAGTTCAATGTGTCCCAAGTAAACTTCTGTATGTTTTACCACAGGGATGTGACCTATAGCTTCTTTGCCTCCTGGACTTTTTATTAGAACAAGGGGTCAAATGCCAAAAAGGGGGATAAGCTTGCTTTGTGCTCGACTATGTGCAAATGAGCAATTAGTGATGGCAGACATTCAAGTGCGTGTCCTTGTTGGACGTAGTCTTTGAATTCTTGATGTTGTTGCCCGTGTGCGTGACTTGTGTGTCTGGTGCAATCTAAAGATGCTACTTTTGACTGACAAAGTTGACCAAATCCTTAAATATATCCTTAGTTGCTAACGTGTGCTACCAAAGACAGTTGCCATACCATGCATGAGCAATCTTAGTTCGTCTTTTCTTTTGGCTTTTCTCTTCTGGGATCCCATTAGCAAATCATCTCGCTTCAAGTGTGCAGTGATTGTCATAATAAACTGGCATAGGATTTACGCCGGATGCCCTTCCTGATGCAACAGTCTCTATTTATCTGGGCTTGCGAATGGAACAAAGAATAAACGTCTTGTCTTCGGCACCGTTTGGCTGGGTTATTAACAATCACAGTTGAAAGAGCCAAATCAACTTGATAATTACACTGCAATAAAAAGCATCTTGTAACATCAAAATGATTATAAAACAGATAAAGCTTGGTCTCTGATGCAGTTAGTCACTTTCAAAAGCACCCCACTGGCAAGCTTTGTCCAGTATTAAGATACGAGCTGCAGTCAGCAGATTCCTGACTCAAAATCCCACGCTGTGCACAGGTTTGTGAGGTGACAGCAGTTGTGATATATGATCTGGAGAAAACACATCAAGTGGGATAAAAACATAAGAGGCACCTTAGACTGTGTTAAAATGCAAATTAACAACAGCATGCCTTTAGAGACAGTGGCACTGAAGAAAAGGTAGGAGGCAGAAATGGAGATGATGAGCTTCTCTTTGTTTACGAGCATGGATCAGAGTCGGAAGGGACAGCTCATGTTGAATGTTTTTGAGTTAAGGCATTTATAGAGGAGGGATAGGATGCTAGACAGCCTAGAGCAGTGCTTCCAAACCAGGGGTACGGGCACCCCTAGGGGTTTGTGAGCACATTGCAGGGGGTACATGGAGTTATTTGATCATTTATAGTACCTTTTCAGAAAATATTTGGCTGTCAAAGACTACAATGTACCTAAAACTGAAGTAACCCTATGCTCAGGGTTACAACAGGCAAAATATGCAATACTAAAGGACAAGACAGGGCCTAAACTTGAACTAAGCTAGGACTATACCAGGTCTCAAACCAGAACTCAACAAGAAATAAACCAGGTCTAAAACCAGAACTAAACCAGATCTAAAAGCAAAACTAAACCAGAAAACAACATGTCTCAAAGCAGAACTAAACTAGGTCTAAACCAGAACTAAACCAGATCTAAAAGCAGAACTAAACCAGGAAAAAACATGTCTAAAACCAGAACTAAACCTGGAAAAAAACAAGATGAAAACCAGAACTAAACCAGATCTAAAAGCAGAACTAAACCAGGAAAAAACATGTCTAAAACCAGAACTAAACCTGGAAAAAAAACAAGATTAAAACCAGAACTAAACCAGATCTAAACAAAACTAAACCAGAAAATAACATGTCTATAACCAGAACTAAACCAGGCCTAAAACAGGTCTAAATCCAGAACTAAACCAGATCTAAAATCAGCACTAAACCAGATCTAAACAGACCTAAATCAGGAAAAAACATGTCTAAAACCAGAACTAAACCTGGAAAAAAAACACGATGAAAACCAGAACTAAACCAGACCTAAACAAAACTAAACCAGAAAATAACATGTCTAAAACCAGAACTAAACCAGGACTATGCCAGGTCCAAACCAGGACTAAGCTCAGACCTGGGGGTACACAAGCCCAAAAAGGCTGAGAACCACTGGCCTAGAGGAAGACCCAAGAGGAGATTTGTGGACACAGTGAAAGAAGACATGAAGTTAGTTGGTCTGGATGGGCTCAGATGATTCACTGTGGCAACCCCTGAAAGGAAACAGCCGAAAGAAAAAGAAGTCGTCTCTAAAAATGGCCACTCAGAGAGGATTTGCCAGCCCAGTTGTGACTCAAGGCTGATCATAAGTGACTTTGTGAAAATAATCCCCAACTATACGGTGTCAGTGAAATGCTCGCTGCTGCAGATTGGGTCATGGCCTAAATCTGGCACAGCTTTGAAAATCGTTGCATAGGATTTCTACAGCTAAAATAAAATGGCTTTTGAACACACCATATAGCACTAGCCAATGAAATAAAGCTCTTTTACACTCGGCTCCCCTGTTGTGAAGAGTTTATATAATGGTCTATAGAACCTCAAATTGTGCTGAGTCATTCACAGCAGGTCCCTGAATCCCTCTCTGTCCTTGACCTGTCTTCAGACTCACGCAAATAAAGCCAAAGACACTGAAGGCACTGTTTTGAACACTGTGTATCAAGAGGTTTATAGATAACACTACTTTGTATGGATATATTATTCGCCTTGCCACATAAACAGTGATGTGACAGAGCAATTAAGTTGTGTTTTCTATAGAAGATAAAAATTTGTGTTTGAAGTGCATCTTAAAACTTGTATGTCTTGTCAAAAATCAATGTAAATGAGAGAGTAAATAAGTGTGAAGTGATCAGAGGGAGCTGGTAGGCATGTGTCAATGCTTGAATTTAATGTCACGATTATCTTGGCCACAATAATTGCCATTAACAACATTATCCCAATAATTACAAAATTATGCTTATAGTGTGAAAATGTAGCTGAAACACACTGGAATTACTTTACAGTAAAAACATTTTAATCACCATTATAATAATAATATTGCCTACTTGTTATATGAATGAGTAGTTTAGACAATATAATATAATATGAATAAAAAACAACAGAATAGAATAAACAAGAGCTGCCTCAGTATAAATCTACAAGAATAACAATAGAAGTAAATATAACAAGTAAATATACATCATATACAGAAAATGCCATATAGGCAGTGCAAAAATATGCATGAGCTTTACCATAAATAATGAACTGTAGCCTAAATTAAACCAGGACAACTGATTTTTTCCCATCTACACCCCGTCACCTGTCTGTCACTGTCAGCCAATCACAGCCTGCCACCTTTGCTTCTCAGCCAATCACCTCTCATCATTCACACACACACATATACTGTATTTATGTCCATTCAGCTATGCGCCACAACCCTCCACCGCAGCAGCAGAACCATCCTCCTCCTCATACTCTCGCCCTCCTCCTCTTTACCTAACTAATCTATCGAACTCTCCCTTCATCTCTACCTGCAGGGGTCTAAGCGCCAAAGTTTATTCCTTCATTAAATCATCTGTTACACTTCACTCATTTGTCTGTGCTTGTGTTCTCTCCTGGTTGAAGAAAAAGGGAAAGATACAAGGTTATCTATTACCTAGCTGGAGGATAAGCCTGTATTGTGCGTATTTTAGGTCGATGGGGAAAACAGCACTCAAAAATAAAAAATAAAAAAGCATGGAGAGGTCATGCAAACTCTTCTGTGTGGTAATCAATCGCAAGACTTTGTTGCTAACCACTTTCCCACTGTGCTGCTTGTGTCTGTAAGCTCAATACACTAATATAATATATTTAAACTATCTTCACCTTGTCTCCCAAGTTTTCTCTAAAAATAACCCAGTGTGTTCCTCACAAACTTTTTTTTTCACTCTGTAAATACTTTAAGTGGATTTGTACATTGCATTAAAACATTCACAGTCAGACTAAAGAAGTTACTGCTGTGAGAACATTTTATTATTCTGTCGCCAGGAAATTATTCATCTCTTTTTAGCCCGTGGCTGGAACAGCAAGCAATTAAAAGAACAAAGGTGTTGCATTAGCCAGCAGCCTGGAAGCACGAATCCATGTAAACATGCCCAACAGGCCGGCTCTGCTCTCAGCGACTCAGAACAATGGGCCAATCACAGGCGAGCTGCAGCCCCCTCGAACGGAGCCACACAGGCAGCGAGGGAGAGACACAGACAAAGAGTGCACTGATGAGAAAATGATAGAGTCGCGTGGAGCATCACTTCTCACTTCATCGGCGGAGTAGGGATTACAGGCTGATTAGTACCGAGCACAGACGAGCGACGAGGCAAAAAGCCACGGGAAGCAGGCGAAAAGGCACTCCCCACTTTACTCCAAATGTGTACAACCGCGCCCCGGCGTCATCAGATACCTTCACATGTGTAATTGTTTGGCAGGAAAATCAGTTTCGGGCTTGACGAAGACGTAAGGAAGCAAAAAGAAAACAAAATGCAAAATGAATGAATCAGACTTTCGCAGCTCTTTCTTTAAGGTTGGATTAGCTGACAAAAGCAATTTCTGTCAACAATTTTACTGTGGCAGAAGCCGTAATTTGCAAAAACAATGGGCTACTTAGCAGACGGTGAATAATACTCTTTATTGTATACAGAAGTGCATGTAGAAACAGGCAAGAAATTAAGGAATTTCAACTAAACATTAAAGAAAATGTTTTGATCTAAGGCAGTGAAACTAAACGAACGTGAAGTCCAAAGGAGAACTAATGATCTAAGGAATTAGGGTCTAATATGTACGAACTATCGGCCTTAGGGAGGGTACACCTTGGCCAATTGCTAGTTAGCCACAGGTCTGACAAAAAAACATGCTGACAACCATTCACTCTCACAATTCATTCACTAGGGATAATTCAGAGTCACTAACGCATGCACGTCTTTGGATGGTGGGAGGAAGCCATTGAGAAGCCAAATGAAACACATGGAGACAATTCACTCAGAACATCAAACCCATGACCTCCTCGGTGAGAGACCAGGGGCGCTAACCACTCACTGTGCACTCCAGAACATATTACTGATAATGTACATCTTATTTGTGAAAAAAGAAGCATGTATGGAGATGGATGAATGATAGTTAAATAGTTAGTAGCCATGTTTGCTGCATGGTTGGAGATAGGGCTGCACAATATATCGCAAAATAATTATCGCAATATCAGCAAACACAATATCCGTATCGCAAGAATTTAAATATATCGCAATAACGCTGTGGTCTTCCATCTGACAGAGATTTACACTGAAGAATCATTTTCCATCAGAGCCTTAAAAGAGCATGTGTTGTGACTAAATAAAAATGTTTAAAAAGTTCAGTTTTAGTGGTAATTTAATTAATTTAGTCACAGCTTAGCCTTGTTTTATTCCTGGTTTAGTCTGTGTTCAGTTTTGATTTTGTCGCTGTTTTGACTTGTAAATACAGGAACTGACATTTTTGTGAAATGTAGTGAATTTAACTTACTATGTTCGAAAAGTAGATTCTATTTTCAAATATCGCAATAATATCGTTATTGCAATTTTCAACAAAGTTATCGGATATTGCATGTTTTCTCCATATCGTGCAGCCCTAGTTGGAGATAATAATAATATTGAATGGATTGTATTTACTATTGTGCAAGATTCTCAAGCTTCTCAAAGTGCTTTACAGTAGTCCACTCCTCGGTCACGCTGCCCTGAGACAGACTGACGGAAGCTGCCAATCTGCTCCTACAGCCCTTCAACAAAGTCACACTGACACATTCATAAAGGCAAGGTGGGGAGAAAGTCTTGCCCAAAGACAACACTCTAACAACTGGGCTACTGCTGTCACTTTTAAAATTTTTTAGCATTTTTCTCTATATTTGATCCATAACTAGGATTCTCTGATTTTCTACTGCTTATAATTTGCAGCGAGCAGGGGCCAATCCCAATCAGCAGTTATTTGCAAGAATAAACACTTTAATTCATTCACTATGAGAACTGTTCTAGCCATTGATTCATCTATATGTAAAGCATGTGTTTGTATCATGGGAAGAAACTAAAATGACCAAAGAAAGCTAAATGCACACACAAAGACCACAGACTGCCATTACCAGAATAACTTTCCTATCACACACACCACTAAAGATGTGACCAACCTTGTAAGTAGCCACATTTCTGTCAAAACAGCCAGTATGTCTTGCAATTATTAATCCATTCACAAGGGCTCACAGGGTAGCAGCACTCTTTGTGTCAGTCCCAAACCTGGATAAATGAAGAGGGTCATGTCAAAAAAAGGGCTTTGTGTCTAAAACCTATATGCCAAATCAATATTTAAATCACTACACGTTAGGAGAGCAGATGATTGGCTGTGGTGTCTCCAGAAAAGAAAAAGCGAAAAGTTACAGAGTGCAGAGTATTCCCAAACAATTTAATTAAACAGAGAAACATTCTGGAGTTGACTTTTGCTAATCTGCCAGTACAGCTGCACCTTGATGACTGCGACAACACGACCTGCGATATCTTGGCTCCCCAAATTAAAGCGATTATGATCTGTCTGTCTGATGAATGTGTTTACTGTGCTAAATGTCAAAGCCTCTCTAATAAGCCCAGAACTGAAGTTTCATTAGGGTCCCCACCGAGCTAAATAGGAATGCTTACAGTGTAAACAGCACAGGGTTTAATTGAAAGAAGCATGGGAAAGTGAAAATGTAGCTTTTATAACAAAAATCATAACAGAAAGGGTTGTTTTTGGCCAACTTTCATTGACAATACCCAAACAAAAATGATGTTTAGAAGAAAAGTGGTGCAACAATGTTATCACTCTCTCTACAACACTCTGAATATTCTAATTATTAATGTTACTGTGTACTAAATGAGTCCATTTAGGCACACAGTATTTTTCTTATGAGCTAAATGTGTATGGTACAGATATTTTAAACCTACAAATAGCACAGCGTTATGTCCTTGAACCATAAAAGACAATGAGATGCAATTATTCCACAGACAATGGGTGACGGCTGCATTATTGAAGTGGCTCCGGAGTTAAATGCACTCTTAATTGGATTTGAGAATAGATGGCAATTTGTGACATGCATGACCTGAAATTACAGTAGCGCCGCACACAGACAAACAACAGAAGAGCTTTTACAAATACATGAATGTACTGGTAATGACAAACAGCTTTGTCTTTGGCGCGCTCCAATGCTTTGGACCTGTAGTCAAAGTTGTTTTACACCAAGTACCACCACAGAAAATATCTGGGTGTCCAAGTACAATATTTAAATTTCTAAAAATGTGTCTAAATCTGGACTAAACCAGGTCAATTTCAGGACTATAGCTCCAACTTAACAAAGACAATTTTGGGGACTAATTCAGAGCTAAATCAGCACTAAATCAGGTCAAAGCTAGGACTAAACAGAGATCCAAGAATAAACCAGCACTAGCCCCAACTAAACAAGGACAAATACAGGAATGAACCAGGTCTAAATCAGCTCTAAACCAGGATAAAACTAGGTCTAAACTAGGACTGAACCATAACTAGCCCCACCTACAAGGACAAATCAAGGACTAATCCAAGACTAAACCAGGTAAGAAGACTATTTCACGACTAAACTAAACCAGAGCTAAACCAGGACTAAATCAGGACTTGCCCCAACTAAATCAGGACAAATTCAGGACTAATCCATATTTAAACCAAGACTAAACCAACCAGAACTAAACTAGGTCCCTCAACTAAACCAGACTAATCCAAGACTTATCCAGGAATAAACCAGGTCTAAACTAGAGCTAAATCAGGTCTAAACCAGGACTACCCGCAACTAAACCAGTGCAAATTCAGGACTAAACCACCTCTAAACCAGGACTAAACTCAGACCAAACCAGGTCTAAGCCAGGATTAAACCAGGACAATTCCAGAAAAGCCCCACCTAAACGAGGTCTAAACTAGGACTAAACCAAGACTAAACCTGAACTATACCATGACTAAACCAGGACTAAACTCAGACCAAACCAGATCTAAGCCAGGATTAAACCAGGACAATTCCCGAAAAGCCCCACCTAAACGAGGTCTAAACCAGGACAAAACCAGGACTATCCTGAACTAAATCAAGACTAACACAGGAATAAAACTAGCTCTAAATTAAATTAAATCTCAGACTCAAGACTGAAGACTCCTGAGTACCACCAGAAGAAGCCTGCGTACCACCACTGCTACCTGTCCCACAGTTTGAGCCCCACTGGTATAAGACATTAGTGTTAGCATGCACGTGTGTTATCTCTGCTCCCTAATACCCCTCAGTCGAATGTTAGCAATGACAATTTGATGGGCCACCTTTTTTTTTTTTTTTTTTTTTTTTTCCCCACCAGCGCCATCATAAGTCTGTATAAAATGGCCTCTTTGTTCTACGGCGTAATCGCATTAATATGAAAGGCAATTGCTCCGGATGGCAAATCAAATCAAGTCCTGTCGCTTTTACAGGAAAATGAGTTAATAAGAAAAGCTATGTGTTTGCACAAAGGCGAGGGGATTAGGCTGAAAGGAGGACATCATACGCCACCGAACGACTTCAAATGGCATTTCGGCTCTGGTCCATCCAACTGTGAAATACATTATATGCAAACCTTCTGATAGTGTGTGTGTGTGTGTGACTGGGAAGAGTTTAGATCAGCTAAGAGAAGACAGTCCATTCTACTTATTTTGATGTTATAAATGTAAAGCAATCAAAATGTAAGCAGAATAAGTTAAGATGGAATTGAATTAGAGGTTATGGATCTATTTTTTTTCCAACCAAAGCACTTCTAGAGGCCATTTTGTTAAGTCAGTGGCATGGGCTTTGGTTTCTATTTGATATAATGCCACTTAATTCTGTATAATGCTTCACCCAAGGATATATATTCAATGTATAGCCATAATGCTTCTTATGGCCAGCTAATAATAATAATAATGCTTCGGTCTTATATAGTGCTTTTCCAGACACTCAAAGTCGCTTTACAATTAGGTTCATTATTCATTCACTCCTCAGTCATACTTGGTGATGGTGAGCTACTTCTGTAGCCACAGCTGCCCTGAGGCAAACTGACGGAAAAGTGGCTGGAATTTTGCGCCTAGGGCCTCACTGATCTCCAGAAAAAACACAGTAACACTAACACGTTCATACAGCAGAGGTGCGTGGGTGAAGTGTCTTGGCCAATTGGAAAAAACATCAGTATGCAATGCTGGTAGCAGAGATCGATCAGCCAACCTTCAGTCTAATATAATAACAATAATAATAATAATAATATGTATAGCACTTTTCTTAACATTGTTAGAAAGTGTTTTACTGTGCAAAAATACATAAAAAACCCATAATAACCCTTCAAAATCAGATTCAATAAAAGACAATAAAATAACTGTAGAATAAATCAGTATAAAAAACAATATAGGCCAATCATTAAAACACAAACCCAAGCAGTAACATTAGGTAATATCAAATGTTTTTCTGGTCCAAATCAATTAACCACTCAAGTCGAGTCCAAATGAACTGAAGGCAAGTCTAAGTCACCAAAATGAGTCTAAATATAAAGGTGCAACCAGTCAAAGTCTTATTGAGATATACTTTAATCTAATTGTAATCAGAATTTTGTTGCTTTAAGTCATCGTATACCTTTCCAGCATCAGATCATGGAGAGTATTTGTCCTTTAAAATTACCAAAGTACTCATGGTCCATGGACTTGCATGTGTTCGGTGAATTGGTAAATCTATAAAGAAATACATGTGGGAGTAAATGGCTGGTTTTTTTTTTTTGTGTACCTCTAAGTGTTACCCCTGCGACTAACTGGTAAATGTTCAGGGTGCACCATATCTTAACCTATGCATCGATTCATTAATTTATTTATCATCAATGTCCTAAAGTAGACTTTCTTTTTAGTTCAGAAATAACTGGCTAAAATTACCTCCAGTTTCACATAACATTGTCCAAATACAATTATAACAAAGCTTAGAATTTCACATTTTAAAAGGAAAAATGGCATCTTTTGTCAAGTCAGTATGCAAACCGCTGCAGGCAAGGAGGCTAAATGATATGCTGCGGCGATCCCAGGAGGGAACAGCCGAAAGGAAAGAACAGGATGTTGCAACCAAAGCAACATCCTGTTCAAATATAACAGAATGTTCAATGCTAAACGCTACACTGATGATCTAACTTAAATGTTGTTTATGAAAATGCATGTATGCCCTATTTTCTGTATGAAATAAATGTTGACTCTAAAGCTGGAAACAGGCCTATATTGATGTTAATAGAGTGCAACTGTGCAGAGGAGTGACACATGTGAAGTGATACATTGCTTAGTTGCAAAACGTCTAAGCCACTTGTAACATGAAAGAGTAATGTAAATAAAAATTAGTTTACAACAGGTTCTGAGGTCCCCTGTTATGGTAAATCAACTTTTTTGAGCTTTTATCCATGTTATAATGTTGTTTCCACCTCAAAAACATACAACAGGTTTCCAAAAATTAGTTCACAAAGCCCATAAAAAGCGGAATACAGGACCTTTGAAGATTACTATGAGCTTCATGTCATTCAGAAAACATTAAGAAACTCCCCCTACTCAGCAGTGGTAATTCTAATTCATTTAGTTTTGACCCCACCTTGTACTGTCCTGCTGCAGGTTAAGTGCTGCTGCACTGAGGAGAACCTCTGCAAATGGCCCTATTCATTAGACCATCTTTAGAGGTTCACAGGAGTCAATTAACATGCAACCAGGAACATTTCATTAACCACTTTTAAATGCTAAAAACATATATGCTCTTAGACGCCCTGCAGAGATAAAGTTCACGCTCTAGTTCCGGGATATGGCAGACAAAGGGCAGACGTGAGTCACTCTAATGCACATTTGTGGAGATGACCTTAAACATGACGCAGCGACACTTGGTCTGCACATGAGCTCATAGTCTGAGAAAGGCACAACAACAGTCAAGCTGGCACCACACTGCTGTAAAGAGCCAACTAAAAATCAATCAGTGTTGTGGTTGAGTCACCAGTTCTCGAGTCCAAGTCACGCTGGAGCCCTCGGTGTTGGAGTCCCAGTCACTAAAGGCTGGTCCAAGTTGAGGCATTAGCATTTGGAATGGGAGTTCAAGTCCAGGTCACCCAAACAAGTTCAGTTCCAGTCTGAGTTAAGTCATGTTGAGTTCAGATGCAAGTTCAAGAGCAAAGTAATTGGAAAAAAAATGTTGAGTCCAAGTTGAGTCTAAATGAACTGAAGGTGAATCCAAGTCTGAGCTGAGTGCCCAGAATTAGTGCACTTACTACTTAAGAGTGCAATACGCTTGAGTCTTCAGTGTAGTTCGAGTCTAAAGGCCATTACATACTCCGCACGATTTTGTTCTCGCAGCTTGTTCTCAACGCATCCGCTGGGCAGAACTTTTTTCGACAGGTGTCCATCTTCTGTGCTTCTATTTTATAACTCCTGAACAATCGCAAACACTGTAAACATTGCCCTTGGTCAGGTGGAGTAACAGAGTAGCAGCTCCACTAATCACCGCTAACTTCTGCTACATGCATTTTACTCACTGGGATGCTTTCCTCAGATAAAGCCAAATCCCTTCTCTGTGGAAACAGGTGACACACTGTTTTGTCCAACTGTATCCGTCTCCTTTTGATTCTGTCTTACAATAAAAGCCTGTATGCTACTCCATTCAGATCACGAGCTGTTAATGCAGCATAACTCCACTAAAGTATAAACTTGAAAACATCCTCATTGTTATCTCTTTTCTTGTTAATCCAGTCTGAAGTTGTTTTTTCCTCAAAGACTGAAGAAGTTGAAGTCCAATGTAAGTCAAGCCGTTAGCGTAGTGGGAGTTCGCGTAACCCCAAAAATTTCAAATTGAGTAATCTTGAGTTGAAGTGTGAGTCCAACTTTATCGTAAAAGTGTTCACGTCGCATCTGAATCCAGAATAAATCTATTCAAGTTGAGCCCAAATGGAGTCCAAAGGAACTGAAGGAAAGTCCGAGTTGAGTGATCAAAATGCATTTTATTTAATCGTATTACATAAGCTGTAGACTCACAAGTCCAAGTCTGAAAGGTTTTTCCCCAAGTCTGAGTCTATGTCTGAGTCATTGGTGCACACTGGTCAGAGTTAACATAATAAATCAAAAGTTTACAGCATTCTGGTCTATTTTACCTGACTTATGCCCATTGCTGTCCACTTCTTTTGATGATGAATTGTGAAAAACAGAGTGCACTATTTTTTTTCACTCACTAGACTTTTGGACACAACTACACAATGGCATAACATGAGGAGGTAATTCAGACACAGATCATAGTATTAGCTAGAATCTGAATTTGGTTTAGTGGGTTTTGCACTGCATGACTTCATTAAAAATTCATTCATAATTTCTTAAGTGTTCAACTTCTAGCAGAGTTTTACTTTAGATCGAAACAACTCAGCAATGACTGTAACTCTGCCTTGTTTAACAATACATCTTGCATTGTCAATTTTTATCTGCATTTTACTTCACTATTTTCCGCAGTGTATGTTTTTTCTTTATAGCACTGTTTCTCTGTATAACAAGACATATCCAGATATAAAATACAGACTTTTCGACAGCCAATGGGTGCGTCCCTTATTGAAGTATCCCAACAGATTCATAGATAATTACAGCTAAAACATACTATTAGTTGATACACAGGTTTCCGCCAATCCAAGGAAAGAAATTGTGTAAGAACACAGACAGCATGAACGCAGCAGGTGGTGATGGATCTGTGGAGGCACCTGAAGAACGCGTCAGTCCAAGCTTTCAAAAGCCATTACAGAAGTATTTCACCGCGTTTAAAGGAGCAAAATGAGAAAGTCAGTGTGACAAACAGTATATGAATCAGCAGACTGTGTGTCTCTGGGAAGGAGGCATATTCAAAGTAGCTTCACACCAGAACGTGTCAAAGCGCTGGGAGCAGGAAAGAAAAGCGGTAGTGAGAATAAAAAACTCCACTCAGACTATTTCAGGCTCCAGAATCTGATTTCACAGGTTGTGTTCCTGAGGTTTTCAAACACCGCTGTCTATTTTGGGTCGGCCATGAATCACCATAATGCACTGATAGGCGACGGAGGAAGACTGTCACACACTATCGGCTCTGAAACAGCCCGCAAATTAGCTTTTGGAGTTCACAAATGCACAGCAAGAAAGCACATATGTATACACTGCAGTTTTCTATTCAATCCCCTGACCTAAACATTTCTACTATTTTAAATTGTAGTGTTAATACAAATCAAAAGCATGAAGAAAACATTAATTTGTTGTAATTACATCCATCACATCGCAGTAATGTAATTAGACAGGTGATTATGAATGGCTGTTGTAGTGGATTAGAAAATATTGTAAATAGTTCTGGCAAAAATACGGCTGAACACTCATCTTCTGCTTCTTCTCTGCTTTTGGAAATTTTAAAGGAGGAACGTTAAAAATATTTGTGAAGTCAAGCTTTTTTTTTTTCGTTTGTGACAAGAGGCCAACGCAAAACCAGTCCTCTCTCTGCATCACTTTGAGATTTTAATTCATGCTTTTATCAAGAAGAAAAGACATCACTTGCTCGATTGCAGCTTGTTCAAAAATGCTGCTGCTCGGCTTTTAACTGGTACGAAAAAACAAGAGCACATAACTCCGATTTTAAAGTCAATGCACTGGCTGCTGGTTCGTATTTTATTTGTTTGTAAATCCCTCCGTGGTCTCGCCACACAGTATCTGTCCGACCTGGTCCAGCCCTACTCCCCTGTCCGCTCTCTAAGGTCGGCAGATCCGTCCTGGCTAGTCGTCCCAAAAACAAAGAGGAAACTTACAGGGGACCGCTCTTTTTTGGTCACAGCTCCAAAACTGTGGAATGAGCTGCCTTTGCACTTTCGACTGGCTGATTCACTTCCTGTTTTTAAGTGCTTACCTAAAATGCACCTTTTCTCTTTGGCTTTTATGGTTGCTTGTATATATAGTGTATATATATTAATGGTATGGTCATAATGAAATATTTGCAATGCACTTTGTTGTTCAAGTACTTGGTTTAATGTAAAATAAAAATAATAATAATAATAATAATGTTGCGAAAGCTCAGACAACCTAAGGCAAAAAGATACCCAAGATTTTTGAGGTTTGGGCCAACGCAAAATCTCAAGTTTATAACAAATAATTTTTTTATTTAATATTCATGTCTAAAAACTTTCAATTTTAAGTTTAAGGCACTATCATTATTTTTTTAACTTACTGCCAACAGACTATCAATTGTTCAAAAAAAGTATTATTGAGTTACTAAATTCAACACAACAATTTTACAATTTTAACAGCAACATTTTTCTGAACAATGGATAATAAGTTGGCTGTAAGATGAGTAAAAACAAAATATGAGTCAGTAAAACTTAAAATTGAAAGTTTTTAGACATATGAATGCTAAATTAGGTAAAAAAAAATATTAATTATAGAAAACTTGAGAGTGTCAGGCACAAAAATCTTGAGTGATCCTTTTGCCTTGAGTTTGTTCTTTTTTTTTTTTTTTTTTTTACAGTGTGACAAAATTAGGTGGCCATACCAATAAAAAAAAAAAAAAGCCCTCACATTTAGAAAACACAAAATAAAACTTAAAATCATACTGAAAAACTGCTGAGTGGGTCTTATCGTGTTTCACCAAAACTACTTAGCCCGTTTATGAGACTTCCTATTGAAAAAGGTGTTTCTTTTTAAGCTTAGCACTCCAAAAATTGGCCTAACTTAACCCCGCCCAGTCATCTTCTCACCTCCCATTGTTCGTGTGGCTGCTCTGTGGGTCTGCAGTGCAATCCCTGTGTGAGTTTGAACATGTTCGAACCGTGACCCGCTGTGTCAGGTACAGCAGCGATAAGGACACTTAATCCCGGTTATTACTGTAAGACCAAACAAAGGAAAACAAACAAACAAACGGGCAGACTGTGTGGAGCGGCTTTACCGTCCTGCACCACTGATCATATTCTACCGAGCGGCTTTTCTGGGAGCACGAGAAAGAAGATGATACCTGGGTTTAGACCGGATCACGAGCCAGGATTACAAAGACAAGTAAATAAAAAATGTTTGGAAAACGTGTGTATGTATTGTTATTTTTTTACTTATGGGTAAATCATGAGAGTTTGTGTTGCCCTTGAGGAAAACCATTTGTTTAGTTGTAATTTCGTATTGTGATAATGTGCAAAAAAATGTAAAAACCAATAAAAAAATACATCATCTAGGGTTTATCAAGCTCTTGTAAACACTGAGTTGAATGGTTGCTGATGATACTGAGAAAGTGGCATTCACAGAGAAACGGCCTACAAAAGACAATGAAAACAGAGAAAACGGAGCGAAGTTTAACAAAATGTAACTCAAACTTAAAAGTAGAAGTTACAGGGTGACCTTTAAATTTAGTTAATGTATTATTCAAATGTTTTATGATGGTAAATTCAATCAATCAATCAACTTTTATGTCTTTAGTGCCTCAAAACAGTCTTTTACAATGCTAAAAACAGTAAATAATCCATAAATACAATACAAAACAATTAAAATACTTGATAAATACCGAAAGAATCCCTCAATTTCTGCAATAAAATCAAACTTGTATCTTTGCTGTTGTTGGGAAATGGGATTGGCACCAAGACACTTCAGATTTTGAGGATGACATACTATTAATTGAAGAAAAATATAATCCTCTATATTAGCCATTATCCAGGGCAGAGATATATTCTTTCTACTAGTATGCAATGTTTCATAAATCATATTATTAGGTTGAAACCATACTAAATGTAGTGAAGTGCCCATGTGCTGCCAGTACTCACGGCATGGCTCTCCAGTGCTTTAAAGTACAGTATACGGTGTGGGAGTGCGTACTTTACTGTGCCAACTGCATATAGACCATCTGCAAATGTTGTTTTTTGAAATATCTATGCTTGAAGTGTCTCTATCCATAAAGCGACCGTATGTTACAATGCACCAAAATATCATGGTAGGCTTGGGTCCCACTGATAAAAGCTGTTAACAATTTACAGATTTCTGTCACCATAATTCATTAATTCATCTTCTATAACTTACACACGGAGGGCTGGAGCTTATCACAGCTACTATGGGCCTGAGGTGAAGTACTCAAATCTATAAAAGTACTGTTACTTTAAAATAATACTACCTAAGCAGAAGTACAAGCAATCTAAAGAAACATTCATTGAGTAAAAGTGAAGTTGTAAGTACAAGTTAGTTTGTATTACTCTACTACATTTTACTGCTACTACTGCTTCACTACTAGTACTATAATCCTGAGGGGGGGGGGGGGGGGGGGTACTCTACATTGCCACTGTGGTAAAACAATACTTTTACTCATTTAGAGGCTTTAACATTTGTACCCCAGTGAAGATATAAGTGTCCTTTTCAAATCAAGTAGTTTTGATAACTTTGCAGTAGTTTTTACTTTTTCTATGAAATTTGGCTCAGGTGTGTATTTTATCACACATTTTGATATTCTAAATACAAATCTTATATTACTTAATTTTTACAGTTTAAACTTGTAGCGTCGTTCCTGTTAAATGACAAAAGTCTCCCCGTCACAAAACATCATAGAAATTGTATATATTCATGTTTTTTCAACTTTTTGCTTTCAATCTTAAACTTCTGCCCTAATCATTATTTTCAGAATTTTAACCATTTTTATGCCAGTGTCTGTGATGACATCTATATTTTTTAGTAACAAAAAATTAACAAAAAAATAACAAAAAAGTTAAGATTTTTAATATTTGCAAAGCAAAGTGGATTTCTCTTGTGGGGTCAAAGATTACCAACACTGATTTGGATAGATTTAGGTTTTTTCTGTATTAACAAAAAGTGACAAAAGTTACAAATGATAATAGTATATGCAATAATATTATGCATAAATATTCTTCCAACTTTTTTTTTTACATAAATCTTGGCCTGACTGTTATGCAAAAAATACAAAAAAATATTAATGTATATTATTTTATGATGTTTTGTGACAGGGACACTTTTGTCATTTAACAGTAACAACGTAACTTTTCAAAATTGGGGTTAAAATTATACTTCAGTAAAAGTAAGATATTATTCTGAAAAAATACTCAAGGAAAAGTATGCTTTGGCCTTATTAGCATGTTTATTTGGCACTGATTTCATACCAGATGCTCTTCCTGATGCTACCATCTCCATTTATCCAGGCTTGGAACTGGCACAAAGAGTACACTTGTGGCTTGTGACCCTTTGTGGCTGGATTATTATATTATATTCTTCACCACTGCCTGCTGCTGAATCATGACAGCATTTCTCAGAGACTTACAGAAACACAGAATATTAAATAAAAAAAAACATAATGACTAAAAGCTCACATTTTCTGTGACTCAACTTCATATCTTCTGTTTACAGCAACAACATTTTTCATCAACTTCTCCTGCCTCCGAGCCCCAGCTGAAATCACTCACCGACCGCTGAATCATTTTTAGCAGCCTCTTCAGACCCACAGAGGTTTTTTCTTATTCCTTCTCAGGATCTCTGAACATGACGAGTGGAATTAACTGCATATGCAACATCAGACAAGTGTGAGTTTGCTTTTTTACACCTTATGGCAATCGCGCTGACAGATTTTGAAAGGTGCCATTCATGTGATTTTTGACAGAACTAATTTGAGACGTTGGTGATCTCCAATCTCCGGGCTAATTTACAGTATGATTAAATGATTGTGGGATAAAGCATCAGTTGGAGAACTTGTCCGTGCTTAGTATTGTGAAGAATCTTGAAAAGTTTTACCGCTTATTTGTGTTTGGGGCCATGGGTGTCTCGAGCCTGTCCCAGCAACTAAGGACAATGGCCAGTGAGTTGCAGGGCAAACACTTGATACTAGGACTGCACGATATGGAGAAAACTTGCAATATCCGATAACTTTGTTGAAAATTGCGATAACGATATTATTGTGATATTTGAAAATAGAGGCTACTTTTCAAACATAGTAAGTTAAATTCACTACATTTCACAAAAATGTAAGTTCCTGTATTTACAAGTCAAAACAGCGACAAAATCAAAACTAAACACAGACTAAACCAGGAATAAAACAAGGCTAAGCTGTGACTAAATTAATTAAATTACCACTAAAACTGGACTTTTTACACATTTTTATTTAGTCACAGCACATTTTCTTTTAAGGCTCTGGTGGAAAATGATTCTTCAGTGTAAATCTCTGTCAGGTGGAAGACCACAGCGTTATTGCAATATTTAGATTCTTGCGATATGGATATTGTGTTTGCTGATATTGCGATAACGATAATTTTGCGATCTATTGTGCAGCCCTACTTGAGACATAAACAGAAAACAAAATACTGCCACCTCCATTCACTAAGAGGAGGAGTTTAGATTCACCAATGTACACATGGATGTCTTGGAGAGAACCCACTGTAACAGGAGAGAGAGATCTTGAGTCAGCCAGTGCAAGAATGGAACCCGCAACTTCCTCGCTAGAACAGCAAGATCATTTGCAAGTAATCATTTGTTTTGTTTTTAAGAGACTACTTTTTTCTCTCAAAGGTAGTTCCTTCCAGTGATGGGCAGTCCAAATGGCTCTTCTTTAGTATCACTCTGACCACTGATTTTAGCAACTTAGAAATGATTGTTTGTGTGTCCGTATTTTCATAAAATACTTTTTATGTATGCAGAGTGCAAACACAAAATACAGTTCTGTCCTCATCTCTGCTGTCTCCAATATGATCAAGATACAGCCAGATGCTGCTTCTTTTTGGTTTTTGCTAGTTTCCATAACAAAAACCATGTGATTGGATGCATGGTGTGCCCAGCAAAATAAAATTCTGCTTTGCTTGTGCGGATTTTTAGCAGAGCTGAGCAGGAGCAGCTGAAGATCCAGCTCTCATCTATGGGAGTTGGTTCTTCCAGTTCATGCCAAAGAATCGGTTCTTAGAGCTGACTCATTCCTGAACAATCCAGCACAACAAAACAAAAACAAATTGTTTCTTTACTGCAATTTCTTTCAAATTCCACCATTACTTTTTTTTAAGCTAAAAGACAAACCAACAGACCACTTTATCTCACCCTGCTTTCTATTCCTCTTTCTGATCCTGCAAAATTTGGAATATTTTGGCATTATAACATACACCGATAACAATAATTATAATTTCAATGTTATGTCTATTGCATTTGTATATGTGTTGTATATATATTTTGGGAGCTGTTACAGGTGCAGTAAACACCTTGGACCTTGAAAGTGTTTGGATCTGACACTGGTGACGGTTTATGAACCTGCTGTTACTGAAACATACAGACACTGTAATGTAAACAGGACCAGACTGAGGCCGTGTTGTTGTTCATTATCGTGTCACGTCTCAAGAAAATCACAGAATTACTTATTTTTGTTGTGTAACAGATGGAAATTTGTGCATCCAGATGGTCCTTAGAGCCTGTGAAAATACCTTGAAAACTGTTTTTGAGTGACTTTTTTTGTTGGAAAGTAACTAGACACTGAAGTTATTTTCCTGATTGCATTTTTAAACAGGCACTTTCTGGGTACATTTTCTAAAATATACTTTTACGTGAGTACATTTTGGAGAAAAAAAGGTTACAGATACTCATGTAAACTTTTAGAATCTCTTAATGAGTTAAAATACTTTTGGACCTCAGCAGAGTGGGAAGTCACAGAGGTATCAGTGGGGACAGAAGTTGTGGTAGTGATTAGGACTGCACGAAATGAAGAAAACATGCGATATTCGATAACTATGTTGAAAATTGCAATAACGATATTATTGTGATATTTGAAAATAGAGCCTACTTTTCAAACATAGTAAGTTAAATTCACTACATTTCACAAAAATGCAAGTTCCTGTATTTACAAGTCAAAACAGCGACAAAATCAAAACTTAACACAGACTAAACCAGGAATAAAACAAGGCTAAGCTGTGACTAAATTAATTAAATTACCACTAAAACTGGACTTTTTTATTTAGTCACAGCACATTTTCTTTTAAGGCTCTGGTGGAAAATTATTCTTCAGTGTAAATCTCTGTCAGATGGAAGACCACAGCATTATTATGATATATTTATATTCTTGCAATACGGATATTGTGTTTGCTGATAATGCGATAATAATTTTGCGATATATTGTGCAGCCTTAGTAGTGATAATAGCAGTAGAAGTAGCAGTATTGGTGTAGCGGTAGCAGCATAAAAGAAAAATATTACTAAAACATGCTGGGGCACTGGCAGTAATGGTAGTAGTGGTATCAGTAGTAAAATGAGTTGTGGTATTAATAATACTAGTAGCACTCAAAGTAATAGTAGCAATGGTATCTAAAGTAAATGCATTCAACTTAAGTTAAATTAAAACAGAATTTTTTCGCCTTTATTCAAGTCACATCTAAATTAACTACTTGAGCACTACTGCAGTATAGCAGTACTTTTACTTTCATATACATTTTGAGGCCAGCTTCTCGACTTAACACAGCCCGTATCTGATCTATTCTTCATCTTCTTATGAATACTTAAGGCGGCCTTGCCCTGACGACAGCCATCCTCACGATGACTCAGTGTTTCCAGAGCACACAGACCTTGATGTGGCGTTACCTTGACAGAGGCCCGCAGCTTCGAACTGAAATTTCAGCATCATTTTGACACTTTAATATATACCCGTCTTAGTATAGCTTAACATTTCTGTGGGGTCTCAGAAAATGTGTAGGTTTATACATTAGATGATTCTATTAGAGCTGTGTTTGGTTATGCCATTTTAATGATAATTATTTCTGTGCTCGATGTACTGCAGTGAACCTTTGTACACAAATGTAACCCTATAGTTGGTGCATAAAAAGATTTTCAGTGTTTCCTTGTAAAAAAAAAAAAAAAAAAGATAGAAAATGTCAGCATAAGCACGAAAAAACTTCTTGCAGCATTAATTGGCTGAACAAAAGGAGCCCTTGTCACATTTATATGTAAGAGCTTTGAATTACTAGATGCTTAATGTTATTCTTTCAAAATCTACAAAAAACGCATTTTTTCATTAAATCTCAATCAAATTTGAAGCAAAATTTTAAAATATTGAGAATAAAATTGTGAAATATGTGTTGTGTTTGAATATTAACACGCACAAAAGACTTTGACTCAAGGTCCTACTAATGATAACTAATGACTAAACGGGTTTTTTCTGAAGTCTAAGTAAAAACTTAAGTGGCTTTTAGAAGACTTTGTAACTTAGAATAAATACTCATCTTTTTAGTTTGTGACTTCTGCAATTTTTTATGCAGTCTGGCTTTGCAGACATTTATATATCCTTAGTCATCTTGCTGTTTTCCATATATTTTTAAAGATTCTTTCGCTTTTAATGTTTTTCTTTTTTTTGATAGAACAGTAAAGATGTGACACAAAATTATGATGGAAAGAGCAAGAATTTGGTAAATTGTTAGTGCAAAGTCATTGCCTGGAAAATCCAGACTGATATGTCTCTGTGTTATTCTACAGAGAAATATCAGTCTGGTCACCACGCCGTCCGCAGTGGTTTACTCAAATCCAAACCGTACCGTGCATTTTGATTGGTTTATTTAAGTCACGTGTTCTTCACAAGCAGCGTCACTTGTACGCGTCTCCTCACCGACAACAATCAAGATGGCGCACTGAGAGTTTGTTTCATTCAGCGGTATGGTACGGTAATGTTGAAATAACTCCCTCGTTCCTCCCTCGTGGCTTCACTACTCCGTTTGTTTACTTTCTCACTTTCTTGTCGCTTTGTTAACGTCACGTCCGCCATTTTCTGATTGGCTAACAACACTGTCTGTTAACTCGGGTTTGCTCCGCCCTAGAAATCGAATTGATTCTAAGGCAACCAGACTCATCCACTGCTACAACGGTGAGTCTGGAATTTCCAGGCAAGCAAAGTCAAACCCACAATCTTGAGGCAAGCTTTACTTGCTCCATAGATGCTCCACATGCACTACCAACTGAGCTATAGTGCAGCGCAGTATACTTTTTAATATTTTAAAACCTACTTTTGTTATCTCATCTTCTTATACAAACATATATTGTGAAATTGGCCATGATATTGGTTTTCATTCTACCTCAACCTAAAGCTAACATCACCATGAAAAAAGCCATTACAGTTGACAAAAGTCTTCACAAGGTCCCACATAGGAACAAGTGTATTGAAAAGGGCGTTGAGCGGTGTGTATCTCTAGTCCCGGGGCGTTTACAGACTATGGGAATAAAGAGCGGAGCCAACGGGGCTAACAGACCTGCACTGTGCTGTGGTTGTCACTCAGCTGGGTCGGTGTGCGAGCGAAAGGAGCGAGGGTTCCCAGGGTTGAAGGCCTCCATTGACACTGCCTCTCCTCTCTCCCTCTCATTGCCATGCAAACAGGACCAGCTGCCCACACTCGGCCGTGACGGCTGAAATATTTACCACTCTGTTTACCCGGGACATCCTGACTGACAGGCCCACTGCCCCCACCGCTTTTGTTAGATCTTTGTAGCGTTTTCATGAGAGATGTAAAAAGGTAGGTTGTTACGATATAAAGGCTAATTGTATGTTAAGACATCTAATTAGTCTTAGCAAAAGACAGCATTGGTTAGAAAAATAACTAAATAATGTGCACCCGACTCTCAGCAAGGAGGTTGTGGGTTCAATTCTCGGCTCGGCTGTCTATGACCTCTCTGTAGTCTGCATGTCCTTTCTGTGTTACTGTGGGTTCTCTCCAACAATCCAAAAAACATGCATTTATGTGAACTGATGCCTCTAAAGTGCCTTTAGTGAATAAATGTGAGAGTTAATGAGTAGCTGTCAGTTTATGTCTCAAAGTATTAACCCTGCGACGAACAGGTCATTGTCGGAGGTTAATCCTGCCACAGGATACATGATCCCTAATGGCAAAACGCAGAGGAAAATGAAGGAATGAACTGTAGGGATATTTCTTTAAAAAAAATTAGAACATTAGCAAAATATTAACGTTCAAGTTTTATTGTTATCACAGATGACAATGGATTTTGGAAAAGCCCCGCATGGAGCATGCAATATATAAAATTGTTATTATTGTAACCACTTTAAGATATGTACATGTCACTATCTAGGTTCGTAGGAGCTGAGTGAAGTGCAATACCCGTACACACAGGTGAAGGTAGTTATTGTGAACTTTAGTTGTAAAAAGTTTGGAACAGTGCAACAATACAATACAACACACATTTATAGGGCCCTTATAAGCTAAAAAAAATAATGTCTCTTTGAATCAGTGTTCAAAGCTCTTTCCTGGAAAGGTTTAAATGTTTTCGATCAATGTTCAAGGTCAGTCAGTAAAAAAGAGTCAAAAGTCAAGAAGTGTATCCAAAGGCACTCTGAAGATAGGCTCAAGTCAGAGTAACTACACAATCATACCACAAGGATCCTCTATGATGTGGAGTGGAGCTCAGAATCCAACTGGGAGGCTCACCATCAACTGGATCATAGGTCAGCCCTGATGGACACAAGGACTGGGATCTCCAAATGTTTTTCCACTCGACACAAAGACCTGACCTGTATTTGCAAAACAGGTTTATAGTCTAGGCGCTCATATAATTGATCTATTTATGTTCATTAGAATGTCAAATCAGAGTGTTGTACAACAATAAACATTTCTCCTTAAATAGAAAGACAACTAAATATAGTTAACAGATAGGTAACTACAGTTACTTTCACATTTAATGTTCATAGTGTCAGAATCCTATTATTTTAAGCCAACATACAAGGAAACGTAATTGTATGGTTACATCTTAATCAATGAAATAACATTTTATAAATTGCACAATAACCTTTTAAGTATAATGCATGATCTATATTTTCTCATGTATATTATATCAGTTTTAACTTCTATTTAACAAAGAGATTAGATTTTAAATGAAAGAAATGAAATACATTGCTTTTACCCACATTAACATAAATTTACAATTTCATGGTCTTTTACCCATTTTAAATAACTTAAAATGACCATTTGTATCTTGCTTGTTAGTTTGACACACAGCCACATATAGTCTTAGTGACTAGCCATTTTACATTGTAGGAGTCATAAGTAACTTATTTTAGTAACACGGTATGTATCACTATAACTTTTCTACTCAAATAACCCAATAAAGCTTCTACAGCAACACACATTTCCTGTAAGTTAACTTAGAA
This sequence comes from Bostrychus sinensis, assembly GCA_020698575.1. Lineage (NCBI taxonomy): Eukaryota > Metazoa > Chordata > Actinopteri > Gobiiformes > Eleotridae > Bostrychus > Bostrychus sinensis. Next base: position 8,983,083 of record CM036247.1, read on the forward strand.
TGAACAAAATACCCATAATGATTGGCTAGCAGGGCAAAACCACGGCATGTGCACACACAGTAAACACCATGAGTGGAACCAAGAAAAGGTATCACTCAAGACATAAAATGTGCTTCTCTGACGGTCCTCCGACCTCTAAACAGGAATTTTAGTAAGTTCAGAGCACATAATTTCTTAGTTTCAACACTGTGCAATGTGTTTCTCATACCTTTATCTCTTTTTTTTATCGACACGTGAGAAAGAGCATGCTTTGTGCTTCCATTTGCGATGTTAAGCTAACTGCGTTTTTAAGACATGCCACTTCCGGTCTCATTAAACTAACCTTCCGGTTTTTCAAAATAAAACCCATAATACATATAAACGTCAAAATAAAAATATAAATACAAATAACTGTATAACCCTTACATGAGGGGTTACAATATTTTTCTTAGGAATGCACTAAGTGTTGCTAAATTATGTTGTGTGATGTTACATACATCAAATAAAAGTATGTGCTGTTTTTTTCATTATATACAGTGCAGTCCAGCATATGCCACTTTTGCTGTTATTAACTTTATTTTATTTAATCTTTATTTAACCAGGTAAGTCAATTGAGAACCAGTTGACTTACCTGGTTAAATACATTCATATATGTTGAACAACAGCATGTGCCATTTTTGCCATCATATACAGTAAACCACAGCATGTTATTGGATAGCATTAAAAAGTAAAAGCAGTATTCTACCTACCACTTACCCACATTTATTTGTCATCTAGTTTTGTTTCCAATTTACTTTGTTTTTTATTAAAATAACTATATTTTACAATGTATATATTTAAAATTATGGGCAAAAAAACAATGTCTGTTGAAATACTGTAAATGTACAAGAGAAAATTTGGAAGACTGGGTCAAAAAAGGGCACCACCCGTCCCTTATCGGTCTAGACTTGAAACTCTGTACACCGCTCTGGTCCATAATAAACTGTGTGATTGACAGATTTGATTCCTATCTCATTGTTATGATATTAACTCGATCGCCTCTGTGTCAGTCACTATCAAAATGTCAGAGGCAGATTTACAAACATACGCACTGCCAAACAAAGCTTATTTTAGTCTGGGGCTTTAGGGTGGCAAGAAATCCATATATACTACAAATCAATACAAGCAAATTTATGGCTGGCACCTGTGGACATGAAATTGCAAATGACTCTAAACACACACACGAATAGAGAACCAGACGGCGGAGATTTGTGCGCTCCTGTTCAGTCTGGCATTATATTTTTGCTTCCAACATAAAACAGCAGATATGCACATACTAAGAATAATAATAAGACAATAAAGAGATGTACCACTCATGCATAGGCTGAATATGAAGATGGACTGAGGCCATTGTCTAGCTGCCAAATCCCCTTTGTGATAATGGGGATAGCGATAAAAAATGTTTTTTTTTCAACATAGCCGTTGCATTGGGCTCCAAACACACTACAAGCATATTTAGATGCAGAGTAGCGTGGAACGGCAAGCGGAGCTCGAGTCACAAGGTTAGTTTCACTTTGGATTGGAGTGTGCACAGTGGCCACTAAAGCCGCTTCCGGAAACGTTTGCCAGCAAGAAAACACATTCCAAGACAATTTTTCTCGCTCAAGGCTCGCACAGGGGAACTTTTCAGTTTAAAAACACAGAAAATATACATTTATTGTTGTATTTTGATGTTTAACATTAGCGCGGCAGGCACCTCATGCATTGTCTAAACATTTAAAGGATGACTGGCTCTGACTGACCTTGATTTGAAACTTTCACTTTTGGCCTTATGTCTTTTCGTTTCGCTGCTGCAAATGATTGGAACTTGTATCAAAATTCACTTCATATGGAATCAATAATCTCATTTCCTGCCTTTAAAAGCAGATTAAAGGACATTTTAAGGACTCGTGTAAATGTTTTACTAATGAACAATAGTTTAGTGTCTTCTTGTATATGTCTAAATGTATGTTTGTTCATCTCTTCCCTTTACTTTCAAGTGTTCTCTAGCACTTCCAGGTCAACACTGTAAATAAGAATTTGTTCTTAATGTTCTACCTGGTAAAACGAAGGTTAAATGAAAAAAACAAAGGTTTGCATTCATAATAACCAGCCTATAGACGTGCTAAACACACACCTATTCAGTCAGCTATAGTCAGGATAGGTCTATTATGTGGCTGTACTCTCATATAGACTGTTGAATGGCCAAAATATCAAGAAACACAGGCAGAGCTGCAGCAGCTCCGTGGCTCACACTGCCAGTGGGCACACACTCGCAGATCCGCCACACAGCTGAGCCGACAAAGACGCTCAGCATTTTTTTTGACCTTCTTGTGTGTTTGGGGCCTGAAACTTTGTCTTTGTCAATTTAGAGGGAAAAAAACATACTCCTGCCTCACAGCAAGAAGATTGTGAGTTCAAACCCCACACCATTTGGCAATAGCCTTTAATGTATAATTTATAGTGTTGTAGTCAAGACCAAGGCCAGGTCAAGGCCGAGACTTTCAGGGTTCGAGACCGAGTCGAGACCAAGACCAAGGCAAACTGAGACTAAGCTGAGACCAAACCCTGTGAACTAACACTGACATAAGAGGGATTCAAATAGATTTGTTATGATTTTAATGCCAACAGAGACAGATTATGTGCCTTTACTGAAAATGACTGAATTACTTTCAAATTATGAGTTAATTTTTTTAGATGTTTGTTAAAGCAAAATCTCAGAGACTGCCACATTCAAGGCCGAGACAAGATTGAGTAAAATTGGATTCGAGACTGAGACCAAGACTGAGTTAAAACACAGACGAGACCAAGACGCAGGACTACAACACTAATATATATCTATAATTTCCTTAAGACTAAATAGGTTTGTGTTCAATAGAGAAGGTCATGTTATGTTTTTAAAGTTTGGTTGTCACATATTCTTGAGGCGACTGAAATTTCACTGTATCAAAATAACTATAGTGCATATGTTTGTGCAATCTACTGCAAATGTATGGTTATTGCAAATATCAATCACCATGATGTTTATTTTCCTTGCTCTCATTAGATTTTGCAGATGGCCTGAGAACTAATGTAGAGTAACCAGTCTTTACAGCATTTAGAAATACATTCCACCAATACGCCAAAAAGTTTAATATTCTAGCCATCATATTAGTCACACATTGCATGTTCTCCTGATAATATGAAGCCTTTATTTTGGTCAATGGCAAACAATCCCCCTGCTGCTTTCATTTATTGAACACAGAAAACCAAAGCATCAATAGTTTAACACTCATCTCCAGCGGGACAGTATCTCTGAACATGACATCACGATCCCCTCAGTCCAAATGACACTCTCAGATTAGGAACTGACACATTTCCACAAGTCAAGACGCCGCGAGGCAGAGCTCCCAAAAGCTCCCAAAAGCTCCCATATGTCCTGGTTATAAATACCACAGAGTCGGCTGCTTGGCTTTACTGTAGTTCTGTGGTTCTCAAACTGTGGTGCAGGGGTTCTTCTGGTGGTACGTGGGCTTTTTCAGGAGTCTTCTGCATTTGCAAGTCCTGATTTAGTTCAATTTAGAGCATGTTGTGTGTTTTCCCATATTAGTCCCAGCTGGGGATTGAATTTGAAGTTTAGTCCTGGTTTAAAAAATTGTTTAGTCCTGGGTTAGACCTGGTTTGGAGCTGGTTTAGTCCTGGTTTAGGCCTGGTTTGGAGCTGGTTTAGTGCCGGTTTAGACCTTGTTTAGCGCTTAGTTAGACCTGCTTTTGCCTTTGTTAATATTTTTTTTCTGTGTTAGATCATACTATAGTCCAATGATCTAGACCTGGTTAAGTCCTGGTTTAGTCCTTGTAGACCTTGTTTGGACCTGGTTTTAGATCTGGTTTAGACCTGGTTTCAGACCTGGTTTAGTCCTTGTTTAGACCTGGTTTCAGACCTACTTTAGTCCCTTTTCAAACCTTGATTAGCTCTTGGTTAGATCTGCATTTGCCTTTTTTATTAATACATTTTTCTGTGTTAGTCCATATTTTGTTCCCATGATCTAGGCCTAGGTTAGTTCTGGTTTAGTCCTTGAATAGACCTTGTTTGGACCTGGGTTTAGACCTGGTTTAGACCTGGTTTCAGACGTGGTTTAGTCCATTTTTAAACCTTGTTTAGCTCTGCGTTTGCCTTTTTTAGAACGTGTTAGCCCATATTTTATTGCAATGATCCAGACCTGGCTTAGTCCAGGTTGAGTCCTTGTTAAGACTGATTTAGTCCTGGTTTAGACCTGGTTCAGACCTTGTTTAGTCTTTAAATAGACCTGCTTTTGCTTTTTTTAATAAAAGATTTTTTTATATTTTATTTTATTTTATTTTATTTTTGCTGAGTCCATATTCTATTCCCATGATCTAGACCATGATCTAGTCCTGGTTCTGACCTTGTTTAGCCCTGCTTTTATTTTTTGTAGTAATGTATTTTTATGTGTTAGTCCATATTATATTCCCATGACCTGGACCCAGTTTAGTCCTGGTTTAGTCCTTGTTTTGACCTTGTCTGGTCTTAGTTTAACCTGCTTTGACCCTGTTTTGTCCCTTTCCATTTTGCTGTGTCAGCCCATATTTTATTCCCTTGATTTTAACCTGGGTTAGTCAGGATTTAGGCTCATTTTGATTCATAAAAATTCTACTCAGAAAACCCAATATTTTCTAAGGTGGTACTTGGTGTAAAAAGTTTAAGATTCTACTTCCTCTGCCTTTCTTTCCCTCTCGTTCTGATCCCAGTCCCTCTCCTCTTCTGTCCCATCACTGCCTTCTATGCACCACACATTTTAAACGCCTGTGGGACGTCGGTGTGAAGTGAAAATACATGACGTGCCTTAAAGGTACAATTACCCAATGCCAGCCGCCATTACTACGCTCTCTCCTCAATCATTGCCCCGGGGGAGAGGTCTGTGACGCCTGCCCCGCACCTCCCCACACCCCTGAGAAATGGATTTATGATATCCCACTCCCCATATGGAGCCACTGGCCACACAGATATGTACATAAACAAGTCACTTCCAGCCCACCAGCATTTCCATTCACAGCAGCCATATCGTAACTCTCTCTCCCTCTTTCTCTCTCTCTTGGACGTACTCAGCCGATCCTGTCCCGGAGCAGAGTATGCATATTTCTCTACGGGGTCGCGCCCACAGCTTTTTACAACTCAGCATGTTGGGATTAAAGCAGACAGTAAGACCAAGACAATGATCTATAAAGGAGCTATGTTCACTTTCATACTTCATATGAGCTTTATGTGTTCAGGGGTGTATTCCTTTGACACATGACAGAATTTATCGTTTTCAATTCAGTTTTCTGTCATGTACTCCCATATTGTATGTAGAATAGTTTTTCAATCATACTAAACTAGGCATTGCAACAAAGGCAAAGAGAAAAATAAAAAAAAAGATGTTGAGGCCTGTAGTGTTTCCAGCCCATGCACACATTTACGGTACAGCCCTGCAGGGACGTGCTGCAAATAAACCAACAAACATGGCTATATAAAGAATAATAAAGGTCTCCTATTCTGCTAAATCAACTTTTTTGAGCTTTTAACTTGGTTATAGTGTTGTTTCGACCTAAAAAATTCACAGCTCATTTATGCTTGTTTAATTAATCCTGTATGCTCAGCCCCTTTCTTCGGATGAGATGGAAAACGTTCGGTCGAGAGAGGATGTTTTTTTCTCTTTTCCATATACATTATTTTAAATTATGAAAGTGTGAAATACTAATGCAAAGGTGAACTATTTAAAAAAAAATGAAAAAAGCATAACCTTTAAACTTGGAGTGTGCTTCATCACCAGCAGTGCTCAGTTTGTCCATTTTGGGAGGCTAAATGAAGATAAAGGCATTTTTAATTCTATATTTTTGAATGCTTATTGATGACAAACCTAATAGTTATAATCTTGTCAATCAATTAAGGTGATACGTAACAATCCTGTGCCGTTTGTAGCACTCCCAAGGTTGAATAAATGAAGAGGATTGCATTAGGAAGGGCATCTGGTGCCAAAATCAATATGCACAGCGCACTGGGAGGCAGATGATTGGCTGTGGCAACCCCCAAAAATGAAAGGCGAGCGGGGTAAATCATGTCAGAGAACTGCAATGGCAAGAAACCCAAATTAATTGTAAATAATATAAGTTGATTAAAATGTTATCTTTCACAGTTCATATTGCCACACCTTCTGTAAGACACTTTTAGGTTAAAAAAAAAAGCATTAAAGTAAGCATTAAACATTTAATCTACTGCCTCATTTGTAACTGCTGACCTTCTGACCTCTTACAGTATTTAAGTCCGGGCTGCATGAAGCTAAAACGTCACCTGAAGCTTAGTTCTGCAGTGAATGAGCCGTGCCGGGTGGAAGTAGGAAGTATATATCTCAGTGAGAGTACAGACACAATAGTAGTGTGTGCTCGTCCCTGGTGCAGGCCACAGAGCACATGCCTGATTACTCTCAGTGATAGAGCCGCTCACTCTGCCCTCAGCTACCTGCTCCCTCCAGCCTACACACACTCCTCCTTAGTCACACTGTATAGATATTTTTGCACTTATGCTAATGGATACTTTAAAGCAATGGGCTGTGCCATTTTTGCAAAAATGTAATGTCTTGGGTTTTGCTTGTGGCCATTGCCTTGAAGATAAACTTTATCAAACTTGTTTATGGTTCATTTGAGGAAAAAAAGCAAGTAAGGCATATAAAGTTTTTGACAGAGAAATATTTTATAGAAAGAATGTAAATTTAAAGGTCCCCTTTATGCTAAATCAACTTTTTCTTTTAGCTTTTATTCATGCTAATGTTGTTTGCAGCTCAAAAACATAATAGGAGTAGCCAGTGCACTCTTATTGGAAGTCAAACGGTTGGATAAATGTCATCAGGAAGGGCATCTGGCAGACAAGCTATATGAAATTAATCTGCAAGTCACTAAAAAATAGGTGATAATGACCAGATAAAGAAGGAAAAAGTTGAAAGGAAAAAGGTCTCTCAGTTGTGATAGTAATCTGTAAATACTCTACTACTACAAGTGAGCTGAGATAAGAGTTTATAGTTAGCACTGTGGGTCCAAAGACAATGCAAACAGTCCCAGCTGCACACAATCTCTCTCCGTCATAAAATGGGATTGGAAACAGTAGTTCGAGCCCAGACGCAGCCCTGAGAGGCTCCAGAAAGGGCAGATGGTGAGAATTATTATAAACCAATGACTAAAATAATTACCAACGTGTTTAGCTTCTCCATTAATCCAACACTATTCTCCATGTAAAAACACTTTCTGTGAATTTGTCCTAACATTACAACATCTTTTTCATTTATAATTATTGTCATTTCTGCTTCAAATACAGATATTAGTTCTTCATATGTAAGAGCAAAAAGATGTAAAAAAACATGCACAAAAGCTATTCCTCCAGCTAGATCAGGGGTGTCCAAACTTTTTTCCTTGAGGGTCACGTACTGAAAAGTATTATGCAAAGAAGGGCCACTCAGTAGAGGCTCCATATTTCAAAAGAAAGAAGAAGGTCTCTTTCCTTCATAGGTCTTTGTAGTGAATCATTCTCATGGATACTCTGGGATAGGTTTCACTCTGGATGCCCTTTCGCAACCCCACATTTATCCAGGTTTGGGACAGCACGGCTGAACCATAGGGGTGTAACAATAAATTTTTGCAACGATACGATACGTATAGTTTAGAATTGTTTCAATGCAATTCAAGAAAGATATTGGCTAATTTGTAACGATACGATACGATTCAACACCTTTATATCAATAATCAATACAGCAGAAGAAAAAAATGTTGAATATAACATTTTATTTCATTAAAAACACAAAAATGACATTCAAAAAGCTGTATCTGGTTTTATTTTAAGTTGCAAATTTCTAATATCTATATTGCTAATATTATCAATGGATATTCCATGTATATCGATATACACTTACTAGAAAACAATACAATTCAATACAAGGTCATGTGTATTGATGTAGTTGTATCATAGAGAAAAACATCGATAAATCGATATGGTTACTGTATTTTTGTTCTTGCCTAATGTCAGGTTCATCTCACATAAATATGAAGCTTTTGCCTGTGTTTCAAACCTTGCAGTGAGAATTTGGCCCAAATGTGAATGAAGGCTGAAGTAAGTACACCCAACCTGGATACTGGCTCGAGACGGCTACACAGTTGTATCTCTAAAAGAGTAACGTTTTTTTGACCTCAGCAAAGTGTGTAGTAACAGTGGTAATTGTAATTGTAGTAGTAGTAGAAGTAGAAGTAGTAGTCTAGTGGTGGTAGTAATGAAAGTAATACAGAACTAGTATTATAGAAGTAGTAGCAGCAGCAGTAGAACAGCGGTAGTGGTAATAGAAGTAGTTGTAGCAAAAGAAGTAGTAGTAGCAGTGGTACAGTGGTAGGAGTAATAGAAGTAATACAGAAGTAGTAGTATAGAAGTAGTAGCAGTTTTTGTTCTAGTGGTACTTCTTCCACCTTTGTTTGCAGCAGTGGACCGGACGTCAGGTTAGTTCTGTACAGATAAAGGTATCCCAGGTTTGTCTGACATGTGTCCCGTTATTAATGCTCTGGACCAGTATTTCACATTAGTCATGGCCGCCCTGCGTTGCCTGCTGCGGGGCTCACATTGAAACATCTGCTGTGATCCGGTTAAAAGGCAAGACACTGAGACAAAGTCGCTGTGACCTTTCACAAGAGGAAGTTAAAGCCACTTTATTTCCATCCGCATCCTTGTTTATGTAGAGGACTTCACCTGTAAAAGTTAGTCAGACAAAGAGCTGCGTTATGTTAACTTGACTTTGAAGGCTGCTGTGATTCTTGGTCCATGATACATCCAGTGCTCTCTTGATATGAACGGAAACACCAAACTAGAAGCACTCAGACAGCGCAGACCTCCACCAAGGCTGTATCTCACAATGGTAAAGATACAGCGCCCAGACCTGGACTCAGACTTGGAATCTTATAGTTCAGAGGTAAATGCTATTTCCATTGAGCCACAAAGCCCGTATGTCCCACAACTGCAAGAAAAATCTAAAACTAATAATTTCTTCCTTTACATACTGACCCCTTGTGGCTTGAGCTAGTATCTGTGGCCCTGTTTTGCAATTTTTTTACAATTTTTTGGTTCCTGATAGAGATCCAGAGTCACCAGACCCTTTAATTTCCGTTTATACAAAGCTGTCAGATTATTTATCTATGTGTTAGCTTCAAGTTACTAATAGTCGTGCTAAATAGCCAATTTATGCTTTGTCCAGTCCCCTACTGTTACCAGCAGGGGCCGACAGACACCTATTCGAAGCGTTCTCTGCAAAGTCAAAGTAACAGCTCAAAAGCCCAAAAGAAGACATTTCCATACATATACATTATTTTAAGCTATAAAACCAAATCAAAGGGGTCCAAAACTATTTCAAAAAGCCTGAAAAAAGCATAATATGGGATCCAGATCTACATCGGTCTAAGTTTCAAAATTTGATCAAATCCAACCAATTATTTTGCTAACAAACAAACAAACCAACCAATAGTAGTAATTTCACTTTATAAAATTAAAATTAACTCAATAAATGCCCTAAACCAGTGGTTCCCAAAGTCGGGTCCGGGGGCCTCTGGGGGGGCCCCCAGAGGCTGCCTATATTAAGTGCATAAAAAAATCTAGTTGAAATAAATTACTGTTATATACTTGTTTAGGGATATTTGTTATTAGTGATAGTTTATTTGGTCAAAATCTTGTTATAGAAATACATGGAGAAAAACACGACAATCTTTTGAATAGAAGTTATATAGTTGGGGGTCCACATGGGATTTTCAGAAATTTAGTGGGCCACAACAGTCTTGACTTTGGGAATGGCTGCCCTAAACCTTCATGAGATTACTTTGTCCAATCTGAGCAGCTGTACAAAAAATGCACCTTCTGAAACAGTGTTATTTTGAAACATCTTTCCATGTTGTCACTGCATTTTATCCTGGAATCATATTATTACACAATCATATTAACATATACATATAGTCGTTGCCATTAGGGGTCACACATGGCCTAGCCCAGCAACTATGGGCCTTAGGCGGGGTACACCACGGACATACAGTATACTCAGACAGATAACCTTTCACCCTCAGATTCATTCACTAGGGGCAAGTGAGATTTACCAGTTAATCTATACTAAGTGCTCATGTCCCGACCTGTGGGCCCTCAACCTCCCATTGACTTCCTGGACCCCTACCTCAGCCCCACTCCCCTGTTTGGATGAGGCTCACCTGCTGCATCCTTACAGACCTGAACTATGATCCTAGAGATGAGCTAATGGACTTTTATTTTAATTTAACAGTCCTAGACACATTTATTGTCCATTCTGGGAGTGGATCTCTCCTTCATGCGGTTCTTCCTGAGGTTTCTTCTTTTTTTCCCAAAGCTGCGTTTTTTTAGGAGTTTTTCCTTACCGAGAATAAGAGTCTAAGGACAGGGGATGTCTTGGGACTGTTTAGTTTAATAGTTTTATGTTTGATTGTTTGGCTAATTGTTTGTAAAGCCCTTTGAGGCGACTGCTGTTGTGATATTGGGCTATATACAGTAAATAAAACTGAACTGAAATTAAAACTGTCTTGAACGGTGGGAGGAAGCCAGAGAGAACCAACAGTAACACAAGGAAGATATCCATGAAGTTATTAATAAGCAATAAAAATAACACTGTAATAGGAGTATGGGTTGAACGTCTGGTCATAAATTGTTTGGGGAGATGGTAAACGAACGCCAATTGCGCTCGCTTGTTTTCTTAATTCCCTTTCTTGGTCCACCATTAGCTCCACATGAAAGCGCATAACAGCAAATTAACAAGTGCTCAAGTAGACAGAATATCGCAGCGCTCGTGTATCCAGCTGCAGTGTCCTCTAAGTGAAGAAAAACAACATGGCCGACTTAATGAGCTGGAACAAGGCGGGGTCACAGAGAAGTGCCACTGCGAGCACTCACAACAGCACATCGGAGCAGTCAGCACTTCAGGGCCACACATTTTCGGAGAGACAGAAGAAAGAAAAAACAAACTTTATGGAGACGTTTATCTAGGCCAAGACAAATTGCCAGCAGATGTGTTGTGGATATATGGCCCTCTGTTAAGGAGAAATCAGGCTTTATATGACAGTGACAGCCAAGCACTCTGCAAACATCTGTTTCCCAAGTCGTGTGAAGACTGCGGAGAACAACGGAAGGAGCCGGCTGCACTGGATGTATAACAGGACATAATGTTTAGGATCAAACATGGCACAGCTGAGACTTTACATGCAATCTGTAAACATCAAGATGGCATCCAAAACTGGGCATTTTATTAGCTTCTCATAAGATCCACCTAAAGCTGGGACACTCTAACCAACTGGTTTCAGCAGATTTTGTTTTGACGACAAAGACTGTGGAGCACACATTTAACGACTGCACCAGTGGCCATGTCTGAACGTCATCCTCATTCAGAGTATTATACAGTGCAAGTCTCAGAGGAGAACAGCAGGACCTCCGCAGGTTTGCTGACCTTAGCCTGTACCGATGACAGCTTCCTCATTACGTTAAGGCGAAAAGACCTGCAATAATCCAGTCTGTTTCATTCATTAACATCATAAATAGAACACAGATTATTATTTTTTATCTAGCCAATACCCACGTAAATACCATCCCCCAGGTCTGATATGGCTTTATTACAGAAGTTCACAGTCAAGTGATCAACAGCAAAAGTCGTATGTACTCAGCTTTAGTCCATAGCTCGGCATAATTTAACATTTGAGAGTGCACTGCTTGACAATAATATGATGTTAAATGAAGATGTGTTTAAAATTGATGATGTTCTTCACAGGTAAGATTAAAAGTGAACAAATATAAACATGTAAAGGTCAAGCATATTAATACATCAATACATATTGTATTGTGTTTGTTAGGGTTGTTAGGTTGCAAATTTAGGCGTTAGGACTACCTAAGCCCCAAAGTTGCTGGGGTAGGGTCCAACCCCAGGTGCTCTGTCCATTCGTGCCGCATGCAGACTCCACCCAGAGAGTTTGTGTCGGCCGAACATACAATCTCCTACTGGTATCGGCAAGACCACTAACAGCTCTGCCATATCCATACTGCAATTACGTATGGTCCATGGTTTAATCCTGGTTTAGCCTGGTTTTAGTCCTGGTTTAGTCTTTGTTCTGTTAGTCATTTTAACATTTTTGACTAGTAAAAGAAACTTGAATTTCTGTTTAAATTCCTTACTATGTCAAATCAGAGCATATCCAGTTACACTGTTATTGCCATATTCCACATAATTATCATTTACTAGGGGCAATTTAGATTCACCAGTTCATTTAACACATGTACCCCTTTGGCCAGTGTGTGTAAAAGCTGGAGATAATCCACACCACTCAGAAAGATGGTGAGTCAGCCAGCCCTGGAATCGAACCCACAAACTCCTCGCTTGAGATGCATGCTTGAAATTTTCCAGCACATTTTGTTTCTCTAAAATACACATAATTGAAACCCAGAGCTACTAAAACTATAAAAAAAGTCAAATTACCCTGCGTGTATAAAAAAATACAACACAAAAATCGGATGACAGTTTTATGTTGACAATGTTGTCAGTGGAAGAGGCCCATCCATCCTTCCCTAAACTACTCCCCTGATATCAAAAACCAATATCATCGCGCACAATAATATCCATCCACAAAAACAAAAAAAAATAAAAAATAAAAAATACAATGGCGCCTCTGCAGCCTCTCCCAGCGTCCCACATCTGGAGAAGTGCGTGGCTCGATGAGGGAGAGCGGTAATAACCCTGATTAGTTCCAGTGTTGATGGGCCACTTTACGGAGCTTCCAGGGGAGGGCTCGATACACATGAAAATCAGGGCTCAGCTACGCATTATTATCTATCCACTTCAGATCAAAGATTTCCTCGGGTCTCATCTCCAACGGATAAAGAAAAGATCATTTTGTCCCGCACTATCGCACTATCTCACCGTCTCCTTCACCGAAATGGGCTGAAAAGAGCAGAATCGGAGCAGTCGGCAAAGGGAAGACTTCAGACTTCTGCTTACGGACAGATTGATGGCCATATGCATCTCTATTTAGAAAGGAGGATGACAAATATAGCAGAGGTAATACAGCTTTGCAAGGATTTGATTGTTAATACAAAGCCACATAATTTCTTTAGATGAAAAAATTATGTTTCAGATGAAATCTCAAAAGCTGCAGCTCGTTCTGACTCAAAATTGTCCATAGATGTATACATTTTAAGTATTCTTTGAGCTTTTTTTGCCTTTTATCAACAGACAGGAAACAGAGTGAGAGAGGGGAATTACATTGGAGCTAACTAACCCATATCAAATCCAAACTCAGGTAGCTTAAGTCTGTGGTATGAGCTCTAGCAGGTGAACCATCAGTCATTGTATTAAGTTACTATTGTTAAAGTTCCCACGTTGAGAGCTGTTACTTTCACTTTGCAGTAGGGCTGTGACAAAATCTCGCAATCTCATGATCTTGCAAGATGAAAATGTGACAAGATGCTCGTGAGGGTAAAAGTCTCGTGATCACAGGTTTGCACTTTTTTACAAAAGAGAAGTGAGTCAGCTGAATTTGTGGGAAAACGTTTGGCAGTAGGATATATCTTCTGCTATTGCATATAATAAAAATAAAAAAAAGAAGTAAATACCAGTTATTACAAGATGATTTTAAAAATGCACCTAAATAGTTTTGCATTTTATGATTTTTCATTTGTGTAAAATGCATATTCAGTTGTGTAAAAATCTCATCTTGTTCTTGTTAACTCAGTCTTGTGCCTTGTCTCGTGGGATTTGTGTCCTGTCACACCCCTCCTTTGCAGAGAACGCTTGGATGAGGTGTCTTTCGCTCCTCCTGCTGGTGACAGTGGGCAGGGCCGGCTCTAGGCTTTTGGTGGCCCTTTGTGGCCCACCAAATGACTCATATATAGACAGTATATAATATAGCCTAATAAATAAAGATAAGAAATGAATTCTTTGCAAATCTTTTACTTCATTTAAACAAGGTCTATTGTAGCAAATAAACCAATACATAAATATATTTGAAGGATAAATAGGAATAAATAAAGGAGTGCAAACAAAAACAAAAATGCTTTTATCATGTGCTCCTTTTTCCATCTCCAATTTTATTTTTTCCACCCTTCAGCACCGCTCCTAAATTTTCTTTTAGAGCCCATTTGAGTCTTAAATATTACTTGATTTAATATTCTAAGTTGCAAATCAATATGAACTTCACAAATGACACTAGAAATTCAAAATGAAAACGTGTACATCTAAATTTCATGCAGTCAGAACCTTTCTGATCGTATGGCCCCCTAGTGGTTGTGGCCCTATACAACCGCATAGAGTGTTTATGGCAGGAACCGGCCCTGATAGTGGGGAATAAAGAGAGCAGAAAATGGGTAATACCATGGCTATTAGCAAAACATGATGCTAAATTATCGAATGAGTCCGGTGTATGGGGTTTAGAAACGTGCAGGAGCACTTCCTGGTTTCACTTGTATGCGTAGAGTGGTGAGACCGAGCATTTTAAGATCCTGAGAAAGAGATACGGCCTCAACAAACAGGATTACTCAAACATGAAGTGAATGAAACAAAATACTACTCCAGGTATGTTTTTGAGGTGGACACAACATTGGTTAAAAGCTCAAAATAGTCAATTTAGCAAAATAGGGGACCTTTAATTTGTATATAGCTGTGCACACAAAGTGGTTAAAATAATGTCCTCCCCACACTACCGGGGCTTCCTATGGTCACTCTGTTGTTAGGCCTGGCAAATGTCCAACCTGCAGACTGCCGAAAGCCCAAAGCAGCCAATGTTCCAGCCCTATGTGCCCCATGTTAAATTAATAAAAATAATTTGACAGCTTCGTCCTGTTTGCACCATTTGCTTCCTTTACCTCTTCCCCTTGTTTGCTGTCTACCAACAGGAAAATCCCCCACCATTTTAAAAATGAATAAATTAATTGCAATAAAGGTAAAACGATCAGCTGATAGTGCTGATGGTTGGAGATCCAACTGTGCAGTCCAAACAGAACTGTTTTTTTTTTAGACTTTAGGGAGTTGCTGCTCAAATGGAATAATTACTGTTGTGCCAGGAGTTTAAAAAGTGCACAAAATTACAGCATAATGTCTTAACTAGAACTTGTATTTTCTGCCAAGTACGGGGTCATGAGAGCATCGAAAAAACTGTGGAGGAAGCAGAGGGAGCCATCTGTGGCTGTCGACGTACAGTATGTGCGTAGGGAAAATGCCACGGGCGAGCCTACATGCATGTGACTAATTTATCTGGCATTTCCTCGGATAACAATGCGTCAGAGTTTGGCTCAATGTGGGAGAAGTTGAGTTTAGGCAAATCTGGACACAGGCTTTGATTACGTACCTGAGGGCTGTAGCTGATATAAGATAATACAGTGCTACTTCTTCCTTTGAAATGATGCTTGGCTATTTGGTAACATAAAAAAACCATCTAATAAGCAGCAATGGATATGTAATTAACAATTTTGTAAGGAAAAAACATTTATTGATACTGAAATAACGCTGATGTTTATTGCATTGATACATGAGATTATTACTCAATGAAAGGGACATGTTGTTGTTCCCTCATCAAAAACAGACCTGGAATTGTGTTTTGTTTCATTCACGCCTGTTTGAGGAATCCTCAAGTCTCTGGCACTGAGTTTCTGAGGCCTCAGAACGCTCAATTGCACAACCCCCCGCCCACTCCAGAAAGCACTGACCAATCAACAAGCCCTCTACATCCAGTCTGCTCTCATTCATTAAAAAAACAACAAAACAAAACGTGTACAGCTCTGTTTCCACTGATTCCTCACAGACATTTTTCATTTTGTAGAAAAATGGTATCATACGAAAAAAGTTTAAGGAAGTAAACAGCTTTTTTTTCTGTTCCTGTTCAAAAAACTCCCTGCTGGTCTCTTCCCCTGTTTCTGTAAAGTGCTAATTAAAAACTCTTTATTTTTGTACACATAATGTTTTTAAAGATTGTAAAATGCACAATGCTGTTCTCGAGGTGACCAAGATTGGTTTAAAAAGATAAATTAAAACTCTTAAACATCATGTGAACACTTTCAAAGTATTAATCCATTTTTTATTTTATTTTTTGCTTCAATTTTCCCCATTTGTCTTTTTCATTTTGTGCCGTTTGTTTGTGTAAGCGTACGCAGACATGTGCTGTATTGTTGACAGCCGTTAATTAAATGTTAGTGGTCAATATGTGGTGGAGGCCAATCAATGGGAGTTTTAATATAAAGCCTGGGCTAATATTGAGTTCTTATATTTTCACATCACACTGTGCTGTCGTGGTGATTAAGCAGTTTTTACTCTAATTTAAAAAAAAACAATGAATACTTTAAGAAGAGAGTGGATTTGAAGTAAAATATCATATACTAACACATTTAGTTTGATAGCTTTTGCTTATTACAGGACAGAAGTATATTATAAGATTTGTGCTGTGTCACCGAAGCCTAAATCTGCTGAATCATTGCCTCGTCACTTCAAAGATAATTTTGTTTGTTGTTAATGAGACAGTAATGGTGTTATCTTATCACATTTTCACTGAGGGGAGCTTCACAGTGAATGCAAGATTTTGACGAACAAATAGCAGGTTCTTCAGGTGGAACCAAAGTGAGACAGAGACTTACAGAGGAAACAGAAAGTATAATGTGCTATGAAGTCTATAGAGACATTAAGTGACGTCTTAAGTGACGCAGAGCAGTATATGAATATATATTTTTTTGTTTTTTTAAATAAGGCTTTTTTGCCTTTACTAGATTTGAACACAAAGGGCCTCATAAAGAGATTTACTGACACATAATTCCAATTGCATCTTCCAAAATATTTTTAGCTTGGACTGCATGCTATAAGTGCCCACTATTATGATACTTTACTTGGGATTCTTGGGTAATTTTTTAAACTTTTATTCTAAATGAAAAGTGTGTCAGTTTAAATTTCTCAAACTATAGACTACAAAGGATTTAAATGTACTCTTTGCCAGCATAGGACCTTTGTGCAACACCTGAGCTGTGCAAATGTGTCCAATGTGTCTTTGCCCTGAGCAAGGACTGTCAAACTCAGAAAGCACAGAGCAAATTTCCATTTTACATATAAGTATTCAAATTTGCCAACTTTATCTATGAAATAATTCAATAATGAAGCTATGTCTATGTCTTTGGTGCAGGAAGTCATGGGTGTGATGCCCCTGATATCGTGTCAAAAACTCCACAGCCACAATAAGGGCCAGTCCCGTGCCTAAATATTTTAAATGGTCTTCCATAAGAAAGTCAGGAAAGTCATTTGAAGTAAAAATCTGCCCAAAAAATATCCATCCAAATGATTAGCTGGCTACCTTTATAAGAGAATGATTAGCTAAAATGGACTGTGCAAAAATAATCAGTGTAAAGTCCAGGATGTGTTAAAACTCTGTTACCGCCAGTGAAGGGTATGTTCTGTGAATTTGTGCTTCCATTGGTACCAGATATGAGGGATTGTTGTGCACCTTGTGTACTTAGTACAGTGAAAATGCTACATGAAAATTAGGTGAAGAAGAAACTTCTAGCAACAGGACAAAATGCAACATTTTACAACAGCAACATTTTTACTTCTCAGCGTTTTGTGTTTTTGATCAAAACTACCATCTTTTAACTCTTGGCAAAAAAGAACAAATGTACTTAGAATAAAATGCTTTTTCTTTTGGTATTTCAACTTTAATTAAACCTTTAGCACAACATTTTCTGTGGGACAGCAAAGATTGTTGAAAATTACCAAAAACATTGGCACAAGCTGGCAAATTTTTATGAAAAAGCTGGCAGGGAAAAAGTTTGACAGTCGACGTCTCATGTTGGAGTCTAATGCATTCTGAGTGTCTAGTGCCTCAAATGTGTAGGACCTAGGGTTTCAAATCAGGAAAGCAAGTGGTTACAGCCACTAGGGTTTAACTTGTAGCACTGGCATTTGGTCTCTGCTGTTCATGAGTTGGTCTCACTTGTGCCTTTCATATTACATCAATATTCATCATCATACACTTTTGGTGACATCCTGTGACAACGTGCGCATATCGAGGAATGCTCTTGTGTATTTACTGACACAGTACACTACTGAGAGGCTTGGTTCCAGTGTACAGAGCACACTTGTCGTAGAGACTTTCGTCAGACTGAGGTGTGAAGGTGTTTCCTCTGCTTCTCTCACACACTGCTAACATCAGGTTAAAAATAGCAAACAGGCAGAGAGAAATCCTGTTAATTGAAGACCTTGACTCACGGCATATATCTCTGATCTCCTTACACTCCACTGCAGCTGCATAAGGGAATGTACCAATGTACGCATTTAAAAAGATCAAATTACCAATCGTAGAAGAGACTAATTCAACATTTTATCTGCAAGAGAAAGATACAACTATTCATTTTCTACAGGTTGTTCCATAGCTAGGGAAAACAACTCACCAGAATTGCAAACTAGTCAACTGGCTTAGAGACATGCAGTTTTTATATGAACAAATTCACCTACGCAAGCATTTTTGGATCCTGGGAGGAAGCTGGCAACATGAGAAGAACATGTAGACCCAACACCGACAGATTCTGTGTCCATTAGCCCAGATATTGAACCACCATCTGCATTCAATAAAGTCTTTTGCAGAAAATCACTGAATAACCAATAGTTCACTTAGACTTTTAGGATTCATGAAGCCCTTTTCCCAATGCAAAGAAGTAAAAAAAGTGCCGGCAGACAGGGGCCATAAAGCTATAAGACACTCTCACAATGGCCTTAGAAAATGAATGTCAGCCCATTGATCTGGCCATTTAAAGAAATGACCCTCCAACTACAGCATACAAATCAGCGTAATGTGTCTTAAATCTGCTCCTACTGCCGGGGCTCGGCCAAAATGTGTCTGGTTTTAGACACTAAGGAAATACTAATTCAACTTTATTCAATTCCACTCGCATGTGACATGGACTAAGTTGATTTGTGAGGAGATGCAACACATTTTAGAAGATACTGGGAGACTTTTGATGTTTACAAAAAGCAATATATTTTTTCATTTGGCTTTAGACTCAAAATTAGGATGGTAAAACAACCTGAAATCACTATGACAATTAATATTATAATAGGTTTTATGTAACTGTTTTGCAAATATATATTTTATAAAGCCATAGACATAGACAGTATAAATTTATTTTCGTAAATTGCCACTGCAGCAGACATGTCCCATTATCATAATAACAATTATAAAGACTATGAAAGGGGGCCGCGCACGCAACCCTGTGGTACACCTCAATAACAAAGCATTGATAAATTTGTCACATTCTTACATAGTGGGTCCTAAATGTTTGAAACAGTCTACTTTTTTGCAGAAAAGGAAGACACACTACCTGATAAAAAAAAATCAATAAAAAATAAAATACAAAATAAAGTAAATAAAAACAAAAAGTCTATATAAATTAAAAAAATGAAAAAATAATAAATGAAATTTTAAAAAATGAATAAATAAATCACTGCTCATTAAAATTATGGCTACTCATTAAATGTTGGGTCGTCTACTTCATCTCGTATCATAAAAAGTCAACAGACCCAAATGACTTCATGCTTGGTTGATCCTCTGACAGTTTTTTGAGTGGATAAATACCAACAGCTTGTTTGCCCCCTTTCAATAAATCAACCAACAGAATAAATTACACCACATTTTCCACACCAATACCTCTCACAGGACTCCTGCCAATTAATTCCGTATAATCTAGACAGGAATAAATACAGGTTAATTTATAATTTTCTCTGTGAGTAATGAGTCTTTCTCACTTCCTGGAAAGAGAGGCCAGGATTACCTTGGCAACAAGCGCTTTTATCAAACTGCAGGACAACAGCAGCACCATCAGCTCGACATGTACCACTGATCCATAATTTAATTGGTATTTAGAACATTAATAATTTGCTTTGGGGACAGTAAACAAACAAACTGACAAAGAGGAGTAACTTTAAATAGTTGTTAAGTTTAGGTCATTGTTAAAACAGCTGTCCATAATGCAGTTTAAAGAAAGCAAAATCCATTTAGATCATTTCTTATATTAATCTTATATTAATTTTGACCTTGGTGGGCTGCCGTAGTCTCAAATTATAAAATAGGAACACTGAATTTTAAGAATAGTTTCTTTTGAAGAGGTCAGTTTCAGGCTTTTGGTGCGGGAAGTCATGGCTTCAATAATTTCCCCAATGTGGAGCCAAAAACTCCTGCCTCCATAATATGAGCCAGTTCCAAGCCCGGATAAATGGGTTGTGCCACTTGCCAAAAGTATCCATGTGCTGTGAATGATTTGCTGTGGTGACCCCTTAAAGCAGGGGTGTCCAAACTATGGACCGGGGGCTCAATGCGGCCCACAGACAATGTTTTATTGGCTCTCGAGCTTCATTGTCAGTAGGCCCAGTTTGTGACAGGAAGAACTTCTTTCTGACAGATAAACAGCAAAGGTAAATCTGTCATTATTTCTGCAGGGCTGGTCAGATTTTTTCAATATCAGTATCTTAGTCATACTTCTTCTGGTAACACTTTATTTTAAGGTCCACCTATTAACCATTAACTAAGTGCTAATTAGCATGCTAGTAGCTGCTAATTGGTAATTATAAAGCATCTATTAGTTCCTTATCCTGTATGACCATACTCTACAGCTAATTAGCAACTAACTAAATTTTCCCCTAAAAATCTCCTAATTACTGCTCATTAGTTGGAAGTAAGGAAGTTGTTGAACATGAATTATGATCTTCATAAAATTGTTGGAGTAGGAGCATTATTAGGGGATAATACCACAAAAAGCTTGTTAAAAATGTATGTCCATCAACTTTTTTACTTCCTACTAATCAGCAGTAATTATGAGTTTTTTAAGGAAAAATGTTAGTTAGTTCCTAATTGTTGTAGTTGTTCCTAATTGTAGAATATGGTCACACAGAATAAGGGATTAATAGGTGCTTTATAATTAGCAGTAATGGGCTAATTAACCACTAACTAGCATGCTAACTAGCACTTAGTTAACTGTTAATGGGTGGACCTTAAAATAAAGTGTTACCCTTTTTCTGTGTTAATTCATCTTCTACAGTCATAAAACACAGTAATATTGAAAAAAAGACAAATTTTGGGAGCAAAAGTCTTTGCTTTAAGTTAAAACTAGTAGTTTGTGTGATTTGTTTTGTTATTTATTTGATTCATACATTGCAATGGAACATTAAAGGTCCCACTATGTATTGAAACTTTGTATTGAATAAAAAATATTGTTTCCATACCAGTAGTATCGAAACATTTCCTTTGATACCACAGAGGTATCATACCCAGCTCTATATTTGTAAGGTGGACCAGGCATTAAAGAAAAAACTTAGAAATAAGAAAACTTTTCACCCTCACTCTGTGGCTGACAGTCTGCTCCCAAGCCTGGATAAATGTAAGGTTGATCATTACATGAAACACATAGTATGTTATATGAACTTAACTAACAACTAAGCTACTCCCTAATTGCAACCCCCATGCTTTTTTTCTCACTGCCACACTTGACCTTTTCTAAAAGAATAGGAACATTCAAAAACAATCAATGCTAACAAGATGTTGAGCAGGAAGTCAGTGGCTGAAGTGTGAATGCCGCCTCTGAGCCTCTTCTCAAAACTCTGTTGCCAGCCCGAGTTCCTCCCTGCCCTCGCTCCGCACACTGGCCAAGCCTCATTAAGCAGCGTTCCCAAGCTCCTCATTTAGGCCCTAATTAGGAGAGCTGATGGTTGTGTAGGATCTGGTCAACCTCCAAGTGGCTCCAAGCAAAGATGTCTGTGCCATGGCAGAAAGAAAGCCATTAGAAAGTTTTTACAAACCAAGTGATATTGGCATATTTCACCTTCAGAGTGTGCGTATTTGACCAGGCTGTCCAAGTTGACTGATGGCTGCAGAGCGAGTCCAAAAGCGTGGCGGGTGAAGTGATATGTGGGGGGCTCTCGGGGATCAGAGCAGCGCCGTCTGTCTGTGTCACCACCGGGCTTGTATGTACAGTACAGTCGCAGCGTATCTCGGCTTTAATCCATCTCCCCTCGTCGCACTGACAAGCACTGCTGTCACCGCTCGCGTCTCCTCAGCCTCAACGACTGCCTCTGTTTCTACGATCGCCGCCTTTTTCCGTCCGGTGCACTGACAGTAAATAGGAGTGAATCTCGTTATAGACAGAGTTGGCTTGGAGTCTAGTTCAAGAAGTGAGGACTGGCTCCGTGAAGGTTGGTTCCCACAAACTACCATTAAAAAAAAACATAAATATTCTTTTTTTACACTTAAATTGTGGGTTTATTTGAGCACAATAATATTTCTGTATAAGACTCAAAACTTTTTTAACACCATAATAATAATATTGAAAAAGGTCCATCGTGCTGTGTCTTTGCATTTCTGGTCTATGATTAAAATAGCCATACGTTATGTTCCAACTATGCTGTGTAAACTTCTGCTGCACTTTTTTGGCTATTAATACAAGTAACTTACAACAAATGTGTAATAAACAAGCTGTGCATCTTCCAATTTGTGGCCAAATATGAAAGCTAGTGGGTTTCAAAGCAGTGATTCACAACCTTTTTCATCTTGAGGGCTTTTAGTTTACCAGGAGTAAAAAAAAAAGCATTAAAATAAAATTAAATAAAAATAATTATATAAACCCCTGCTACATTAAGTTATAAAAATAAATCTAAAAAGAAAAAAAAATCTTAAACTCAAAGAAAAATTAAAAATATTTGAATAAGTCTTCACTAAAACAAGCTCTTACATCTAAAAATATGTAATATAATATTCAAATAATATTCTTTTGCAGTTTCACCTGCTTTTTATCATGCATATGTTTCAATAGTTCAATATGAAAAGATTTTCTTATCATCTTGGAAATAAACTATAAAATAATTCCAAGTTCCTCCCTGAAAAGTGCTTGCGTACCCCTAGGGGTCCCCGCACCTGTGGTTGGGAAACACCAGTTTAGAGTATGAGGTGGAATACAACCTGGACATAAATCAGCAATGCCCTTTTTTTTTATTTTATTTTTTATTTAACCTTTATTTAACCAGGAAAGACCCATTGAGATTAAAACCCTCTTTTCCAAGGGAGTCCTGGCCAAGAGGCTGCAAAGTTACAAGATACAAACAAACAACAGTAACATAACACAGGTCATGAAAAATTATTACAAATTATTGAGGCCCATATTGTTTTCTTAAACCTTTATTAACCAGATAAGAAGCCCATTGGGAGCAAGATCTTTTTTAGAAGAGTCTGCATCCCACCTTATTATAAATACTACAAGTTACACTGACTAATGACAATGAAGCGCATTAATAAAAGTGCATGCAAGCAAACATTCAACACAACACAATGATTTACTCTGGACAACTGAAAGTCAACAGTATGTTCTTATAAATAAATGCATGTACCCAGCCTGAGCACCGACTGATCCAATGACCTTCCTACTGTGAGGCAGAGGTGCTAGTCAGCCACCCCAAAATCTGTCCATGTAACTTAAGAGCACAGCAAAAAAATTAGCTTTGAATTCTCTTCTGCCCCACACATCTTATGACATTCACTTTATTAATCCACTTACTGTCAGCGGACTGTCTCAAATCTAGAAATAAGGTCCTGGGGGAGCCTTGGACACTGTGACCTTGTTCAGAGGGGAAACCGTCCCAGGAAGAACAGAGGAGGCAGGAGAGAAAAGAGTGGGAAGGGGTGTTTTCCCGAGGAGGCAGGGGAGGGGGGGGAAATGCAAGATGCAGAAACAAAAGAGGACATGTAGGTTAAAAAAAACATGCATGAATGGCTCTGAAAAGGCGCGCGTTCTGCTGCTGGCACGTCTCCTCCTCGCTGTGACTGCGAGCCAGCCGGCATCGAGGCAGTCAGGGCGCTCACTATACTGTGTACGGTCTATTTCTGGGGGGATAGAACCGCTGACTGCTAATATCCTTTACCTGGGGGGCACGGGAGGGGGGGGGGGGGGGGTTCTCAGAGCCTGAACGTGCCACTGTCCCAGAAATGCATGCGTGTTATTGGAGCAGACAAGTCCACGACACTGGAATTTACACTGAGGCAGGAACTGGGTTACTCCAATAAATGTACGCTTGGAAAAAAGGCAAAATAATCTGGTCTAAAATAAGATGGTAAAAAAGTTCTGGCAAAACATTAAGTCACAGTCTTCTCCCAGTAGAGGTCAGCACTCCTGGGGTATTTCGGGATTATTGGAGATGATTATAGTCTAGTCCTGGTCTAGGCTTAGGTTTATTTGTGATTAATCCAAGTTTAGTCCTGGTTATTTTACTTTATTTATAGACTTTTTAATCCTGGTTCAGCTATAGTTGGGCGCGGCAGTAGCTCAGTTGGCAGAGACGTTTTCTCATGAAGGTTGGCAGTTTCATCCCCACTACCGGCATTGCATACTGTCGTTGTGTCCTTGGGCAAGGCACTTCACCCACCCTGCCTGTATGAATGTGTCAGTGTGATTTTGAGGCTGTAGATGCAGAATGGCAGCCACGCCTCCATCCTGCTCATCTCTATTTAATTAATGTTTATCCTGGTTTAGCTTTAGGTTTTGTTAAGCCAGAGCTGAGTCTTGATTGGGATTGGTTAACTCCTGGATTAGTCATAGTTTAGTTCTGAATAAAAACTGGTCTTCATATTTTAGCTTAGGTTTGAGTTTAGTCCTAGTTTAGTCATAATATAGGTGTGGTTTAATCTTGGTTTCTTAAATTTAATCCTGTAATATCCCTAAAAAGTAAATACTAGTCACCTTGTAACAATATCTCCAGTGGTCCACATTTGGGCCAGGGTCCACCAGTTGGAAACCCCTGCTGTAGCTAATACAAAGCAGGCAGAGGACACATGAGCAGTGCTGGTGTCCGCAGGGGCTTTTACATGAACATTTTAATATTAATGAGAGATCAAGCAGGAGTTCAGACCACTCGACCGCTCGCCTGACACTGGGGAGTTTCTTTTTTCTTCCAGACTTCACCCACCGCAGTGATGTGGGTCAGAGGTAGCCCAGCAGGTTTTACAAACACCAGCACAGATTACAGTTTCCTGGGACAGCGGAGAAGGACGGAGTCACAACAATATACCACAGACAGCTTTTATTCATAAGCCTAAAATCTTAGCGCATAAATGTTTTGGAAACGCATTGATTATTGTTGCGTGGTCCTATTTAAAATGCTGATAGTCTTGCCTATTGTATGCCATTGTAGCATCGATAACTACTCCTCCAAATCCATTTAACTTCTAACTTTTCCAGTCACCATAAGCCTCAGTGGAGCCTCTTTGTTATGGCTATTATAAGTAACCCAAAAACTTAGCCAGTAAAAGTTTTGAGAATGCATTTCTTTACATTTGCATGGTCCTGAATTCCTGAAAATACCCATACTCCTGACTTATTAAATGGCGTTGTAGCATCCATAAAAACTTCAATATATTCATATAGCAGTAAATGTTTTGAATCACACTTTTTACATTTTACACACTCCTAAAAGCTTCAAAACCAAAAATCTTGACTTGTCTATTATAGGGCATTGTAGCATCAAAGGCTTCAAGGTCCCCTATTTGACTAAATCAAATTTTTTTTTAGCTTTTAACCATGCTGTAATGTTGTTTCCACCTCAAAAACATACATTCACACATGTTTGAGTAATCCTGTTTGCTCACCCTGTCCCCGAAAAAGCTAAAAAAGCTAAAAAAAAAAGGCGCACGGCTCTACGTAGATGCGCAAAATCCCATACACCGCTGTCACTACGAAGCAGTCAGCTCATGTATCTATCTGTTAGCATCATGTTGCTAATAGCTGTGCTAATTAGCCATTTTATTCTCTGTCCATTCCCCACCGTTGCCAGCAGGGGGCGACAGCTAATCCAACGGTTCTCTGCAAAGTGAAAGTTCCAGCTTCCCCCCAAAAAATACATTTTCCATACATATACATTATTTTAAGTTATAAAACATGAACTTCTAATGTAAAGGTGTCCAAAGCTCTTTCAAAAATCCTAAAAAATGCACAATATAGGACATTTAAGCAAATTAATTAAACTTTTAAAACTACTAAAATCAACAATGGCACATTATTACCATAACTATCATTGAAATAAACAAAATCTTAGCCAGTAAACCTTTTTGGAAACTCACTGAACAAGGCAACAGTGTTAAAACATGTTCCTATTTAAAGTTACATTAAGTGCTTCAAAAATCCAATAGCCTTGACTATTATGACATGGGAGCATTAATAAGAGCTTCAACAAATTTACTAATCTACAAACTCCTATCATACCTATTATTTATCTTGAAGATGATTTAGGGTTGAGTTTTGACAACAACAAAGTTATTATTGCTCTAAATCTTTCTTAAGTTACATTAGATAGCTTCGTGAGCACGTTGTATGAGAACAAAATAAAAATTGATATTGCTACCCATTTTATGATTTTGATATTGGGGGATCTTTTATGTTTTTAGCCTTGATACAGCTCTTCCTGTAGACACAAGCTATTGCAAAAACCTTCTCGTAACAACAGGAAATCCTCATTTATCCTCATTTTAGGTGCCTTAATTGACTTCTAGGGCAATTTCTCTGATCACATATCAATTTATTGTATCTATTAAGACTGCAGTGGATATTATCGACTGTGATGGCAGCCCCTTCAGCAAACAAACCAATAAAGAAACCATTACAGTGCGAATAGCCGCTAATAAATTGAGCATATAAGAAAAATTACCCTTGTCATTGGCATTAGAAGAAGAAGTGTTTTTACAGCGCCCCCACTAGAGAGAGAAGGGTACTGAAAACAATCAACAAGCATATTTTTATCACAAGGAGCCTCAGTGCAAAGCAATTAAGTGGTGAAATTTATGTAATCAAGTGCCATGACTCTGAGCTTGGACATAAATCATACTGGATATTACTGCAGCCGTACATATGAAGCTCCTTGCGCCAAAAAGAAAAGGGGCACAGTTAATGACAGTGAGTCTTGAGAGAAATAAGACTGTTGTTGTTGTTGTTGGCTATCATTGCAGGCTGAAAATGCTCCAATGTAAAAAAAAAGAAGAAAAAAAAGGCTTTGAGTGAGCGCTCCTCTGACTGCTTCAACGCAAACACAAGCAGCGACAAGCCTCCTCCTTAGAGCAACGCACTGGGGACGCATTGTCATAAGGAATTAGTAAAGACACAGTGAAGACGCAAGCATGGGCACTCCGGCAAAAACAGCACGGGGACAGTCTCTGGAGCTCAGATTTGGAGGAGAGGAGATGCTTAAGAGGATGCTGTGTTCATATACGATTTTAATTCATGTTTATTTACACATTTGTACGCTAATCATGATTAATAAACCCATATACTTTAGAGCAACACTCACACTTTAAAGAAAACGCCATTCGTCCTCAAGAGATTTAGCCAAAATGACCACTGAAAAATACGCATCAAAGTCAGTTCCAAAAAAATCCTTGCAATTCAAGGTAACACTGCTTCAACGCGGGGCTTCCCTTCGCATCAGTTGCTTTTCACTTCCCCTACACTTGATTCCAGCTCAAAAATAACATCCTAACGCCATAAATACAACCGTGAAAGGCATTTTTACAAGTTTGCTACAGAATAGAGATAAAAACACGCTCAGCTGAGTTTTAAAATGTGCCGAATTCAAGACGTGGATATGCGCGTAAACAAGATACCCATGTGGTCACCCAGCACTCGTTTAACCTCTCCAATAAGGGAATAATTGTTTTAAAAAGCGGTTTTGTGAATGAGGCGTGGCAAGACCGTCTCCCAGGGGAGCTGTGCCCGCTGATCGACTCTTCCCTCTCGGGCTACTGGTGGTAACCCAGACGGCACTAACCAGATGGCCGCGCGCAATCCAATACGAGAAAATTGACAGTGCACCAAAGCTCACAGGTAATTTAAGATCATAAAACCACACATTTTAAACACATTGCGCAATTAGGAAAGCCCACTCAAGATAATAAAGCAACACAAACCAGCAGTGGTATGCGTAAAGTTGAATGAAACATGCGTCAACGTGCAGTACATTAATAAACTGGACACAATTTAAGAATTACCTTGGAGTAAGTTAGCAGTCCGTTTGCATGCCGTCAGTGGTCAAAGCTCGCTGTGTGTCCAAGGCATCCAGCAATCCAACCACAAGCCCCGGGATAAGTCCTAGGATAAGTCCAGAAAGAGCATGCTTTACGCGTAAATTTGCGTGTCAAAAATTGAGAATGAAACACAAGCCAGTCCCGGGGAAGAAGAAAAAAAGAAAAGACAAATGTGAAGTTATTTAGTTCCCGTCTGAGTGAGAAATAATAAGTCCTCCTCTTTTAGTTCAAAAATACAGCGCTCCTTTTGTAATAAGAACAGGGAAATCCTTTGAAATAGTTGTTCCAGAAATTGAAAATTTTGTTGGAAAAGTTGTCCTCGGGAGTAAATCCTCTGTGTGGTCGCGTTGTGAGGGAGAAGCGGGATCTGGCTGACAGTGAAGGTTGTGGAGGCAGCGGGGGGAAAGGAAGGGAAAGGCGCGTCTCGTCCACAGCTCGCGGGCTCTGGAGCGTCCTCGGCTCGTGTGTGTGTCCGCGCGCAGCAACAGCCAGATTCCTTATTTGGAAAGGCAACCGCTCCGCGCTGCTGTCAAGAGACGCGGATGAAAGGAAATGACTTCCGGCGACGCGTTTCACATTAAAACGTTAAAGCTGTCAGGAAAAACCCACACAGTAACTTCATATTGATCGACTGGGACATTTTTTCTTCTTCTTTTCTCTTCTCTCCATATATACACATCCGTACCCTGACTGAGGGCAAAAGGACAGTAAGTTGTTGGACAGAACATAGAGCCCTTAGAGGCATTTGCAGCTGTGATACTGGGCTGCATACAACTAAATAAATAAAACTGATTGAATACACACTTGCACTTTCTTGCAAAATCTATGCACATACCAATGCACATTTTAGATGCAGGGTCTACACCAGAAAGGCACAAGAAATTACAAAAAGCAATGCAACAAACAAAATTATTATTAGTCTCTTCTAACTTCCCTCCTTCCTGAACTACCCGGATATTTTTGCCTAATTTCTTCATCAAAATAGGTTTAAAAATAAAAAAAGTAATTGCTGCACTGCAATAAAAATGGAATGGAAAGGAGTACAGAGCTGCTTGCTAAAAACAAAAATGTATTTATCTACATTTTAAAGCTGCAATGTCTAAACCAAAATGGCATCTTACAAAAAAGTAGTGTGATGACAAAATGATTATCCTTCCTTCTTAAAGCTGTCCAGTTCATTTTTTGAAAGATAGCACCAAATTAGAAAAAGCAATGCGCAGGCACAATGTTCTTACAATCAAAGTGCTCAGAAAATGTTTGTCAATTAATTATTTTGTACTGAAGGTGGTCTTTGGTGCTCGGCAAGAAAAACAAACAAACAAACAAAAACAACTTGCAATAACATGAGGAAAAAGCAAGGCACTTTTCATTTACCTAAAGTATAAAAAACCTTTATTTCATGTGGCTATATGATTATAAAACCTTTAAAAACATAGTGTGGTGGGTCATTTCCAGCATTATTATGATCCTATTTTCCTTCTCCTTTCCTATCAATGCATTTCTAATTTTTTCCAGTTCATTATTTTAGCAAAACAGATAAAAAACAGTATGAAAAGCAACACTTTTTACCCTGCACTATACTGGTTGTCTATTAAAAACAACACTTTCATTCTTTCCATTCTTGCTTCCTTGCATAAAATGTAAACATCAGCATCTCGACATGGCCCCAGCTTTGACTCTTAATGCCAGAGAACTGAGTCACAATATAAGAAGAGATGAGAACACACACTGAAACATTAGCTAAACAAACACTTTAATATTTATAGATAATTATTTTGCATCAGATTTGCACAGGCCAGACTCCACAAGGGACTCAAAAAGCAAATATTTGAATGACCCACATCCCAGAGCCACGCGAACCCACAGAGAAACAAATAATCATCAATAAAGCCTTTTCCCTGGGGAGTGCTTTTACTTTGAAGGGGAAATTGCCTGACGTTCCGGCCACACTGTGCCTTGACTGTGTTCAAAGAGACTCTGAGGGGGTTCCTCTGAGTATAAAACCCTCCCATCAGCCCCCTCTTCTGGAGTCAGACCGCCTCAGTGTGCATGTGTCAGGGCCGAGGCACCACCTACACTCAGGGGAGCCGAAAAATGTCAGCATTTTAGATCCAGTTTTATTAATACTGCAAATTATAGCATAAAGATTCATGAAAAAAGAAAATATATTATGTTAAATAGTTTGCAGTAATTGAAACCTAAGGTAGTAATTTCATCAGCATCGGGTGGTTGAATATAGCTTTGCGAGTTTAAAGCCTAGCTATTGTTTTAATTACATAAAATGATAAAATAATCTAGCCACAGGGGGTCACAACCCAGTGTGCCAGTCCCAAGCCTGGAAAAAAGGAGTAAATGGTTGTAATAGAAAAGGCATGCATTGTGAAACTTTTGCCAAATAATTCTGCGAGTGACTCCATTGAGGCAGATGATTTGTTGTAGCGACCACAGAAGGGAAAAGCCGAAAGGAAAGAAGAAGAAGAAATGGTGAAACAGATTTTAAAATGTACAGGCGTTTTTGCACAGAACAGGTACAGGATCGCAGTAGCGTGCGGTACTTTTTGAAGCGGGCAAGCAGACACCTTGAATTCATTAAGTTTTATATGACAACATTTTGATTTAATTTAAATTTAATTAAAAATCACTTAAATGCAACCCCATCAGTGTTTGAGTAGTAGGCTGTTTCAAACTATCTCACACTCTTCCTATATAATTACTTTTAGTAACGCTATTTGTATACAAAATAATGTCATTACAACATTTTTTTCCACAAAGCTGGCCTTCTCTGTCGCCTTATCAAAGAACGTACCCTAAGTTTTTGTTTTAACTTTATTCATAAGCACTAAAACGAGGATGGACAGATGAGTGAGGTTCCAGCCTTACAGATGAGGGAGGCCTGTTCATCAGCACACACTGAGAGCCACACTAGACTAGTGCACTGTTAATGCTGCTTCACTATAATAAAACCTCAAAAGAAGCCTTACACATCATGCCACAAACCTCCATTTAAAAACACCGCCTCACTGACACTCACCTCTCTACTCAAGCTGCAAATCCAGCCCATGTTACTTTTTTGAAGAAACGTCCTGTATTTCCTACAGCTGAGTTTGTCCAGAATAACCAGAACCCAGTTCATTCACAGTTCTGTAATATTCACATTCACTGCCGCTGACTCCTCTCCACTCCTCCAGCTCCACTTCTTACGAACATGCCTGACACTTAATGATGTACATGAGGCTATCATTTATATGACACACAGTTTTATGCAGCAGCATGTACTCATGAGGAACATGAACAGGGTTTAAGCTACAAACTATGACTTATTTGTAAAAATGCTCTCAGACACTTTGGCTGTGGCTACTTGTGGAAAGTTTTGTTGTTTAACGCGGCACATGTGCACTGTAATGTACAGGGCTATAAGCTGCACAGTGCACTGCTTATCGCCCGCTGCTATCAGCCAGAGATCTCTGTCACTGAGCCTGAGATTGACCACAGCACGCGCAACTCTCCAAAACAAGCTGCTCTGTCCTCTGCTTGACAAGACCCAGGCAGAAACAGTGCACCATGACTCTAACCCACAGAACTGAAAATGACAGAAATGAATGGCAGAGAGGCAACCTAGCTTGCCTTGACAGTACCTGGAGTGGCCAGCAGGGTGCCGAAAAAAACAGAGTGACTGAAAGCAAGTAATAGACTGATTCTCTATGGAAGTGAACAGCAAAATATTTTTTTTGGAGAAATAGCGATTTAATTTCATTATAGTTTTAATCCGTGCGTTTTTGGATTTGATTGGTCAAGCTCTGCTTGCCTTGTTTGCCCTCACGGCACGCCCATGCAGGATCATAGTTATAGGAACCACCTGCCCCAGGAGGCTTTTGCCGATAACAAATGTACTGGAGCATAAGCTGACTACCTGCATTTACTGAATGACCAGGTTACTCCATTAGTGGATTTTTTTCTTCCCTGATGGCACGGGCTTATTCCAAGATGACAATGTTAGGATTTATTGAGCTCAAATTGTGAAAGAGTGATCCAGGAGACATCATTTCCACACAGAGTCCAGACCTTAACCCCATTGAGAATCTTTGGGATGTGCTGGAGAAGACTTTGCGCAGTGGTCACACTCTGCCATCAGCAAAAATTTAATGTAATGCTGGACGGAAATAAATGTTGTGATATTACAGGAGCTTATCAAAACAATGCCACAGTGAATGCATGCCGTAATCAAAGCTAAAGGTTCAACAAAATACTAGTGTGTGACTTCTTAGTGGGGTTAAGGTCTGGACTCTGTGGTGGCCAGTCCATGTCTGAAAATGATGTCTCATGCTTCCTGAACCTCTCTTTCACAATTTAAGCCTGATGAATCCTAACATTGTCATCTAGGAATAAGCCCAGCGCCATCAGGGAAGAAAAAAATCCATTGATGGAGTAACCTGATCCTTCAGTGTATGCAGGGAGTCCGCTGACCTCATTCTTTGGGCACATAAAGTTACTGAACCCAGACCTGACCGACTGCAGGGAGGCTCTTACCTATTTACTTAGTTAAATCCAGGTGGTCACTTTTTTATTATTTTTTTAATTTTTTGGCCAGGCAGTGTATTTTGCTGCAGGAATGATCATAAAAGAGTGGGAAATAAGACGTACAATGCCCAGGCTTTGGGAGTTTACAGAGAGAGTGAGGAGGCAAAGGTCCAGCAGCAGGTGGACTGTTTTATTTTATGACTGTAAAAAGAAAAGCAGAACTGTACAACAACAACATGAGGGATGAGTAAATATTTAAAGTGAACTGCAAAAGACAATGGTGTACATGTACATACGTATGTTACCTGTGTCATCAAATAGTTTGGTCGGTTGAAAAGTCCCTGCCCTGAAGTAGGACCTAAAAATGCAAATATAAACTGGAATAGTTCCTCAAAAGGTTATAGGAACTACTAAAGGTTCTTACAGTGTGAAAGGGGCTTGTGTGCCAAAAAGGTCTTTGTAAAATAATAATAATTAAAAAATAGAAATATGGTTCTGTATAAATGGAATTAAAATAAAATTGGGCCCACAACAGGACCAGTTAAAATCTATTTGAAACATGAATAATTAAATGTAATGTTTTATATGAGAAGATAGACATATTTGTTATTTATTTTTTATTTATTTAATCTTTATTTAAACCAGGAAAGATCCACTGAGATTAAAAATGTCTGTTGCAGGGGAGTCCTGGCCCCATTGGTGACCTGTTGTACATGTTTTTGGTGGTATATATTTGGTTTCTGTATTGTGTTTGATCATATATTGAAAAGCAACCCATATTATAGTTTTTTTTTTTATTGCACCTGAAGCAATTATGTTATGTAATATACAAAGTAATTGCCAATGAATGACCTTTTGTCACAATTTTTTTTTTAATTGTCCCTTATAACAGCTCCTTTAGTCTATATACTGCCTATTTGTTTCCAAAAAAATGCATTGCTGATCTAAAGTCCTACACTGAATTACTATTATTATAGTAATTATTTTCTAATGCATTAAATATAATTGTATGTACAGTACATTGATTCGTTGCTGCATGGGTAGGAGCATTAGTCCTCATTAATTCAACCACAGTAATCCAACCATAAAGATTTAAACAGAGAAGATATGGCTCGCAGCAGCAGCTCGATGCAATGAGTAAGTCACTGTACATTAATATAAAATATGCTGACAAACATTTTAAATCCATTACCATTTAATTGTCTTGTATCCAACGGCAGCATCTGTTGAGACAATGGAAACCAGCTGCCCTCGTGTCGTCAGCAACAAACAGTCTCTGCTTCTTCGTCATTAAAGGCCATTCACAGACACTGACAGAAGTATTTTGGTTAATATCTAGCACACGAAGCACATCTGTTCTCTGTTTGGTTGATGATTAATGCTTATTTGGAGGTGCAAAAGGAGCAAAGTTTATGTTAAAGTACATGTTATTTTACACAGCACCTGAGTATCTGTTGGGTACTTTCTCTCAGTAGTTATGGTGGTATTCTTTTCTCTTTTTATACTACAAAGCATAAAAAACACAAAACAAAGAAATAAATGCAACAATAACACAACAAATAGTCAGAATCATGCTTTATTTGTAGGAAATAAGACCAAGACCAAGTCAGGACCCTGAGTAGGATACACAGGTCTGTCTACATTAACATCTTCAATTTTGATATCATTAGTTATTCTCAAAAGTTATGGGAGATTTATTAGTACGTTGTAAAATAATCCAAGGAAGGGTTACCATCCTGGGAATGGATTTCTTCTTCAGTGTGGTTCTCCATAAGGTTTCTTCTTTTTTCCCTCACAGCTGGGTTTTTTAGGAGTTTTTCCTCACCGAGAAGGAGGGTCTGTTTAGTTTAGTGTAGTTATTGTTTATGTTTGATTGTCTGTGTATGCTTGGATGTGTGAATTGTTTGTGAAGCCCTTTGAGGCAACTGTTGTTGTGTTATTGGGCTATATAAACAAAACTGAAGTGACTTTTCTATGATTGAGAAGATATGGCAACATTTGATACAAGAATCCCCTGAAAAGACTTGTGGTTCTACTTTGCTTTGTCCAGAAGAGCGTTGTCTACAACAATACAAAAGCCTGCTAAAGGTCAGATGGACTCAAATGTGGCTCGATAAATAAATAAATGAAGAGTGAGACAGTGTGTCAGAGTTTTGCAACAATACAAAATTTTATTTTAGTGGCACAAAATGTTTCTGGCCGCAAGAGATTAAAAAAACAAAACGTGTTTGCAGAAAACTTAAAAACATACAGTACACAGCTGCACTGTGGCATTTGAATAATGAGAGAGTAGTACACAGTTTATTTCCAGGATAGGAATTCAGAAAGTGGCAGTTTTCTACAATTTAGCTTCCCTTTATTTAATACCACTCAAGCTCTACTCACGTATTAAAAGGTTTAGAAGGGCATTTGTGTCAAGAATGCTCCACAGTCCTAGTGTGTGTTTGTTTCTGGTTGCTCATTTACCGTTTTATTTTGTTGTGTTTCTAACCTCTACTCTTGTTCCAGATTTAGTTCCTGTCCTTGTGTGTTTCCCTCCACTGTGATTACTGGCCCCGCCCGAATGTGCTTCACCTCTGTCTCCCCTCTCCTAGTGTATTTAGTCTTTAGCTGAATCCGAAAAGGGGAAATTGTCCCTCCTTACTCCTGCTTCTTAACCTTTGAGAGCTATGTCATGAGGTCAGCAGTAAGACTCCTCCTGCGGTGAGGGAAGGAGCTTCAGCAGTGTTTGGAAGATCCGGCCATCCTAACCCAGCATTGGAAACAATGAGGGAAGTTACATGGACCTACAGCTTTTTAATAAAACTACAACACCCAGAAAATGGACTACAATAGGCACATCTTATGCTCCACTGCAGCGCTAATATGTATGTATGTATGTATGTATGTATTTATTTGAATTTGAATAATGAAACAACAGGTGCCGTGAATACGCCGAATTTAGCACAATGCTAATTTCCATCCATAGTCACATCTGAAAAAAAAAAAAAAGACACAGACGTAAAATACAAAAACATAAAACACACCTAGCACACCCAGAGACTGAATGCAGACATGTAACACAAAATAGGACACTATACAGTACAGTTCACATAAACAATAGATAACACAGAAAAGACATTACAACATACAATGAAGACAATGCACACAAATTAGCAAAACATAGCAACAACAAGATTAAATGTAGCCCTAAAGTGCTGTTAGTTTAAGGTGTGTGGCTTTTAACATTACAATGTACAGAAATAACGCTAAGTCACTCTATTTAATCACAAGCTCGCCACAGACTCTAGAATCATCTCACATAAACTCAGAGGTTTAAACATGAAACACTGCTGTAAACACACAAACACAGAACAGGCTGTGATAAATATTCTCTGAGATTCACCAACAGCAGCTCTGTCTCTGCTCTGGACGGTCAGCATTAACGCCGCTGTGGATTTATGCTAATGAGCCACACGGTTTTTAAGTTTTATTTCTCTAAAATGTAAAGAAAAGTGCGCAGAGCAGCAGGTTTGGTCCTACAGTGAGATGTGTGGCCACACAGCAAAGACAACACACCACACATGAAGAGATTTCACTCACAAACATTCCCAGGTCAGACGGGAAATCTCGCAAAACCTCACGAGATTAAACGTGACTTCGGCGCACACAAACATGACGTACACAAACATGGCAGACACAAACATGACGTACACAAACATGGCGGACGATGAAGAAGCAATTGCTACAGTTTGTGAACTATTTCTAGCAGAGAACAAACAATACAAAAAGAAAAGACGTTGGTTAAAGGAGTGGAGACAGCGCGAACATGTTCCATGACAGCTGTTTTGATTTTGGATTCCCCTCTGTGCTTTTGTCATCTCGCTTTCTGATTGGCTACACGTCACATTCAACAGGACACACCACACACGCTGTGATATCAGGCCAAGACAACCCAACATGATGAATAGCCCAGATTTGAGATCGCACGACTTTGGACTCCTTCACAAACAAGATCTGCTCGTGCTCAACGCAATGGAACAAAGCAGTTGCCAAAGTACAATGTTATGGCATATGATTATTTTTATACCTTTCCCATAGACAGAAGGGCTTAGGTAAATGCATATAATTCTAATATTTATATAAGACCATGACCTCTAAATCAGTCTGAAGCCCTTTAGGAAACAACTTGGCTGCTATTTTTGGGGCAAGCATCATATTTATTTAAAGCAACCTGTTGATTTCTGAACATCATCCATAGACATCGCATGATTCCTGGGAACAGTCTGAGCCTATTACACCATACCGCCTTAAACGGAGCGCAAATGATGTGCAGTGATTTGAATCTCACCTTGAACAGGAACGAGAGATCCGTGTATGTGAGAGTGTAAAAGACAGACCTTATTACATCAGGCTCAGGTGTAAATGGAGGAGCCACGTCACGACCGAGCTCCAGAGGTGTGACAATCAAGACGAGATACAAAAAAATTTAACAATGTGAGGCTGCTGCCAAAAGGTCACCTGTGAGTCATGCCCATTCAGTTTGCCTCCAAGTGCTCCACAGAAAGTAAAAAAATCTGTGAAAACAAGCTTAAATAACCAGATTTGCTTTAATTAAAAGTCTGTGAAGACTCTCACTCGTCCAGGGTAAATGCATCGCAACAAAAGTAAAAAAAAAAAAAGCAGTCATCTGGATTAGATTTTTCAAGTTGAAGACGTTTCACCTCTTATCCAAGAGGCTTTCTCAATTCTGAAATGAACTGGTAAGAGAGCTGGTTTATATTCTTCTAGGAAGAAGGAGTTTAGACCTGAAACTAAATTCTTTTGGTCAATGTGACCATGAATAGCCTCTTTAACCATGAAAAACCTTCTTTAAACAGAAATGGTGGTCTCAGATACAACCTTCCTTCTGTCTACAACAGTCTCCTGAAACCCAAACAAAACCAGTTTCACTCAGGTCATTTACATCTGAAGGAGCTGCCCAGGCTGGGGAGGGTTAACGACTCTCACTCCAGCTGAGGACAAAGGACTCCTAATGACCCGAAACCACTAGGCTATTCATAGTCACATTGACCAATAGAATTTAGTTTCAGGTCTAAACTCCTCCTTCCTAGAAGAATATAAACCAGCTCTCTTACCAGTTCATTTCAGAATTGAGAAAGCCTCTTGGATAAGAGGTGAAACGTCTTCAACTTGAAAAATCTAATCCAGATGACTGCTTTTTTTTTTTTTTTTTAACTTTTGTTGCGATTTAATTAAAAGCTTTATAAATCTTAAAATATCTGCCCACCAGGAATGACTCAGGGAAAAAAAATCATTGTATGTAAAAAAAGCAGAGTGAGGAGAATATATGAGGCTGTGACCTGTTGATCAGCATCAAGTCAAGCCACTAAAGACAAGACAGAGGTAAATAAAGTGGTCAAGTGGTCCTGCCTGGTCCTGGGATTGATTTCCAGACCAGATGAGGCCTCTCTGTGTGGAGTTTGCATGTTTTCCTTGTTCTTTGTTAAGTTTTTTTGTTTTGTTTTTTCTTGGTGCTCTGGTTTCTTGTACGTTATAAACATAAACACATGCACTGCAGGCAGGTAGTCCTGACCTGGATCCTGGCTCTAGTTCTGGAGAAAGGTCCACTGCTCCGGACAGATTTACCCCAGGGACACTGAAGGAGGGGTCAAATGGAGAGAACAAATTTCCCTACGGAGATGATAAAGTCTACCGTAACCTTAATCACAAATGGAGACTGACCAGTTGAGTACAAAGTTAATAAAAGCAGTTGGACTGAAAAAAACAAACAAACAAACAAAAAACTAAACAAAACCATCATTTATATAAGATCTTAAAGAGCAGAAGGCTGAAGTGAATCACAGACAGGACCAAGGACAAGGCTCCACTGGATCAGCACCACGGAGAGCTCCACACGGCAGTTCCACTACAACCTGCTCCTATTTGTTCAGTACAAGAACAACTTTTAAGGGCCCATATCATGCTTTTGTCAGTTTTTTTTTAAATAGTTTTGGACACTTTTGCATTAGTATTTCACGTTTTAGAACTTAAAATAATGTGTATGTATGACAAACGTCTTCTTTAGGGGAGCTGCTATTTTGATTTTGCAGAGAACGCTTGAATTAAATGAAATAAAATTTAACTCCAGGTACGTTTTTTTTAAAAGGAAACATTATAACATGCCTTTAAGCTCAAACAAGGTTGATTTATCAGAATAAGAGACCTTTAGTGATAGTAAGATTGTTTTGGAAAGGCAAATAATTTAACAGTCTACTACTACGAATAATGTTATTTCTTTAAACAATACTATTAATTCAGCTTCTTATAATTGGACACATGATGAAACAAGCCATGACAGCCATTCTAAAATGTACAATTTGTCATTTTAGATTGGTTTTGTTGCTTCTTAACTTGCATTTTCCACATACCGTATTGTAGCAATGATCAGGAAATGGCAACCAGTTCTGAATATCGCTCTAGGACTCAAACCCCAGTTCCCTCAAAAGAAAGCAAACGCAGCCTCAGTATGACAGAAAACAGACAAAGGAGTGGGAAGGAGTTAAAAAGCCATGGCTATCTCAGGTTTCACCAATCAATCGATATCGCTCCAGACCTGGGCGCTTGATTAACCCTGCAGCCTCACGATGACGTCTGCTTTCATTTGTCACTTATTGACACATTTAATTGATTGTAATGAGACCCCACACTGCATCAGCATGAGGCCGCGGTTGTTCTCCTTTATCTTCACCATATGCAGCCTGAACTTTGACCTTCAACACATTAACTGCTATGGGATTTAATTTAGTTTAACCCATGGGTTTTCTTCTGGGGTTAATCTGCTTTTTCCCATCACATGACCACAGTAAACTGGTATCTGTTACTTAAAGCTAATATAATGGACTGCATGCAATTGAATCTTTTTATTTTATTTTTTTTCTGTGGCATCGCTCAGTTGGGAGAACTGCGGCGTGCGTGCAGGGCAACTGCAGCCTGCCTCGGCATCGTTGGTTCAAGTCTGGACTCCGACACTTTGCCCAATTTCACTCCTTGCTCTCTCCCCATTATTTCTTGTCACAATTTAAGTACACTATCTAATAAAGCCAAAAAAAGGCCTTAAAATAAAAAAAAAAACAAAACAAAAAAAGACATATTTAAAGAAAAAATTCATTAAAGTATTTGTTTTTTGGTTTGTGGAAGTGGAGCAATGAGGCTTTCTTGTCAAAATAACACTTTTTATTTTATAGGCCAAGTAAAATCTACCTTTATTTACCTTTACATGGATCTTAGGTGGGGTACAACGTTTACAGAGGACAGTTATTTGCAGGACAAACAAAACAAAAAAACAACAAAAACTAAAAAACAAATCATACAGGCTCACATTCATTCACTTGTCAGGATTAAAAGTTACCAGTTCCCCTAACACATGAATGTCTTTGGATAGTGGATAATAAAATATTACAATCATTTAAAAATATATATAACAATAAATTCATACCAACAACAATAATACTAATACAATACTACTACTACTAATACTACTACTACTAACAACAACACTAATACTAATAATACTACTCCTACTACTACTATAAAAATACAAATAATACCACTTTTACTACTACTTCTAATACAAACAAAAATCATTATCTGTTGTTTTTACAGTTCTTTTGAAAATTACCACTACCACATTATTTTTTAGACTCATCTGTATAGTTTAGCTTTTGTAGTATTTTTGTTTATTTTTTTATTTTTTTACAGGACGAGCTTAATTTTCTCTCTCCGCTCATGATTTGCTACAAGTTTTAAAATATGGGGATTTATAGGCATAGCAGCAGAAAGTCAGGTCCAAATTAGTTCAAATAAAAAAAATAAAATAAAAAACAGCAACAATACAACCAAACAAAGTGGCAAGTGAGACTGAATATGTTACTGTCCAAAATGAAAATCTATCCGCATTTGGCTGGTTGGCTGTGTTAATATCAAGCCCTGATAACAATAGTACAAATAATATTTCTCCTACTTCTCCTACTACTACTACTAATAATAATAATAAAAATGCAAAGATCAAAAAGAGAAATGTAGAAATTATGTTTTTTAATCAATAAATTATATATAAAATGTCTTTGTATGTAATGTAATGTAATATTTTTTAAGAAATTAGTTTTCTCTCATGTTATTGTGTAGATCTGTGACTATTATGTATATATATGTCCTTTGAACATGTTCAAAGGTCCATGTTTTTATAAATTGTCTATAGCCGAAAGCAATTCCCTACAAGTGTCCCAAGTACACAGACTTCCATCCTTTTGCATGATAGAAGCTGTACGTCTGTGTTAAGTATTAAGAGAGCGTTTCCGGTGGACACAGATGGTAAAAAAAACCCTCGTGATGTGAAACCCTCAGAGATGTGAGAGGCTCCTGCAGCAGAGCGCACAAACAAACACACACTCGGCTGCAGCCATTGTCTCCACTTCAATCAAATCTAGGTTGTGGCTAGGGTTTCTATTCTCTCAGTGCACATGTTCTCCTCAATACTGTGAGTGGTTTCTGGCTTCCTACCACTCCCTAAAGATATGGATATACAGTACCTAAAGCCTGAACCTGTACCTGAAACGATGTTATAGGTTCTAGAAAACACACACATGCTTCTGCCACTGTAAAGACTTGATAACCGTTCAGTACCAGGCCTATTTTTTCTGTGTTTTGTCTGAAATTATTTACTTAAAATAAATAGAGTAAATGTTCCAAACTACACAGGCTATATGTATCATCTTGGCCTCAAAAGAAAGCTAAGACCTGTGAGATTACCACAGAAGTGCAAAATCCAAGATATGTGTTACTGTCTCAGAGAAAATTAATCTGGAACACAATAAAAAATTGAAATTTATATCTCCAGCCTGAAAAAAAGCCTTATTTATAGAAAAACCCATCTGAATCATAGGATTGGAGCCTAATTTATGGAGGACCATGAGCGCCATGCAAAAAGGAATAATGCTTTTATTAAAAGAGTTTTTAAAAGAGCCTTTAATAAACAAATTACTAAATGGTTTTATTAAATGAGTTTTTAAAAGAGGATTTAATAAATGGATTACTAAATGGTTTTAATAAAAGAAGGATTAATAGTGTTATTCATTAATTCATTTAGGAAACCAATTTCTAAATGTATTTACAAAACCTTTTCGGAAAAACAACAATATCCCGCATCCGCGCTCAGCGATTAGAGAAATATTTAACACTCAAATGCTAAAACCCTTGTTTTAAGGATAAAACTGCATTAGTCCATAGCAGCGTTAGTTTGGTGATTTTATTTTGCGATGTGTAAGGCATAAATATGTTTTTTGAAGCTGTGACCAGAAGTGGATCATTCCATTTCGCCGAATGCAGAAGTAGTTAGCTCATAACCACTATTGTCTGACCAATCAGAGCTCGAGTAGCTCTGATTGAAGCTTGTTACATCGCTTTTCTTTTTATTTTATTTAACTTTAGCCAGGAGGACCAGGAACGCCATGGAAAAGCTAAAAGGAGAAGCTAATTGGAGAAGCTAATACGTTTTGCAAATGCTTTTCCGAGAAAGGTTTTGTAAATACATTTAGAAATCAGTTTCCTAAATGGATTAATGAATAACGCTATTAATCCTTCTTTTATTAAAACCATTTAGTTTTTAGAGTTGCCCAGGCCCATTCATTAATTAAAAAATATATACATTAAGAGATTTAAAACAATTTCATATCAAGAAAGGGAAAACGTATTTCATGCTCAAAAAGAGCAGAGAGAAGCACAGCTTATTTATTTTGACCACTTTACAGTTGGGTGTGCAGTTCATTATGAAAGGAATAAGTTCAGTCTTTGTTGGATTCAAATCTTTT
Organism: Bostrychus sinensis; assembly: GCA_020698575.1. Classification (NCBI taxonomy): domain Eukaryota; kingdom Metazoa; phylum Chordata; class Actinopteri; order Gobiiformes; family Eleotridae; genus Bostrychus; species Bostrychus sinensis. The sequence continues at coordinate 9,025,570 of CM036247.1, forward strand.
GTATTTGGTGCAGGGATTACAGTGCACCTGGTAATTAGAAAGTATTTTTCTAATAATGCAGTCGGTTTGAACAAACAGCACATTTCTGCAGCATATGCCACTTTTTATACTTGATTTTAATTTTTGTTTATAAACTTTTTTTTAAATGATCATTTTTTTTACCTGGCAGTCAGTCAGCTCTGTGCCTAAAAAATGCCGTGGTGCATGCCCTGTTTCCCGTGAGCGTGCACAGACTGCCGAAAAACAAACTCTGGCTTCTCAAAGTCTGCTTTTAACTACACCTTTATACTCTGAGCTGAAGCCACTGGTCTGACTGTGAGGCACTATTTTGTCCCTAATAATTAGATTTTTTTATAGAACCAGATTTTTTTTTTCAAATTCATTTTACTATGACTTTTTATGCCAGATGTATGGTAGAATTAGACCTTAAACAATCCAACAAATCAACCAAACTGTGCCTCAGCATTAGTAGTTATGTTTTGACCTAGTTCAGTTTATCATTGCTGACCAATTAATGACAAGGTTGAGTGCATTTCTTTACATAATCATAGCAAAAAATCTAAGTACAGCTAATGTAAAACCCGGGGTAGAGTTTGCAAACATGACACGCCTGTTTTATATTATTTTCTCATAAGCTGCTATATACAGTGCATCACACCATGATTGCCAACAACCCATCTCTCACTGCAGCCATGAAGCAATCAAAATCCTGGCACAATCAAAGTCTTGGTCGGCCTCATCATGAATTGCATTTGCAGCAGCTGAGAGAGCGTTTTTTGGAAAAGCTTTGTGCAGGAATTATGTGAATCCTCAGTCCAACGGCGCCGGGATGAGAGCAGATGTACTAATAAAAGCCTTTCCTAATGCCTCATACACTGACACATACAGAAATTAACAACCGCTACGTTTCCAGGAATTCATTAATGTCCACACTGAATGATTATAGGACAAAAGCTGTAATGTAAATAAAAATCGGAGGCACATTGGCTTTAAGTGTTAAACATGCCCCACGTTATGTTATGATTTTATGTTCCGATGCATTTTATACTTGAACTGGACGATCAAGTAGCAGTGTACTGGATTTAGAGCAGTCGTTACACCTTAGACCTATACGACGAGGGGTGAGACAAATGAGAAACGGGAATATATGAGCTTTACTGGAAGAATATCACAATAACAATTCATTTAGAGAATCAAAAAGGGTGGACTGAACCACTTCAGTCTTAAACGCAGTACCACAGAAATCATACTGCAAACTTTAGACTATAGGTTACAGTATAATGTTCCCACATCAAAAACATACCTGGAGTTGTGTTTTAAGTAATATTGTAGTCTCTGGCACTGAGTTTTGAACAAACCACGAACCTCCGCCTCTCCCACGAAGCCCCGCCCACTCCAGGAAGCACTGACCAATCAACAACAAGCCCTCTACTTCCAGTGTGGTCCAAAAAACTCAGCTCTGTTTCCACTGATTCCTCACAGCTGTTACAAAAAGATTAAGGAAGGAAACAGCTTTTTTCACTGTTTCAGTTCAAAAGACTATAACAGAGCTGTACTGCCCTCTGCTGGTCTCTCCACCTGTTTCTTCACAGCAGTAGTAAAGTAATTATTGGAAACGCTTTCTTTTAGTCACATCATGTTTTTAAAGGTTGTAAAATGTGCAGAACAGACCAAGATTGGTTTAAAAAGATTAATAAATGCTTAATATTATATTAACAGCCCTTTAACAGATATTAGAAATGGAATTAACTTTTATTATTAGAGATAAAATAGATATTTTCAATAAGTTATACCTGGATGATTTTTATAATGCAATAAATAATAGAGATAAAACCATAATTAAAATATAATATATAGGTCAACATTTTGGGTGTAAACCCTGCCATCTCTATTTAAATTTAATTAATCAATTACAAACATAAGATGCAAAGTAGTGGATTGATATAATATATGTAATAATTTATAATATAGATGATGTATAATGTATGTAATGTAATGTAACTATATAGAGATGTATACAAATAACCATATACGGATACATATATTATTAAACAATATTATACAATATTATAATAGTTTTTGTTGTTGTTGATGTTTTTTAAGGGGAGGTTTTTTTGTATGTCTTTTTTGTGTTGATTGTTTATTTGTGTTGAAACTATTGGTATTACATTTTTCATTATTTTCATTGTATATTTAAAAAAAGCAATGTTAGATAAGATAAATCAACAAATAATCTGCAAAAGTATTGCAATAGAGTAAAAAAAATAAACAAAACTGTGGTATAGTGACATAAAACTCAACATTACCCTTCGTTGAATGTAACTAACATTTTAATAACAATTATGTTTCTTATTCTATACACTGTACGGTTAAGTGTTGCATTGTTATATGTGCAGTGAGAAAGACACATTCTCTGGCAAGTGTTGCATCCATAACAAACAAAGGCATAAAAACAACAACAACAACAACAAAACTGTATAAGTGAAAGTCTCTGTCCACTCAGATATTTTGAAGCCAGGAAAAGCAAGAGGCACAGGTCAACAAACTCACAGGCAGGGGTCAAAAACAGATGAGGTTCAGCCACAGAGAAGTGTGTGTAGAGTGCTGCGTGACTGAAAAAAACACGCGCTCACAAAGACAAAGACAAAGAGTGAGTGGGAGGTGTGGACTTAAAACTGGGGTGATTAATAACGAAGCGTGGGCGTGACGATCAGGTGTGTCTGATGAAACTGGAAGGAAAACAGAGGTGGTGAGTAAATAAACACAAACTGTCTCAAATGCATAACAAACAGGGAAAATGCATTAAAAACAAGCTTTATTAGCAGAAGTTTGTTTTAGTACTTACATGGGGAACAGTAGAGCCAGGCAGATGTCCGCTGCAAAACTCCACAAGTCCACAAGAAGCAGAACCAAAACAGAGGCACATGGCAGAAAATTCAGAGGGTTTTTGATCAAAAACAGAGCAGGTTCAGTCACAGAGGCTCAGTGTGGCTGCAGAGAGCTGGAAGACTGAAGAAAATGTCTGGAAAAAAGTAAGTGACCTTTTTTTTTTCTGTACTTCTATACCCTCTTGACTCCCTTTTAAATGTATTTTTTGCTCTCATTTTGACATTTCTTATGCTAGGGTGATGATATTTGACAAAGATGTTCATTAGTATATGATTTTTAGAATTTCAGTGTCACACCTAAAACAATGAAATTTTCAACTGTCTGGGCAAAAAAACTCACATTCTTCCTCTTAAAGTCCTTTTTGGTCCCATTGACTCACATTAAAACTACTTACTTTCTCTCTGCTGACATTGCAATACAGAAATGTTAAATCATGTTAATTCTTCTGTAACCCTGTCAGTCAGAGACTAAAAAACGCACACACAAAAAAATCACCACCAGATCCACCATTTTCTCATTGCATTGTGGAAAGGTAGACCAGGGCTTTATTTAAGAGGAAAAACATGATTTTTAGCCCTTTTTTGTGCAATTTTCTGCTCTTTTTCTTTTTTTGTAATGACACAAAAAGTAAAAATGTATCAAAATCTGTGTTAGGTCTAATCAGTGACCTATCTGGGGCCGGTAATTCCTGCACAAACAAAAAAATAATCTTTAAATAGTAAATAATACTTGGTTTATTTATAAATATGTTGAAATTATGTGAACAAACTGGATTTTAGGGGGGTAAAAATATAAAAATGAATTAACTTTTTATATATGATGAGGACAGGGGTTAGTGATCAAAAAAAAAAAAAAAAAAAAAAGTCCAAGGCCCAAGTCTTCATGGGGACCAAGGAAGAATTTAACTTGGGCGGCCCACACAAGCTGCTATTAGTTATTAGCTGGAATGTATTAATAATAAATGGTAATGTCCTTAGTTTCTATTCATATACACAACATACATTTGAAGGATGTACAGCAATTTTCATTATTATAACACAATATTTGGCAACACTTTAGAATAGCTGCCCAATATTAAGCAGAAAAAAGGATTAATATTAAATATGTAATCATTAACATGTAATTAATAACCACTTTGTAGCTTAACACTGATGCTTATATTTTTGCATTGATTTACATAAGTTTATTACTGAACAATAAAACATTAATAACAATGTTTTTTAACTCTGTGGTGCTTAATGATGAGTAATTCTTTGTAAATAATAAACAAACTGGTTACTAATACTTAAAATGCTATAGTGTGAGGTTATTATAAAGTGTTACCGATGCTTTTAATGAACAATCAGAAGACGAATGAATGGCTAATGTCACATACATTTACTGTTGTCCGTGTTAAACCTTTCAGTGACGGTGCAGGGCTACGTCGGGCTGAACACATCCTGCAGCGATCTCTCTGTTCTAAACGCAAAGCAACAAAAGTGATATTGATTTTCTTTTGCGGAACGGCTTCACAGAAAACAAGCCCATTTCCTTTAAAAGTCGCCTCCAATCTCGCGTCATGCTTTCACGTTCAATTCTAGCGCTGTCCTATTAAAAAGCCAGGCCACGTTGGGAGTTGATCTTTGCTGTGGACAAGCAGGTTGGCCCCCGGGCGCTGCTGGAGCCTGCACAGCCCCCCATTCCCTTCCTGTCATCTGCATCGTACGCCATTATCAGACATGACTAATTCAGCACGTGGCCAAAAGACTCTAAATGCGGCATGAAAAATTGAATAAGGCCACCCTGCAGCGTCCGCCCACTGCTCTCTCTGCGGATCGTACCTGAGCACTCTCGGGCCTTGTCGCCTTTGAGACGTGTCACTGGTCATCTCAGGCACGTTCCCCCCCGGGGCTTTAAGAAATGCATGTGAACTTTAGACACAGAAATGCCACTATACAGCCAAACCCACTATAGGCACCTCAGGTAGGAGAAAACATTAGCAACCAACATCCTGCAATAAAGAATATCATATTAGTCATGTAGGGAAGGCTGATTTGATGCTATCTAGGCAGTTTTAAGCTAATTATTCACTATGTTTCAATTAAAAAATGAAGTCTGAAAGATGTTAAAAATGCATTTCTGTCAAACTATTTTTTGTTAAAGCAGAACTCAGTAACTTTTTTAGCTTTTTTAACAGTTTCAGAGTCCATGTGATGGTTAAATGAGTTGTTGTGGGGTAAATGAAGCGTGCAGCAGCTCCCCCTGGTGTCTCTGTGACATTTGCAACAGTGAGCGCCATCAACCCGGAGTCACAGAAGTCTCAGGTCTCGCAGGAAAGCGGCACATCCCGGTTAGCAAAACAACAATCTAGCAATGGCTTTATTTCTCGGCTTACGTCGTTCCAGAGCGGCCAAATGGAAGAAAATACTTTGTGCAGATACGTGGAGGGGGAAAACAACAGTAAAGACTAGCAAGAGGTCACACAGGAGTCAACTGGGCTTGTGAGTATTTATGATAATGCTTTACTCTGAACTGTAGGGGGAGCTCTATAGATGAAAATAAGGCAAAAAGAGCAAAGAAACGAGCAGAGTTACTGAGTTCCGCTTTCCAGGTTCTGGCATTGTTCCACAGTTGATTGTTAAAGGTCGGCAAGAGACAAACATGACCAAATTTAGAGCTAAACTCGTGTATTTCTAAAGGGTTGGGGGTTTGGGCTCTTGACCAATCAGAGAAGAGACAAAGGGACAATATTTAAGCGTGCGACATTTTTGTAGTTCTACAAAGCTCCAGTTATCTACTTTTTGGCTCTGAAACAACATCCTGCCAGTGTTTCCAGATACACAAAACCAAATTATTGTACAGACAGCCCCAAATGATCATATTTTAGGACAAATTATCAAACAATAAAAAAAATAAAAATAAAAAAAATACTGCACCAGAAACATGTTTGCAACTAAAATCAAATGAAAGAAAAAACTTAGCTACGCGGAGAGCAAAAGGAAAGTAAAGACGAGTGAGAGGTCCCACAGGAGTCAACTGGGCTTGTGAGTATTTTTGAGTTCTGTTTTGTTTTCTGCATTATTATTGCCATGTTTTACTTTGAAGTATTTACCTGTCTCTCTCGTTTCAGGTTTACTTCCTGCCCGTCTGCCGCGCCCTGATGTGCTAAACCTGTGTCCTATTGTCTACCCTCCCAGAAATTATTTAGTCTCCACCTTTTCCCTTTTACCCCCTGCCAGATTTTCTTTGTTTCCTTGCGCGCTGTCTTGCGTTTTCTCTCTGAATTTCTGGATTTGACCTTTTGCTTGTTGTGTACCTCAAGCTGGATTACCCTTTTGGATACCATTCGCTGCATTTTTCCATGAGTTTTCTGCATGTATAAACTTTATTAACTTTACCTGGTCTCCTGGTTTTGTCATTAGTGGTTTGTTACATTTGTGTTTTTTGGGGGGGATTATTGATCCTACATCATACAGCGGTCCAAATCATTGTACAAATACGTTAATTAATGTATGTCATAGCAACTCTGGATCCCACAAGGATACACATTGTTATTAGGTTACTATAGAAAACTAAAAAAAATCTTTATAGCCAGATTACCACCACAATACGCAACACTTTAAACACATCTCTAATGAGCCTGCCTCTGTTGTGCCTAAACTGTTTATTCTCCGTGAACCCAGTGTCTGTCTAATCTCAGTCTGCAGCCTGTGTCTTGTGGATTTGCGCGGCCCGTGCCTCATAACACTGTCTGACACATTAAAACCAATATTTAACTGTGACCTTTTAGCTCCTTTTATCTTAAACACTCCGGGAAAGGCTGCTTCTCTTTTTTTATGCATGAAACCCTTCCACCAAAGTATTAATAAATTAGCTTTTGTCTGCACAGAATATGGAGCAAAACTGTGGCAACCTTACAGCTCGGCTAATGACCTTTTAAACCCGCACGCTGTTATTTTTAGAAGATTTTGATCCTGAAGCCTTTCTGTGTCCAGACTTTGAGTTGGGAGCTGGTCCAAATCTATATCTTCTTGTTTTGTGGAGGTGTATGGTGTTAAGTGTAATGCGGGGGCGATCCAAGCCATAGGAGTCCAGTTTTGCTGAGAGTAGGGGAAAATGGTTGCCAGGTTTGTGAAAATAAATCTGCTTATTGGCAATGCAGTGAAGGAAAAAAAACAAAAAAACAACAACTGTGATATGATGTGTCGGCTAAATAAGGTCAGATACAAGAACGTGCTTTTGTTCCCAAATGAGGGGGTCAGGACCAAAAAGTGGGTCACATGAAGGTTGAAAAAATACTTAAGTTTTGATTTTATAGATCATAATGAAGTATAAAACAATCATCCAGGAAGTACAGGTGTTGTAATTTTACCCTGGATACACACTAGAAAGTAACAATGTGTTTATTTCCCTTTTTATGTAGCCTTTTCTAAAAGTTTCTGAAAATCCACTAGTAATAGTTTGAATTTTATTTATTTATTTATTTGAGAAGTGGGACAGTGTGCATTAATGAACATTCAAACCAATGTAAATGTACCATTAGCCAAAAGTCAAAGACCAGACCCTGCCAGGTGTTATTAGGCATCCTAAAAGTAATAGTACATTTTATAAAAGTCTGTAATCACAATATTACGATGGCATTTTAGGGCTACATGGAAAAAAAAAATAAAATAGGGGCACTATGAGAATAAAGTTGTAAAATATTGAGAAGAAAGTTGTAATTTTATGAGAATTAAGTTCGTAGTCATAAAAAGTGAGAATGTGAGAATAAAGTCATAATGTAATGAGAATACAGCTGTAGCCAAAAAGATATAATTTTACAAGAGTAAAGTCGTAATATTTTGAAATTCAAGTCATCATTTTGAAAAAGTTGTTTCAAAGTCCTCATACTAATGATAAAGGTGATGCTGGGCCAGAAGGCTCAGTATTTCATCTGCGTGAAGAATAAATGAAAGTTTAACCTCACAAAATGCCCCAAATTCCCCAGGAAGAAACAAAAGATGGCAGCACTGACAGGATAACTTCATTTTGATAAATATTTCTACTTTATTCTTGTAACATTTTGACGTTTTTTGGCTATGACTTTATTCCTCAAAATATTAAGACACAAAGTTTTTTTTTTTTTTTTGGGCTGTAACTTCATTCATCTGCTTTCTCCCGTTAGGGGTCAGGGGTGACTGGAGCCTATCCCAGTAAATTTGGGCCTTAGGTGGGGTACACCTTGTCCCAGGGCTGACACAGAGACAAAGACAGACAACAATTCACTCTCACATTCATTCACTAGGGGCAATTTATAGTCACCAATTCACCTAACACATGCATGTCTTTGGAGAAGAAGAAGAAGAAGACGAAGAAGAAGACGAAGAAGAAGAAGACGAAGAAGAAGAAGAAGAAGAAGACGAAGAAGAAGACAAAGAAGAAGAAGACGACGAAGAAGACGAAGGAGAAGATGAAGAAGACGACGAAGAAGAAGACGAAGAAGAAGACAAAGAAGAAGATGAAGAAGACGACGAAGAAGAAGAAGACGAAGAAGAAGACGAAGAAGAAGAAGACGAAGAAGAAGAAGAAGACGAAGGAGACGAAGGAGAAGAAGAAGACGAAGAAGAAGACGAAGAAGAAGAAGAAGAAGAAGACGAAGAAGAAGAAGATGAAGAAGAAGAAGACGAAGAAGAAGACGAAGAAGAAGAAGACAAAGAAGAAGAAGAAGACGAAGGAGAAGAAGAAGACGAAGAAGAAGACGAAGAAGAAGAAGAAGAAGAAGAAGAAGAAGACGAAGAAGAAGAAGAAGTTTGCATTTCATCATTGAGTTATCTTGGGAATAGACATACAAACCAGTTAGCACCAGCTAAATTCTATAAAACTAGAGAAAATATGTAAAAGGTTGCATCAGGAGAGGCATCGGATGTAAAAACTATGCTTAATTTGCAAATCACTGCACACTAGGAGGCAGATTATTTGTTGCTGCACACTGGAAGGAAAGACAAAAGGAAAGAAGCACTGTTGTAAATATATACAGCATTTAATGGCATTAGCTAAAAGAAAAAAAAGAACACAGCGCTGTTATTCTGAAGTTTTGCGTGTATAGAGAGATGTTTCTGAAGTCTCTGTGCTGAGTGTTCTGTTGTAGTGATGTTTAGGTTTTTCTTGCAGATGTGCAGAAAGAGCTGATGGCACAGGGAGCAGCTCGGGCCATGTGCTGCCTAAACGCCGCAGCAGCCTCCTCCTCAGAAGCACAGTACTGTAGTGTGTTAGAGGAGTACTGCAGCCAGGCAAACAGGCAACTGGAAAATATTTTGAAATATCCTTTTTTCCTCTTTTTACACCTGCTTTTGAAAGGACTTTGCAATGTGTTTTTTTTTCATCTGCACTAAAATGTTAGGTGTGCAAAGTTCAGACTCTTTTCTGTGGTCTGACAAAAAAAAGTGTTTTTAGTCCTGACTACAAACCACTAGAGCATTTTTGGTATTAAAGCACTGCGAGGATAAAATGTATGAGCTAATAGTAAATTCTTAACTTCTGAATGTATTTCTAATGCAATATTTATTATTAATACTATAGAATATAAATAGAAAACAACTGTCCATTTAATTCAGCTGTATGGTTTGAAGACTGGCACTGAGGAGGTGCATGATTGGTTTTGGCGCCCCCGAAGAGAAGAGATGAAAGGAAAAGAAGAGTTAATGTTAATAAAGTCAATATTATTACTACAAGGAGAAATAAGGACAGTCTCTAATGTCTATTGTACATACATGAACAATGCAGCAGTTCCATAGTAGAGTTTAAAGTCTTTCCAAACCATGATGGCGTTCTTGGGACCAAATGTTGCCTTTTGGGACGTTTAACAACCAATGTTATAAAGTGGTTTCTGCAGACTATTCCCAAAAAGAGCTGAGCTATTTTCTTCTCACAATGGCATTCTTCTTTGGGAAATAAAAAGCCAAAAAAAACAAACTTACTACAACTGCCATTAAATTTCAGCAGCAGTCCAGATAAATTATAATTTGGCTCTTTAAAAAAAAGTATAGACATGGTTGTATCTTCCTCCAATGACATTAATCGAGCCCATCCATCAGGAAACTGCAGGGTCACGTTGAGAGTGGCCTGTTTAATGTCCTTGAAAGCATTCCCTTCTTTGATTATTGCTGCTTTTTTTTTTTTTTCAACCGTCTGGATCGGCCACACGCTTAGGTTTTGAATAGATGATCATTTTCCAAGGTGCCTTCAAGGTCTCCCAAGCCGAATGAGAATTTGCTCTCATTTCAAGGTGTCTGCACTCGGCACCTGACCTGGAATTATCTGCAGGTCCTGGCGTCTGAGGCTTTTGTGTGCATTAGACTGCACACGCACACATACAGTACTTTATGTTACACAGCAGGCCACACAGAGACACTGGAAGAACTTTTAGTGAAGATTAGGCTCAGGATGCTTTCGAATACAATTTTATTTTACTTTAAAAATTGTACTGTCTTTGAAATTTTCCCTTTGTCTCTTAGCTGTTCAAGAAATGGCTGTATATTTTCTTTATAGAGACATATTACATAATTACCTTCACAACTACCGAGTATGAAAAATGTGTCAGTTCATAAAGTGGATATTCATTCATTTATCTCTTCTGTTTATTCCCATTAGGAGCGTATCCAGCAACTATGGGCCTTCTGGAGCCTGACACTGAGACAGACAACTATTCACTCTCACATTCATTCATTCACTCAGGGCAATTTTAGATTCACCAGCTCACCTATACATGCATATCTTTGGTAGAAAGCCGCAGAAAACCCACAGTAACACATGGAGGATGTACAGCCCTCACTCAGAGAGATTGTGTGATGTGGCTTGGGGATTGAACCCACAACCCCCTGGCTAAGAGGCAGTAGAGCTAACCACTCTGCCATTGTACATTGTTACTTTTATTTATCTACTTTATGGCAATGTAATATATCTTTACATTTTTCTCGCCCAGCTTCAAGTCATAATTGCTTCCAAGTTAAAGGTCCATATTACCGTATTTTCCGGACTATAAGTCACACTTATTTTCATAGTTTCGCTGGTCCTGCGACTTATAGTCAGGTGCAACTTATATATCAAATTTAACATGAACCAAGGAGTAAACATTACCGTCTACAGCTGCAAGAGGGCGCTCTAGGCTTGTGACAACTACTGTTAGTAATGATGTAGAACAAGATGGAGAGCTCAGGGAACTTCCTTACAGGTAACTTTCTTCAGACTTGGCTTGTTTTGTTAATTTAGCCTCTTCAGCCTCCCAGGTTTGTTCTTTATGCTGTTGTGTAGCTGAATAACTGTTAATGTGTTACAATAACTTAGCACAGAGATGGTTGTTCTGTGTGCTGTTGTGTAGTTGAATAACTGGCCTTTCCAGATTAAATGTCTGTTCTTGGTCTTGGATTTTGTGAAATACCTTTTTAAATAAATGCGACTTATAGTCCAGTGCGACTTATATATGTTTTTTCCTCTTCATGACACATTTTTTGACCGATGCGACTTATACTCAGGAGCGACTTATAGTCTGGAAAATACTTAAACTAGTCCTTAACTAGATTCCAGCAAACAGTAATCCTGTTTGTTGAGCTATGCTGCCCTTCTCAAGAGCTGGAAAAGATTTGTGAAACCAGGAAGTTTTTCTAAAGCCCAAACATCGTCACCGGACTCATTCTGATCATTTCAGCGCTTAAACAGCCTCCACTACGTATCAGTCAGCTCATTTATCTATGTCAGTCATTCCAAAAGTCAGGACTGTCGTGGCCCCCTTAAATTTCCAAAAATCCCTCGCGGACCCCCAGCGATAAAACTTCCCTCTGTTCAAAAGACTCTGCCATGTTTTTCTCCATATGTTTTTTTTAATATATATATAAAAACATTACAAGAACACTGATTATTGACTAAAAGTTGTTTTAAAGTAATATTTTAAAACAAGTATACAACTGTAATTAATTTCAAATGTTTTTTATGGTACTTAATATTAATATTTTCATTGACTTTTTATATTTTTGTATGTTTTATTTGTTTTTATGAACCAAAACCATATGTCTGAAATATAGACAACCTCTTGGGGCCCCCCTGTAGTACCTTCGCGGACCCCCAGGGGCCCCCGGAACCCACTTTGGGAACCACTGATCTATCTTTTAGAGTCATGTTGCTAATTGTCGTGCTAAAAAGCCATTTTATGCTCTGTCTATTCCCCACTGTTGCCAGCAGGGGGCGACAGACGCCTAATCCAAGTGTTCTCTGCAAAGTCAAAGTAGCAGCTCTCCAAAAAGAAGTGATTTTTCCATACATGTACATTATTTTAACTTAAAACGTGAAATACTAATGCAAAACAGTTTCAAAAACCCTGAAAAAAAGCATAATATAGGACTTTGAGCAATTATTGGTGGAGCATCATACCAATACACAGCGCCCCATCATCAGATACGGCAGAAACTCCTCAAAAATCAAAAACTCATGTGATAATGGTTCTGTATTTATTATTATTATATTGACAAAGCTGTGTGATCAGTTGTAAAAACCCTGGCGCATAAAAGCTGTCTCCTGTCTTTCTGGATGGGCCCCTTGATGTCTCTGCATTACATTATAGGAGTAAGAAACAGTTGGGAAATCTGCTGAGAAGTGTTTGTCAAACAGAGCATTAATCTCTTTTTTGGCAGTGAAGAGCGATATTCACGAGGCGTCCCAGGGATTACAGCAGCTATTACCTGGCCCCGGGACAACACACGTCACAATGGTGTGTCTGTCCCGACTGCAGGTCTGTCTAAAGGTGCTGCTTTCAGAGTTTTACTGCCAAGAGTCGCTCCACAGGGAAAGCTAAAAGTCAAATAGTTGGTTTATAGGCATATTTTTTACATTGTCTACATGAAGAGTTAACAAGACCAGAATTAAATCTGTGTGAAAATAGCAGTAATATGTGTCATGTCAGCTCTAAAAGTGAATTATTAGAGGTTAATAATCCATTGCAATGTTGTTTCTGCAAAGAAGTGTCAGAGCTAATACAAAGCAAAAACCTAAAAGATAAAAAAACAACAAAATCAAAACATTTTTTCAGCTTTAACAAGTGCTGGAATGAAATGACAGTGGTGTGCAGGGCTTCACATTTACTTTTTTCTCACTGGCTGCTGTCGCTAGTCTTTGTCAAACATTACTACACAATTAGTGCTTTTATTTGCCACAATTAGTTCAGTTTTTGTGTATATGCAATAGTATAAGCTTAAAGAATTAGTTTTTAATGTCTGGACAAATATTACAGTTTTTCCCAATTGCTAAAAACACATTTTCTGGAACATTAGACCTATTTAAATAAACACAATTTTTGAATGTTTTCTAAAGACTGGTAAAGGTCCCAAAAAAACTAAAATAATGACACAGTATTCAAGATTTATTTATTTATTTTTTATTATTATTTACAGTAAATCCAGTAACTGTAGGACATTTATTGAGCTTCAGCGTCTTGGTCAGAGGAGCTCATTCACCTCACAGGAAATGTTCTCCCTGACAACGCGGAGAAAAAGATCTGTCCCTGATCCAGCCTCGACACATCAGAAATCCTTGTTCTTTGTCTTTGTCTTGGTTCCAGTCTGGGTTCTGGTCCTGGTCTGGGTCTTGGTGCTGTCCTGGTCCTGGTTCGGGCCTTGGTCTGGGTCTTCGTTCGGCCTTGTTGCTGGTCCTGGTCTTGGTCCTGTTCCTGGTCTGGGTCTTAGTTCGGGCCTTGGTGCTGGTCCTGTTCTGGGTCTTAGTTCGGACCTTGGTGCTCATCTGGGTCTTCGTCTGGGTCTTAGTTAGGGCCTTGGTGCTGGTCCTGGTCTGGGTCCTTCTTCTGGCCTTGGTGCTGGTCCTAGTCTGGGTCCTGCTTCTGGCCTTGGTCCTGGTCCTGGTCTGGGTCTTAGTTCGGGCCTTGGTGCTGGTCCTGTTCTGGGTCTTAGTTCTGGCCTTGGTGCTGGTCCTAGTCTGGGTCTTGTGTTGGGCCTTGCTGCTAGTCGTGGTCTTGGTTCGGGCCTTGCTGCTGGTCCTGGTCTTGGTTCTTGCCTTGGTGCTGGTCCTGGTCTTGGTTCTTGCCTTGGTGCTGGTCCTGGTCTTGGTTCTTGCCTTGGTGCTGGTCCTGGTCTTGGTTCGGGCCTTGGTCCTGGTCTGGGTCTTCGTTCGGTCTTGTTGCTGGTCCTGGTCTTGGTCCTGTTCCTGGTCTGGGTCTTAGTTCGGGCCTTGGTGCTGGTCCTGTTCTGGGTCTTAGTTCGGACCTTGGTGCTCATCTGGGTCTTCGTCTGGGTCTTAGTTAGGGCCTTGGTGCTGGTCCTGGTCTGGGTCCTTCTTCTGGCCTTGGTGCTGGACCTAGTCTGGGTCCTGCTTCTGGCCTTGGTCCTGGTCCTGGTCTGGGTCTTAGTTCGGGCCTTGGTGCTGGTCCTGTTCTGGGTCTTAGTTCTGGCCTTGGTGCTGGTCCTAGTCTGGGTCTTGTGTTGGGCCTTGCTGCTAGTCGTGGTCTTGGTTCGGGCCTTGCTGCTGGTCCTGGTCTTGGTTCTCGCCTTGGTGCTGGTCCTGGTCTTGGTTCTTGCCTTGGTGCTGGTCCTGGTCTTGGTTCTTGCCTTGGTGCTGGTCCTGGTCTTGGTTCTTGCCTTGGTGCTGGTCCTGGTCTTGGTTCTTGCCTTGGTGCTGGTCCTGGTCTTGGTTCTTGCCTTGGTGCTGGTCCTGGTCTTGGTTCGGGCCTTGGTCCTGGTCTGGGTCTTAGTTCGGGCCTTGGTGCTGGTCCTGTTCTGGGACTTGGACCTGGTCCTGGGGAAAGTCTCGGTCCGCGTCTCGGTCCAGGTACGGGTTCCGGTTCAGGCTCTGGTCTGGGTTCAGGTCCTGGTCCTGGTCTTGGTCCAGAACTACTTCTATATTCCCTGCAGTTCTTGTTTGTTGTGAACGTGTCATGCGTTTTGCAAAAAGTAGAGTCAGAGTTTTGCAAATTGTGTTTAAGGTTAAGACCAGAGAGCCATGTTTTTGAGAAAAAGAGTTAAAGCAATTGAAGAGAATGACATTTAGTGTAAAAAAAATAATATTTTTTTTTCACAGTTTCACCTTTAAACTCTCTTTTAAAACATGTTATTCTGTTAAAATGAATAGTTTTCTTTCTTTAATCATAAATTTCTATTAAATGGTGTCCACTAAAGCACATCATTTAATAAAAATTCAGGCCTAACCTCTAAAGTTGAGACATAAAAACATAAAACCGATAAAAGTAGCAGTGGGATTATTTGTGTATAGCCAAAACAAAAATCCCTAGTGCTATATAATTCATCGATTTGTGATAAATTTATTGTTGGTATTGTTTTATGGTGTAATTTCTTTAAACCAATTGATTATAATTTAGATAAACAATCAATGATGGGAAAAAGTTACAATGAAATATGTTTTAGATGCACTTTTTGTGACTGAAAAACTGAAAGCAAAGAGCATTAAAACATTAAATTAGTAATAGTAAAGTGTAATATTACACTCTAACATGAAGTTTGTTGTCTCCTCTTCATAAATCTTGATGAAAAATCTGCTTTATGCCTGTTGCAACACAATTAAAAATCAATTTCCTTCCTAGAAAAATGAAAGCCTTTTGACAACTTAGCTGAAATATTCATGCATAATGTCATAGAAAAATCAATATCTCCTAACCGTCTGGCTTGTACATACAGTTACCTTTATTGGACTTTCCTTTGCCCTTTGGCATTAATGTGAGCACTAAAGAGAAACACAACTTCACTGTCAGTAAATCATGGCTGCAGCTGAAAGTAAAGTAACAGAGGAAAGGTTATTGTCCTGAATATATGGAGCAGATAAGGACTAAAACTGAGGCTGTTGACTTCTCTCACTCCTTATGCACAACTGAATATTCTCTGTGAAATTATTAAAATGGCCACATACTAAGAGCATTTACATGGCTTGGAAGTTGTTGTACTAATATGTGACAATAGGTTTGGATAATACCTTCACCTGTTTGGAGCCTTTACTAATCCAGTTTTATTTTAGCTTCATTTGTTTCTATTGAAGTTGTTTTTAGTTTTCTGACATTGCCACTTTCTTTGTAATATTATCAGACATTCATTAATTGTTGATAAGTGGTGTAGAGCATCCAGTAAAGCCTAATAAAAACCCTATGTTGTGTATTAAAGTTTATTGTGTACATTTAGTGCTAACTTTTCGAGCGCTACATGGATAGGCCCTCAGTATTTCTCAGATCTTTTGTATGGAAGTTTTACATTTATTCAATTTTCAATTCAGTTTACAATTGGCAAGTTTATATTTTATTCCAACATGCATTTTGAAATTAAATTTTGTCAAATGGTAATTACATATCCAAAGATGAAATGCAGTGATTAAAATTTTAAATAAAACTCAAATGAATTGCAATTGTTTATTTAATTTGCAGTTTTATAGTCAAATTATTCATTATGCTACTGAACGTGCTTCTTTATTAAATTGCTGCAGTGAAACAGCGCCACCTGTGGATTTCATTAAAACTCAATATTGTTTAATATTGTTTATTCCAGTGGTTCCCAAAGCGGGGTCCGGGGCCCCCTGGGGGTCCATGAAGGTACTACAGGGGGGCCCCAGAGGCTGTCTATATTTCAATTTCAATTTGAATTTATTATATTTTTTTTATTATTGTTATTTCAGACATATGGTTTTGGTTCATAAAAACAAATAATAATAATAATATAAAAAGTCAATGAAAATATACCTAAGTACCTAAAAACATTAAGTACATAAAAAACATTTGAAAGTTGTATATATATACAGTTGTATACTTGTTTTAAAATATTACTTTAAAACAACTTTTAGTCAATAATCAGTGTTTTTGTAATGTTTTTATAAAAAAACATATGGAGAAAAACATGGCAGAGTTTTTTGAATAGAGGGAAGTTTTATCATTGGGGGTCCGCGAGGGATTTTCGGAAATTTAAGGGGGCCAGGCCAGTCTTGACTTTGGGAATGGCTGGTTTATTCTATTTGCAATGCAATCTTTTGCTGCATTCATGATACATCGGAATCTCAGAAGTCCCGACTTAAAAAAAATGACTTCCGAAAACGTCCGGTTGCGAGTTCAGTTTGGAAAACACACGTGGATCAGCACAATAACAACAAAACCATATTTGCAATTTCATGTTGTTTTATAGGAAATAAATAAATATCTTGATAAAAGTGTTTGGTGTGGCACTGAGTTATATCAGGGCATGTTTCTATTTCTACTTTAGTCATTTACTGATAAATGAACATTCAAAGATGTTTTTGCAGAGCTGATAACTTCATTCATTATATAAAGATGAAGACATTTTTGCAGAAGTATGAGATCTCTTGTTTTAAAAACTCAGAAACTCGGAGTTCAACACTTCCGAGTTTCCGAGCAAAAATTCCGACCTGAGACGGTGTTCAAGGCCATTTTTCCGACTCGTAGGTTGGAATTTCTGAGATTCCGATGTATCATGAACACAGCAACACGTCCTGGCCAATCACAGGCGAGCGTCAACTTCTCCCTCGAGCGAGCTTCATAGCCTCAAGACAAGTTTCCATAGAGACCAATGTGAACAGTTCAGATCAGAGGACTAGGTATTTAACGTTGAATAATGAAAGATAAAGTTGGGGTTAGGGGAGGAGATGAGGCCTGTCAGTATAAGAAGACGACAATGCTTTTGTTGCATGCTGTTATTAAATATTAAAAAGGTTTGTCATACATTAAAATACAATTTGTACAACTTCAGATGCAAAAGAAATTCAGGGACAACTGAAGGAGCCAAGACCTACATGAATGCAATAATTCTTTCACATTTATCTTTCGGTATTTCATGCTGGTCACAAGCAAATAAGACAACCATCAAACAAAATATGCTAAACTTTGACTGTACAATTATATTTGCTAATTTACGTTTGTTTTTTAAGGTTATTAATAATAATAATTAATAATATGGCACCTCCACCTCTCAAAAAGTTAACTTCTGAACAGATGAGTAGAAACGCTCCCATGGGCAATGTACCATACCCAAAAGAAAAACAGCATTAGGACAATCAGCATTTACATTTAAAACAATAACAGAATGGAATAAACTTCCAACATAATTGAAAATATGCAAAGATCTGAAAAATTTGGCACCGAGACAAAAAACATTTTTTAAGAACACAGACATGCCAGCATTAATTTGATGATTTGTTGCATTTTCCTGAACCAGAAATAGAATATTTATGTAATAATACTATATTGTACAGGGAAATGGAGAAAACTGAGGGAAGTAGGCTCAGGAGGGGGTACATTGTTTTATTAGTTTTACTGATTTATTTTAACTGTACTTTTACTATGAAATGTATTTTGCACAATTCTGTAAACATGCACTTTATTGTTCTGGTAATGTTCTAAGTGTTGTGCACTACAGTCTGGTACAAAGCATATTTTCTTCTGTGATCAATGTACTTGGTCCCTGTTCAATAAACTAAATAAACTAAAAATTAAACTAAAAACTGTTGACCCCTGACGTCAGAAGTAAAGCTGTTTCAACTGCATCTCTCCTGTTCGCAGGCTGAATTTGTAGCACACACCACACTTTCCTGACTATATTTACTAAAAATGCATTACCCATTTTTTCTCTTGTATTTGAGCAAAACTAGACAACAGCGCAGCATAGTCATCTCTGAAAAAATTTGACTCTGAGACCTCATGTGGGCTTTATTATAAGGCGTTTTTAACAGAGAGGGGAACTAGAGCTGGGACTACATTTTTTCAACAAATCACACGCTCAGAACAAAAAAAGGGGTGGTCCAATTTGGATCAGGGACACTTTGATTGGTTGAGGTCGAGCGTGTCTTTATAAACTGGAGTAATGGAGGCGGCAAGTCCAACTCCAACTTCTTAGGCCATAAAACAGCAGAAAAAAAAACAAAAAATAAGAAGTAAAGCAATGTCGTTTTTTTCTACAGATATTTACAATGCCTTTAGGTGATGCTGCTTTTCCCAGATACAACAAAAAACGCACTTTAAAATTCATAAGATAAGACACGAGCAGTCATCTCACTCCCTACTGTTTTATATGTGAGAGATATTTCCCATGGTGCAGATGCGGGCCCTATAGCCTGAAACACTGCTCACTTCCAATGACCCTTTAGTGATGGAGGTCAGAGCCCCCCCCCCCCCCTTCCCCTGAAACCCCCGAACATGTGCGGGACGTGTCGGAGCGAGGACGCCCCGGAGGTGTGGTTAACGCGGAGATAACACGCTGACCCACATCTGCAACAGCACACGAGTATTAAACATGAGTCCTGTGCACATTCGCTGACACTACACATACGCACAGCCCAAACAAACAGCATATGCACTCCTCCTCTCGCCCCGTTAGATCCTTCCCTTCGGCTACACTCTGGAGCTAACATTTCGGTCCAGATGTCGCTGAGCGCTCCTATAATATTTTGGCAAATAGGCTTTTTCAGTTCTTGTTTATGTTGGGCAATTAAATAGCTTCGAACGAGGCTGCTTTTCATCCGTTTTATGGCAAAGTTTCGTCATTTTACTCAGATCCTATTCATTTGTCACTTCTGCTTATTCTTGCAGGTGGTAACTATGGGCCTTAGGTGGGGTACAGATTGGAAAATGGCCAATTTATCACAGGGTTGGCACTTGGAAACACACACTGACGGACAACAGCTCCCTCTTACATTCATTCACTCAGGAAAATTCAGATTTAAATGGATTGAGAACACATTTACTGCAAGGTTTCTTCTTTCCAGTCTACACTTCTTGGCCTGATTGGTCACACTGAGAACTGGTCAAAGCTTGTCACTAAATCTACTTTATTTGTATAGCACATTTTACAAACAAAAGTGCTGCACATAGAACAATAAATAACAATAAATTGCTCTATTCAGCTCCACCAGTCCCCATTAAATAATAAGAACCAGTAAAATCAAATAAAAGTAATCCAATAAAATAAAAAATAAATAAATACCAAGAATTAAATAATAAAAACAAAACAATAAAAGACAACAGAGGTAGCTAGCAGCACTAGTGGCATTCTGAGCTCGTAGACCTCTGCCAAGGCATTGACCCCTATAGATACACCTGCTTCCTCCCAGTATCCCCAGTTCAGGCTCATAGTTGTCAGGATATAGGCTCAAGGCAACCACAGCTGCAGACATGAATGAGTGGAAGAAGGGATGAATGAAAAGGAGGAACTAAGAAAACACTCTGAATGGTAAATGTCTCTGCATTTACTTTATATACCACTTTTCTAGCTGTATGACTACTTAAAGCAATTTACGCATTTAAGCATCCCGCAACCCACTGACCTATTCACACACACAATAAAATTATACTGATAAATTCTTGATTGGAATTTACACTAAAGAAAATATCCAAATTAGAAGGTTTGTTTTATTACACTTCTAACAGAAATAATGTCTATTGGAAATATTAATTTCTTGCTCTGAGTTAGATATTTCAGTAGCACCTATACAAGCACCAACTTTTCCATTCTCAACAATATTTTAAAAGTTTTCTTGATATATAATACTTGTGCCTGTGTTATTGCTCATTTTATTCCATAAACAAGGCAAAATTTGATTTTTAAGGCTATTTATTTATTATCATAAATTTTAAACCTGGCTCTATCCAATATTCAGATATTGTTTTTAGAAATATGTGCAAATGTACAATTTTATTTATTTTATTATTTTTTTGTATACAATTCACTTTCATATTAAAACATTAATAAAAATGAAATGACTCAAAACTTGTAATACATCATTTTTAATATTTATTTCAGTAATCTACAGGAAAAGTAAAAAAAAATAATAAAAAATAAATAAAAAATAAATATAAACTTTACATTAGTCCGTAATTCCACTCCTCAGTCACACTCAATAGTAGGTGAGCTACTTCTGTAGCCACAGCAGGGGCAGACTGACAGAGACATGGCTGCCATTCTGTGCCTATGGCTTCTCCGACCAGCACCAGTCCCACAGTCACACTGACACAGTCATACCGGCCAAGTGGGTGAAGTGTCTTGCCCAAGGACACAACAACAGTATGCAATGCCAGTAGCAGAGATCGAACCGCTAACCTTCGGGTTAGTGGGCGAACCTCTGTCACTGAGCCAAACAGGTTTACAACATTATACCTTGTGGCTGCCTGTATGTGGTTTTAAAATATACACTGTGATTGATTTTTATCTCTGCTGATTCAAATCTTTACTCTTTTCCAATTGGTTTACAATAAATTGTTACATCCCTCCTAGCCAATATTAAAAATCACATTAGGATCAGTAACAACACCACAGTCACCTTCACAATCAATGACACTGCAGTATAAGAAACCATATCAGCTGATATCTAAACAGACTTTGTTTTCTTTCATTTAGAGCAGGTAGAGCCATTGTCAGAAGTATTTTAACTAAAGGACGTGACAGGATGAGTAAAATGGTATCATCAATGCAAGCCATATGTACCGAGACGCAGATTGAGAACAAAGCAATCAGATGAAACAATAGAGCAAAGTCAACAGCGGAGCAGGCGTCTGAGCCTCACGCCAACTGTTCAGCTAATCTCTCACTCTTTAGGGGGATTCGCACGTTTGCGGGGCCCTGGATTGAGACGGCTGGATCTCATCTGCCTCCTCGGGCTACGGCACACCTGGTCCCTTTGTCTTCTCAAGGTTTTCATCAACTCACAGCCGGCCCGTGGACAATTCCCCTTTCCCGACTCGCTATGTTATTACGGTAATCATCATTATCTCGTTTTTGTTGTCACTTCAGTCCAACCATCAGTGGTGGGCGCCCCTTGGCGTAACCACAACTCTGAGATGGCCCGGGTTTGTCTGTTTGCCAACCACAGGTGAGTCATTGTGTTACTGGTGACAGTCAAGCGCAGAGAGCTCTAAGCTTCTCACAAATATGAGGAAAAAGACAGATCACATGTTAACATCTGCTGTGGTAAAGCATGAGGCAAATACGATTGAAAAAACATCTCCTTCTGGTCTTGTGCCTTTATTTTAAGTCACTGCTCTATGGTCTTGTCTAATAAAGCCAAAAAATATATAAAAAATGTAGATTTAACTGCGTTAGATGATAGATATGTTATTGATGCTGAAGGAAATTCAGGAATTTGAAGGGAAATTAATTTTGTCCTTGACCTCAGTTGTCTAAGCCTACTAAAATACACACTGATTTACTTTTTGTTCACATCCCCATTTTTAAATCTAAATCTCATAAACTAAAAAGATACAAGCTACAAATTTTACTGACATAATATTTGGTTTGTGGACAATGGCTGTGCCAAAATTGAAATAAATCCAGGAAGGTTAATTGGGATTTTTTTGTCTTGATCCTCCAGTTTTTTTCCTTTTCCCCTCCCTCTTGTGTCTCTGTAGCTGTGTCATCCCTTGCCCCTAACCCCTCAGTCCCTATAAAGTCCTGCACTATATAGCAGACTATATAATGCACTCATTTTGCGAACAATTCAGGACACTCGCTTACTATTTTTAACTTGCCATTGATCACGTGACTCTAGCGTCTGTGTAAAAAAAAAAAAAAAGTTTGGTGAGCTCCACTGATAATGGGCTTCTATGACTACAGCCCGACCAGACTTTAGCAATATTTTCATTATTTATAGATAAATAATAATGATACGTGTGATATTTAACATGAATTATCACTTTAATAACAAAAACAAAATGGATTATTGCAGCTCTGTGCCTTACGAGGGGAAGCTGTCACCCAAAATGGCGTGACCTCTTTATAGTGCACTGTATAAGGATTAGGGAGGATGCTGGGACAGAGTCTGTGTGTTTGTGTGTTTCACTCATCGCTGGGAGGAGCCACAGCAGCTGCAGCCATGTCACCTGTGGTCCATCTACAATCAGCTCTGTTTACAAAAACCTGGTTCAAACTCCACTCTCTGCCATTTCATCAGTTTTGCTACAGTGGTAAGCTCTTGCTCTTTATTGTAGTTTTGCATTTCATTCAGAAACTTTGACTTGTTTTTTTTTTTTTTTTACCCTTTCGTAATTTGGACTTGTTTTTTTCACACTCTGGACCTCCAGCTCATACTTAACATACTGCAAATTTTCAATACCTATATTAGATAAAAATTACTTGAATTCAGATTATTAATCTTGATTTGAGCAATTTTTACTAGATTAGATTTATTTTTTATTAGGTAACTTATTACTAGATTATTTGCCTAGTTTCAAAGTATTTTTTCCCAGTTTCAAGCTATTTTTACTTATTTCAAGCTAAATTTTCTGTCCATGGCCATAAGATAATTCTACTTGAAATAAGTAAAAAATAGCTTGAAACAAGACAAATAATCTAGAAATTAGTTACCTATAACTCTAAATACCAAATTAGTTTTTGCTCAAATCAAGATTAATAATCTGAATTCAAGTAATTTTATCTTATGTAGATATTGATTTTTTTTTTTGCAGTGCGGCTCCTCCAGACCTCCCAGCCCTGCACCTACACTGCAAAAAATCTATATCTAGCATGAGTTAAAATTACTTGAATTTAGATTATTAACCTTGATTTGAGTAATGTTTTATTAAATTAGATTTATTTACTAATATGCCTAGATGATTTGACTTGTTTCAAATTATTTCTGTCTTAATTTTAAGCCATTTTTACTTATTTCAAGCAAAATTACCCCATTGGCAGATAATTTTGCTTGAAATAAGTAAAAATGGCTTAAAATTAAGACAGAAATAATTTGAAACAAGTCAAATAATCTAGCCTAGTAAGTAAATAAATCTAATCTAGTAAAAAAGTTACTCAAATCAAGGTTAATAATCTGAATTCAAGTCATTTTAACTAATGCTAGATATAGATTTTTTGCAGTTTACCTGCTCCACCAGACCCCCCAGCCCTGCACTTACCAGGTAAATAAACTGTTCAAACCATAACCTGTGTTCAGCTCTGCTTTTAGGTCCTTAGCCTGCTATCAAAACTTTTGTTTTTGTCCCCCCCCCCCCCAGAAATCTGTTCTGTTGAATGGTCTCATAGGGATTCTACTGCCATTCTATGGGCAGATGAATAAGAACTCTTCTCTCCCTCTGTCTGGAGGTATGGAACATATTTTCTGCAATAGAGAACAGGATCGTGACGTCACATCGGTGGTCACACAAGATATTTTCAACAGCAAAACAATAGCGCCATTTAGAATGTAAACTACTGGAGTTAGCGTACTTTAGTGTGTGATAAACCAAGAGTGACAAAGCAGTGAAAGGAGTAATTCAAGGTTTGTTTGTTTACTTTGTTACGGCGCTGTTTCTAATGCAGCTCCATGGCATTTCCCTGTCTGTGCCCACCAACACAGCAGATTCTTCACTAGGGCAGTCGTTTTATGACGTAGGTTCCCGAGCTCTATAGCAGGAGACCTTATCTTGGGCTTAATCTGTAGCAAATAAATTGGGAAAGTTTTCTATTTACATATGAGAGGGTAATCCGGAAGTGAATTTGTCATAAAAGTTGCGATTTTTAAATTTTTTTATTTTTTTATGGTTGTCAATAAATTGTTTGATATTTGTATAAAGCCCTATATAGTTGATATTATTATTATTATGATATTATATAAAGCCCTATAATGTTGTTTTGATATATGTTTGACTCTGTATGCAACTGTAGCTCTACTTTTTACACTCTCACAAAATTCCATCTGAGGCCCGGAGAAATCTCTCAGAAATGTTCGCCCATCAGCTCCTAGGTTAGCAGTTTAATCCCGGCTACCAACATTGCATACTGTCATTGTGCCCTTGGGCAAGACACTTCACTCACCTTCCCTGATGTATGAATGTGTTTGGAGAGGCTGTAGGCACAGAATGGCAGCCACGTTTCTGTCGGTCTGCCCCAGGGTTAACGTTAGAACATCTAGAAAGGTGCTTTATAAATCTAATGCATTATTGTTATTAAGATGTAACTGTTTGCATGAATATTTGAAGAATTTAACACTAGAGCAGACAAAATTGGTAAAAATGTTGATGTAAATTTCTTGCGTGTTTATTAAAATCTACACTGTTTATTTGGTTTGTCAAAATTTGGGGTTTATTTCTCAAATAGCATAGATTGCATGCCACTACAGTGTCCAAGTCCCCATTGTACATAATCTTACAGTACCAGGCAGTTCTTTTTAATTCAGAAATTCATCTCAACTGGGTGAAATACAAGTGTAAATTATGTCTTTACATTAACATTTTTACATTAACAATTGTATACTTTTAAAAAGGGATATATTATGCTTTTATTTGTCTTTTTAAACAAGTTTTGGTCGACTCTAGAACAGCACTGCACATTTTACAACCTTTAAAAACATATAACTAAAAAAAAAGCGTTTCCATTTAACACTTTACTACTGCCATAAAGAAACAGGTGAAGAGACCAGCAGAGGGCAGCTCTGTTACGGTATTTTGAACATAAACATAGAAAAAGCACTTTTTACATCCTTGAACTCTTTGTATGGTGTTATTTTACTATAAAATGAAAAAGCTCTGTGAGGAATCAGTGCAAACAGAGCTGTACATTGTTTTTTTGGGATACTTTTATACAAATACTAAGGCATTATGTACCACAGATGTGTTGAATAATTACCAGGTTTAAATCAGACATATTTTTCACCCTTACTTCTGCAACCTTTTGATAAACGCATCACGCTATTTTGAATAATTGGCTAAAAGGCTATGTTTCTTATATGTCTTGCCTTTTAGATTTCCTCCTTACACATATGCAAAGAGAGAAATCAAAGTGTGGGCAGACAGTGGGGTGCAGAGCCACATTGCCATTAAATACATGAGAAGGCCTGTCTTTATTTAATGTTGGGAATCTATGCTGCGATCATGGGCAGTCCCCGGGGTGACCTTGTGTTTTATTTAAACAGAAACCCGGCTCATAAAGGCAGCGGGGTCAGCTTTAATTCCTGCTATTTAAACAGTGAAACATGCCACCGTTAAGTGTTACGGCCAGTCTAAATTACTTGTGCCCTGGCTGTTTATGGACTCGCAGTTAGAGGTTAATGTATTGTGGCTGCTAATGGCTGATTAATGATAGGTTCAAATGCATTAAAATGTAAGGTTATGACCCGAGTTTAGGACAAAACCTATTTATTTCAAAGTTTATGACTGATGTGAAAAGAAAAAACAAAGGTGAGTCTCCTCAAGAGACCTTAGTAAGATGTGATGTTATAGGCTGGTCTTCACTGAACAAAGTGCCTCTGAGCAAGATACTGGTCTGCTACTTGCTTGATAGCTTAGCTTTTGCGAGCAATAAGATACTGAAGAATTTAAACTGACCTTTTTATCTTTTGTGTTAACTTTGCTTATGGTGTGGTTGGAGGCTATCACAGCAGCTGTGGGCCTTAAGCAGGGTACACCCCCAGGACACAGTTAGTTAGCACTGACACAGAGTAGAAACTCTACAGATGCTGAAAACACTGACGATCACAGAGACAGGATCTGTATTAACTCTGTAATGCCTTCATTTAGCTGGTGCCAGGAAACTGAAAAAAAAAAAACATCGCAGTGCACTGTACTTTGTTCCTTCAGACCTCTACTTATACCTGTCTTAGTATGGTGTATAAAATATAATAGATCTGGCCTTTGTAAGAGAGGGTTATCACTAAAGGCATATACTGTATGTCTTTACTGATGTCACTGAGAGTATGGGACACACTAAAAACCAAGGCGTTTTGCCCAAGTGGGTGTGGTTTAGTGAGGATGCCATGCAGGTTCTGGTGCATGTCCATGACTCAGGAAATATTTATGCTAATTTTGATGATAAATCTGAGTTTATTTGTCAAACTGGTTAAAGTTTGGGTTAGGATTAGTTTATTTTATGTGATTAGTGTGTGGCAGCAAAATAACATTTGTCACATTTTCCTTATTCTGTGTTGACAGCACAACAATAAACCAACTCTAGCCTTATCCTTTATTCTGTTACCAAATAAACTCTATATTTATCATTTATTACTTGTTTAAGATAAGTTTACTTAACAAGCACCAACTGAAACGAAACACGCTCGCACTGAGTGTGTGTGACGCAGAACATTAAGCTCCGCCTCTGGGCAAAATGCCTGGTTTTAGCCAGTCCTGTGAGAGTACAGCTTCTTTACTGTTGTTTTGCATAGGCACTTACTATAGCAATATTCTCAGCTACATTTAAATTGCTTTTAGGTCAGACAGCAAAAGGAAAAAAAAAAATTACCATTGTAAATCATTTGAAAATTGAAAAAGATCTAGATTTTATTTTATTTTTTTTGCCACATCGCCCAGCCCTAGGTCATGTACACAGTATATGGCTTTGTTTCAAAAAAATATTTTATAGGCAGCTTGTTTTGGGTACTGCCATGTATTTTTTATTCACTCCCCCTCTCCTCTGATGATAACAACTCTATCACTGTCATTACTTGGAGTTGTCTTTCTACTTTGACTTTACAGCTCTTTGCGTGTAATGCCTTTCAGTAATTGATTTTTCGGTCTCATTTTTAGCGTCACAAACATGAAGAAGTTTAAGTGCACTGATAGATCTTCAAAGACTGAATAAACCATTATGTGATCGATACCTTTTAATGGTCTGTGATGCCAAACGAGGACTATTAAGTCAAGTATCGAGGTATGGATTACTGCGACATTGATTTGGACATCGTTACCTGACTGAGCCTCGCCTCTCACTGTCCTCACTCTGAAAACTCACTGCTTTCTGATCCCCTGCTTTCTGAAGAGTGTTTTTCTTCTTTTTCACATTGGTAAGTTTTATATGCACTCCTGCCAATCTGCAAGACTCCACAAAACGTGTACCCATTTGTAAAATAAAAAAAAAAAAGATAGACCCTAGACATTAGATAAGTTGTGCACACAGTTTGGAGACAAGAGTTTGCCTTAAAAATATTAAATTATACATTTATAAAGTATGTTTAGAAGGTACATTTGTTAAAATGTATGTTGAATTATTAACACTGAGATCTGATAAGTTCCATTTGCTTATTATAACTTATCAAAGAAGGATTAGTGGTGATTGATGGCTTCAGTCTGAGCATACAGTGACAAATTGTGGTCCACTGTTTTTCTGTAGCTACTTGTCCAGCATAACATAAAAACTAAGAAATGTATATTTTATGTAGCCTTTAGCTTATATGCTATGTAAAGACGCTATTTGCTACATTAAAATAAATTTGGCTTTCACTAATGTTTTCTAATAAGGCTCTGATGTTTCACACGTTTAGTCAATTGGGTGTCACTTGCCAAAACCATCCATCTTCTTCTGCTTATCCAGGACTGGGTCGCGGGGGCAGCAGGGACGCCCAGACTTTCCTCTCCCCGGACACTTCCTCCAACTTCTCTGGAGGAACCCTGAGAGACATAGTCCCTTCCAGCAAGTCATAGATGTCCGAGCCACCTCAGCTGCTCAAGCTATCACTAAGAGAGCGCCCAGCCACCCTGCGGAGGAAACTTTTTTCAGCTGCTTGTATCCGGGATCTTGTCCTTTCAGTCATGACCCACAGCTCGTGACCATAGATGAGTCTGAACGTACATCAACCGGGAAATCGAGAGGTTCACCTTTTGGCTCAGCTCCACTTGCCAAAACCATAATTATTTGTGATATTTTGTGACTAATGGTAATTCTTCCAGAGATAATGTGTTATGGTCTGTTTAGTTCATGGCAATCGTGTTGCCGCAACACTGTGCAGATAATTACACTGAGTAGGGCTACGGCATTCAAATTTTACTCTGCCTATACTTAGCACCAGGAAATTACTCAAAATCACTCATTCATATTTGAATTTGGTTAAATAAATTTGTCTGGGTTTATTTTACTGACAATTTTATTCCTTTGACATTGATTTGGACATCCTCACCTGTCAGGCAGCAGCAGGATCCCCTCCCTCCGTTCTCCCGCTCTAAAAGCTGACTGCATTTGGGTCCAGTGCTTTCTGAAGTGTTTTTTCCTCCTCCTCCACTCGTCGGTACGTTTTATATGCACTCCCACTAATCTGCAGGATTAACTTACTGTGCATCTACCTGTATTCTTTGATTATAGCTGAGAGCCTAAGCGCGGGGAACGGGGCTGGGATTATCTCCCGGCGGAGTGTTTGATGTTCTCCTCTTAATGAAGCTGGCAGCAGAAAGCAAACGCGCCTTAAAAACTCAGGCTTTTATGTGGAGGGAGCCATCTTTAAAAGCACTTATTACTGAAGCGTCATATTCATTTAGGCATGTCCACTCCTGCCTACATTTAAGATCATGCTCAGGTCAAACAGTGTGTTTGTATTAGCTCAAGGCAGTGGTTCTCAAGCTGTGGTACGGGTCCCACTGGTGGTACATGGTCTTCTGAGGTGGCGCTCAAGAGTCTTTTGTAGTTCAAGTCCTGATTGAATGTAATTTAGAGCCAGAATAATACTCAAGTTTGGACCACTGCTTAGTCTTGGTTTAGGCACAGTTTAGTCCTGGTTTAGACTTGGTTTGGTCCTAGTCTTGATCCAGATTTAGTTCTAGTTTAGGCTTGATCTTAGTCTGGGTTTAGTCTTGATGTTAGCAGTTGTTTAGACATAGTTTAGTCCTGGTTTAGTGCCTGGTTTAGTTCTAGTTTAGTCCTTAGTTTAGAGCTGGTTTAGTCCTGATCTTAATACTGGTTTAGACCTAGTTTAGTCCTGATCTTTGTCCTAGTTTAGTCTTGATCTCAGTCCTGACCTTAGTCCTAGTTTAGAGCTGGTTTAGTCCTAGTTTAGTTCTGATCATTGTCCTGGTTTAGTCCGAGTTTATTCCTGATCTTAGTCCTAGTTTAGACCTGGTTTAGTCCTAGTTTAGACCTGATCTTAGTCCTGGTTTAGTCCTAGTTTAGACCTGACCTTAGTCCTAATTGTAGTCTTGGTTTAGTCCTAGTTTAGTCCTGAGCTTAGTCTTGGTTTAGTCCTGATCTTAGTCATGGTTTAGTCCAGCTCTTAGTCCTGCTTTAGTCTTAGCTTAGTCCTAATTGTAGTCCTAGTTTAGTCCTAGTTTAATGCTAATCATAGTACTGGTTTAGTCCTGGTTTAGACGTGGTGTATTCCTACTTTAGTCCTGATCTTAGTCCCAGTCTAAGTCCTGTTCTTAGGTCCTGGTTTGGACCTGGTTTAGACCTGTTTTTTGTCGGTGGTACTTGGTGTGAAAGATACTGAGGCCGGCTGATTGTTAAAGATGTGTTTTGAAGTGACGATAACACATTTACAGACAGCATATTTATGTTTTCTCATTCGGTTAAATACTGTGATTATGTATGAATTATCAAAGACTTACACTGACAGACTCTGAATTTGTCATTTTGTGTTGAAGTACGAAAACAGAGCTATTTTTGCTAAACCTGCCTGTCTGGATTTTCTGTGCATTTTCCCAAAAGGCTACATCAGGACACTCAGGAGTTAGAAGTGGATTAACTTTCTGTCAATGACCAATGATGCTTTTCCTCCCGAGCCGTTACAGACCACAGAGAAACGTCTAGGCTGGACACTTCCTATTAATCACTCTGTTTTATGTAGAATGAACCAGTTTTACACCTTTGTTTTAGTATCAACCTCCCTTAAGTTATTGATTCATTTCTGTATTACTTCTATGTGTGTTATTAACATGGCAGATTGGTTCTTGATGACAAAATGTTAATACTTACTGATTTTTATGATCAGGCTGAGATGCAATATCATGTTTATGTAATTGTTAAAGTTCCTTTCAGGGGTTGGCAATAAGTAAATAATTTGATTCACAAATAATGGCATATATTTTACACGGGCGCCCTTCCTGACACACTGGGTTGCGACCTCTAGTGGCTGGAGTTGCAACTGGAATTCTGTATATAATTAATTCTATTTTTAGATTATTTTTATGCCTCATGTTTTAATAAATATTTTACAGCTATTATATACACTATTTCCAAAAGTATTCACTCACCCACTCAAATAACTGAATTGGGATTATGATGTGGGGTTGTTTTCAGGAGCTTAGTTCCAGTGAAAGGAACTCTGAATGCTTCAGCACCAAGAGATTTTGGACAATTCCATGCTCCCAACTTTGTGGAACAATTTGGGGATGGCCACTTCCTGTTCCAACATGACTGCACCAGAGCACAAAGCACGGTCCATATAGACATGGATGAGTGAGTTTGGTGTGGAAGAACTTGACTGAACCTGCACAGAGTCCTGACCTCAACCTCATTGTATTTGATTTAGATTTGGATCCATCAGGGTCTCACAGATTTCTTTTGGGGCGGGCCAGAGTGGGCAGGTGAATTTGTGACTTTAAATTAACCCTAGTGAATGTCTGTCTGTGTATGGCTCTGTGTCAGCCCTGAGACTAGCTGGCTCCCGACCAGGAGGGTACCCTGTCTAAGGCCCAAAGTTACTGGGATATGGTAATGGTAATGGTATTTATATAGTGCTTTACACAGAAGGGAAGGGGTATTTCATTCACTCCATAGTCGGTGGAGGTAAGCTACATTTTGTAGCCACAGTTTCCCCTGGGGTAGACTGACAGAAGCGTGGCTGCACACATCTGTGCCAGCAGGCCCTCCGACCACCACCAACCCCTCACTCACACTAGAGTCCTGGATTTTTCCCCAGCGGTCTCCCATCCAGGTACTGACCAGGCCCTACCCTGTTTAGCTTCCGAGGTCTGACAGGAGCAGGAATCCACAAGGCGGATAGGCTCCAGTCACGCAGCGAACCCTAACGAGAATGAGCAGAAGAACAGTGAATGAATAAATAATTCTACAGATCTCTTAATGCAAGACATACCCATTCACAACCCAATAGTAATTTGAATATGTGATTATATAACACAGACGCCTCTGACTGTATCCTGGAATATCTCATGAAGGATTCACTCACCTCTGCGTGAAGGCCAGGTCTAACTAAAGCCGCAGACTGACCTATCAAATCAAGTGGATCCTAACATTGTCACACATTAGCAGACCCCTGTTTTCACATTGTTCCACTAATTTGATCTGTCCTTGTTTTGGCTTCACTAAAGATGATGAATGAATTTGTCTCTTAAAATGCTATCGGTCACAGCTAAAACACAAGCTCCGGATCATTGTCCTGATGGTTTCCTCCACACAGATGAACAAATCTGGGGCGTCCCAGCTGCTCTGCAAATGCCAGTAAGACACGGTTCAGCGGCTGATCCCCCAAACGACCGGTCATGCAAGACCCAGTGTGGAAATGCCATGATAATTATGAGCTGTCTGCTAAAACACTACACATGCGAGGTCTGGTCTCTCTCACACTTCATTTTACCACACTCTTGTCTGTCGAAAGAAGAAATAAAAGATTGAATATGAAGTAGTGTTTTATGACTTGGAAAATGAAAAGTTGGTCGCGTGGAACTGTATTGATCCACAGCACAACTTCTTCTTTTGCCTTTTCAAAAACTTTTCTCTTTAAATGCTTTTCTGAATTCAATACCTGGATTAACCCCCTTCTTTATGATACAGACAACATGTTTAAGGTTCTTCCTATGGAGCGTCCTGCAGGTAACTTTTTTCTCTTGAAAAGGTATAGGCAGCCTCCTGGTAACCTTGCAGGATTGCTTGACAAGGGGATGCAACATTTTAATTATGGTTAATGTCTGACAACTCTGCTATTTCTGTTTGTTTTGTCTGTTTTTTGTCACTACATTGGTCTGAATCTTACTCCCCCTCTGATCAATCTCTCCTGTCAGACTTGACCTGACTCATAAAAGCCAGTTTATCACCGTTACTCAAAGCTGGAAAAACACAACACGAGCTGTGAGATGAAAAAAGTACAGTAAAGCATAAGAAAATCAAGCGGCTAAAGCCTTTCTTCATAAAGCCCAGGAGTGACAGAAAATCCATTTCTGTCGTATGCAATTACCAGCATGCTGATTCAGGAAAACCTACTGCTTTATATTTTATCAAGGCCAGAGGGAGGCCAGGGAGGTGCTCGATACAGGCTCCAACTACAGCAAATACTCTAGACCCAAACATGCAGGCTATGGGGAGTGGAAGATGGATAAAATGGTTGTATCTAGTATAAAAGTTACATTAAAAGCAATAGGATATATGCATGTGTTTAGATTCTGTGTGCTCTAACCATCGGAGTGAAACAGTGCCCACCCCCCCTCTGGTGCTGAAAGTACATTTTCCATTTATTTTTTTCCATTATCCTTTCGAAAAAAAATGTGTATATTAAGAGTTTAAAAGCTCGATGATTTAAAAGCAAATGACGCGAGTGAATTCAAAATGGTCACGCGTCCAACTAGACGCGAATGACGCGAATTTGACAGCCAAATTCGCATCCGGTGTGAACGTACCATAACAGTTTTCGGCCCCAACAGAGCTTAAAACCTGTCCAACACAATAAAAATCAGCCTCAATCACATTTCTCTTAAGAAAGAACACAAAACTTCACAGCAGCATGAAATAACCAAAGGAAAAAAGGAACAAACTGGAGCACAACACTATTTCATTGGTATTTTCTCCAGAATGTTTTTTAAAAGCCTACTAACTGTTGTGAGAAGCAGCAAGTTTTATAAACCCAATGCTATTTTTTCCAAGGTGTTCAAAAGAAGCCCAATTTTAGTCACAAACCAGCCCAATCTGGCAACACTGAGTACAACCTGGAGCCAGTAGTGTGGTCTACGTGATACGCAGGTATACGCCGTATACCCACTAGAATGCTACACAATTTCCGTATAACCACTTCAAAGCGCGCAATGATACGTAACAATTATTACTTCCTCGGTACTTTTTTCTCTGTTCACCGAGACCAGCGCTAACTCTTTACATCCTCAGCCTCTCTCCTCAGCCGCTTCTCTGTGCACTCTCCCCCTGTTTACATTACAGCAGCAGCAGTCAGCTCAGTGGAAGACTAACTCGTTTCTCATTGGCTCCTCTGACGCTTGTCCCGCCTCCCCCGTGCTCTCATTGGCTCCTCTGATGCTTGTCCCGCCTCCCCCGTGCTCTCATTGGCTCCTCTGACGCTTGTTCCGCCTCCCCTGTGCTCTCATTGGCTCCTCTGATGCTTGTCCCGCCTCCCCGTGCTCTCATTGGCTCCTCTGATGCTTGTCCCGCCTCCCCCGTGCTCTCATTGGCTCCTCTGACGCTTGTTCCGCCTCCCCTGTGCTCTCATTGGCTCCTCTGATGCTTGTCCCGCCTCCCCGTGCTCTCATTGGCTCCTCTGACGCTTGTCCCGCCTTCCCTGTGCTCTCATTGGCTCCTCTTATGCTTGTCCCGCCTTCCCTGTGCTCTCATTGGCTGTCTCCCGTTCATGAACGCGTGTGTTGTGAACGCGCCACAGCAGCGCCAGATTCGGAGAGAAAACAAATTACATCAACAGATAATACAACTTTATACAAATACAATAAACCAGGAGTTGGACACAGATACCAGGGGAGTATGAGCTACAGCAGGAGAGGAGGTCACAGAGGAGTTAGCGACACTGAGCTAAAATGTAAGTAGGCTAATTCATCAAATTAGCATCTAAACTTAAGCCACTGAGACAAGTCACTGACCAAACGTTTTCACTCTGTTCATTAAACTGAATATTTTGTCAGATATCAGAGGAGGAAACTAAGACAGAAGGCTGGGAGTACAAGTAAAGAATGTACAGTATTAAAGACAAATACAGCTACAGCAGAAGATGCTAAAGGAGGCTAACATCAACAGTGACAGACTGTAAATCTGACTCAGGACAAGGTAGACATTTTTACTGAGCACTGCTTCTCTTCTCTCGTTGTACCCACATTTTAGGGTTCATCACATACCAGTAGGCTAGGGGTTGACAGTTTTTATTGAAAGTAGCCTATTTGCATTTGTAGGTGTTGTACAGTACATATATGACTTGCAATTTTTGTGATATTTGCAGAGGCCTAATTTAGACTACTGTATGTATTAAGATTATTTGACTGGTTTTGGGAATTTAAGTAACCGAGAGATGCATTTGGCATTTTATTGTGAGACAGTTTTACAGTTGATTCAAAAATAAGGTTATTTGTGTTGTATAATATTTATAAACTATAAACCACAGTATATATCTTTATTTTACCTGTACCATAGCAAAGCAGGCCAAGTAGGCTGCTTTAGCACTTCTCTATGCTGCATGGTTTAGTATAAAGCCACCATTTATCCATAGATCCACTGGCCCTGGGTCTTGGTGTAGTGCTGTTAGTTGATCTTTGTGTTGTAGTTATTTTTTCCACAGAAGAGCTTTGAATTTAAAGCTCTTTTTTCACGGTATATTTTATACACATTTTTATCTCAGTGCACTCCTACAGGGCTTTGTATCCTTGATTTATTTATTCAATTTTTGTCATTATGGAAAGATGAATGTAGGCTGGTAAGCTACAAATTAATTGCCCCCTGGGGATAAATAAAGTTTTTCTGATTCTGATTCTTAAAACTAGATTACTCCCATTTGGCTAAATAATGTATGTAGGCCCTATACACTAAAAAAACACAACACAACCCCACAAAATGTTAAGCGACACTAACGTGGGTATATATGAGGCGGGAATCATCACAGTATACCCACTACAAAGATGTAGACTACACCACTGCCTGGAGCCCATTACACATGGACAGCAAGTTTATATACTGTATTTTATGAAGGTTTAGTTTCCATCCACATGATTTAAGTCTGTTATTCTAGAAAGCTAATATTATGCTTTCATTCAAAGATTTGTGCAAATTGAACATGTTCATCAAATAGGAAAATGCATTTTTAAGTAACTGAAAATAGGAAAAATCAATGTTTCAACAATTTTAGACAATGAATATCAGTTGCTTGAAAGAGGAAGGGTAGACACAAATTCCCATAATGCAACTGGTTGTCATGAGTCCGCAGCTACAGTGACTCATCTGATGTTTGTGGTCGGCTGAGACGAGTCTGGGCAGTACCACAAGGCTGTCACCGACCATTACATCTGTGACATGACTTAATAGTAAACCTAATAATAGTAAAAGGTGCATTGTGTAAAATGCTGCTATACAAATCGTTTCCATTGAAGTGTATACGCAGGACAATTAGGAACCCACTGACAGAAGGAGAAGACAAGCTGAGCCCTGCTGGAGAGGAAGCACATCCATGTTTCTTTGTGCTTTCAATCTTAGGACATTTTAAGCAGATTTGGTTTAAAAAAAAGTAAACTCACAATTTTATCTATTTGCACTGAGTTTCTTCATACCAAAATGTCCCTGCAGGGCTACTGTAGGTGCTTACAGACTGTCGAAACAATGGTGTAAGGCGAAATTGTTACAAGTTTTGCTTAGAAAGAAATCAACATCAAATAAAAATATTACCTATGGATATAATCGGCTTAAAATCAATGCAAAACAAGGCAATTTTGAATCAGTCACTTTAAAACAGCGTACAGGCCACAGAGGTATAATGGTAGATAATCTGATTCACTTGTTTGGCATTAAACATCATTACCTGGCCAGTTTACTTAAAGAGCAACTCAACCCAACCACTTTTTTTTTTTACTGATCAGTTGTATAAACAGAGCTTTAGTGATACATTTCACTATTTGAGCTTTGACGTTTTGGAAAAAAGGTCTAAATTCAAATTTTGTGGTGAAAAGCGTCAGAGTGCTGCCCTCCTGAGGTCAAACAGTGGGTTCTTCCGTCTCTCTCCTCTGCGGGCTCGTCCCAGGCCTGTAGTTGCCAGGTGTGGGTCGTTTTCCTAAAAACGTCAGTCCCCTCTGCCCCTCCCTCCCCTCTCACAGCAGGAGCCTGAACAATAACAGTATGTACAGTGAAGCCCGAAATTATTCATACCCCCTGACAAATTCTGACTTAAAGTTACTTTTATTCAACTGGAATCTATTTGATCGGAAATGACACAGGCTTCTCCCAAAAGATAATAAGACGATGTACAAGAGGTATCATTGCGGAAAAAAATATTTCTCAGCTTTTATTTTCCGGTCAAAACAAAACAAAACAAAAAAAAAACTTCCTGGTTGAATAAAAGTAACTTTAAGTCAGAATTTGCTAGGGGTATGAATAATTTCGGGCTTCACTGTGCCTACAAATTATGGACACGGGAGAGTTTTGAGTCCATACATGTGCTCTACGCTTGTCAAGCTTAAAGTCACTCTTCGTTTGATGACAATCGACCTTTTAAACCTCAAACAGCTCATGAAATAATACCTGCAGTGATGAAAGACGCGATCTGAGGTGCACAATATTTTAGCTGTGTTATTATAAAAGCAACATAAAACATTAGTCCAGACGTCATGTATTTTCTTTTGGCAACCCTGCTGTGGAGGCCTCACTCCTCCCTCAGTTCTCCACTTCTGTCTCTGCCAGGTCTCTGCCCACTTTTTTAGTAGTTTTTGATCTCTGGCAGTGGGCGGAGTAAGGCCTGGGCCAGGGTTGACTTGCTCTTTAAGAGAAACATGAATTTATATCAAGTTTTAGTTTACAGGGCTCGTAAAATCACTAGCCCGGCGCTCCTGGAAGGTGAAAAGACCATAGAGATAAATAAAACACTAGAGTGAGCATAGCAACTGCTTCAGTGGCAATTCTGGCAGCCATCTTGTGACTGTGGGATAAGGCTAATTCTAATGGTAAGTAATGTAAAAGCAATGACCTAACTTCAAAAAATAAATGCTGAAAATTTGAAACAGTGAAATGTTTAAACGTCCTCAGTCAGTACTATTGTCACTGAAATACAAAAATAAATACAAACATTATTAATATGCAGTGGTGTCTACTTTTACCCCATGTTTGTATTTATAAAAGTATTAGAAAAGATGACCTCTGCACAGTATAAGAGAATAATGACAGTGAATTAAAATATGCCATTATACCAAGTTGGAAACTAAGAATTGTCCAAAATATCTCTGTGCTAAAGAAGCTGCATTAAATAAGACCAGACATTAGACCAAGCAAAAATATAAAAAAAATATATCAAATTAACAAAATAAATTATTAGAAGATTGTGAAAGCAAGTGCTGGTTACATCCCTATTAATAATCAAATATTTTACTTACTTATACTTGAAAGTTACCACTAGATGCTCATACTATATACTTCACCTTTTAAAATGTTTATTTTAATGCAACTTTTTTCCTCCCCTGCTTACTTTTACTGTAGAGAGTCTGAGTTTAGCCTCCCAGTGTTACCTATTCACAGTTAGCGCCTTCTATCATGTTCCTTTTATTTTTGTTATAGATTTCCTAAAGGTCACTTCCCTTGAAACAATAGAGGAAATTCTTCACAGCTCGCCCGCTCGGCTCTGGATCCCCAGGGGCCGAACAGCGGTATTGTTTCAGAGCTGCTGGAGGCTCCGGGACAGAGACACACTGCCCTTTGGCCACGACACACAGAGCACCGCTGTAAGATCCTGTGTTAACCCAGCTATAGGAACACTGGAGTAAGGCTTGCTCTGGCTTTTAAATTCACTTTTTATCCTGACACAGACCCACAGTACTCCACTGGCTCAGAGCAAAGGAGGCTCACGAAATAATTTCAATTGAAGGCTAATGCAAAACCTTTAATTTACTGTTAAATACTGATAAATTAAAGAAACTGTAATCTTTTTTTTAGTAAACGTTTCTTAAACTAACATGTGAAACTAGGACATTATATTCAAGAGTTTGTATTTTATTGTATTCTATTTTTTCTGCAAAACATTTAAAGAAAAATGAACTAAAAATATATAAACACATTTTTTTTACAAGATTTTGTAAAAATAATGAACAATCAGATTAAATGCAGGTTTTCAAATGTGCTTTTTTTTTCAAAAGAAAAAACAGAAAACAAAGAAATCATATTCAAAAAGATATATTTACTTTTATGACTGTATAATTACTTAATTTTATTGCTACCATCTTTGTCCTTACCCTTATTGCCATCACAACAATTATAATAGCAATAACAGCAATACTGTTGTCAATATTTAGATTAATTATTATTACCTAATAATTAAAAGTAATCCTTATTACAAATAAACTATAACTATCATAATTTCCATACATTATTAACAACATTGCATGAAACAATTTACTGTATATGCAAACATAATTGTAGCATTAAGAGTAAGTAAGTAATAAATAAAACTACATTATCATACAGCTCTATTTTTCTATAATAATAGATTTGTACAGCTTTTTAAATGTATTAATTGAAGTACACCCTTTTTACAATAATTAATAATTTGAAGACAATTTAGCAGTGTAACATGACACATTTAATATTCTGACTTAAGATTTTAGCAGCATGACTACAGTAAAACTTGTTTATTTTACCTTAATCTATATACTTTATATATATTTTTCTCTGTAAACAGACATAGACTGTACTGGAATAGCCTCCTTTCTTTCTTCTTTATTTTCTTTTTACCTTTTTGCTACACTGTTGATTCAATATTGACCAGAGCTGTAGATCTACAGCCAATGTGCTCCCTTCCTTGTTTGAACTCCTGATGGAAGCACGCGATTGGTCAAAGCTTGCTGTCAAAGGCTGAACATTGTTATCTATTTAAAATCCCAGTGTTGTTTTTCCTGACTGTCACACAATGCTTTGGGAAGTGTAGAAGTGTCGAGGGAGAGGGAAGTCTGGGCATCTCTGTTTTGTCTGCTGGCCTCAGATAAGCAGATAAAGATGGATTTATAAAGGCTTTGGACCCAAAATGTCTGCCACAGCCCCTTTTAGTGGAGTCATTATTTGAAAATCCATACATCCGCTGATATTTATGTTGTTTGTGCAGCTCACAGCCTTTTTGAATTATGTTTAATTTAAAAACCAGCTGCAGTGGTTTATTTTTTTTTTCTTATGCTGATACATAAAACTCCTTCCTCCATTAAACTTTAATGCCGACTGTATACGTTTAGGAAAAGCATAATTAGCCCATTGGGTAACTCACTGATGTCACCCACTATAGAGATTTATGGACACTGCATTGAGTCTGCTGCTGCTGCTCCTGTCGACCCGCTAATGTGACGCCAAACACACTTAGGGCGCTCTCTGTGAACCGATCTGACAGTTATTCTGAGGTGAGACGTTTCCCCTGCTGTGTCCTGCACCAGGAGACCGCCTCCCCTCCACCCCGTCCCGCTCAGTCCTTTCCAAAATCCCAGTTTAACCCAAGATGTCCAGTGCATTAAATGTCGGTTCTGCTGCAGAAGCTTGCGCAGTCTGGCTCTGATGTTTCTATTTATCATCTTTAGGACGCGGTCTAAAGATGTGACCAGAGCTGTAATCATGTTTTTATGTTGCAGAGCATTGTTAGAAAAAATAAATATAATTATTATTATTTATTAGCAGTGGTGGACAAAGTACTCAAATTCATTACTGCAGTAAAAGTATACAGATCCTCCTGGTCTAATATTACTCCAATAGAATACTAAGTCACTAAGTCAAAATTTTACTTGAGTTATACTGGAGTATGTGCTTTCAAAAATACTTTAGCATTCAAAGTACTCAAATATTATAGATAAGATTGTTCTACAGCAAAAGCAAGCCATATAAATAAGGCTGGGTATATTACGATCATACTAATCCATTATTTTTAAATTGGTTTATTATAGAGTCATCCAAATAATGTTCAAAACAAAAGCTAAATCAGTTCCAGATTGTGTCCAGAGCTTCTTTTTAATCTTAAAAGGCCTAAAAAAAGATTCTTAAATTCAGCTTGTTGACCCCTGCAGAAACCTTGCACTCAGAAAAAAAAAAAAAAAATTATCACTGAATCATTGTCAATTTCAACATTAATAAAACGGGGTAAAGTAATTTTGTAGTAGTAGTGACAGTGTGCAGATAACTATAAAAACAAAATTTTTACATCACAAAATACTATGCAATTTCATTTTACTTTTAAATAAATGCCTCTTTGGAGCACTAATTCCTGCCCTTGGGTAACACTGACATTTTGGCTCTTCACTGAGGGTTTTCTGGAGACAAGCTGAACAAGCTGGAATTAAATTTGGCATTTCCCAAAAACCACAGAGTCACACTTTTAACTTTGGCTAAAATGTCTGGAGATGATTAGGGCCAAACTGTGACTTAACCAGAGTGTTTACGAAAGTCAGTCCCGGGCTTCTGTGTTGATATTTCCTCTAATGGAACCATCAGGTCAAAATTACCATTGTCCTTCAATTTACTTCAACTAAAAACATGATTAGCCTTTTAGTGAATCAGTGTTAAATATGGGCTGAAGTGAATGTTAAGGACATTAGTGTTTCATAATCTGAATGAGGCGAGGTAAGTCATTTTTTTTGCTGAGTGCATTTTCTTAATTGGCCAAAACTGATAAGAAGCAGGTGAGATTTTATTGTTTATTTACTATGTACAAACCTAATTCTGAGTTTATTTTACATTTACAATTCAATTTATTTATAGAGCCCACTATCATAACAACAGTTGCCTCAAAGGGCTTTACAGGAATAGATATAAATACAACAAATCAAGCAGAAATAATAGACCAAATAGTCCCAGGACATCTAAAGGAGCTGTTTAGACAACGACACCGCCCTGGTAAACACAACAGTCAGTCTGATTCTCATTTACACGACAACGCAGAGGTGTGAGGAAAATGATTGTGAACTGTAGTACCTGTGTTTGTCCAGCAAACAGCGCTGTGGGCTCCGCAAATGCTCTACACCACACGGTGAGTAAACAGAGGAAGTGATAGCTCTGGTCTGTAACTTTCCAACTACTTTAGGATCTTGTGGTTTGTCTGGAGCCATTTTCATAAAGTCTTCAGTAAAATGAAGTACTTACACAGATATTAC
This sequence comes from Bostrychus sinensis, assembly GCA_020698575.1. Taxonomy (NCBI): domain Eukaryota; kingdom Metazoa; phylum Chordata; class Actinopteri; order Gobiiformes; family Eleotridae; genus Bostrychus; species Bostrychus sinensis. Next base: position 9,067,145 of record CM036247.1, read on the forward strand.
TGACAGTTACTGGACTAAATATGAATTTTGCTGACCTACGCTCGGCAGACATCCAGTCACAGTTCAGTTTGGGGCTGATACGTCATTGTTTTCAGTGAGTTGCTGTTTTTACAGTTTACACAAGAGCTTTGCAGCTCTGAGTGGCTCCCTGCTGCGAGACCAAAACACCTCTGCCAGTGTTTTCAAACTTTTGCAGATTCAGAAAGCAGAAACCCCATCCTCGTGTAAACAAAAGGCCAAGCCACAATCAATCCTTTGTGGATTTGGCAAAATGCATTTGGATTGCTGGATTGGATTGTTCTTAGTAAGAAAAATCAAGAATCTAAATATATCGCAATAAATCTGACTGAGATTTACACTGAAGAATCATTTTCCACCAGAGCCTTAAAAGAAAATGTGCTGTGCCTAAATAAAAATGTCCAGTTTTAGTGGTAATTTAATTAATTTAGTCACAGCTTAGCCTTGTTTTATTCCTGGTTTAGTCTGTGTTAAGTTTTGATTTTGTCGCTGTTTTGACTTGTAAATACAGGAGCTTACATTTTTGTGAAATGTGGTGAATTAACTTACTATGTTCAAAAAGTAGGCTCTATTTTCAAATATTGCAATAATATTATCGCAATTTATTACATAGTTATTGAATATTGCATGTTTTCTCCATATCGTGCAGCCCTAGTTGAACATGAACAACATATCAGCAACAAACAGCTGAAAAAGCAGATGACAGTAGTAATAATAGTTCAATCAGCATTTTGCAACTTCATTAGTTTAATTGGCCAAAAACTGAGCATTTTTGATTTTTTTACACACAAATATCTTAATGAGATGTTGCAGTTTAACCTAATGAGTTGCAAAATGCTTACTTTAGCTGTTTTTTTTAGTATACCACTAACTTTTTCAGCCTTCTGTTGCCTCCTCCCACCTTTTCTGTATTTAATTGGCCAAGGTGTACTCTGCCCACAGTCCAAAGCAGATCCAAGATAAGCAGAAAAAATGATTGAACGAATAAATCAACTAAGAGTAATGTAGTTGCAAGTCTTAATCCTGTAAACTCACTCTGAACACATGCATGAGTAGAACTAAATGTGTGCATGTAAGTGACCATTGTTCTGGCGATAAGGATGTTTTACTCCTCATGTTTTTATGCACTACATTATATGACCGTAATGGCAGTTTACAAAAATGTAGATCATTCTTACTTAAGCATCAGTTTATGCATTAAGATGCAAATTTTTTCTCAAGCTCCATCCTTTTAAATGCCGCTACAGCTCTTTAAGTGAACAGATCCATTAGCAGATATATTTATGAACCACTTAACCCAATTTTGTTACAATACCACATTGTACCACACCAACATTTGCACCACCAGAGCACAGGACAAGGCTGTTTGAGTTTACCACATTTTTTTTTTTCAATGTTTGAACTCTGAGAGACCACTTGAGACAATGCTCTACATGCAAACAAAAAGATGCTTGCTTTCTATTTGAAAGAATGAAAGCGGGGCCTGGCTAGGGAGAATAAAGTAGACGTTTTTACCTCCAGCTTGTGCTTTTCCTTCACATATTTTCTTCTTTCTTGTGTAAGCAGAAACAGTCACTGTTAAATACAAACATTTTCTAGCTGCCATTGATTTAATGTTGACCAGTGGTAAAGACCAATCGGCCAACAGGGAATCTTTCTCTCATTGTATGTAAACACGTGATTGGCCAAAGTTTCACAGAAACAAAACGTCTTGATGACAACAGTTTTCTTCTCTCTCCTCAGGCTAAAGCAGAGGGTCTCCACTAAAACCCAATTTAATCACTTACTCGTGTCCCACTTTTGAGTTCCGAGTCCTGGCCCACCATTTGGAAACGTATGCGGTGTTCTGCCTCATATGATTCAACCATATATTAACCCTTAAACCTAAATTTTAAAAATAGTTATGTTGCTCCTGTTCAATGTCCTCAGCAAAAAAGATCATACAAAAATGTATACATTTATATTTTGGTCTACTTTTTTGCATAAAATCTTTTATTCAGCTTCTGCCCTGACCATAAATACTATTTTCAGAATTTTAATCCTTTTTATGCCAGTGTATGTAATACCATCTCTCTCTCTCTCTATCTATCTCTTTTCTTTTTTTTTTTTTTTGTTGTTGTAAAAAATACACACATAAAAACAATTAATATTTGTAATATTCTCAAAGCAAAGTGGATTTTAGAGGGGGATAATACAGCCTTGGGTAGGTCAAATATTACCAACAGCATTTATTTTTAGGGATATTTTTTTCTGTTCTATGCAGAATTTAAAAAACAACTCCCACTAAAACTGGTTGTAACTTTTTGTTACTAACAAAAAATTCCAAATACATCTAAATTTTTGACATACCCAAGGCTGTAATAACCCCCTCTAAAAAAAAAAAAAAAAAAAAAAAAAAAAATCCACTTTGCATTGCATTTTTGTGTTTTTTTTTTTATTTTTTTTATTTCAAAATGAGATTTTATTATATACACTGGCATAAAAAGTATTAAAGTTCCAAAAAATAATTACATATTTTGTATTTATAGTCAAGGTGATTAAACAATTTATGACAAAAAAAAAGTACAAAAAAGTTAAATGTATGCTATTTCTGTGATGATTTTGACAGGGACACTTTGTCACTTAACTAGAGCAAGATAACAATTTTCATTAGAGAGGGTAAAAATGAAGTAATATTAGATTTGTGTTTAGAATATCAACATTTGTGATAAAGTACACCTATCATAGAAAAGGTAAGAACCACTGCCAAGTTATAAAAAAAAAAAAAAAAAAAAAAAAACAACAACAAAAAAACACTTGTATTCAATGGGGCTGAAGGGTTAAGAAAAAAACACCTACAGTGCATTGCCTGCAGTGACCTTACTGCACAAAAGGTGTGAAAAAAGAAACTTTAATTAAGGAAATGTTAAAAATGTAGAGTTTTTTTATCTGGTGGAGTGGAGCCAGTGGTGATACTGTGATTTACCTCGGACTAAAGCCAGACCGCTGTGTGCTCCGGGGGTGGGACCGTCCTCAGGAGACACCAGGAACAGACAGAGGGAGGATAAGAGCGCTGCTAACCACTCTGCTCCTGGAGCTCTGTGATAATGGATGAGGTGTGGGGACAGGGGCGACCTGTGGGACACCAGGGACCAATGTGAGTGTCTGTGTGTGGTATTTGGTGTAGAGAGTCCCGGGACAAGCCTTTAAACCAATTAGCTCGGGTCACTTTTGGGGAAGTGAGGACTTTCAGGTCAGTTTATCCACTTTAAATGCCAACAAACTAAATGGAAACATGGGACAAGATCAAATTAGATGTGATATTTTAGGTCTAAATGTTGAAATGTCATAATAAAAGAAAGAAGAATTATGTTTTATTCAGTAATTCTATGTTTCATTTAACCTTTTTTTCTGCAGCAGTAGAAGAATCCAGCCACACAGGAGTCACAAACCAGAGTACTCGATGCTTTTCCACAGAACGGTATGGGATGTGTCAGTACGGGACGCTTTAGAACGGGTAGCCCCAAAACCTGCTGGTGTTTCCATGACTCTGGGTTCAGAAGACTCACTTCTGTTACGTAAACACTGACGTCACACAAGAGCAACAAAAGTAATGTTAGTAAATGTAAGAAATGTAAAAAATAAGTGTCTGTGTGAGGCAGGTGTGTGTCTGTGTGAGGCCGGTGTGTGTCTGTGTGAAGTTGGTGTGTGTCTGTGTGAGGCCGGTGTGTGTCTGTGTGAGGCAGGTGTGTGTCTGTGTGAGGCAGGTGTGTGTCTGTGTGAGGCAGGTGTGTGTCTGTGTGAGGCTGGTGTGTGTCTGTGTGAGGCTGGTGTGTGTCTGTGTGAGGCTGGTGTGTGTCTGTGTGAGGCAGGTGTGTGTCTGTGAGGCAGGTGTGTGTCTGTGAGGCAGGTGTGTGTCTGTGTGAGGCAGGTGTGTGTCTGTGAGGCAGGTGTGCGTCTGTGTGAGGCAGGTGTGCGTCTGTGTGAGGCAGGTGTGTGTCTGTGAGGCTGGTGTGTGTCTGTGTGAGGCTGCTGTGTGTCTGTGTGAGGCAGGTGTGTGTCTGTGTGAGGCAGGTGTGTGTCTGTGAGGCAGGTGTGCGTCTGTGTGAGGCTGGTGTGTGTCTGTGTGAGGCTGGTGTGTGTCTGTGTGAGGCTGGTGTGTGTCTGTGTGAGGCTGGTGTGTGTCTGTGTGAGGCAGGTGTGTGTCTGTGTGAGGCAGGTGTGTGTCTGTGTGAGGCAGGTGTGTGTCTGTGAGGCAGGTGTGCGTCTGTGTGAGGCAGGTGTGTGTCTGTGTGAGGCTGGTGTGTGTCTGTGTGAGGCTGGTGTGTGTCTGTGTGAGGCTGGTGTGTGTCTGTGTGAGGCAGGTGTGTGTCTGTGTGAGGCAGGTGTGTGTCTGTGTGAGGCAGGTGTGTGTCTGTGAGGCAGGTGTGCGTCTGTGTGAGGCAGGTGTGTGTCTGTGAGGCAGGTGTGCATCTGTGTGAGGCTGGTGTGTGTCTGTGAGGCTGCTGTGTGTCTGTGTGAGGCCGGTGTGTGTCTGTGTGAGGCCGGTGTGTGTCTGTGTGAGGCCGGTGTGTGTCTGTGTGAGGCCGGTGTGTGTCTGTGTGAGGCCGGTGTGTGTCTGTGTGAGGCTGGAGCTAAAGTTGTCTTAGCTTCAGTAAACAGGCGACTACTTCAGGTTTACCTCCAGCTTTCAGTGCATTAAATTCACTTCTCTGCTCCACTTTATCACATTTTAACCTCTGAACCTATAGCCACATGAGTTTAAAAACTAAACTAAAAATGAAATGTTTCGAATCTTGAAGCATGAGTTGTACTTTGCTAAACCAGAAGCAGCTGTTGCTAACATACGCTAGCTTTATTTTTAGTAAAAAGTTGCATCCTCTCTCTGAATATGGCTGTTAATCACAAGGACAAGTATGTGTTTGATTTAAAAAGAAAAAAAAACATCAGGGAGGGGTACCAAAAGTAGAACAGTTTGGACCACTTTTTGGGAACTCTTTGGAACGCTTTGGGAAGTGGAAACACCGCTAAACTGACCCATCCCGGCGCGTTCCTACTTGTTCTGACTTAGTGGAAAAGCGCCTCATGTCTCTTTGTGCCAATCCCAAGCCTGAATAAATGGAGAGGGGTGTGGCAGGAAGAGCATCTGGTGTAAAAATATATGCCAGATTAAATGACTACACAGCAAGAAGACAGATGCAGCATTGGACAGTGCACTACATCACTTCATAATATCTCAGTACTTTTACAGTGTGTGCTTTCTAAACTTGAGAATATGAAAAAAGTTGCCTCATGTTTTCACCAAAAAATTAATTTTTCATGCAAATAAAAATGGTTCATAGGTGTACAGCCTGTGAATAAAATAATCAAATAAAAAGATGCATGAAAACGTTAGAGAGGTATAAAACTACTACTATAATACTACTACTTAAAGCTAATAATGAGGTTTTTTGTCTGCTAAGTCATATTTTATCTTCAAATTTTCCTTTCTGACCAGTGGGCATCGTCCTGTATTATACTGTAGCTCATCATGCAACTTAAAGGGGCTATAATGTTCTTTTATTAATATTTTTAAACCAATCTTGGTCACCTCTAGAACAGCATTGCATGTTTTAAAACCTTTATTTTTTACCTTTTTGTGACAACAAAAAAAGCTTTACAACTACCATAAAGAAACAGGTGAAGAGACCAGGAGAGGGCAGCAGAGTGCAAAGCTGTTATGCTATTTTGAACAGAACCATAGAAAAAGAGCTTTTTTTTTTCTTAAACTTTTTGTTTGATGCAGTTTTACTACAAAATGGAAAATAGAGGATTACTCAAACAGATGTGAATGAGAAAAAAACAACAACACATCTCCAGGTGTGTTTTTGATGAGGAAACAACATTATAACATGGTAGAAAGCTCAGAAAAGTCAATTTTGCAGCATATAGCTCCTTCAAACTAAGCTGAATCTAGCAGTTATAATAAAAGTATAAGAGCTCAAAGACAATGCATTTATTAATCAGTAGAATATGGGCTTGGCTGAAACACTTAAGCTTTGGTTTTGGAGTTGTTAGGGTCATTACAGGGACACTGAAAGACGGACTCAGTGGTGTATGAAAAGGTGCTTGTGCGAGTGTTTCAAGCATTTTATTGCGAAGAAACCGCTGCTTCAATTGCATTAAATGGGGAAACTCTTGGCCATTAATAATAAATGCTTTGTCATTTCCAACTTTTGTTAAATGTCCAAAAATGAAAACTTTATGAGGGATTCATGCATGAGAAAGCTTGCTAATAATAAATAAGTTAGCCGTGTTGTTCGCTGCTTCACTTTTGTCTCGGAGTACAGACATTAGGATTCAAATGAGAGTGCCCAGTTCTTTTTTCATTTAATGCCTTTTTTTTTTTTTTACATCTTGTGCTGTACGCCTGAGACTCCAAGCATCTCCACTCACTCGACCGAGCAAAATTTAGTGTTCTGCCCACACACTGCCAACACTGTATTTAACTTGAATTCTCTTTCTCTGTATTGTGATTCTTCTTAGAAATGATCTTGTTTAATGTCAACGTGAATGTTACACTAGGAAATTGGCAGCGCATTTCTGTAAAACTGTTCAAAACTTTACTTATCTTTTGTTTAAAACATGTAGGCTGCTTCTATGGTTTTGTCAGACACCAGAATAAGTTTTAGCTCCCTTACTGTCCGATGACTTTCTCAGGTGTGGGGCAGGATGTATGCGCCCTCATCCCGGTTCATGGTCCTTTGTGCACGTTTCCTGATCTTGATGGCCTCCCTGATTGATAGTTGTTTACTTTCAGCAGGCGACAAAAAGTAATCATTTAAACAGCGTAATATCAAGAAGACAGTATGAACTTTTACAAAAAAAAACATATATACTTTCTGGTTGTGAAGTCATGAATGTTGACAAAACATAAAGTAGAAAATGGGTACTCGCAGTAGAAAAAAATAATATTTTAAAGCAGAACTCAGTAACTCTGCTAGTTTCTTCGCTCTTTTTGGCTAATTTTCCTCAATAAAGCTCCCCTTACAGTTCGGAGTAAAGCACTATCATAAATACTTACAAGTCCAGTTGACTCTAGTGTGACTCCTCGCTCGTCTCTACTTTCATTTTCCCTTTCGCGTGTCTGCACAAATTTTTTATTCCATTTGGCCGCTCTGGCGTGAAGAAAATCCAGAAATAAAGCCACAGCTAGCTTGTTGTTTTGCTAACCGGGATGTGCCGCTTTCCTGCGAGACCCGAGACTTCTGTGACTCTGGGTCGACGGCGCTCACTGTTGCAAGTGTCACTTTCAGCCCAGAGACACCAGGGGGAGCTGCTGCACACTTTATTTACCCCATAACAACTCATTTAACCATCACACGGACTCTGAAACTGTTTATTTAAGGTAAAAAAGTTACTGAGTTCTGCTTTAAGGGAGTATCATACCTATGATATTATATCTTGGAACAGGATCATAAGCGCCATGTTTAGTTTTTCCCTGTGGGTGCTGCTTCTTTTGTTATTTTTATTTTTTTGCCGTATCCAAGCACATGCCACAGTCCAAGTTTGTCTCATCAAAGTGGGTTTTAACACATAAAGGCACACACCCAGCCTAAAACTTAATATTTTCTCTCTTAGACTGGCTATTGTTTGGTTTGCTAAATTTCACTGCACCGCATTAGGCTAAATCTACTGGAATTGCCATCTCATTAACTGGAATAGGCAACAAGACCCATGTTTAATCATGCTCACAATAAATATAATGAATAGCCAAGTAAGTGATATCATTAGTAGCAAGTAATAGAAAGCTAAAAGAGACTTTTTGTATAAATACTTGTGGCGGACCAGGCTGGTAACGCAAATCACAAAATCACGCAAAGAGCAGCCCCTCCTGCAGCACCCACAGAATCAGCGCCTACAGGACTGTACAGTATATGTCAAACAATATGTACTTGCTATTTTATCCCTGCTTTAAAATACTATTTCAGCAAATTTGACGCTAGTTCTTAAATCGTACATCAGGGGTCTCCAACCTTTTTTCCAATGAGAGCTACTTTTACAAAAACGTAAACGTCAGAGAGCTACTTATGCATTGTAATATTTATTCATCTTCATGAAGTATTTTGTTTTACCTTAACATTTACACAATGTTAGTATTCACAACTTACATTTTGCATTCAAACAGCACATTTAGTTCAGCTGCATGTGCATTTTGTGTCTGTATGCAGCAGCTGACTCACTTACATCGCAGTTCCTAATAAAATGGTCACTTTTAGCTGTGGTCATGCTTGCTGCCAATCTCACATAGATGCACAAGTTGGTTTTCCAAGTGATAACATGAAATTTGACTAATGAAGCTGGTGTAGGATTCATAAAGTACTTGGGGAGCTACTTGGAAAGTGGTGAGCTACTGTTTGGAGACCGCTGTCGTACATTATTCATGTTTCATTTTAAAAATTACTTTGCTGCTTTGCTACAAAGACATTTTATAATAATAATAATAATAATCATAATAATAATGATAATGATACTATTACTACTACTACTACTACTAATACTACTACTACTACTACTACTACTACTAATGCTGCTAATACTACTACTACTATTAATACTACTACTATTAATACTACTGCTAATACTACTAATGCTAATACTACTAATGCTGCTAATACTACTAATACTACCACTACTACTACTAATACTAAGACAACTACTACTACTAAGACTACTACTACTAAGACTAGTACTACTACTACTAATACTACTACTAATACTAAGACTACTACTACTAATACTAAGACTACTACTACTAATACTAAGACTACCTCTAAGACTAAGACTACTACTAAGACTACTACTAAGACTACTACTACTACTAAGACTACTACTACTACTAAGACTACTACTAAGACTACTACTACTACTAAGACTACTACTAAGACTAAGACTACTAAGACTACTACTAAGACTACTACTAAGACTAAGACTACTACTAAGACTAAGACTACTAAGACTACTACTAAGACTAAGACTACTAAGACTACTACTAAGACTAAGACTACTAAGACTACTACTAAGACTACTACTAAGACTACTACTAAGACTACTACTAATACTAAGACTAAGACTACTACTAAGACTAAGACTACTACTAAGACTAAGACTACTACTAAGACTAAGACTACTACTACTACTAAGACTAATAATAATAATAACACCTTAGTTTTATACAGCTTTTTTCTCGACACACAAAGTCGTTATACAATTTGGTGCATTATTCATTTGCTCCTCAGTCACACTCAGTGGTGGTGAGCCTCAGCTGCCCTGGGGAAGACTGACAGAAGCGTGGCTGCCAATCTGCGATTCCAGCCCCTCCGACCAGCCCCAAACACAGTCACGCTGACACATTCACACATTCATACATACAGGTGAGGTGGATGAAGTGTCTTTCCCAAGGACACAATCTCTACTGACTGAGCCACTGCAGCCCCAAAGAAAGCAAAATTGCACTTTCATATACCGCAACCAGTCTTGGGCTCTCTCGCAGCTCATACATGATCTCCACATGACACAGAACCATCTTATAATTGTAAATTTATGGCATGGTTATGGTTCGCCACGACTCATGCATGCTGTCCAAAAAGATTGTCTCCTGAAATGCAACGTAGCAGCAGTTTTCTCCAGTGGTTGCCATGCAGAGGACATTACTCAGAATATGTATGAAAGTCCCTTAAATATGTTCCAAATGCATACATCTTTATTCAACATATGCTTATGTATTCTGAGAAGCCTCTCTCATGTATAGGCAGGATTAGGATTAGATTGGAGGTGGATGGGAGGAATAATCTAGGAACAAATGTGTGTCTTAAAGCTGAGACAGTAAAGGCTTTGTACAGTCAGTGGTTATTCTAAAAAAATTATACTTTGAATATAGATTTTTAAGCATTTCAGTACAGTAAACCGTCTTAGTTATCCCAGCAATATTGGGCCTTAGTTGGGGCACATGTGAGTATGAACCCTAATGACATGTTACAATATTTTCCAATGGTGTGGTGAAAACGGCTTCCTCCTCCCAGAGACCAGCTCAGAACCAGTGTCTCATTGTTATGGGCCTTCATTAAAAACATCAAAATTAAGCTTCACTTTGAAACCAAGCCCAACACTGCTCAGTTACAGCCCTCACAGCAGCAGTCACAGCACAACACAGAATTAAGAGCAAAGTTTAAAAGTAAGAGCTGATAATTATTTTTCTTAAAATAGGTATTCAGAGCAATCAAATTTAATTTAAAATTATATATTGGATATAAGAATAGAAAATGTACCTTTTTATTTTGTTATTTGAAATATAATTGAAATATAATTTAAAGAAATGCTAATTGAAGGAATAAAGAGACCTTGTTGTGTTCTGGACTTAACTTGAGGACATTTTCACAGATTGGACCTCAGTGAATGTTTATTTATATCAGGGCAGCGCTATGGATGCAGGCAGCTTGCAGGCAGCGCTATGGATGCAGACTGCACTTTAAAAGATACACAGTTATTATTGAGAACAAGTGCGGTTAGTGTTGACTCAAATGTGGCCCTCAGGAAAAAAATAATTGCCCACCCCTGGTCTAATAGTTATGATACATAGTCTAGGCTAAATAAACGTGGCAGCACACTCACTGTCTTTAATTACAAAGTAACACAGTAACACGCAGTGGCTAGCTACGGTGTAGTTTATTTCAACTTTGCTAGCCTCGCAGCTTGTGCAAATGAAAAGTTACACTGCAGTTTTTAATGTTAGAATAAACTACATACCTCTACTTTGGCCCCTTTTTTCCTCCTCCTCTTTTCTCCGCTTTCTGAAAGCAGCACCTGATGGCTTGGACGGCCTTTTCATGATAAAAAATTGTCAAAGTACTTGTTGGTGTAACATCCATCAGTTTAGGGACCGCTGCTGTGATGCGCGTCAACACTACGCCCATCCCACCGCTTCCACCGTAAACCGTGTCAGTCAGGTTCAGGCCAGCCAGGTCAATCAGAAGTCATTAAGATTTTTTTTTATATATTAGAGTACAAAGAAGAAATAACACGATTCACTTGATTTTTAATTGTTATTTAAAAATATACTTTTTTTTTTTTTTAGAAGGGTGCAGCTGGGCGCCCCCTCCAGCAGATGGCACCCTAGGCAACCGCCTAGATGGCCTATGCCTAAAGCCGGCTCTGGGTCACAGACGACATCGGACAGCATTAAACGTGAGTAAAATTAAAGTATTTATCTACGTAGCATCCTTACGCAGGGTTGAAGTATATATTTCTGTGACTTTTGAGCTTCAACCGTGGTTAAATCACCAAATCTCTAAATGAACAAGAGATCAGAGGTCAGAGGCAAATGTGGCTTTTTACCATACTTTTTACCTGCAGTTCTCTGTATACAAGGTTATTATCGTGTGAACTCATAACTTCCAGCATAAACTCGCTCCTCTCCTGTGAACTCGTGGTCTTCCAGTTGGCTCTGGTTGGAGACGCGCCGCACACGCAACGCACTCGGTGTGATTTAGATTATTGCGTGTGTTTGCTGGAGGGGTGGATAACCCCAGTGATGCCGAGGTGATGCAGAAGGGGCTTCGCGCCCTTGGATTGGGCGCTACACGCTCAATGTTTATTAACATCTCCAATACAGACATTTTTTTTTTTTTTTTTTTTTTTTGGCGGAAACCCTGTACTCTTCCAACATGTAATGTAGGACAAAAAACTGTAATTTTCCGGGGAATGAAAGCATTAAACTCCCTACTCTCATATTTTAAACAAAACAAGCACTAAAGTTTTTTAAAGACCTCTGTTCAAACATTTTAATGAATTAAAATAAAGTTGTGATTTTAAAAAAAAAAAAAAAAAAAAAAAAAAAAATCTTTTTGTAACCACTGTATTGTAGAGCTAACCTGGCTGGCCAGAAAAACTCTTTTCCTATGCAATACAAAGAAGTTAGTTTGGTACCACTTCAGTAATATTTTGTTTCTGAGGTGGAACTGTAACGAAATGAAGGGCAGGACATAAACAGCACACCTCTGACAAACATGGATTCCTGACATAGTGACAACACTAAAATACAGTGCATCATGAGCAGCTCTGGACTTATTTCTGAATGGGAACAGCAGCAGAACCAGTTGTACAAAAACTTGTGGAAGAAGTGTTTTTTTTTTTTTTTTTTGTTTTTTTTGTGCATTGTTAATCATCGGATGTAAACGAGATTTACCTGTTGCAAAATGGCAAAACGAAACAAAAACAAGACAAAAAAAATCACAGAGAGGATTGGACAATAACAAGGACTTCAGCAGAATCAACAGGTGACGAAGAAAAGCACTAAACGTTGTTAATCAGGTCAGAGAATTTGTTTAACTCTTCCGCTTTTATAAGACGTGCCGCAGATAAACAACTGTGATAGGCCAGTTCCAGATTGAACTGGAGAAACGCTTTATTGTCAAGGCAATGGCTAATGGGGATCCTAATAAACAAAGAAACAATGCAGGAGTTTCTTAACAGCATCTTTTTGGCGTACAAGTGTTCATTGGCGCTTACTTAACTCTCCTGTCTCCCTGTGTCCCGATCGACACGGAGCACTTTAGCATCCCCGGACTGAGCACCTTCCCTTTCACTCTGCCCTCTTCTTTTAAATGCCACTCGCAAACCCTTCAAGTGGGGTGACTTCAAAATCCATTTCCCACTTCACGTCCCGGTCGCGAGTCCATTCATCTTGTCGGGATTCCTGTGTTCCTTGTATCGATCTACTGCTGCTGCTGCTGTCACGCCTCGGACCGGACAAGACCTTGAACAGAGGGGGGAGTCCTAATGGAGCAATATCTCCGACTCGTGACCTCTCTGAAAACCTTCCTCCCCATGGGTCAGTGTGGGACGGGGCGCAGCAACAACCTCGGTCTGACCTTCGCCTGCCCTAACATGGGAAATTCTCAGTCATCCATGGGGAAATTCAGGTAAAAGGTTAAACAAGAAAGGTCATCGGGACAAAGGAAACATAAGAGCTTAGGTCTTCTCAAAACGTATAGGTGTTGATGAGCATTTTTGGTAATTCTAGCTGTGTAGTCAGTCCAAGTGTCTGTCTTCTCCTGTTCCTGCAATAAAAACTGGTAGATTGGAGCGGTCTTTCTTTCTAAGGTCTAATATTCGGTTGGTAAGTTATTACAAATGATTTCACTCATTATATCTCCATCTAAGAAAGGTATTTCCCCATTTCTTTCTAATTGTGGAGCTTATTGAAATTACAGCTGTATAAATAATAATTACACTATACCCAGATATTTATGGTTTCAACTAGAGCCCGACTGATAGGGATTTTTTGATGCCGATGCTGATATTAGATAACAAAAAAAACAATACCAATATCCGATACATTGGCCGATACAGTTATACATTAGGAAAAGGTATTTTAAAGCATTTTTCTTTCTGCTCTTGTTTACATAAATATGGCGTGTACACCCCAGGCCACTTTATTAGACTAAACTTATTTTTAAAATGTTGCAGAAAGCTGCTTATTGTTCTTTATGCTGATTGTTATGTAGGTTGCAGTGGGCATTGGTGTGGGGAGTATTATTATATATTTTATGTATTATATTTATTTATTTATTTATTTAGCTTTAACTAAATTTGTTTAACTTAAATTTTATTTAAACTTGCTCTGCAAGTAGAGCAGGGTGAGAACTCCAAAATGCATGAATGAATGAATGAATGAATGTATGTATGAATGAATTTTTCTTCTGAGGTTTTATGGCAGAGAAATTAGCAAAATATTTTTATTGCCTTTTTGAGCTTTTCAGGCCATGAGAAGGCGATTTGGGCTGTTTCCTATAAACTGCAGAGTAAAAGTTTGGAAACACCAGCACGCCCTCTGCTGCACAAATAGCAGAAGGCCATCATTTGCAAGTAAACAGGTCTTATTCCAGCACACAGTAAAAAAGTACTGTTTATATCGGCGGATATCGTCCAGATTTCCGCCGATAACTGATAATTTTCTAATGGGCTATATCCACTTTTCAAGTATTTGGATCTTAGACGTTTCAAAGGACACATTTGTGTTTTGTATCTTGGTAGTTCACTATGCTACCAGCTTTTTGCCAACCAAGATGGCAGCATCAGCAAAAGATGAGTTGTTCTAATGATAAAGTAATGAAACATCAATAACACTTTTATTTTTTGCAATATTTGATACAGTGTAACTACAATATCTACTTCGTAACACACAACGTAACAAACATGTACTTATGCTGGACTGGAATTTTGTGTACTTGCAGTTTCTAGGTACAAAAATAATACACACACGCACAAAAAAAAAATTACATTACGCTAATAAAGTGCATATTACCACGCAGTAAATTAGTTTTTATTCTGTTATGGTAGAGCAGTGTAACAAGTATTCTTTTGTACTTCTGAGACTGTAAGTACGCAAGATATCTTTATGTAAGTACAACATTGTAGTTACAGATATTACAGTTTGTTACAAATTTGGTTCTTACAGATTTTTCTCACAGCTGCTTGAGAAGGTGCTGCGTTGATCAAGAGAGTGATTTTATCCGCCTTAAATGTAGTACTTAAGAAAATTTAAGATGTAATTTTTTTCTCTAAATGTTTCTCGACTACTTCTCTTGAATGCGTCCTCTCTTACCTTGCTCATATAGCACATGATGTGCCAGAGACAAAACAAAACCATAACATATCAATAAGTTTTCATTAATGAGCTTTTATGACTTACATTTCCATTGTGGAATTAAGAAAATGTAAGTACACAGCATAACCAAATGTTATATACCTGTATTAAATTGTAGTTACACTGTAGCTACACTGTACAGAGCATAACTTAAAATAAACTGCTATTTTGGTCATGCTTGGTGAAGGAGACTTTACATGCAGAAGATTGTGTTCTTTATAAAAACAAAACCATTAAAGAAATTATCTGTAATTGGGCAAATGCAGTTGTTACAATAATAAATGGCCAAGCGGCTGCAAAAGGCAACAATGAAAGATTAAATACGGCTTCTGTGTATAACAAAGCAAATGGTATTTTTCCTGTTACCCAAACATAATATGTGAAGGATGTGGAATATATGTTTGAACAAGTTAATTTAATGCACAAAGCTATGCATAAACATGTTTTGGCAGTGCACACGAGTTTCCTGGAAAAAAGAAAATATTGTTCTTGGGGATAAATATTCATATTCGTGTACTTTCTGTGCTCTTGAACTTGAAAATATATTTAGTTTTAGTAGTGTATACAGTATCTTTACATACATAGATGTGGGTTGTAGCTCTTGTGCCTTCTTTGTTTCCAAGTGTACAGCATGGACTCACCTTGGGCTGGCCTCAGAGGACTGTATTGTCCATTATAGCTCCTGTACAAACACCCAATCCCCAAGTGAGTCCAACAAATCCGGTGTGTTCAATGGATTTTCAACAATACTGTAAGTTTAGACTTGAGTCCAATGCTGCCACAGTCCATTAAATCTGCCCTGCTGATATACATCACATAGGAAATTTAGCATAATTAATATTTTGTGAACACCCGGCTTAATCAATCAATTAAAAAAAGGTTCCCTCCAACTCTTAGCTTTTTCATGGGGCTTGTCAGGTTTCTACACCAGATTCTCTTCCCTTCCATTTTGCTGAGAACGCAATAATTGTGTGTAATGGGAAAATGACGTCCTCAGTGAAAATGATGACGTAACAGCCCCGTCCGAGTCTGCTCAAAAAATCATAAAAAACTGTCCTTTTACACTTCATACATGAATATTTTAACAACTTACTGTTAGTAATATTGTAAAAATCCTTACTGTTACTTCAGAGTTTATCAGCTCTACCCAGGAAAACCACAAGATGAAAACGTTAAAGTGAAAGTGTTAAGCTGTTTCTTCTGCGTTGGTGACTTTGTCTTTTGCAAGGTGAACAGCGCCGTTTGCTGGCCTCGTTGGGTTACTACAGATATTCACACCTTTTACTGTTTTTCCATGCCCCGAGCATATCCGTATAGACGCAAATCAGCGACGGTGACTTTTGCGTTTTCCTGGCCAGCGTTGTTACGTAAACAGCAGTGATGGAGAGAATTTTCTTAATCTAAGGCTTGGTGAATTGCAGAGATACCATTATAAATAGTTTACTAAAATAAAAAATACTGTGTTAGGACAGTATATTTGGGTTATTATTGTGATAAAAGCAATGAAAAACTTGAGTTTGGACAAATTGTTTAGTTTTCTGCAGCTTCTTATCTAAACTTGACCAACAGTCTACAAGTCAAATACAAATATAAGAATCAATCTTTTAGAATAATCTCATAGACTTATTTTTGTATGGACAAAATATTAAAATTTGTTTTAGGGTGACCCCTAAAAGCCCAGATACTCTGTACTTGAGTACTTTTTGTCACTAAATATTTCTTTCCTTTTACATGAGTAATTATTAAGATGACTAGCCTACTTTTTACTTCTACTTTAGTTATATCTTTTTGAAATAACAATACCTCTGGTTGGTTGTTAGACCTTAAGTGCTGTTTAAAGTCATTGGAATTTACAGTAGGGTGCACTGAGTTTGCTAAAAACTTACTTACTTACTGACTTATCCAAGACATGTTTATAAAACAACTGTTGATTTTTGTTACCACAAATAAAGTTGAAATGGTGACTGCAATTGAATCTTTTATTTCATTTGTGTTTCACAGGACTCACCACTTGGACTGGAAACTTTGACTTGACTTGGATGTTTCTCTTTTGGTGACTCAAACTCAGATATTATTTTATTAATTGACTTGGATTTGGACTCGGACTTGGATTGTATGAGCTGATGACTCGACTTGGACTTGACTTGAAAAATCTTGGGTGACTCGGACTTGGACTTGAACACTAAGGAATCGAGAGTGACTTGCACTCGAGAAATGGCAGAAATGGTGACTGGACTACAACACTGGTAAACGGCCTAAAACATGTCTTCAGCCATAAATCTCCTTTGGTCTTCCTCTAGGCCTCCTGTATGGCCTCCTTCCACCCACACATCCACTATCCCTCCTCTTATCACAGGAGTGTCCAAACTATACCAAATGTGACCCACAGACCATTTTTTTATTGGCCTTCTAGTTTCATTCTCAATTGACCCTAATTGCCACAGGTAGTACTTTCTACTGCAAAGTTTGACGCTATATTTGTGTGTGTACCTAGAATTAAGGGGGAAAAAAGGACAATATTGGTTTTAGGCACCAAAAAATCCATAATATGTGCTGGTCCCAAGCCTGGATAAATATGGGGTTGTGGAAGGAGATCAAGAGTAAAACCTATCCCAAAGTATCCATGAGAATGATTCACTGTGGAGACTCCTGAAAGAAAAGATACCATTTCTTTTATGGTGATACCTGTGGCCCTCCTTCGCAGATATTTTTTCGGTATGGGGCTCTCTAGGAAAAAAAAGTTTGGACACCCCTGTCGTATCAGGATACAAAGCTTTAATCACATTTGATACCCAACATTGTTATGTTTAAAAAAGCATTCCCAGTGCTGCTAAAGGTTAAACAGCTAAATTGTTTACAGGAAACCAATGGTCCAGACTCTCCAGATTTCAAAAGTGGTGTTATTTTTATATGTAACCATTTTCGACATTGATTTTGTCCACCTCTGCCTCAGACACACTGACAGTGGGCGCATGTTATTCTGCCATATTCGATGTTACACAACAAGGCTTGTCACGCTGAGATCCTCATACTGTCCATGTCGTCTGCACCTGGCAAAAAATAATAGCAACAGACCAAACGCGTTCGGACACTGCTGTGGAGCTATGTGACAGCTCAGACAGAGGTGTTATCAAAGACAGGAGAGACTGGCAAACTAACAAGGCCCCCACAGTGACAGCGGCCTCAGGAGAGAGCCCAGAGGAACACCCATCCCATCAGACAGGAAGGGCAGGTACTAGACATGTACTGCTTGTGCTGGCTTATGTCCTGGTGACTGGTGTTAGACATAAGGTAGTCTGAATAAATTTAGATTTACACATAAAGCAAGAACTGTGAACCTAAATATCATTGCATTTTGTTGCCTTTTATAATATGTTTATATGTGTATTGAGAGAAAAGTTGGACATCAACTACATTTAACATTTGTATAAAATATATTTCTTTCTTTTAAAATTTAGCATTGTAGTTAGACCCCTACCAAGATCCAGGCAGTGACTTGAATCCTATTCCTTGGTCAACACCATAACAGACTTTAAGGCATACAGTTGGAAATGAATGAATGAATTTGAATCCTGGACAGGGCGGGGCCTTTCTTTGTGAAGTATTCTAGTTCTCCTTGTCCTTGTTCCCACTGGGCGCTCCGTTGTCCCCCATCGATTTTAAAGAGATATATTATGCTATTATTAGCTCTTTTTTTTAAACCAATCTTGGTCACCTCTAGAACAGCCCTGCATGTTTTACAATCTTTAAAAACATTATGTGACCAAAAAAAAAAGGCTTTTTCAATAATTACTTTACAACTGCCATAATGAAACAGGTGAAGAGACCAGCAGAGGGCAGCAGAGTGCAGCTTTGTTATGGTATTCTGAACATAACCATAGAAAAAGAGCTTAAATGTTATTTTTTTTAATGCCATTTTACTACAAAATTAACAAAAGCTGTGAGAAATCAGTGAAAACAGAGCTGTACACAGTTTTTTTGTTCGATAAATGAATGAAGGCAGATTCGATGTAGAGAGCTTGTTGAATGATCAGTGCAATGGGCGGCAGTTTGTGGAACCAAGCATTCTGAGGCCTCAGAAACTTAACACCAGAGAATACAGGATTACTTAAAGGGGCTATATTATGCAAAATCAACTTTTCTGAGCTTTCTACCATGTTACAATGTTGTTCCCTCATCAAAAACATACCTGGAGTCATATTTTTGTTTCATTCATGCCTGTTTGAGTAACCTCTATTCTTTTACATTGAGTTTGTGAGAGGCCAAAGCGGCTCGTTTCACCGGTGTCTGCCTTTTCCACCTGACCTCGCCTCTCCCCCGAACTGCCGCAGACAGCACGCAAACACTCGGCATATGTTTTTGTGAGGAGCGCTAAAAGGGCATGACAGCAGCGGGACAGCGGGGAGGGAGGGCTCTTAAAGTGACAGGGACTTAATCTGAGTGTTTCTCACGGAGTCAAGTGATGAGTTTCTTCAAATAAGGTTTTTGCAATAATTATTGTGTTTTCTGACCAACAAAATGTAAGATGCAGCTCTAGATGTGTCCTAAATTAATTTAAAAGACACAAAAAAGCATAATATAGGCCTTTTAAACAGTAGTGAAATAGAGAAAACATAAATCCAGGTTTATTTCATAACATGGTAGAAAGCTCAAATAAGGTGATTTTGCATAATATAGTATGCAATTAAACAACCAAGGTACTCCTGACCAGGATCCTGACTCAAGATCTGGAGAAGGGTCTCTGGGCTGTTTAGTGGTCGCCCACTGCTCCTGACAGGTTGTCTGAGTAGCTGCATTAAAGAATGTCTCAAAAGCAGAGAACAGATTTACCTAGGGGGATGTTGGATTAGAGAACAATATCAGTGTGTTAATTTTCCTACATTGAATTTTTTTCTTTACGTCTATAAAAAACATAATGAAACATTATTACATGCACACAAATTAAAGGCAATATATTGCAATGTATGTGCAGTGTGTGTAACATGGTACAGTAATGTAAAGTATAGTGGCCTATTGTAGGGCATTGTAAATTGGCGCTGGGCTGTTCAGAGGCTACAGAGGCAGCTCCTGAGGTGACATTAAAATATTGAGAAATGTCTCTTTTTAAAAGGCTTCAATTCATGCCACATTAAATATGTACTAAACATATGCTCATATAAGAGAGCAGTCATCTTTTTGATAGATTCAAATTGACTGTACGTATAGTAAATTATACACAGCACCGAGCAGAGCGCTATCATTAAATAAAGTAGGAAATGTGTGCACCCATCCACCAAATGACACAGCAGAGGCTTGATGCACCATGATAATCAGTACTCTGGAGCAGTGTGGAGCTTTCTGTGCACATTTCAGAGGAGTGGGTGGGACAGGCAGTGCAGCCCTCATTCATGGAATAATTTGGGTGCTTATTAGGCTGACGGAGTGGCTCTTTTAGGAGCCGGGAGTGTGTGTCTTCACCCCGGCACTGCTGCTCCAGGTGTCTGTGGCGTGATTACAGTGTGAATGATGTGTTCACTGACTGCCATCTGGGTGGGAGGGCCGAGCCACGGTGCGTTTGAGAGCCTGGCCGTGTGCAGAATAACACAGTGCCGCCGACACACACGTGAAAAGCAGATGAGGGAGGTTAAATATAGACGCCCGGCATGCTATCAGCCTTCTCCAGCCACTATTGTACTTATTTATTAATTTCTGCATTTTTATGGAAAATATACTGCCTGGTTTATATAGCATCCTGCAACTGGGCATTTGTATTTGATAGAGTTGTGTTACATAAAAGTTATTTCTGCAACTATAGCCTTTAGGCAGGGACCAGTACACCCTGGATATTGTGACAGTTAGTCACAAGGCATAGTGGAAAGTACTTGTGCATAAAATGTGATCTTCATTAGCTTACCTTTCTGCTTTGCTCATCTTTGTGTTCAGTGCATGTTGATTTGGGTCACTTAGCTTCAGGTCTATTGATAAATAATAAATACATATAGGTAGAGTGGATACTAGGACTGCTGTCAGGTTTACAAATGCTGCTGTGCTGTACCTCTGCTGAAGTGCAAGGTTGTCTGGTCAGGTTTGTGTTATTACGTTTCAGCCCTGGGTCCAGGATGTACCTAGCCCGGCCAGGCAGCCCCTCTCTGGTTCCTCAGCCATGGGTATCTGTTTCCAATCGACTTGCTGGATACCGCCCTATCACAGCCATTTATCTGCAGTGGGACTTACAGAAGTGGAAGATAATCTACTATTTACAATAACCAAGATGGTGCCAGCTAATACCGAGCAAATTTTATAACGTCTCCTACCTCTGATTAATGGTATTTACTGCTTTCCTTCTTCACCTGTGATTTTTTTTCTTCATCTTGTTGCCGTTTTAACAACAGAAAAGTCCCATTGTTCTGCCCATAGCAATGAAACTAAAGCAAAGAGATACCAGATTAACATGTCACCCTGTCTAAGGTCCCATATTTGCTGCAATTCATCCACTTTCAAGCCCTAGTTAATTAATGAATGTGGAATAGCTTAGGTCTGAACTAAATGCAAAAGTTTTGTCTTCCCAACAATATTAGTAAGAGTTAGATTTTTTGTCTCTTACCTTACCTTGGTACTTTAAAAATATTACATCAAACCCACCTATCAGCAGGGGCCGCTCATGATCAGAGTCCTGGTGGGAACACTGGGTAGTACTCACAGACCAGCCCCTTGTGTGTACAGTGGAAGGATCTGAATGGCAGCGTTGACCTGGGGCCCTCTGCTAGAGTCACAAAGACAGTACAGCCATACACTGGAGTACTGCGAGTACTGTGAGTATTTATATGATGCTGAAGCGGCCTGACAGAGTCGTCCTCTGTCGGCAGATGGAGGCTGATGCATAATTCAATCTTAGGGCCAGTTTCATGCTGTTTCTCTTTCCTTCTCATCACTGTAGACCAAACACAGACAGGGTGGTTTAACAGGGTATGGACTCAGGAAGGTCAGTGCATGGGGTGTGATATGGAGGGGACCCAGCTGCTGTAAAGGTGTGTGGTAAATGTCTACTCCACAGAGGACAGTGGGCTCTGTTTCACTCTTCCAAAGAACAGGGGGTGGTCTATGTCCCTCTGAACTCATTCTATCATCAGACATAGAATATAATTTTTAAAGTAATTTTAATTTGTGCTTTTTTGTTTCTGTAGAAAAATATCTTCTGGCGGCGAGGCTGAACAGATAGAGGAGACATAATGCATGGCTGCCTATGCACACTGCAGTATATGCTTTCTAGCTGCAGCGATTCTCCTAAAGTGCATGATGTGAAATATCTCTGCCAGATGGACAGGTTGTGGCTGTATGTTAACTTCTCTCTCGCTCATATATTACATTTTATTATTATGCTTCTTCCATAGGCGGCTGATGTATCTGTCTCAAAAAAGTGAAGCACCAAATGCAATACAGTGTAAGTGTAATCCACTTCATGAGACACATAGCTCCTTCAAGGTTCAAAGCAAAAGGCAAGCAGTTTTTCCAAAGTTGCCTATGAAATGAAAAGGCTGCTACCAGAAATTGACAAAAAAGTGGTTGTCCATCATCATGAAATTATGTGTACAAAGATAAAACACATCTCAACTTAAAACAAATCTTGTCACGCATGTTCTGTAAGATCAGAAAAAAAAAACACATAAGAAACTATTTTAAACCCTTATTGGGTCATGACTGAAAGGACAAGATCCTGACCAAAATGAGTTTCCTCTGTAGGGTGGCTGGGCTGAGATAGGGTGAGGAGCTCAGTCACCCACGAGGAGCTTGGAGTAGAGCTGCTGCTCCTTCACATCAAGAGGAGCCAGCTGAGGTGGCTTGCGTATCTGTTTCAGATGCCTCCTGGACGCCTCCCTTGGGAGGTGTTCTGGGCATGTCCCACTGGGAGGAGGCCCCGGGGAAGACCAAGGACACACTGGAGGGACTATGTCTCTCTGCTGGCCTGGGAACGCCTTGGAGTTCCTCTGGGGGAGCTGAAGTCCAGGGAGAGGAAAGTCTGGACTGTCCCTGCTTAGACTGCTGCCCCTGTGACCCAGCCCGGCATAAGTGGAAGAAGATGGATGGAGAGATCCTAATCATTTCATTTATTTCCCAGGAAGAGCGAGGGCCACTGTCCCTCTGTCCCACTGTCCCTCTGTCCCACTTGTGTTTATAGTATTGGAGGGAAAAATCCCAATTTCAATCTATGGTACAGGCAGTAGATAAAAATCTAAAGCACTGTGGGCTCTGTCTATTAATCTTCTTGGTTGAATCACACATATTCTATATAAACAGAAAAATGCTGGCACAAGAAAAGCTTTCACAAGCCTTTCACAAGCCCATATGATTCAGTCATTTTATGTATACTTTCTGTTTCGATGGTAGATGTGGACATACTGCACCACACTACAGATCACAGACTATGGCAAATTGTTGACAACAAACCAGGCTGATGCCACTGATCAGGTTAAATACAGGTACAGAGCCAGGAAAAAAAAATATTCCAACTCTGTTTGGTGGGTAGTCAAGTTCATAATTTCTGTCTCATTTTCTTTACATGCATGTATTAATTGTGCAATTGAATATATTTTTGTTTTTTGTAGAAAAGCTTGCTTGAGATCCTGATTCCCCAGCCAATCACAGTACACTGATGGGCTACATGATAGGTTAGCCAAGTTACTCACAGGGCACAGATCGACTGTCAAGACCAACATGACCAAAAACCAAAGACAAGACAAAGAAGAGATGGACCAGAGTGTGGCCTGCCCTTTGATCAACAAGCAGGCGAGAGTGCACAGATAACACAAGGTCAAACAGTAGCAGAAGTATGAGGAGGTACAGATGAGTGCTTAGAAATGTCACCAACCATTTTTGTCAAAGAGGTTAGATACATTTTGCCTGTGCATTTGGTTGAAGGTCTGTCTAGACATGACATGAGCGCTGACCTCCAAAACTGTCTCCTTAAATTGGATTACATGACCCGCAACACAGGTGCTCCAAAAATCAAAGTGTCCTATTATTATTAATCAGGAAGTCTCCGAGGCTCAGTGGCGAGTCAAACTCTGTACCAAGATTTTTGAAGAAACTCCAATAACATAAATGTTTCTCAAAAGTCATATTTGGAGTAAAAAATATTGCAGTGTTCATTTTAAGAATCTCTAAATTTCATCCTAGCTGCAGTTGTAGTAATAGTAACAATAATAGAGGTAGTTAAAAAATAAAAGTAATAGTATTACATTTTGCACACAAATACTAGTAATACAAGTAACCCTCCACTCAACACTTTATTTTACTTATATACCTATTTTATGCTTTTGTCAGGCTTTTGGAAATAGTTTTAGACACCGCTGCAATTATATTTTACTGTTTATAACTTAAAATGTTGTATATATGTATGGGAAAACATCTTATCCAAGCTGTTTTCAGGTCTTGAGCATACAGGAATACTTAAACAAAATACTACTGCAGGTATGTTTTTGAGGTGCAAAACGATTAAAAGTCGATTTAGCAGAACACTGGACCTTGAAGTGAAATATTGCTGACTAGTTTTACCTCTACTCAAGTATTTTTATTTTGAAGAAACTGTGCTTTTTCAGTGAGTGCAGACTTAGAATATGTCTTCCACTTCACACCAATGTAGCTAGTACAATATATAGCCAGTATTTCAGATCAGCCAGATATTTTCCCCAGTTTTACCTTTTACTTCTCTCAGTGCTGTATCACAGAGTTTCTTCAAAGGCTTTTACAGACTGTGTGAGAATGATACCCTCTGCCCTCAGACATTTATCAGCGTGAAGAAAGTTTTATCCCACATTAACATGAAATATGGAAATACCATGTCTCTTCCACCGTCTAAAACTCTTCTTAAGTTTATTATAAGTTACATTTTAAATCCTTTATTTACAAATATTATTTTATTAGTTTTATCTTAGGCTTATATCAATTTTCTTTCTTTTTTTGTACCAGTCCCAAGCTCAGATAAATGAAGAGGGCTACCAAAAGGAAAGAAGAAATAAAACAAATTAGTTGTGTGCATGACATTAAAAGGTTTGACCTGATCAGTCTTGAAATGTTTTTAATAATACATATGCAGTCATTTGGATTAAGTGCTCATGCTTTAAATAATATAAATACTTTTTACAAGGATTTTTTATTCAAATGCACTTATTTTAATGAACAGTCAGTTGTCAAGGCTGAAGACAGAAAGAGAAGATAATCCTGTATGCCAACTGCGCAATGACGAAAACCATTAACAAACGTCTATAGGCGATCGACTTATGGACGCCCTGCTAACACTTACTCATCACACATTACTGCTGAGCTACGACACGACGATTGATATGACATTTGGTCCCAGCTAGTGCCTTCTGGGTAACGCGGTTTAATTGGCTCTGTGATGTGTCAGCCAGACAACTTCATTTGGAGAAAGGCATTGGCAGCTTGTGTTTGAGCCGTGTGCCAGAGAAAATCTCCTATTGAGAGTAAAATAGAGAAATGTCACTATAGCTTCAGCACATTAGCGGATGACAGACATGAATCACACTGATGTTATTCTAAAGGCTTCCCTGGACCAGAACGACGTCATAGGTTAGTCAAGGTAAGAAAATCTGGCAATATGATACTCTGTGAGCCATCTTATGGACCCAGGGTTCTCAAACTGTGGGGCAGGTGCCACTGGTAGAACATGGGCATCCTCTTCTGGTACTCAGTAGACTTTCATAGGTCTGATTTAGTTTTATTCCTATTTTAGTCCCATCCTAGTTTGGGATTCAATTTGATGCAGGCCACTGTTTAGTCCTGGTTTAAACCTGGATTAGTCACTGTTTTGTCATTATTTGTTTTTTCGAAAGTCAGATATTTTCATAAGTGGTACTTGGTGTAAAATGGTTGAGAAACACTGATATAGACCCTTTGGTGTTTATAAACAACATGAGTTAACCCTCAGGTCCTCTTGGCTCCCTTTTAGGGTTTTTCAAATGTATTTTGACATTTCTTATGCTAGAGTGATGATATTTGACAAAGATGTTTATTTTTTTTTTTAGAATTTCAGCGTCACAACTGGGAAAAAAAAACAAAAAAACATTTTCTACTGTCTAGACAAAAAAACACATTCACATTCTTCCTTGTGAAGCGCCATTGACTTATATTACAATCATTTATTTTCACTTTGCCACCATTGCAATACAGACATGTTAAATCATGTTCCTCTGTAACCCTGTCAGACAAAGGGTAAATAATACAAAAACAAACAAACACCAGATCCACCATTTTCTTATTGCATTGTGGGAAATAATTTCCTTATAATTCCCATTAGATAGTGACTGTAGACCAGCCTCTTAGGGCTTTAAGAGGAAGAACATGAGTTTCAGCTCTTTTGTTGCAATGGCACAAAAAGTAAAAATGTGTTGAATTAGTGTTAGGGCTAATCAGAGAACCGCAGGGCTGGTAATGCCTGCACAAACAAAAAACACTTAGCATCTTTAAATAATAAACCATTCATTAATTTACAAACATTTGGAAATATGTAAACAAACTGGCCTTTAGGGGGTTAAAAATATGAAAATTAATTCACTTTTGCTATGTCTTATAAGGACAGGGAACAAACAAACAAAAAAAAAAACATTATTTTAAATGTGACCCAGTGACCTAAAAGGGCTTTAAGAGGAAGAATGGGATTTTAAAGGACTGCCTGAAGGTTAAGAAGACCTATGAAGACATTTTGAAAGAATAAATTAGCATTAGCCACTAAAACATGCTAATTGTGCATAAACAAGATGGCAGTTGACTGACCATGATGATGCTTTTAGCCACAGTATTTATTTAGGAGCATTTAGCGCTACATAAGCTAATGGCTACATGCTAAAAAAGTCACGATGCTGGACGAGTAGATAGGCCTACAGAACCATGCCAGACTGTAATAGTTTGTCAATGTACACCAGATTTTAGATTTTAGCAACCAGATCTGCATGCTATTAATTGATAGTCAGTCTGTACAAGCATATTCACAACAGCCAGTCCAAAAATACCTTAGAATTAGTTAGTTAGCTACCAAAAGTAATTTTTTGCTATTCCTGTAGATTGTGTTTTCCTTAAAAACATTCAGGTTTTTCTTCCACATGGTAAGTGGACTCGCAGACCGTCATTTGCATGTGTAGGCTGATCCCAGCGCCCGTCCTCCTTGGAGCTCCTTGGACGTCCTGTGCAGTTTCGGAGCACAGTAATGTGAGGAGCATCTGTCCCGTTAAATGTCCGTCTGTCGCTGTTTGTGCTTCCCTCACTCCCCACCGCTGCTCCTCTTCGCACACGCACCTTGAGTTTGGCATCTGTCGCCATCAATTACCACACTGCTGTTCAGACCAGGCATCACAAGCATATGCAAGGGATATACTTCTGCAGTTTATGGGTATTTTATTACTACTGCTATTACTACTACTACTACAACTACTTAAGGTAATTTCATTTTCAGGTGGGACTGGAGTGATATTTGGAATGGTACTGTACTTGTGAGTTACAATGTTTAGCAGTGTTGGTAGTAATGCGTTACAGTAACGAGATTACAGTTGTCAGTAACGCGGAAGGTAACACATTACTTTTGAGCCGCCAGTAATAATATTACAGTTACTAACAAAATACTTATTTAGTTACTTTAGTTACTTTTTAATAACAAAATACTTATTTAGTTACAAAATACTTATTTAGTTACAAAATACTTTAGTTACTATTACAGTCTGGCATGGTTCTGTAGGCCTACCTACTCGTCCAGCATAGCATAAAACGTCAGTGACTTTTTTAGCATGTAGCCATTAGCTTATGTAGCGCTAAATGCTCCTAAATAAATACTGTGGCTAAAAGCATCATCATGGTCAGTCAACTGCCATCTTGTTTATGCACAATTAGCATGTTTTAGTGGCTAATGATAATTTATTCTTTCAAAATGTTACAGTCAATACAGCCAGTTCAGTTAGGGTTAGGGTTAGTTTACAGCGAGGATGTGGTGCAAAAATTAAGTAAACAAATAGCACTAATCCGTTTCCTACTTTAATTTCATCTGTTCCCTCCTCTGCTCCTAGCATGCGCCGCAACCATTCATCTCCTCCGTGCACCATCCCCTCCCCGCGTGCCGCCGCCCCCTTGTCTCTGTGCCCCGTCCCCTCGTCTCTATGTGTGTATGGAGGTAAATGTGCATCAGCTGACCTGGTGCTGTTGTCAGCGGGGGCAGTGGGGGGAAGAGAGATGTGCACCGCTTTGGCGCTAACAACTACAACAACCACATTTTAACTTAGATGTATAAAAGTTGTATCAAACGACTGTCCACAGAAGATTGTGTTGTTACGAGAGTTAAAGCATAAACGCTGCACAGAGGCAGAGGCAGGTGAACTTAAAGGTGAGTTTTTCTTGTGTCAGGCTGCCCTAGTGAAATAAATGCAGCTGAAAATCTGCATGAAACTTTGTATTCAGAGAGAAATAACAGGACTGTTATAGGGCAATAGTGAGGCTATAGGCTACTTCTATTTAGAACTGGGTTCATTTACATCTCTCTTGCTGGACAGTAATCTGAACGTAAAGTTACTAAGTTACTTTCAGTAATTAAGTAAAGTAATATATTACTTTTTAAAAGAATAACTAGTAATATGTAAATAGTTTTTTTTTTTTTTTTGAGTAACTAACCCAACACTGATGTTTAGTACAGTAGTTGGGTGGAAGAAGTTTGCTGTTAATAATGAAGAGTAATAGGTGATTTTGTAATGTTAAACTGAAAGTTTGCATTTTTTCATCTTTTTGAGGGAAAAAAAAGTTTATTATTCAAATAATTTGTTGTTGTAGTAAACATTTGTGACCTCAGCATGTTATCTAGGCTACTGATACTGATGTTATATATCACTGGTCAATATTTAAATAATGGAAAATGCAGCACTGTCCATGTCTAGTTACACAGATAAATAGCCTTTAAGCATTTTTACATCCTAATGACTGTGGGAAATTAGGCGATTGTGTTGTTGGGAGGATGGATAATGAAAAGTTTGGGTAGTGTAGCTTTAACATACATTCACATTCATAAAGACATCATAATGATGTGAATGAAAGATAATGAAAATTAATGACCAAAAACTCATTACTGTAAACAACAAAAACTATTGTTACACGTCTGAGTTATTTTGGCAACAGAAGTAAAATGAAAAGTGTGACTCATTAAACACATGCCCATGGGCAGTATTAGTCAGCCCTCAGTACTTTGTGCAGTATCCTTTAACTTTTATAACTTCTAACAAACATTTTCGGTAATTTTTTTATGCTGCAAAGGCCAATAGCTCAGTGATGTTTAATGGCCTCTGTGCTGCAACTGCCTTCTTCTTTCTAAATACCACCAAAGATTTTCAATGGGACTTAAATATGAAGAATGAGAAGCCCACTCCATGACTAGGATCTTTCTGTCTTCTTGAAAAATCTTTAATTGATAAATCCTTAAATCTTTGTAGCATTGAATATTTCTGATGCTAAAATGGCTTTTTAGCATGGCTTTTAGCAACACGACACTGACAGATAGATAAATGAGCTGACTGCTTCATAGTGACGGCAATTTAAGCGCTGAAATCAACAGAACGAGTCCGGTGACGGTGTATGGAGTTTAGAAATGCGCAGGAGCACTTCTAGGTTTCGTGTGTCTATGTAGAGCTGTGAGACCGAGCGATTTCCAGCTTTTCAGAAGGAATGACCTTAGCATACAGGATTACTAAACAAAAACTATTCCAGGTATGTTTTTAAGGTGGAAACAACTTTATAACATGGTCACAAGCTCAAAAAAGTCAAGGGTGCCTTTGGTGAGTTCTGTTGTGTATCTTTGTATGCAGCATCTACTAAGGTGTATTGTTGAATTAATGACTCACAGGCGGAGGGCTATTTTAGTGGCAAACTATTACAAAATCCTTCCCAACAAGTCCTTAAGACCCTCATCAGCCTTCCATCTGTCACTGGGCTTACTTGGTGTACTACCATCGATGACTAAAACTGCCTTGTGAATAGCAATTGCGATTGACACGGTTGAATACTTTGACATAAATGTTAGTATGCAGCTATGATACATTTCTTCCTTCCACCATCCAAAGACGAGCATGTGTCATCTGGCCAGTGCACAGGAAGTACCCCATATTCGGCCCAAAGTAGCGAAAACAGGCTCCAACCTCTTGCAACTGGGCATAAGCAGTAAATAAAATTAGTGTTTGTTAGTCTAAATACAGGAAGCAGCCATTAACGTTTAGTGAACTTCAAAAACTTGCACTAAAACCACTCAAGCATGAATCTTAAAATCTCAGAGTGACAGTGATAAGACGGCGTGCTTTGAAGACAGATTGGATTTTACAGTCTGCATAAAGACCGAAGCCTCCTCCATCAGAGTAAAGATGTGTCTAAGACTGATTGGCTCAGCTCCAAAGACGCCTTAACAGCTTGATTAACAGACAGTGTCAGTCCACTGCTCCAGAGCTGGACACTGCACACAGCCATCAGCCATAACATTATGACCACTGACAGCTGAGGTGAATAACAGAGAATCTCTTTATCGTGGCATCTGTTAGTGATATATTAGGCAGCAAGTGAACATTTTGTCCTCAATTGATTTTTTTGAACAATAATCTGTTTGAGCATGCACCATTTGACAATATTTATACAAACATAGTTGGGTGAAACAATACAATGATACATACTGATTAGAATTATTTCAATACGATTCAAGAACGATGCTTGATATTCAAATTCAGCACCTTCATATTGATACAATCAATACGGCAACTTTTTGTCAAAAATCACAAAAGTTTACTCTCGAATTCAGCATCGCACCTGGGGTTGATTATGTCCAGCAGACAGAAAGTAAAGAAACGTTGAATACTAATTTTATTTCAGTAAAAACAAAAATTACATCCAAAAAGACGTATTTTAACATGCAAATTTCTAATATCAATATTCCTTGCTATACTATCCCTCAGTACTATACATATTTCCTACATATATATATATATTGATTTACACTAAGTAAAGCATATCAATATAGTTGTATGTAGGACAAAAAAATACACTGATACAGTAAGTGTATTGTTACACCCAAAGCAACAAAAAAGACACAAATTCACAAAATCACATTGAACATAACTACTTCAAAGTGTCAAAGTGTTCTACTGGCTCAAAAAAGGAGTGGGAAGACGTACAACCTTATTTAAAAAGTGCTATGAGCAGTATATACATTTTACATTTCATAAAAATTACCCTTATGTGTCCCAAGATATGAGGTAAATATGTTTAAATCAAATATGAATATATAACAATGGTACGGATGATTTATTCACAAGTTGTATACCAAGTTGTTTTCGTTTGGATTTTTTGCTTTGGTTGTAAAACTGCATCACCGATCGTCCAATCAGAAAAGTGGAAAGACTGGCAGCCCACAGACCACTGTTTTGGTTTAGACTGCAGTACCATTTTCTAACCAGTAGGAGCACATCTGCTGCTTACAGTACCTTTAAATCCCACTCCTAAACAGAACTCAACTTTAAACAAAGCTTCCTGGTTCCATCATAGTACAGATAACATAATACAGGACACTATTCACCAGGACATATTGACTGTGAGATACTGTTCTGCTCAAACCATGCAGAGTTTAACACCACACCCAAAAAACAAAAGCTCTTTTTTGGTTTTTAAGTTTTTTAAAGTTCATATGCCTTCTGAAATTTCCACCATTTTTGCCTATAAGTGTTTTTTTTTTTTTTTTTATTGTGATGTGTTAGAAGCAGGAAAAATTAGAAAAAGAATGAATCAGAATGAAACACCGCCAGATTCAGGGCCTTTTTACACAACAATCCTGGCCAGGAAAACGCAACAGTCATGCCGCCCGCGATTCACATTTACACAAAAACGCTGAATTGTGAAGAAAACTAAAGTAAACCGTAGTGCCTGTATTTGTCCAGCAAACAACACTGTGGGCCCCGCGAATGCTCCACACCCCCCCCAGTGAGTAAACAGCAGAGGAAATTTAGTTCCAGTCTACAACTTCCCAACTACTTTAGGAATTTTCTGGAGCCATTCTCTTAAAGTCTCTCATCAAAGTAAGTACTTTACAGATGTTACTGACTGTTAATGGACTAAAAATATGAGACATAAACACCTTGTATTTTGTGCTCACAGGTCAGCAGACAGCAAATCACTGTTCATATTGGGGCTGGTATGTCATCGTTTTCAGTGAGTCGCTGTTTTTACAGTTACATGAGAGTGGAGCGGCTCAGAGCGGCTCCTGCTGTGAGACGAAAACACTTCTGCCAGCGTTTTCAAAAGATTGCGGATTCACGAAACAGGATCCCCATCTTCGGGTAAACAAAAGACCAAACCGCAATCAAACCTTTGTGGATTCGGCAAAACTCATTGTCGTCTAAACAGCCCCTCAGTCATCTTCTGCTGCTCTGGTTTGTTGATTTTATTAGTAATCAGTACATTTGCACATCATGATACTTAAAGCTGCACTACCTGATTTTGTGACTGTAAAAGCGATGTGTCTAAAAAAATGTAGAGCTTGAATGATACACTCCCCTTTCCTAATTCTTCTCTTTGGCGACGCTCTATCACAGTCTCATACAAACCTGCCAGGAGCTATCACAATAACACAGCACAGATCTGGAGTTTGCTTTTAATTCTTTAAAATAAAAAATTAAAATACTGTGAATAAGCTATGAATTTTAAAATAAAACAATAGCTCCTTCACATTATTCTTGATTATTCTAGTTCGGGATAGATAAAGGATGTGTTGACCAATCAGAGCGCTCCTGTCCCATGACAGAGTGTGATTGGTTAAACTGTTCCTTCCCTCGCTCTAAAACAAAAACCCTTATAATTAGGGCTGGACGATATGGAGAAAACATGCGATATTCGATAACTATGTTGAAAATTGCGATAACGATATTATTGCAATATTTGAAAATAGAGCCTACTTTTCGAACATAGTAAGTTAAATTCGCTACATTTCACAAAAATGTAAGTTCCTGTATTTACAAGTCAAAACAGCAACAAAATCAAAACTTAACACAGACTAAACCAGGAATAAAACAAGGCTAAGCTGTGACTAAATTAATTAAATTACCACTAAAACTGGACTTTTTAAACATTTTTATTTAGCGTTTGCTGATATTGCGATAACGATAATTTTGCGATATATTGTGCAGCCCTACTTATAATACAGTCCACAGGTGACCTCAAAGTCTCATTTTTTCTCAGATATTATGCTGCACTAATAACTAAATAATTATCTTTACCAATATACAAGGAAAAAGAAATCAGGTAGTGCAGCTTTAACATTTAACACAGGAATTAGTTGGTAAATCTGTGACATACTTTTACTGTAAAGTGAGTATTTTAATGCTTTAAGTAGAATTGTTCTGTAGAATTGTTGATGCTGTCACTTTTACTTGAGTAACTTTTTGCTTCTGTACTTGTACTTAAGTAAAGAAATTGAGTACTTCCTTCAGCACTGGTTCCCGGTCTGCAGTGGTCAGACGTTCAAAGAAGAAACAGCGACAGGTGATGCAGGTGTGGAACAAAAGCTAAAGTTAAAGCTGGCTCTGATAGAAAGGCATCAGAATACATGGAATAATAGAGCTGTACATCGGAGAGGTGGTTATAATGTTACGCCTGATCGCTGTGTGTTTCTATTCGCGGCGCAGAGCTTGAAGGTCACCTGAAGTGTCACAAGCCGGACATCTCTCTCGGGACCCAACCCCCGGGAGAAACCCAGGTTTGCAGTGAGAGACACAGGACAGGGAGCGGAGTACAGTGAGGGGAATTTTAATGGAGCCAAACAGAAGCTCACACACTCACAGAGGAGACATACGCTGCAGGAGAGGGAACATGACACAAGGCTGGCATAAGAACAAGCAGGAGATGCACAACACCATCAAGGGACAACTACAGCAGGAATTATGGGATATGAATAAAGGGGGACATATAGGACGTGCTTACAGTGAGACTTAAAAATGTACTTCAGTCACTTACATGGCTTATTTGTTTCCCAAGAACACATTGTACTGTACAGAGGTAAATGCAGTTTGAATGATTACCATAGAAAAATTAAAATAATGATTTGATTAAGCAAAATAATGTTTATTTATTTTCATTTGCATTAGTTTATGTTGGAAAATAATGACACATTTTTTTCTGATTTTATTTCCTTTTCACTTACAATGGCAAAAAAAAAAAAGAAAAAAAAAAGATTATGATTATTTTTGCAGCTTTCTACTTCAGATCCTACATTTACTTTGTCATCTCCAGACTTGGGGGGGCATGGTGGCAAAAAACAAACAAAAAAACAAATAGTGAAATAAATTTTAGAGGAAACTAGTGTCCCCCAAGCACTGCATTGTCCATTGTGGCTACTGCTACTGCCAGTGCTCTGAGGAGCTTAAATACTGACTCTGCAGTTGCTAAAAACATAAAATATTATAAAAAAGAAATCCTTTTACCTCTGTACGATCCTGGTTTAGATGGGGCAGCAGTTTGGCCAAAACAAACAGCGTACTGTTGTGCAGCACTAATCCTACATACTTTGTTTATGTTTGCTAATTAACCATGTTTTCCAAAGCATTTATCATCTTTTAACAAGCCTTCATATGATACATAAATTATAATAGATCTGGCCTTTAGAAGCAGAGAAGGCATTTCTGTCTTCACTGATGTTAACGTGAGAGTAATGTACACTGCTGCTGCTTGTTTTGTGCTGACATTTAATAATAATATATAACAATGCAATAATCTCGTACACCTTTTAATAAACCTTTTCCACTTTTAAATAACTTTTTATGCCAACAAGAGGAATACTTTTTTTTTGCTATCCCTATGGAAAAATGTTAGATAATTTAGAAAGTGTAATTAGAATATTAGATTTAAGTTTTTATCAGTGTCCATCTATGTTTATATTAATATTTGTTGTCTATAATAGCGGTTATGCACTCACTACTTCTGCATTGGGCTAAACGGAATGATCCACTTCTGGTCACAGCTTGTAAGTGAGCAGCCGGACAAGGGCAGCTTCAAAAAACATATTTATGTCGTACACAACGCAAAATAAAATCACCAAACTAACGCTGCTATGGACTAAGGCAGTTTTATCCTTCAAACAAGGGTTTTAGCATTTGTGTGTTAAATATTTAACTTATTGCTGAGCGTGGAGGCAGGATATTGTTGTGTCAATTAACTAACTTTTTTGAGGCTGCCCTTGTCCGGCTGCTCACTTACTAGCTGTGACCGAAAGTGGATCATTCCATTTACCCGAATGCGGAAGTAGTGAGTGCATAACCGCTATTGGTGGCAGTCATAAGCTAACAGTTTTGAGGGTTTAAAGCTCATTTATACTCTACATAAAATGCACATTTGGATATGGTAAGTTGGCCAAGCAGACCACTGCTACTTTCACCTCATTTTCTTGGCTCTTTTTCAATAAATGTGGTGTAAAATCCTCCGCCAGCGCCGCCATGGCTGTTGTTATTGCTGTTATTGCTTGGAATGGACGGATCTATTTACGTACAAAATTAGAATATAAATGAGCTTTTGTACTCATATACAAATGCTAAACCAGTGGTTCCCAACCTTTTTGGTTTTGTGTACCCCAAGGTCTGGATTTAGTTCTGGTTTGGACCTGGCTTAGTCATGGTTTGGATCTGGTTTAGTTTTGGTTTAAAACTCTTTTTTTTTTTTTTTTCCTGGTTGAGTTCTGGTTTAGCCCTGGTTTAGTTTTCGTTTAAAACTCTTTTTTTTTTTCTGGTTGAGTTCTACTTTTAGACCTGGTTGAGTTCTGGTTTAGCTTTGGTTTAATTTTGGTTAAAGCCATGCAGTAATCCTGTTTTAGGTTTATTATATTCTTTGAAAGCCTATGTAAAGGTACTACAAATAATCACACAACTCCATGTACCCCCTGCACTGTGCTCGCGTACCCCTGATTGGAAAATACTGTGCTAAACCACACTAAAATGCCTCCAAATACTGTATGTGTATGAGTCTCTGCAAATCTGCATAACACATTTGCACAACAGTGTAAATCAAAGTAATTAATCACAAAACATCCTGTTACTGTGAATATATGCAAAAAGATTCTTAGTGCTATGGAAGTAAGCCACAAATGACAGACAAATACTGACAGATGGCACAATGATCTACAATATGTCAGAGCAGATGGCTGTCCACCTTAAGTTCAGGTCTGTCAGAATTATTTGCCAACTTTCCACTGCACATTTTAGGGTTAACTGCATTGAGCTTGTTTTTGTCTTATGTTTAGTCCGACATGTTTTCTTCATTTATCTCCTGTGAGTTAAAGTCATGTCACAAATGTAAGTCTCCACTGAAAGAGGATGACCACAGAGTCTTGTTCAGCAGAATGGATCCACTGAAGCCACACAGAGGAGCCACTGGGGGGTGAAGGGGAGTGGTCCAGAGCTGACCTGGGATCAGTGAGACTTGGCCCAGACCTCAGAGTCCTGCAGGCAGCGTTGGTCCATCTCAACTTTGGACTGAACTGAGGCCAGTTGGACCTGAGCCAAGCAAGGTGTCCCTGTCTGTACAACACTTCCATATTTAATTGTTTAATTAAATAGTATAATGTTTTTGTTTTGTTGTTTTTTGTTAACACATTTTTACAAATTTTTAGACAGCAGGAATAAATGGTTGTTGTCTATATATTTGTTAAATACTACTGCGTATTAATAACATCCAGATTTGTCTGTCAGCTGTAAATGTTACACTGCAGATGAATAGGATTTTTTTTTTTTTTTTTTTACTGGCATTAAGAAAAGAAAAAATGTATTGCAGGTTCTGAGTCATTTATTGTTTTTTATGCAAATTATGCCTTGAATATATACAAATGGGCAAATTTCTAAAGCAAATTAGAGGAAAGTAAGAGCACTGGAATGGACCAGGTAAAATTCTTGATTGATTTTTCCAACATTGTGCATAAAAAGGTCTTTAAAGAGAGTTATGTATATCTTATTTTGTCTTTCAGTAAATTAGAAAATAGTGACAATAGATTTTACCTTGTTTTTAGTAGAAATGCCCAATAAATCAGGCTAGAAATTATATATTAACAAATCCCTCTGTAGTTAAGTACAAGACGTGAAGAAGTAAAGATATCTGACTCAGTAGTAGGAGTAGTAGTAGTAGTTGTAGTAGTAGTAGTAGTAGTTGTTGTTGCTACTGAAGTGAAGATTTCTGACTCAGTGTGAGAAAAACTCATTCTGCTGCCTTTGAAAGTATTTTTTCTTATAGAAATCTATGGACACAAGTGACTGTATTATAATTACCTTAATCTGCAATTTTGCCTGTAGTGACAGTAGGATTTGCAGTGATTGATGGATTCAATGTTAAACTATTGTGGTTCGTTGATTATTTGTTAGTCACTAAAATCATCTTTTTTGCTCATATTTGGCAATCCTTGGTGGCTAAAGCTAATTCCTCCACTGAAAATGCATTATTGTCTTTTATGTATGATCATCTTTGAAACCTCCGGTGCTACTCTTTATAACACAGATGTTCTGTTTACAAACACTAAATATTATCTATCTATTATATCATTGCTAGTCGGTATAGTGTTTCTTGAAAGGCAGTATTTAACTTGAAAACAATAACTTAGTAGTTGCTCTGCACTGTACTCACTGAAAACCCTTGCACTCCATTTCCCAGAGTGCTTTGCCAGGGCTTAGCGAGTCGTCATATGACCAGGAATGGGAGCAGGTGGTCGGCTCACGTGATGTTGTTAGCCGAGCCTGAGGAGGAAGGAGCTGCTACATCCCTCTCTGAATCACTGCACCATCAGCCTCTGCCTGCACCAAAGGTAAAACCACTCACACAGATCCTGTCTTTAGTGCATTTAAATAACACCACAGCCTCATGGAGAGAGAAACAGAGGATTATGGGAAAGGAAAAGGAAGGGGGGGAGTGTAGGATCTGAGGGGGATGGGAGGCCAGCCGGCAAGCAAGCAAGCAAGCAAGCCTCTCCTCAGGAAACACAGAGGCTGCACTTTGAGTTACAGTGGTGTAAACATATTGTCTGTGATGGATGCAGGGAAGACAGAGAGACAAAAAACGACAAATGAATAATAAAATGGAGGGATGTGGGGATGAGTTACAGTCAGGGCTTGTATCAGGTGCTCCTCTGAACAGTGGGGGGTAGCTCCTGCTGCTTGGCTTCCTGTTACAGCCCCCACACAAGGCTAACAAGAAAAGACATTAATTACATAGAAGTTGGATCTTTTATTAGCAGGCAGGTACTTCTGAACGACGTAATAATGGCCAATAATGTAATAAAGCCAAAAACATAATAACATTTTGCCAATAATGAATGAATGAATTTATTGAACATATAAATACAATATACATGGACAAAAAAAAACCCCTGAGTAATTAGTTTAAGGTATACAGTGAACAGATATAAAATAATTTCATATTTTTGAAGAGAAAAAAAGTATTTAATGTTCAAAAAAAGCTGAAAGAAGAAAAGCTTATTTATTTCTACCCTTTTTATACATGTTTTATGTTATCTATGATCACAATCAGCAATGTGTACATACATATATTTACTAAAACTGCACACCACACTGTAACGATACAAATAAAGTCTTAACACTTTTCTTCACTCAAGGTATTCCTCTAATTCTCTAATTTCCGATTTTTTAAAACATTATTCTAAATTGAAATATGTTTTTGGATTCAAGACTTCAAGACTTTACCACAAATTTACTCCACATGTGGCTACACTTATTTGTCTTATTGTTGTGCGTCCCTTTTCTTTCTTTAAACATGTGTTGTATGTTGTAATAGCTTATTCCATTATTGGATGGTTATTATATTATTAGCCTAGCATTTAAAAAAAGTCTTTGAAATTGTAATAACTGCAGGCTATAATGTTATAATGCATTGTTTTCTTTTTTATTTTGTGCAGTTTGCTTATTAGAAAGAGGTTTAGTGGATGGAATAGTTAATTATGATGGTAAGTTATATTTTTATTTTGCTTGGCGATGTCTGTGAAGACTCTTAGGCTCAACTTATTTAAATTAGAACAAAAAAGTTTAAAAATAAAGCAGCTGGGATTGTTTTTTTTTTCAGAATTCAGAGCTTAATCTGAATATGGACCTACATTTTCAGTAATTATTTTTTTTTTTTTTTTGCATATATATTGTTTTTCATCATTAGTTGTGCAGTATATCCAGCACTTATCTATCCAGCATCGACCTTTCTACATCATCTTGACATAAATCAGGGCTAAAAGCTTCCTCTTTGAGTCAACGCCAGCCTCTGAGAAACTGCATTGTGTATTATTATGAAGTATTTTTGTACTGTAATATCTAAAAAGGTTAAAGGTAGCTTGCTATTGTTTGTTTGGCTAATAGATCCGAGCTTTTGGTGCTATTCGATTGCTTTTTGCGACTGCGCTGCATATTCTGTGACGCTACACTATGAATCATCTCAAGTTATAATGAGCCTTTCTTTTTAAAATCTATTTCCGGATGTATTTCACATTGTTGAAGTTATTACCTGAATACTGTATTACTGTATTAATTCAGTCTTTGTCTTCACTGATTACTGGAGTTGTAAATTGTTTGTGCAGCAGTGTAAACTGGCCTAGTGGTCTTCAGACAGCACATGTGCATTTAAAAGTTGTTAGTCTGTGTTTTTCCGTGGCATTTTCGCTCTTGGAGTAGATCCCTCCTTCCTGTGGTTCTCCATGATGTTTCTCTTTTTACAGACGTTATATATAGTCTTTTGGCAGATTACTTTTATCTATTGCTGTAATCCTTTTGAGACAGATTGTTCTTTAAAAATACAACTGAATAGCTCTTATGTTTAAATTTCAATAGACTCTGGCAGTATGTAACCTTTATAATGTGTAACCAAAGACATCTATATCATATCTTTGTAGTAAACTAAATGACCTGAAATGACTTTCTTGTATTTTCAACGAGCCCAGCCTGTGGGAGCTAACATTATCTCTGGTAATAGGATGCCATTTTGGTGTAAAATGGCCCATATCTCCACAGAGAGAAACCGAGGGCAGAGTGCAGAGTCAGCAGAAGTCTATCTCCTCCACATTAGGTTTGAGTGTGGCTCCTGTTCAGAAA
This sequence comes from Bostrychus sinensis, assembly GCA_020698575.1. NCBI lineage: Eukaryota > Metazoa > Chordata > Actinopteri > Gobiiformes > Eleotridae > Bostrychus > Bostrychus sinensis. Next base: position 9,106,943 of record CM036247.1, read on the forward strand.
TACCATCTGCTCCAATATTTACACTAATAAACGATCGTTCTCTGGCACTGTGTCCACTGTTTTCCTGAGGTTTAGTGGGTTTATTGTGTGATGTCTATCGGAGGTGATGCTGATAAAACAAAGCCTGTTCCTGGCTGTTCATTAGGGGCATCACAGTAAACAACGCCCCTCTGTCAGTCCATACACTGCATTACTCTACTGCCATGTTTACCATCGGAGACTTTTCACTTTCTATTGAACAGATTATAAAATAAGCAAACTGTGAATAGAAAAGTAACACTACTATTGACTAGTCTTGGTCTTGAGATAATTTTTTTACAGTTTTGGTGTTTTTTTTTCGGTCTCGGCTGCAGTTGGTCTTGGTTCCGAATCCAGTTTTGCTCGGTCTTGTCCTCATCTTGAATGTGGCGGTCTTTGAGATTTTATTTACCAAATGCTTTTCTTTATAATTTTGCAGTAATTAGTTTTGCGCTTCAAAAGAACCAGGACAATGATCTGTCTCTGTTTGTTTGTGGAGTCTGTTGCATTTCATCATTAAAACAAACAATTATATATTTGAATCACTTTTTTCCCCACTTTATTTAGTGTTAGGTCACAGAGTTTGGTCTCAGCCTTGCCTTGGTCTCGGTTCACTTTGGACTCAGAATGGTTTTAGTCTCCATTAGTACGGGCTTGACTACAACACTACTATTGACAAAAAAGTACAAGTAGTAAAACAGTAAAAGTATTATTATCAATAATTTAAACATAAAGTAACTTAAAGCATATGGACTTAATAAAAGCATATAAATATATGCAAATAAGTATGTAGAATCTTTTTTCATTGGGCTTTTCTTTGCTTTCTGTGTGAAGTAATTTGCATATTGATATGGCATAGATTTTTACACTAGATGCCCTTCCTGGCACAACACTTTCCATTAATCTAGGCCTGGGATTGCCACCAAAAGTACACAAAATATGAGGTAAATGAGTATCTATCAAATATTATTCATTCATTTTCTTCCGCTTATTCCCGTTAGGGGTCGCGGGTGACTGGAGCCTATCCCAGTAACTTTGGGCCGTAGGCGGGGTACACCTTGTCCCAGGGCTGACACAGGGACAAACAACCATTCACTAGGGGCAGTTTTAGAGTCACCAATTCACCAACACATGCATGTCTTTGGATGGTGGGAGGAAGCCGGAGTACCCAGAGAGAAACCATGGTAACACGGGGAGGACATGCAGACTCCACCCAGCGATTTTGTGTGATGGTGTGTTGGTCGGCCCGGGGCTCGAACCCACAATCTCCTTGCTGGGAGATGAGAACACTAACCGCTCTGCCACCGTGCACCCCAAAATCAAATATTTGTTTTACTGACACAGCTCAAGTAGTCACAGTTAAATAAATATTGAACATAATTCCCAAGTTGCTTATATTTATGTTTTTGTTTTGGTTCTAAAACTGCATCATTGATCGTCCAATCAGAAAAGCGTAAAGACTGGCAACCCACAGACCTTTGTTTTGATTTAGACTGCAGTACCATTTTCAGACCAGTAGGAGCACATCTGCTGCTTCCAGTATCTTTAAAGTTAAAGATACTGATACTTACTATATTTTCTATTATAATGGGCCCATGTGAAGCCTTTTTGCTCCAGGCCTCAGCGAGCTTGCGACCCTGTTTGAGACTAGTCATAGTTTTCATCACAAATCTGGATGGAAGCGGACTTGAGGTGAATTTTAAATCAAGAAGCAACTGATTTATCATTATTACTGTGATTGGATGGAAAGCCTAAAAGCAGCACAGTGTTCTGTAACTTCAGCTCTCTGCACTCAGATTTTTCTGATTGATAAGACTCCAGAAACCTAATTTTGGCATCATCATCAGAAAAGGTAGCATGCGTCATAGTTTGTTGTTTTCAGAAATCAACTAAAGCAATGACAAAAAAACATAGAGTTTTAGTCTGCGCAGGTTTATAGCTACACATCCAGTTTGACAAATACTCAAGAACAAAAATTCACTAACTCTTGGATTTCAAGTTTGTTTTCTTCAAAGATGTTTTGAAATTCATCTGAACACCATCATCACTTTGCAAAGTAGCCTAGCTATAAACCTACACAGACTATTTTTTAATAAATTTGGCAGAGATTGCATAAAATGTGTACGGGACTGGGAAAGGACAGCAAGAAAACTGGCAGACTATTAAAACCAAGTGAAGTGTAAATTTCAAACAGATGATGCTGTTTGGATGAACACCGAAACGTCTCTGAAGAAAAAAAACTTGAAGTCCAATAATTTGTGAATTTTTGTTCTTGTGTAACATGGAGTTTTAGTTAGCATTAGCATTAGCATTTTGCTTGAGTTTTACCAGCAGCAGAGAGACCTACGCTCCCTCGAGTTACAAGACCAGAATAAGAAGTGCTCAGGGTTTGGGGAGGGACCGTTTGTCTCGTTAAGAGTTGATCTGTCACTAAAATAATTTCACATTAAACATTATTTAAAGGTCCGAATACTACATAGTGTTGCTATAACTGGTTCATCAGCTGTGAAGTTGTATTTTTACCACTGTACCCTGGTTTCTCTGAGCTTTCACATCTGAAGTCTCAGTCATGCTTTGGCTTTGATTGGTCTGATCCTCCCTCCACCTCTGTCCCCTGCTCCTCTCTATCCCCTGCTCCTCTCTGTCCCCTGCACCTCCCTGTCCCCTGCTCCTCCCTGTCTCCTGCTCCTGTCTGGTGTCACTCTGTCTCCTGCTCCTCTCTGTCCCCTGCTCCTCTCTGGTGTCACTCTGTCTCCTGCTTCTCTCTGTCTCCTGCTCCTCTCTGTCTCCTGCTCCTCTCTGGTGTTGCTCTGTCTCCTGCTCCTCTCTGGTGTCACTCTGTCCCCTGCTCCTCTCTGTCCCCTGCACCCCTCTGTCCCCTGCTCCTCTCTGGTGCTGCTCTGTCTCCTGCTCCTCTCTGTCCCCTGCTCCTCTCTGGTGCTGCTCTGTCTCCTGCTCCTCTCTGTCCCCTGCTCCTCTCTGGTGTCGCTCTGTCTCCTGCTTCTCTCTGGTGTTGGTCTGTCCGATGCTCCTCTCTGTCCCCTGCACCTCCCTGTCCCCTGCACCTCCCTGTCTCCTGCTCCTCTCTGGTGTTGCTCTGTCTCCTGCTCCTCTCTGGTGTCACTCTGTCCCCTGCTCCTCTCTGTCCCCTGCACCCCTCTGTCCCCTGCTCCTCTCTGGTGCTGCTCTGTCTCCTGCTCCTCCCTGTCTCCTGCTCCTCTCTGGTGTCGCTCTGTCTCCTGCTCCTCTCTGGTGTTGGTCTGTCCGATGCTCCTCCCTGTCCCCTGCACCTCCCTGTCCCCTGCTTCTCTCTGTCTCCTGCTCCTCTCTGTCCCCTGCACCCCTCTGTCCCCTGCTCCTCTCTGGTGCTGCTCTGTCTCCTGCTCCTCTCTGTCCCCTGCTCCTCTCTGGTGTCGCTCTGTCTCCTGCTTCTCTCTGGTGTTGGTCTGTCCGATGCTCCTCTCTGTCCCCTGCACCTCCCTGTCCCCTGCTCCTCCCTGTCTCCTGCTCCTCTCTGGTGTCACTCTGTCCCCTGCTCCTCTCTGTCCCCTGCTTCTCTCTGTCTCCTGCTTCTCTCTGTCTCCTGCTCCTCTCTGGTGTTGCTCTGTCTCCTGCTCCTCTCTGGTGTCACTCTGTCCCCTGCTCCTCTCTGTCCCCTGCTCCTCTCTGTCTCCTGCTCCTCTCTGTCCCCTGCACCCCTCTGTCCCCTGCTCCTCTCTGGTGTCGCTCTGTCTCCTGCTTCTCTCTGGTGTCACTCTGTCCCCTGCTCCTCTCTGTCCCCTGCTCCTCTCTGTCTCCTGCTCCTCTCTGTCCCCTGCACCCCTCTGTCCCCTGCTCCTCTCTGGTGTCACTCTGTCTCCTGCTTCTCTCTGGTGTTGGTCTGTCCGATGCTCCTCTCTGTCCCCTGCACCTCCCTGTCCCCTGCACCTCCCTGTCCCCTGCTCCTCCCTGTCTCCTGCTCCTCTCTGGTGTTGCTCTGTCCCCTGTTTCTCTCTGTCTCCTGCTCCTCTCTGTCTCCTGCTCCTCTCTGTCCCCTGCTCCTCTCTGTCCCCTGCTCCTCTCTGTCTCATGCTCCTCTCTGTCCCCTGCTCCTCTCTGTCTCCTGCTCCTCTCTGTCCCCTGCTCCTCTCTGGTGTCACTCTGTCCCCTGCTCCTCTCTGTCTCATGCTCCTCCCTGTCTCCTGCTCCTCTCTGTTGTCACTCTGTCCCCTGCTCCTCTCTGTCCCCTGCTCCTCTCTGTCCCCTGCTCCTCTCTGTCCCCTGCTCCTCCCTGTCCCCTGCTCCTCTCTGGTGTCACTCTGTCCCCTGCTCCTCTCTGTCCCCTGCTCCTCCCTGTCCCCTGCTCCTCTCTGTCCCCTGCTCCTCCCTGTCCCCTGCTCCTCTCTGGTGTCACTCTGTCCCCTGCTCCTCTCTGTCCCCTGCTCCTCTCTGTCCCCTGCTCCTCTCTGTCCCCTGCTCCTCCCTGTCCCCTGCTCCTCTCTGGTGTCACTCTGTCCCCTGCTCCTCTCTGTCCCCTGCTCCTCTCTGTCCCCTGCTCCTCCCTGTCCCCTGCTCCTCTCTGTTGTCACTCTGTCCCCTGCTCCTCTCTGTCCCCTGCTCCTCTCTGTCCCCTGCTCCTCCCTGTCCCCTGCTCCTCTCTGGTGTCACTCTGTCCCCTGCTCCTCTCTGTCCCCTGCTCCTCCCTGTCCCCTGCTCCTCCCTGTCCCCTGCTCCTCTCTGGATATTGATGAAGTGCTGCACTGGCTGCTGCTGCTTCTGCTGAGTTTGTACAAAGCTCTGGTTCCATGAGCTGCTCAATGAGGGATGGAGAGGCTTTGTCAGAAAAGTTATAAAGGACTTTGCAGCTCTCTTTGTGATCGATCACTTGAAATGCCAGAGCTGCCTGTGTTATGATCACGAGCAGTGTGTTGATATTTGGAGATGGTGCGTTTTGTTTTTGCAAGGCAGCAGACTGGAAACACCCAGAATGTGCTGTGCTCTACAGAGAACCTGTCCCACTGCGAGCTCTCACCATTTGTAGTACTATAAAAACAAAAATGCTTACAGGACACACCTTGAGAGTATGCCGTTTTAGGATTTCCATATTCCCACTGGCCTTTTGTGGTTTAGTGATGGCAGGCAAAACAAAACTAAACAGAACATGGATATATTCTTGGGAGTGTTTTGTCTGTTCCTCTTTATTGTGTTGTTTTACTGTCATAGCAGTTTGTTGTTAACCCCCCGAAAGGAAATGTTTTCAATGAGAGGTATTCCAGATTAATTTATTATCTGTTTTTTGTCAGGTCAACTAAAAAGTGGCCATATTAGGGACTGCAACGTTCAAATACCCAAAGCCACTGTCTGCCAGTGTAGACTGTAAAGCATACTTAAACGTTCATTGAGTAAAACAATTGAACTAAAACTACCATTAGAACAGGAATTACTGCTGCCCAAAGTTGAATTTGTTATAAATTGTTTTGTTTTCTTTTTCATACTGCTACTTATTTTCACTTATTGCACACCAAAACACTATTTTTAGTTAAGTGGGCCTGGATCCTCTCTCACTGAAGCCGTCCTCCATCCCAATTATTTGCCCCTGTGACCAGTAATGACCATTTATATAACAATTTCAAGTTATTTCTTCTAATGGTTGTTTTTCAGACTTTCATCGGTCTGTAAATATTTGTAGCCTCCCACAAAATGACTAAATGGGCTATATTTTGTTTTTATTTATATTTTTAAACCAATCTTGGTCACCTCTCCAACAGTGCTGCACCTTTTACGAACTTTAAAAAACAGTATGTGACTAAATAACAACATTTTAAATAAGTATTCTACTGGTGCCATAAAAAACAGGTGAAGAGGCCAGCAGAGAGCAGAGCTATGATAGTATTTTGAACATAAACATAGAAAAAGAGCTTATTATTTCCTTGAACTTTTTGTATGATGCCATTTTACACCAAAATGAAAAATGTCTGTAAGGAGTCAGTGGAACCAGAGCTGTACACCATTTTATTTTATTATTATTATTATTATTATTATTATTTTTTTGGATAAAGGAACGAGAGCAGACTGGATGTAGAGAGCTTGTTGATTGGTCAGTGTTTCTTGGAGTGGGCGGGGTTTTGTTGCAGAGGTGGTTTGTGCAACCAAACAAAACTCAGGTCCAGAGAATACAGCATTACTTTAACAGGTGTGAATGAAACAAAACATGACTCTCGGTATGTTTATGATGACGGAACAACATTATAACATGGTAGAAAGCTAAAAAAAAATCTATTCTGCATAATATAGCAAGTTGCAGGAAACAAAAACAAGTATTATGCCTCTTCATGGAGTCAGGAAAAAGAAAATAATTACCAAAGCCCTCTGATTTGCTAAGGTTGTGTCCTTGGGTGAACCCTCTGCATACCAAGATTTCCCCCACTACGTCGAGATTAGGGTTTTTATTATCCAGTTTTGAATATCCGTGTGCATGCTGATTTGGGCTTTTATGAGAGCTGAAACCTATCTTTATGGGCCGGGATTGTCAAGGAGACGCTAAAGACATCGATGACAAAGGGACAACTCATCTGAGCTTGTGCCACAACTCAAGCTGTGATAAGAGGAGCAAAATAAAGGGACAGAAAGCTCTTAAAATGTGCACTCCAACTGCTATGTTATATTTTAGCAGCTTGACCTTCTCCAGGCTTGTAATTTAGACAATAAGCACATGTAAACAGCATCGCTACCTCCAAGATTGGACGATAAAAGAGCCATAAAACATGAAACTGTGAGGGCACTCTTGTACAAGGACAAAGGCAGAGTATATTTTATGGTAGATGCACCTTTGAGTATGTCATTTTCTAAACTCTCTCAATAAGTACAATGTACTTACTGCTACTACCACTGCCCGTACTTCCATTACTACCACTGCTAATATTAAAACTTCTATCCCTGCAATTGAAGTAAAGCAGTAAATTGGGTAGTAATAGTGGCAGTAGTAGTAGGGTGACCACCTCAAAAACTATTACAAATGGGACATGTACGAGCTGGTGGGTTGGGACAGAGTAAAAAAAAATGAAAAAGAAGTGGGATAAGTTCTTAATAAGTGGGACAGGTGAAAAATTCCTTAAAAGGCTGTACAGTAGGGCTGGAAATCACAGGGAACCTCACAATGCAATACAATACACAATACATGGCTCACCATACAGATAGCATCATAATATGGTGATATTACAATTATCAATATATTCCACAAGCAAACCTACAATAAACTGTATTTTTAAAGAAAAAATAAACATTGTTTTTTCTTGACTGTAATTGAGTTTTTGTGAATTTATCAAGGGCTATATACATATATGTTACATATTACATGTTACATATTTTATGCCACAGGAGCAGCAGAACACTTTCATATTGGTATCTATGCAAGAATTGAATGTCAATTCACGATCTATAAACTTAAATAAACAAGAAGCCACAAGTTCTGTTTCCAAAACTAATAAACGATCCATCAGTCAGCCTGATATTTATTTATTAAGTATTCAGAAATTTTGAGAATTGAGAAAGCCTTCTGGGTAAGAGGTGAAACGTCTTCAACTTGAAAAATCCAATCCAGATGACTGCTTTTTTAACTTTTTGTTGCGATGCAATTACCCTGGACGAGTGAGAGTCTTCACAGACATATTCAGAAATAGTTTTATTTGTGTGCTTAGAAGTGCAGTGCTGCCCTTTACAGTCCTGGCAGAGTTCTTCACCACTTCTGGCCACATTTGACTGGGAAAGCAGTGCAGCACTGTAGCACCATTATTATTTATGATGTTACAAAAAAGTATTGGTATCAAAGGATCGACATCCATATTGGTGCACAAAGGTTTACGATATATATCACAAGATCTATATTTTGTCCCACCCATGCTGTGCAGTACAACCAAGGGTGGCCACTCTAAGTCAGTGGTTCCCAACCGGGCTTTTTGTCATATATGTAGCTCCTCACTCATATGTGTGGCTGATTCATCAAAAAGTGGTCATAGAAAACTATTTATTAGTACAAAGACATTTTATACATAATTGTAATTTTCCTACATTTTTTCTTTTAAGCTCAAAAAATAAATAAATAAATAAATAAAATCAAATCAAATAAATCCATGTACCCCCTGCAAACTGCTCGCGTACCCCTAGGGGTCCCCATACCCCTTGTTTGGAAACATTGCTCTAAATAGTAAGAATGGCAGTAGTAATAGCTGCAGTTATGTTAGTAGTAGTAGTTGTAAAAGCAATGGCAGTACTAATAGTAGTTGTTGTAGCAGTGGTAGTTGTAACAGTAATAACTGTAGTAATAGTAATTGTAGTTGTATAAGTAGCAGTAGTAGAATGATAGTACTAGTAGTAGCAGTGGGAATTAGTAAAAGAAGTGGTTGATAAAGCAGGTACTTTCTACTCAAATCAACTTTACATATACCGTACATATATTTAGCTTTCTCTGAGTACATTTTTTTCTAATTGTGAAATATTTTAAAGTAGCAGTACCTTTACTCGAGTACAGTATTTGAAGTACTTCTTCCAGCTCTGGACAAAGGAAGCAGACAGACTGGGATCCCTCACAGTGGAAAAGAATATTCTGAATGTTTTTCTTACTCGGCGAACCTCGAGATCTAATGAAATGCTACGAAACTTACTGTGCACTTTTTATGCTTACCAGAGCATGAAACTATTTTGGACAACTCGGGCTTTTATCCAAGACCGTGGGCCAAAATAACTACGAGGCGTACAAGTTATCTTAAGGGGCGCGTAGCCAAAGAAGTGATGCTCCCAATGAGCTGGCCTGTGTGTGATTTGCAGATCTTGTAGTGTTTTTTTGTAGCAGTCGGTATCCCGGGCCCCCTGCTTGTTTGTTAGTCTTGTTATCAAATGAAAGTTACAGCCTCAGGCATAGCTTCACATCTTCATTCTCTGACACAGTATAAATCATAATGTTTTGATCTGACCACTCCTGAAATAAAAATAGCAGGTTGGCCAGGGTGAACTGAATACTGAGAGCCTATGGTGAAGACAATAGTGAGGTTTTCTGGGTTTAATTTGTAGATTTGGAGAGACAAGAGGCAGTGACGTTGCAGATAACAAAGCCAGGCTCAGCGAAGCGTGCATAATGGCAGGACAGAGGTTTGGACGTCATTAGAATAATCAGTGTGTTGTGGTCAGAGATGCACCACAGTCCAGGAGAGCGCCACCGATGGCTCAGAACGCACTAATTAACATGAGGCCAGCACAGTCTTCGATTTATGTCGACAATGGAAAAGTACAGTGAGCTGACTGCTGTTTGTTTAACAGATGGATGGAAGTAAGTGAAAGTAAAGTGTTTTGACTGTGACTCTTTAGCAAACAGAAGATTATGTGGTTCAAAAGAGTTGTGTGGAGGGAGGTGGATTACAGTCAACTCAGTCACATCCCACCATCTGAAAACTGCACACCTACCTTTAAGTCAGAAGTCTTACGAATCTAAATCATCTGTCTCCTTATGGTGCAAAAAGCCCTGCGCACCTTTGTCTTTACTACTGAGGAATTTATAGACTATTATTTGCTATTTGTTTAATATAATACTGAGTTGATCTTGTGTTTATTTCATTTATAAGAGATGACTCTCTAAGTATATTATTATTAAAGGTGTAACGATCCGATTAGAATTGTTTTGATCCAATTCAAGAAGGATATTGGCTGATTTAGAACAATATGATTTGATAAGATTCAGAACCAATTGATACAGCAGCTTTGTGCCAAAAAAAAATCATAAATGTTTACTCTGAAATCCAGCAATGTGGCTGGGGTTGATTATGTCAGAGAGAGAACAAAGAAGAGTTCAAAATAAACCTTGATTTAATTAAAAACACAAAAATTACATTCGAAAAGAGATATAGTTTTACTTTAACATGCATGTTTCTACTTTTGATATTTCTGATATTGTCACTTTTTTTTACATAGAAAACAATACAGTTTGATACAAGGTAATGTGCATTGATATAGTTGTATCATAGGAAAAAAGACATCAAGACATCAATATAGTAACTGTATCATCAGCCTTTTTGAATGATTTTGATTTCTCTGTTGGGGTGCATGATGGCAGAGTGGTTAGCACATGCAAGAGGATTGTGGGTCCTCGTGTTGGCCAACCCACAATCTCTCTGAGTGGAGTTTGCATGTCCTGCCTGTGTTACTGTGGGTATGTCTGGCTTCTCCTACCATCCTAAAACATGTTGGTGTTAGGAGAATTAGTGAAGCTTCATTGTCCCTTAGTGCATGAATTTTGGAGTGAGTGGTCTGTTTATGTGTTTGTGTCAACCCTGCGAATAACTGGCTCCTGTCTCACATAATCACTAACAGGAATAAGCAGAATGATGTGAAAAGTTGGACAAGAGGTCAACATGGGTTAAGGTAAGGAGTCACTTGGGAGGAGCTTGGAGTAGAGCCGATGCTCATCCACATCGAGAGGAGCCAGCTGAGGTGGCGCTGGCATCTGTTTTGGATGCCTCCTGGATGCCTCCTTATGTTTTGGGCATGGGCACCAGGAGGAGACCCTGGGAAACACCTAGGACACGCTGGAGGGACTGTCTCATAGCTGGCCTGAGTATTTCCTGAAGGAGTTGAAGGAAGCGTCTGGGTAGGGGAAAGTCTGGGTGTCTCTGCTTAGACTGCTGTGGATAAAGATAAGAGACAGATGTTAGATTAAAAGTAAAGTATTTTGACTGTGAATCTCTAGCTAACAGAAGTTCACATGGTCTAAAGGAGTTGTGAAGAAGGAGGTGGATTACAGTTATCTAAAAAAACACACACAGAAGTCTTACAAATCTAAATCATCTGTCTCCTTAAGGTGCAAATAGCCCCTGGCACTTTTGTTTTTTTTTTAACTGAACACTACTGAGTAAAATTCTTGACTTTTACATATTTATATATTAGATTCATATCCTGAATACACAAGCATATCCTCTGAGTATAAATACAAAGTGAACTTTAAAACATTAAAGCTTTCTGAATATAGTTTTCCTCCAGCAACTATGTTTTGAAAACTCAGCTGTGACTCCATTAGCTTTTGGTCAGGAAGCGAAACCTTGTGCATTTGCATGTCCTAAATCGCTTTGCCCCTCATCAGTCCAGATATTGGGGACAATTAGTCTGAGCTGAAGAGAATTTAGCCTGTTTTGTTTTATTGTATTGTGCTGCTCATATTGCTGTCTGCCAGATTCGAGAGCTCATTGATCATATCAGATTGCTTAAGTAATTGATTGTTACTGGTTATTAACCTCCCAGAACTTTGGACCCGCTGAAGCCGCACAGAACAGCCTGTAATCAGTCACAAATGGCAGCCGCTAATGAAATTAGTTCCTGGTTCTGCCTCACAACTTTGTTTGTTCCACAAAGTATTGGCAAGGGCATAGGGATGCCATGGTTTCTCTCCCCCGAGAGCGCCGCGACAGAACAACAGAATGCAGATAATGAGCTGCAGTCTCTGTGTTGTGTCTTTGTAATTACTCATGAGTCTGACCGAAATATTAAGATACAAACATGAAAAGTTTCACTCACAGTTGATAATGTAAGGTCCTTAATGCAGCAGCAGGTAGGCTACCAGACAGAGCTTTCAATTAAAGTTAAATTAAAGAAGAAAAAAAAAGGTTTTAGTGTCTCAAAAGACTCGCCAAATTAATTATTGCAGAATTAAATTCTTTAAAGGAGTTTTGTTATAAGCCCATAGTGAGCAAAAACATCAAACCTTCACTAAGTATTGTTCCTGAATGCTTTTACTTTTTGTCCACTTTCAGAAAGGCCCTTTCTATTCTATATAATGCTAATTTAGTTGTGTAAAACAGAACTCACTGAGGTTGTTGCGGACTGGGCTGGCCATCCTATAGCTCTTAATTTTTGTTCTGTACAAAATACTAATTTTCTCTTTGTTGATTTGAGGCTTTTTTCAAGGACACTCTCAACAAATGAAATGCTTCACACATTAGAGGGTTGCCTGGCTAAAGCATTGCAAACATATATGTGCAACCAGGGCTTGACGTTAAGCCAACTGGCCAAATGCAGGTAGATTTTCACTTAAGCTAGTAGCACAAGTGCTCCCACTGCTACTTTGGCCAGTTACATTTTCTGAATACCTATTGTATATCTTAACTTTAAAGGTTAAGCCCGAATTTATGTTACTCTGCTTGAGTGTACTCCTTTTAGTAGAGATGTAACAATATCTAAATCTCATGCTTCAATATTTTTCGTGATATTGTGGGAAGGCTCACGATTTTGTAGAAAAGCATGTGTAACCCAGGTTTACATAGCCTTCCTTAACTATAAGCCTATTTAAAAAAAAAAAAAAAAAAGGATAATCAACAGACAATAAATAATTCAATCATTTAAATCATAATAATAAGAATATTTTATTTCATGCTATAATATTTCATTTGAGTTGAAAAAACATGTTAAAGGAGTTTGAAATTGTAAATTCATGTGTTATTGTATCATTTTACGTTGGTTAAAATGGTGTTTGGACTCTTATTTTGAAAAGGCATGCTGCTGCGTGGCCCATGTGACTAGCAACAGCCAATCGGATCGTTGTATCCGTCTCTGGTCTAAAGGAGGGATAAGCTGCCATTTAACGCAGAGCTGCTGCTATAGAGAGAGAAAAACAAAAACAAAAACAGTGAAGAGTCTTAAGAGCTGTATTTCTTGCATGGTTGTGGAGTTTTTTTTTGTTTTTGTTTTTTTTTGCAACCTGCCCTTGCTTGGGAAACGTTTTGTACTGTACTGAATGGGACTTGGTGAGTGTGTCAAATGTATTTTATATTGTGCAAGTAGTTTTTGTTATCTGATATTGCTCATTTCATGAAAATGTAAAGCTAAGGTAGTGGATTTCTGTTGTTTTACGTTGAATTTGTGATAATTTTTGGTGCTAAATTGAGGTATGTGCGTAAGTTCATTGCCCTGACTCGTAGTCTCTGTCCGCCATTACGACGAGCGCTCCATCTTAACAAGTACCAATTAAGCAAAGAGAAAAGACTTTTACCGATTTAGACTACCTGGTGTTTTATTTTACTCATTTTTTTAAACATATTTTATGTTGTTTATGGTAGGCCATTAAGGTTGGATGGAGAAATATTTAGCTAATACTGGACTTCAGAAACACGTGGTGACACAAGATGCCCATGGACCTGTTGAACTGTGCGTTAGCCTGGACGGAAACGCCCTCTGCTGGACATTGCATGGTTTTCATCTAAACTGGTAGGATTTACCCTCACTTTACTGCAAACAGCAGTGCTCCTCGGACAAATACAGGTTTAAACATTCTGGACTATCAGAGAGTCACAGCTAAGGAAAAGGATAGACATTTAATCTGTGCTAAACACATTTATTCAGTCATTGGCTGAATTATTTTGAGTTTTGTACATTTTATACTGTAGTTTTATTTTTCTAACCATGTATTGTAATGTTGTATTATGGTATTTTGTATTTTTGAACAAAACAAGTAATGGTTGAAACTTAAAAAGGGAAATTAAAACTTGAATAGATCTTGAACTAAAGAATGAAATTAGATTTCAAAGAACACTGATTTAACACAAATAGATTCAAAGAACAAACTTGAACTTAACACAAACAACAACTTAACTAAACTTAGGTTGAAAATAAATCCTTTTAAAGTTACACTGTGTAACTTTTCTCCTAAATATGTGGGGCATACTGACTTGTTTTTGTGATTTTTTTTGAGCGATTATAAGGCCTGAGGCGCGATCTGTTGCTCCGAGCTTCTGTACTGAGAAACCACCCTCGTAGTTTGGCCGGGAGCGCTCCGCTGTTCAGGAAAAGTCACGTGACAGGGAATGACTCGCTTTACGGCATTCCCTTCTGCTCTCATACCTGAGGTGCAGTATAACCATGAAGCTACTTTTAGCGTTGTTATTTTCGCCAGTTCGTCAGGGCCGAAGGACACAAGAAGATGAAGACAATGTCGGACGAGGCAAGAAAAAGAAAATGTGAAAGGGACCACACCAGATCGCAGACAAGAGTCAACATCGGACAGACTTTTGCTCGCTGGCGTCAGATGAGAGACAGAGAAGGCTGCAAATCGGATCACGTTTTATGCATCTTTATTGTTGGGCAGGTAAATTAGCCTATTTATTTTTTCTTTAGAACGTGCTTTTTCATACAGTTATTAGTTGTTTTTACTGCGACCATTGCACGATATTTGTTGATAAGCTAACGCTAGCGGTAACTCTATAGAAGATCCAGTCCAAACTTCCAAAGGTAGCAGCAGGTCAACTAAAGTTGAAACAATGATGGAAATAGACGCACGCTCGCACAGTTTCAGAAGGAGGAGGGGCCCTAGTGTTTACGTTTTGCGACGGTGCAGTGGCACCTGTGGCCTCTAGAGGCGCAAGACAGGGAAACTTACACAGTGTAACTTTAAATCCAAATAATAGGTTTGAAACAAAAAAGGGATCGATAAACTAAACAAACTCCAACAACAAAAAAAGGGACGTTTTCACTATTCCTCTTAAATATGGTATATGCAACCTTGAAAATTCAATGTCAGTTATATGTTTTGTTCTGTTTTGTCAACAAATAATAAGCCGGTAATTTAAACTTATCACATAATCTGTGGTCTTTAATGCACTTACGCCTTATTACTGACCAAAATGGAAATCTATCCACATTTGGCCGGTTGGCTGTGTTAAAGTCAAGCCCTGTGGACAGCTACAGAAATCTACAATGAAAACCTAAAAATATGTCTTGTTGTCCAACATAGTCCTATTACTACAAACTATCTTTTAAATGTACAGAATACAGAGTCAAAGTCTATGTCTTACAGTGTAAAAACATTATTGTTGCTATTGCAGGTTGTAAATTAAGGGTTTTCATTGCTTCCCTGGTGTGAAATCATAATTTTTAACTAATTAAAACAGTTGTGCAGTAGGCCTACACCTGTTTCCCAGAATTCAGGGCAGCAATATTGATTTTTTTTTTTAATTTACCAACTCAATTTATTCCAACCCACCAGCACACTGTAGCAACTAATCAACATTCTGCAATAGACTTGTGTTTCCAGTTTACAATTATGGCTTCATTTTTTTCAACGCCCTTTCATGTTTACTGGGAGCTCTTTGGCCCACCTTTCTGCGTTTACTCCACGTGGAGCCTGTTTGACTGCAGTATAATAAATCATGTCCGCTTTCAAAGTATAGCACAGATTAGCCACAGTTTATCTGAGCAATAAACAGGCTCGATTATTCCTCCAAGCATGACCACATGACTGAAACACATTGTGTTGGCTGTTTCTTCAATTGTCTTGTCATAACTACACAGGGAAATATTTTATCTCAAGTATCGGCTTTTGTTGAGGCTTCACAGAGACGCATCTTATTGTCTGTTTCCAACTGTTTGGTTTTGTGGCAAAGGGGAATCTGAATATGAAGGAACATTGAGAAAAAAGTTGAGGTTGTTCGTGCTTCTGCCTGTTGGCAAGGAGGCTGTGGTAAAGGACAGACCAATGTTTTTGTGTTGCACTTTGACATCTCTCATGCTCATCACATCACGTGAGGAAGACTGCAGGAGGTGAGTAGTCGAAACATGTCAAAGAAATCCTTTTATTAATATTACTGGAAGACCAAATTAACCTTTTTGGATTAAGGAGGTTGTGGGTTCGATCCTCGGGCTGGCCAATGATGATCTCTGAGTGGAGCCTGTCCTCCCTGGATTTTGTGATGGGCAATCCGGCTCTCTTCAAAGATTGGGCTCTTTTAGAAGAGCCTCTTATGACTCCCAAATGGCTTTTCATTTAGTATCACTCTGAGCTTTTTATTTAGGCCTAATTTAAAAATCATGAATGGTTTGAGTGTTGGTAAACCATTTTTTAGTTGTGTTTTTATAAAAGCCTTATTTTTATTTAGCTTGCAAAATGCACCAGATGCTGCTTCTTTTTGTTTTTTGCACATTTCTTCACTTTTTCCCAACAAGCTTGCATTTGGATCCAGCTAACTCATTACCCGTCACACTCTGTTGCCCTGTACACCTGGCCTGTACCACTACACTCTGTCTTCTCAGCCCGCTCTACTACTTTCACATAATAACATGATCCTAGTTTGTCCTCACTTCTGATAGGCTGCATTTTGTGTGCCCATCAAAATAAAATTCTTCTCTGTTTGCGCACATTTTTTGGCAAAGCTGAGCAGGAGCAGCTGAAAAATTGTCTCTCATCTATAGGACTCAGCTCTTCCGATTTGCTCTAAAGAATCAACCGACCCATCACTGCTGGGTTCTCCCCGGCTACTCTGGCTTTCCAAAGACATGCATGTGTTAGGAAAATTGGTGAATCACTGTAAAGGCTGGGACACACCGGGGCGATCATCAGCTGTTGTCGGATGGTTTGACGCAGTTGGCGACGTGAGTCTGTTTGGTGTGTTCCGCACCATTGGGCATAGTGGGACACAGTTGGACATAGCTCTGGGTGATTGAACATGTGGAAGCGGCGTCAGGCGTCTTGCTCAACGAGCTCTGATTGGCTGTGTGTCCCATTCACACTTTGTCAAACAGCTCGAGTTTAACATCAAAATATAAGGAACTTTCTGTTGTACAGAACAGCAGTTAGCTTACCTTAGCTTGTAGCCTCGTGCAGATAAAAATACAATCCTCCCTCTGAGGCAAACAGCTGCAATAATTCAGTCCCTTTTATTCGTTACTGTGATCACATGTGTTTAATTTAGTGCGTATAATTATTATTGACTGATAAATACTTGAGTTAAATGTGTGTGTTGCAGAGCTTTATTTATTAGAGTTTAGATAACTGCGGAGTTTAGTGACTAGCGCCACCTGCTGTTGTAAATAGTTATTTCGTTTTGCACATGCGCACTGCTTGGTCGTGGGTCTGAATCGCTCCGGTGTCTGTAGCTACGTTCAGTGGCGATGGGGAGACAAGCAGTCACCCCGCCTCTGCTGACAGTGGTCGGGCGTTGGGTTGG
Organism: Bostrychus sinensis; assembly: GCA_020698575.1. Classification (NCBI taxonomy): domain Eukaryota; kingdom Metazoa; phylum Chordata; class Actinopteri; order Gobiiformes; family Eleotridae; genus Bostrychus; species Bostrychus sinensis. The sequence goes on from CM036247.1 coordinate 9,123,913, forward strand.
TGTGTCCCAGGCTTAAGAGTAAATGACTCTAATGTGTCAGCCCTGCGACAAACTGATCATTGTTCAGAGTGTTCCTCACCTAAGAGCCATAGTTGCTACAATGACCCCTAAAGGAAATAAATGAATTTTCTTTATCACGTTTTAATCTTACAAAGTGACTTTAAACATAAGAATTATAATTTTACTCATGCATGATGATGAATTGGTGACTGTAAATTGCCCCTCGTGAATGAATGTGATTGTGTGAATGGTTTTCTGATTGTCAGACCCTGCTTAAGGCCTGTAGTCGTTGGGTAGACTCCAGTCACCCACAACTCCTAACAGGAATAAGCGGAAGAAGATGAATTAAGCAGATACCAATGGTGCAGGATTACCAATGTGTGTGCACTGATAAATAACGGCCAACACTGACTTCGGACCACTACTGTTTTAAGAGGGCTTTAATGATTCTGGGACTGTCTTTGCTCATTCTGGTCTGCTCCCCACATTTTGGAATTGTGTTTCCATGGCGTTGGCTGCAAGAAGTGTGATCTCCAGGAAGTCATAGCCGCAGGGGCGAAGCATATGTGGCACGAGGATGGTACCAGAAGGCCTCATAGTGGATGTCCAGTTGGCCATCTGTCCCATTACTGTCGCCAGGATCAGGAAGCCCCCCCCCTTTCCAGAAACCTCACAGGAAGGGAGACATTTCAAAATGCCAAGTCCCGGGACAGCGCTGACGTCCCGCGGGAGCTCATCGAAACACAGCACAGACTCTCAGCTCCAAACAATCTCAGTGGGCACTTCCAGAAAACATCCTCGAGTGGAGAGATGGAGAGAGGACGGCGTGCGGTGCATTTGTTGATGAGCAGAATGAGTGGAAGTAGGCACAGCATGGCAGAGTCGTCAGCCAAAGATTATTACACTTTCTTTATCGGGGGCCAAGTCCTCAGGCTTTGCCACTCGTGTCCAGAAAGCCAGACCATTACCAGAGTGCACCAATCGGAGGCCAGTGGACATGGCCCAAGGAAAACTACTGACATTCCACAGCTGGAGAGATCACTGGGTCCAAAGTTTTTACATGGCTGTTTCAAATTCCCAGTTACCCTAGAATCCAAATGTAGAATCCAAACTGTTCTTGACATGCAGCATTTAAAACTTTATTATAGTCTTTTGTAAATATTTTTCTAATAAAAAGTGAAGAGAGTAAACACATAAACCATTGATATTTGTGTTCAAAATGGTCCAAGTCGCAGTTTCCATCAATGGTGGAGGCTTTTGTATTTATCCATTCATCTTCTGCTAGTTTTCCATTAGAGGTCGCAGGTGGCTGAAGCCTGTCCTAACCTTAAGTGGGGTACACCTTGGACAATGGCCAGACACAACTTTACACTCTCAGATTCTTTTATTAGTGGCGATTTTAGATTCAGATTTAGATGAGAGAACCCACGATAGCAGGATTTTGCATGTTGGCCACAGAACATAGCAGTTTGTTAGATCGTGATGTTTTCTTTATTATTAAGAAATTATTTGGTCCTAATTGTAAAACCTTACCATTTTCTTCCGCTGCTTCTTCTGGCTGACTGGGGCCTATCCCATGGAGTCACTTTGGGCCTGGGGCAGAGTACAACCTGGACCATAGCCAATGAATTGACAGATCAACTATTAGAGACATACAATGACAGACAACCTTTCACACTCGCGCGTTTTAGATTCACTAGTTCACTTATACATTCACGTAATACAAAACGTTTCAGAAATGCTAAGACAGTGACCCTAAATTCTTCTTTCCTTTTGAATTTTTCCTTCTATTGTCACCAAAATTGACCTGGCGTGCAGTGATTTGCATCTAGATTTACACTGAATGCCTTTTCCTGACTCCCTCTCTTTATCCAGGCTTGGGACAGGCACAAGTGATACACTAGCTTATGACCCCCTGTAGCTAGACCTTAGATTTACAGCCAATAAACGTTTTGTAACATTGGCGCTGTATTAGAAGTGCCACAAATATATAATGCCTGGTAACTAGTAGAAGGAAGAGGGTTTTTAAACAAACTCCAGTTGTTCAAGAGGTTCAAGCACTAGCAGGGGCCTGGTTGATATTAATACTGAGGTTATTGAACAAAAATCGACCATGAAACCATGTACGGACCGTGAAGTGGATGTAAGCTTTTATGTGTGGAGCTGATAAGGGCTTTCTAGCATTGCACAAAGGCTGCTATATCACATCACATAAAAGTGGGCAACACAACAGGGCTATAGGATCTGTGTGTTTATCAGAAATAAAGTGAGAGAAAACATCAGCATCGATGTTGGCAGTGCTCAGATCTAGTGTTATTTGTGGTGCTAGTGGATATTGCAGTGTTTCTTTGATGCCCCAAACAAAATAAATCCCTCGCCAACAAGTTCAGTAAAATTAGATCCCCAGAGATGGTGATTTTTCTAACTCTTGTAATTAAAAATGTTAATTAAATAGTTCAAAGTAGTCTGCGGCTGATTATGTCTTTATTTTAATTGCTTCATTCATTGGGTTAACAATGAAAAGTTTCTTTAAATGATGCAATATAAATACTTTTGCTTTCTTTATAGTAACATACTCAGTATACAAATGCAGAGGGCCACGAGCTAGTGCCGCTTTTTGTGCCAGTTCCAAGACAAGAGAGTTGTATCAGGAAGGGCATCTGATAAACCTATGCCAAATGTTGCAGTGTTGTATGGTTTAGAGACTGCGCTGAAGAAAAGACAGGAAACATAGCTGGAGGTAGCAGACATTAAAGCAAAACTTGGAAACTTTTCTTGTTTTTTAGCTGTCTTTGCCCCATTTTCCTCTGTGGAGCTTTCCCTAAATTTCAGAATAAAGAACTATCATAAATACACAAGTCCAGTTGACTCCTATATGATCCCTTGGTCAGCTTCACTTTTGCTTTTTTCTCTGCGTATCCATACATTTGGCCGCTCTGCCATGGCAAAAAAATTGAAAAACAAAGCCATTGCTAGCTTTTTTGGCTCTAACCGCTTTCTCCCAAGACTCGAGACTTGGGTCAGAGACACTCATACTTGCAAATGTTGTTTTTAAGAGAGATGCTGGATGCTTTATTCACCTTACAACAACTCATTTAACCATCACATGGACTCCAAAGCCATTTATTAAAGGTCCTTTATTATGCTTTGTCTAGGCTTTTCTGAAATACTTTTGGACACCCCTGCAGTAGTTTTTCATATTTTATAACTTTAAATAATGTTTATGTATGGGAAACATCTAATTTTGGGGAGCTGGCACTTTGATTATCCAGAGAACGCTTAGATTAGGTATCTGACATCCTCTGCTGGCAATGGTGGGGAATGAACAGAGCATAAAATGGCTATTTATCATGGCTATTAGCAACATGATGCTAACGATAGATAATTGTGGTACTACATAATACTCCAGGTATGTTTTTGAGGTGGAAACATCATCATAACATGGTTAAAAGCTCAAATTTAGCAGAAAAGGGGACCTTTTAGGATAAAAACGTTACTCTTCTGTATGCATATTGTGGGCTATTTATTTGCATATCTATCTTTTATTTTTGTTTTATGTGATAACTTATAACTCTTGTCATTTTCTGCGAAGTATATATATGGTAATGTGAATAGTAGTTGCACACACAGCTGTACTCTTGCCTTTGATGCCTTTTTGCATGTTTCCTAAAAACAAAAATACCTTGACATTTCTCACTACATATCCAACTATAATTCGATGTTGTGTGTGCGACTTTAAATGCCCATTCTAAAAATACAATCAGCTGACAGCGCTGCGGAGCGGTGTGACGTGAACTATAGCGGTAGGTACGAGCCAGCCAAGTTACACCACCCCCCAGGTAACATCACTACCACTTTCCCCAAAAGGTCAGGCAGAAACCAGGCCAGATAAAGTCGGCTGCACGCTCCGCTGTCCTTTAGAGAAAGGCCAGAGCCACGTTGGGAACGCTCAGCTCGGAGGAAGTAACGGGAGCAGAAGCAGTTCTTAAAAACAGATTAGTAAGTGGAGTAAGTAGTGGAATAATGAGTAGTGTTTTTTGCTTTTTTTTCCCCCTAAGGACCATTCACCTAGTCTGTGGCACATTCGTATGCATGTGAAGTCGTGCAAAGTTTCATATCACGCCACTGACAATCCAATCCAATAAATGTGCGATGGACAACCTTTTGGTCCTTTCAAACAAATGAAAGTAGCTCAACTTTAGCCCCAGCTGAAGATCACCTACAGCTGCTCCTCCGTAGTGTGGGATGTTAAGCCCCGCCTCTTTTGTAGGGACCCACTTCTCCTGATAAAACCATGTGACAGTGACAAATGCCAAGATCAAACGCAAACATGTATTTTATAGATATTAAATTAGAAAATGTCCCAAGAACTTTTGCAATGACACAACTGCAATCTTTCAAACCACAACATTACAATATGTTTGGATCCCTTAAAAGAGCCAGGGATGAAAATTACACAAAATCAGGATTTCTCAAAGAATATCTGGGTTTTTAAATGGGGTGCATAGTTAGCATTCCTGCCTGTCAGAAAGAAGTTGTGGTTTTGATTCTTGGGCCAACTGACTACAATCTCGCTGTTTGGATTTAATGTCTAAAACTCAGATGGAGGGCAGGGGCCAGCATTACTCTATGGCTAAGAAAAATCTAAAAGCTACAAATATTGAAGCTGATCATATTTTGTTAGCGATCAATGTCCACAATTTTACAATATTAATTTAATGGTTTAGGGCCCTTTCAACTGTATACAACCACACCTGTGTGATCGAATAATATCACTGCTTTGCAAGGCTACAGTGAAAATGATTTTTTGCTGATGGAGAAGACTTTGAACTTTGTGCCAGTTTTTGTTCCATGGAAATAGGCTCAGTAATTACAGAGATATTAACCATAGACTTTGCCAAAAGATCTGAATATTGACACTTAAACAGCAAATTCTAGTTATAGAATTCTTACCTGCCTCCATCTCTGTCTCACAGTACTGGCACATTGGTTTAATGCTACACTCCTGACTGTCAGCTGAAGCCACTGTTTTTTCAAGTTTGATCTGGGTTTCTATAGAATCTCATCAGAGAAGACTGACTCAGAAATAAAATGATGTGGATTTGTGCCATTAAACAAGTCCCTCTCCCAGGGGAGGGACAGTGATAGCCGTTTAAATACTCACAAACATACAGTATTTTAATAAAATTGCCTTAGCATTAGCTAACAGCAGTTTGTATCTGTCTGTGAGCCGTACTCACCTTTTATGATGAAAGACCTATGCCTGTCCTGTAGATGTCCCACCCTGACTGAAATAGCCACTTTTGTTTATAAGTTTGTGTCGAGTCATAACAGTGGAGAGGGTTTCTGAAGTCCAGCTCTGGCAGTGACCTGGCTCAAACATCGCAGCGGGGGCCTCATGAGTCACAGATCCCCAAATTTGTGTTGTTTTAGTCCATATTGTATTTTGTCCTGAGTTATTAGGCCATTTAAACACTTAATTGGCTGCATCTTCTCATGCCTGCTGCGTGTCGCCATGTTTGTTTTGCCCTCAAGTGGAATGAACGCAACCTATTGATGACTCTAAATTGCCCCTAGTAGGGTTGTCAAAAAAATTGATACCAAGATATTAGTCGATACTAAAACGAGTATCTAAATGAGATATTCATTTGGAAAAGTATCGATAATGTGACGTCTTTACCTGCGCTGCAGAAACACAGCCCCTCCCCTCCAGTGAATGAGTACAGGAGGAGGACAGGCTCAGTCAGTGCAGCACAAAACTTTCCTCCATCAAAACTGCTCTTTACATACAGTTTACTAAAAGGTGTTCACTCGCTCGCCGCTATCACCTGCTGCGCAAAGACCTCTAGTGCCGCTACACCTCTAGTGCCGCTGCACGAGCGGAGCGGGCTTTCTGTGGGAGTTTCCGTGGGACGTCCCGAGCGGACCGAGTGCACTCCGATCTGGGAATCACTGCTCAGCGTCATCATCCCAAACAGACATAAAACAGCTTAAATGTAACTACAAATGTCTCATTACCAGCGTAGCAAGGAGAGAGCTGTTAGTGTTAGCAAAGCAGCCATATTTAAAGGACCACTGTGGTCCTGACTCTGTCTGACCCATCACTGTCAATGACTGCAGCCACAATATAAAATATGAACCATGGCTACTGCAGCCTAATAACCTACTACCATTTATAGATAATGGAAACAGGTAAACTGTAATTAAACTTTAGCTTTGAGGAATCATTTATCATAATCTGAAGTAATTTTGGATCACATATACAAACTAGTTACTGTATTATTTAGCATTGTGTTGAATAAAAGATCATCATGTAGCTACACAGCTGTGGACTACAGAGGTATCAGAGTTCTGAGGATAAACCACTGCATAAAAAATATAAGTTTGAAAAAAATAAACAAGTATGCTACATATATAGTAATAGCCTAATAATATTATTCTATACAAAATATAGTTTGAATAATTATGGTGACGGTAAAAGGGGGCAGTTAGAGCCCATGTATTACCTCAAACAGTCAATGAAAAGTGGTCATTTTTGTCACTGTGGTATCGAAAAAGGTATCGAATATAGAGGGATTTCTTTAGTATCGAAATCGAGTTGAAATTTTAGTATCGTGACAACACTAGCCCCTAGTGAATGAATGTGAGAGTCAGCCCTGCGACTGTTAAACCAGCCTGTTGTCCAAGGTGTACCCCGCCTAAAGCCCATAACTGCTGGGATAGGCTCCAACCACCTGGTACCTTCAGTGATAATAAGCAGAGGAAGAAGATGAATGAATGTCAGTATACAGACTCTGTCCTCTTCTCTTATGCTGTTGGCAGAAGACTAACTTGAATTGATCCGCAGCTGTCAGTCCTGATGTGTCTCTTGTATAAAACACCTGATATATTTCGCTTTTGTTCCTGATAAAACTTTATTGAACAGCCAGACTCTGCCCCGGTTGTGTGCGTGTGAAACAGTCTGTGTCAGTTTGTCACTTCACTTCCCTCGTCGCCGGTCACGGCGCACCCTCCTCCGCTCAAGGTGTCTCTTTCAGCTTATTAGCTCCAGACCAAATGCCCGTCGCCATGGTTACCAAACCCAATTAACGAGGTTGGTCCAATTAGGGAGTGGATCCGGCTTTGGGTATGAGAGATAGGAGAGCACCTACCCAACACCCTGGCCTCACCCACTAGGAGAGAGAGAGAGAGAGAGTCCTTTTCCTCCTGCCTGCTGCACTCTCTCACTCTTAATTCATCAAATTCACACACACACATTTCCAAACACAGACACTGCAGAACGAGCCTAATAGGATTTCTTTTCGACACATGTTGGACTTCTGCAAAAAATGACAAGCAAAACAGAGACTGGCTGGTTTAGTTTGAAATTCAAAATAGAGCGAGAAGATCAGGACCACTGCTCAAATTCAAAGGCTACAAGTCCAACCTTAAAGCTTGTGATTCACCAACAGGACTTATGTTGGCATTTGGTAAAGAAAGATTGGTTCGCTATCATTTCTGACAAATATTGATGTAGCTGGAAAAAATGTCCCATTTATTTTTCTCATAGACTTTTTGAAGATTGTGTATGCAAGAGTTTAAAATGGTGACTAGGCTAATCAGCTGTGTGGTAACTCATCAACATAGGGCAATTAATTTTGAAAAAAAAATCTGAAACGTGTAATAAGGCCAAGCTACAAATGCATTTAGCTGATTATTCAAGTTTAAGATATTTTTGTAAAATCAAAAATAATTGCACTATGGTCATGAGATTTTACCTCTTAATATACGCCTTTTTAGAAAGGGCAATAGGAAAATTGAATGGAAAATTTACTTCTGGCACCTGAGGGGGTCGGGCGCTTGCATACTGGTCAGTGTTTTATTAACTACAGAAAAATATCCAGAATCATTTCAAATATTTAATTCATTTATAGTATTTTATACCATATTGCATAAACAAAAGTCCACATTACCAGAGCCGTTTTTACACACTACAGGGGCCCTAGGCCAGAGGGACAAATGAGGCCCTTAATAGTAGTTTTTTTTTTGTAAATCCCACTTCAAACCAAAAACATATTAACAAGGGCCATCTGATACAAATGTGTCCAAGCATTATTTTAATTAAGATCTCTTATTGCCTCATATCCTGAAATGTGGCCATGCATATATCAGACAGGTAAATGTGGGACAAAATAAGTCAGGAGGGTCCCAGGGTCCTCCTCCAGCAAAATCTGAATAAAACAAATTTAGTTTTGTATTCTGGTGGATTTTAGATGAATAATATTTTAAGCTGGGTATAATTAAATTAATTAATTAAAACTATAAATTATATAGTTTTAATTCTCTTGAGATTGGGCCCTTTTAGGAAAATTGCAAGACAGCGCCACTTAAGTGGTTTGTTTTCTCTTACTGAAACAGCTTGGTCACTATTGTACAGGTAAATGACCGTCCTTCAGCTCTGGGCCCTACACATTTGCCAACCTTGCCTACTGTATTGTGATGGCTCTGAGTATTACATAGCTGAAGTTTCTCATCAGGCTGGGACACTGTGTTGATGATCGACTGTCTGGCATGGGCGGGCGTAGTAGGAGACAGTTGGACTTAGTTTCGCTCAGTTTAACATGTTGAATCTGTGTCAGGCATCGGCAATCAATGGAGTGCTCTGCTTGGCTTGTGTCTCATTCACAATCTATTATACAGCTCACGGTTAGCATTACTACTGCTGCTATGGCTGTGCTCCTTATGGCATGTCTATCTTCTGCAGAGGCTGTAGATCCACTCTGCCTGGAAATGGATTACCCACTACACTGACAGATGATGGTTTATGTTTATTAATATTATGTGCTGCAATGTTGTATGAGTCTCCTTTTATTCTTCCTGCGAGCAATGACTGCAAACTTAATTGTCCTTCTGAGATAAATAAATTTATCTTAATCTAAATCAGAATAAAATATAAGGAATCTTTCTTTAAACAACTATTCAGTGTTTTCTACATCCACGACCCTAATGTGCTGCAGTTAGCTTACCTTTAGCTTGTAGCCTTGTGCAGATAAAAATATAATCCTACCTCTGAGGCAAACAGCTGCAGTAATCCAGTCCCTTTTATTCATGACTGTGACAAGATGTTTAATGCAGCATATAGGATTATTCATTGAGAAATACTTGAGTGAAACATTTGAGTGTTGCAGAGGTTTATTTACAGAAGCCCATTATCCACAGATTTTTGTGATCAGTGCATTCACTTTTTTATTGCACTTTTATCTTGTTACTGTTACTGTGTCCAGCCAGTGAAAAAAAACATTGGTTTAGTGTAGCCATAGCCTAGTAGCTTGTAGCTAATAACTGCTTTGCAACTACAAATAACTTTCAAAAGTACCTTGTGATGTCAATACTTTTACTGAACTTTTACACAGTAACATTTGCGTGTACTAATACTTCAACAAGTAACCACTTTTACTTGAATGCAGCATTTGGATACTTTACATTTTTGAATGATTTTGTGCGATGAGGAAACACTGACACAGTAAAGAAAAAAACACATTCAAATCAAATGCTCAAATCATTAAAAGAAAACCACCATTAGTAATATTGAGACTAATCTGTCCTGTATTGTGGTTCTTGTAGTGTATCTTGTTTAATATCGTTTGTGTGCTGACTTCAGGACTTCTTTCACGTTTTTAACACTGTGACAATAAACCAACTGTACGCAAAGTCAGAACGCGAGACTCTGAGGAGCTCGGCAGTGCCACTGCGAGGTAAGCTCCAACGCACTTTAGTTATGGACTAGAATAGGGTGATTTATCTCAATAATGGCTCTTTTTGTGTGACAAGGCAATTTTACTGGCCAGAGGTGTTTTGCCTGCCTGTCTCTCCTCCCAGAGATAAAGGTTGATTTCAGTGATGAAGAGACTGGTGGAAGGATGAGGCGGGAAGCTTTAGGAAATGCATATGAGCAGTCCTTACATTTTGGCTGCGTCAGCTGAAGAGGTGACAGTCGCTGGATTTCCATCGCCTGATTTTGATACATTTTGAAGGCTCACATCAGAAACGAATGAAAATAAAAACCTTAATTTACAAAAACTTTAGATTCTTGATGTATGAGGAAAAAGGTTAATTCTAATAATGAAAGACAGAAGTGCATTTGCAAGATTTTTGACCAGAATCTTTCAGTTGATGACAGTGTGAAATTTGGACGAAATATTTGTCATACACTAGATTTTTAGATAGAAGTGCTAGTCTGGAATTCCAACATGGCGCTCTATTACATTATAGGTATTATTTGGAAAACATGTTGGAAAATGGCAGCCATATTGGAATTTCAAGTGGCTAGCACTTTTTTTTTTCTGAAAATCTTGTGTATAATGAATATTTCAGCCAAATTCCATGCTTGTATCATCAACTGAACCTTTTTTTTTTTTTTCATTAAGCCACTCCACCGTCAGGAGTTTTTCACATTCAAGTTTTACTTCTGTATTAGTCCTGTCTGAATCTTAAATTTGAAGTTTTTAACACTGCTTGCTCCTGTTTTAGACCTGTTTTAGTCCTGGTTTATAGAAGTATTTGTTCTGGATTCGTCCTAGTGTAGGCCCTTATTTAGTAATGCATTTTTCCATCTTTTTTTTTACTCATTTTAGTCCTCTAAAATGACTTGTAAACTTAATATTTCCTGTGGTGGTACCTGGTGTGAAAGCTTTGAGAACCGCTAGTTCATAGCATTCAATTAAGTGATCACAAGCTGCACTGCTGGTAAGCTAACTGTGTTAATTCTCCAACCATAATGAATTTCAGTCAGCTCTTCATTTTCTTTGCATCTCTTGTTGTTTGCTAGGTTACCAACACCACTCTTATCCTCTTAAAACACCTCAGTGGAGATGCATCAAAATTGCACATTTTATTTTCTTCTTTTAGGATTAAAAAAAGATTCCCAGCAAACAAAAGATAAGTCGGGGAGAGAGCATTTCCTCTGTTCTGACGAGGCCATTGTTGACAGCAGAGGTCCTTTCTCATTTTAGTCATGGCTTTGATCTTGTAACATCTAAAATAAAATGCATACATGTGCTTTTGAGTGTGAGCACAGAGAGAGTTGCAATCAAATTTGTCTTACTTTGTGGAAAAACAATCTTGTCATGGCTGTTGATGTTTAATATGTTGAGCAGTGACATCAGTATGAAGAGTAAAACATTTGTTTTCTCTGACAAAGACAATCAAAATTATATTGTGTGCGTCAGTAAATTTGAGTGTTTCGGGAAAGTAATTTTATTTCTGTAGTTTAATGCAAAGTGAAACAGATATGCTGTATTTTCCGGACTATAAGTCACACTTTTTTTCATAGTTTTGCTGGTCCTGGGACTTACAGTCGGGTCTGACTTGTATATCAAAATTGATATAATTTAACATGTTTTTAAATGTTAATTCATACTGATATGAACCCAGGAGTAAACATTACCATCTACAGCCGCCCTCTAGTCTTGTGACAACTACTGTCAGTAGTATTCAGTGATGTGGAATGAGATCGGGAGCTTGGTGAACTTGCTGGTTTGTTTTGTTAATTTAGCCTCTTCAGCCTCCTGGGTTTGTTCTTTATGCTGTTGTGTTGTTGAATAGCATGCCTTTCCAGATTAAATGTCTGTTTTCTGTCTCCGAAGCGACTTATAGTCCGGAAAATATGGTAGCTTGTAGTTCATGCACAGTGATGTTTAAAGCATTCATTTAATTCAAAGCAGAACTCTTTTCTTGTTTCTTTGCAATTTTTGACTCATTTTCCTCCCCCACATTTCGGAGTAAAGCACTATCGTAAGTACTCACAGGTCAAGCTCACTCAGCATTACCTTCGTTTTCCCCTCCATGTATCCTTACAAATTTTTTTCTGCTATTTGGCTGCTCGGCTATGACAAAAATGGAGAAATAAATCCATCGTGAGCTTGTTGTTTTGTTAACTGCAATGTGCCACTTTCTCGTGAGACTCAAGACTTCTGTGACATCAGGTTGACAGTGCTCATACTTGCTACTTGTCGTTTTGACCTTCATTTAACCATTACACAAACTAGGGGTGGACTGGGGGGAAAAAGTGACCTAGTACTCATTCATAGACTGGCCAACATCACCATCACACGTTATTTGAAACCTGCCAAAAAATAAAAATATGCACCTTATATTAGTTTTGACAATGGTTCATATAATCAATAACAAAAACACCCTGAAAACTTTTAGAGAGCTTACCACGGCCAACCCTGATGTATGTATTTATGTGGTACTATTCCAGGCAGGAGGGTCTGGTGATTCTCCCCCAGGGAAAATTGAGGGGCGAGAGTCGCGAGACACGATCTCGGCCGAGTCTAAATTATTTTTTAACAATCAAGCAACTAAATGAAGGCATTCCTCTCTTCCCTGTTTCTTGGAAAACTCAAACAAGGCTCCTTCCTGCCTTTATTAAGCATAGCAAAGCATTATTGGGCAAGAGTTTCATTTTTTCCTTTTGGCCCGGCTTGCCTACCGGTCCATTTCCCCACCAGCCCACCCGGGAATTCCCTGGGTCCCGTATGCCAGTCCGCCCCTGAAATGGACTCTGAAATAGTTTATTCAAGGTAAAAAAGTTAGAGTTTTGAAGTTGTAAGCTTGGTTTGGGATTATTCTAGCTTCAAATTATATTAGGATATTTAATGTTTGTTATGATGCTATGCTAGTCTAGTTGCCTCAAGAACTTGAATTACTCTCATGTGTCCACTCCATGTTTTTACTTTCTTTGGAGATGCTAAGCGAAAACAAAATGTAACGTAAATATATTCAACTAATAAAACCTTCAAGCCTATTACATTGCAACTAGTCTGTGTTTGTATGATGGAGACTGCTGTTTGTGTAGATAAAGCAATTATCAATAACACAATTAGTTTTGAATTATGACCCGCTTAAAATGACTGTGTGCCAATTTTATGGTCTTCAAATTTTTATGTCCAGCTCTCAGATTGCAGGAGGGTGTTAGAAAGATTGAGGTCCCAAACACATTACAATTAATTGGTCACATTTGTTTTTAATTTTGACATTTGTACTGTTAGTTTTCTTCACCTTAGAGCTGAATTAGTAGAAAGTAGAATATTGCTCCAGATATTCTTGTGTTGGTAAATGAATCAGAAATGCATTAAATCCATTGAGCTGTCTTGATATCATTACAGTGTGTAAGAGATGATAAGTAAATGTTAAACCCTGATGTGGTGCAATACTGTATATGCGCTTGCCTATAATATTATCACGTAAAATGTATAAAAAGGTACTTTTTTTGTCTTGAATTTGTAAAATGAAGATTGATATACAGTTGCAATCAGAAATATTCAACCCCCCCAAAGATTTTAAGGATTTATCAATAAAAAATTGTTCAGATCTAGGACCGTCCTGGAGTGGCCTTCTCAGTCTCCAGATTTAAGTCCCATTGAACATCTTTGGTGGGATTTAAAGAAGGCAGCTGCAGCTCAGAGTCCATCAAACATCACTGAGCTGGAGGCTGTTGCAGGTGAAGAATTTACCCAAAAGCTTGTAAGAAGTTATAAAAGTGAAAGGATGCTAAAAACTCAGATATCAAACAATATAATATATAGTCAGAATAAAACAAAATGTCCTGTAAAATATTGAAAGAGGTCATTCTCAAGGGTTGTACTGGAGCAAAACTTACAAAAAAGTCTCTGCAAAACCATTTTTCCTTTGTTCCCAGTATTACAGCACAGTAGAAAAATTCAAATAATGCCAAATCCTATATTTAAACCAGGTTTTGGGAAAATATTTCTAAATACTGTAGATAAATACTGTAAATAATGTAAACTTTACATTAACTCATTTTGTTGAGTGCTTTGGCTTGCTCTTAAGTAGTGTTTTGCAGTAACATTTCTTTTACTTGATATAGTGAGTGCTTCTTTGCATATTGTCTGCATCTTTTTAGTTTACATCCACACCTCACAAAAATGCTTTTAAGCAGTATCACAAAACAGCTGATTAGATCTAATGACTGTAGATAAAAAAAGAGGCTAAACTGAGGAGGTTATAAAGGTGGCACTTGAGAGACTGTTATTTTCTGAAATCTTACACTCGAGAGAACAGTACAACTCTGAACTCATAATTGGATAATGCTGACACCACATGACCTCGTCTTTTCTCTGTCTCAACCATTTCAAGGTTTCCAAAGAGAATCAAATGAATCAGGGCCTTTCTTCACTGTACAGGTTGTGTAATTGTTCAGTCCTCTGCTGCAAGGAAGAAAAAAAAAATACTATCAAGTGTTTTATTTTCTTGCCATTTTTAGAAACTGTGTGAATGCACAAGATTGCTTAAAAAATGAACTGTACTTAAACCCATGGCCCTGCGGGGTATAAGTATTGTGGTATCTTTTTTGGAATAATAGCTCTGCACTTATCAAAATGTTGCTTGGGCTCAGACGACTAATATTGAGCAATTTAAAAGCTTTTAAGCAAAAAAAAAAAAAACAAAACAAAACAGGAAGGACAGTTGTACAAGCATGGTTAGTGGAGAAATTAACATTATGGTTAAGTCCACTGTGCACTGACCAAGACTTGACATTGCCATTCTGTGTCTAAGACCTCTCTGAACTTCACCAAACAGACAATCACAGTAATGCATTCATACAGGTAGGGCTGAGAGTCTTTGGTTGCTTAGACGTTTAAACGGTTGATGAGGTCTTGGTTGACAATAAATGTATTGGCCGATTAGTTGCATCCACTCTTTGCATCAATAAAGCTAGTCTAATTTATTACTTTATAACTTTTATTTTTGTTTTATTTAAAGGCTATATTATGCAAAATCAACTTTTCAGAGCTTTCTACCATGTTACAATATTTCCTCATCAAAAACATACTTGGAGTCATGTTTTTGTTTCTTTCATGCATGTTTGAGTAATCTTGTATTCTTTTACATTGAGTTTGTGAGAGGCCAAAGCGGCTCGTTTCACCAGTGTCTGTCTTTTCCACCTGACCACTCCCCTCCTCCCTCACGGTCCTGTCCTGTTCAGGAAGCACTGCTACAGCTCACGCCTCCCCCGCAGCAACCAAACAAACCCACCCCCGAACTGCAGCGGACAACACTCAAACACTGCTTCTCACCGACATGAGTTTTTGTGAGGAGTGCTGAAGGGGCGTAACAGCAGTGGGACAGCAGGGAGGGAGGGGTCTTAAAGTGACAGGGACCTAATCTGAGCATTTCTCACAGAGTCAAATGATGAGTTTCTTCAAATAAGGTTTTTGCAGTAATTATTGAGTTTTCTGACTAACAAAATGTTGTAGATGTGTCCTAAACCAATTTAAAAGACTCACAAAAAGCATAATATGGAACTTTAAGATAGCATAGAGGATGTTTAGATAACAATACAATACAGCCATCTTTTCTAAACGTTTTATCACCTCATTAATGTAAACTTACTTGTTTGTATAAGAGCTCGACTAGATCCACACATATCCTTTGGTCAATTTCTTGCTTCGGCCGACTAACAAATTCGTTGGTCAACTACAGCCGTACATGCAGATGAGGTAGGTAAAGAGTCTTGTACGGACACAGCAACAGTATGCAATGTCAGTAACAGGGATAGAACTGCTGACCTTAAGGTAATAGGTCACCGTCTCTACGGACTGGCCTACCACTGCCTCAATTTTATTTTTTGGCAAAATCTGGAACAATTCTTCATAAGTGCCATCGGTTGTTGTGGATACAGGTCAGCGTCACACCGCCCTTTGTTTCTCTGATTGGTTACTCCAGCTGTGATATGTTCCTCCCTTAGAAATCAAACTCAAGCAAAAAGATACCAGACTAACTTCTCTGTATATGTAGCAACCGATCATGTAATAATGACCAATAATGTAATACCTGACAATAACATAATCATTTTCACAATTTTAAATGTAATAAAGCCAATAATGTAATAACTTGTCAATAATCTAATAATGTTTTTGAGCCAATAACGTAATACAATTTTGACAATAATGTCATAAGTTATTAGATTAGTGGATGGCATAGTTAATTATGATTGTAAAAGCCAGTTTGAGAATTGTTTCTTGTACAAAATGTTCTATTTAGAATATTAATTTTGCTGAGGTATGCCTGTGAAAACGCTTTGATCTATGCTATCTAAATCACAACAAAAAACATTTAAACATAAATCATCTGGACTTGTTTTTTTTTAGAATATTAAATGTTTTGTATCTTACCCAACAGACTTTTCATGTTTTGTCAGTGTCTCTGTTGGATGTTGCAAAATCAACTTTATTGGCTAAAAACCTTGTTACATTATAGGCTTTATTACTTTTGAAATTGCCACAATGATTACGTAATTGACAGGCATTATGTTATTGGCCATTAATCAATCAAATCAAAATAACTATTTATCTGTTAGGAACTTCATTTGCAGGCATAGACATATCCATATCAAAGACAAGCATCAACAACACATTCAAGTAGAGCACATACGCGCATACTGACACACATCACGTACAACAAGCTAATTTAAATAAATAGCGTTAAAAATATGGAATATTTATAGAAGCTTAAAACATTGATAGTAGGACTAGTGTGACTTAATTAGCCATTTATCAGATGAAATGGGGTGGGGAGGAAACTGGATATGGCCCTCTTTGTCCTGAGTGGGAGTGATTTATATCTGCGTCCTGATGATAACAGATTGTAGTGACTGAGTGTGTGTGGTGTCAGTGGCATTACATCATTGGTTGTTACAGTATGGAATAGGAAAAGAGTCTGGCTGGACAGGGTACTAATGTGTCGGCCCTATATCCTTGTATGTCTCTTGCTTAGTTTACATTAGAAAACACACAAATCTCAGAAAACTTCTAAAAAGCTCTATCTTCTCAGTAGTAAATGCTCCAATATCTTTCTATTCCTTATACCTCTAAATTCAACACAAACCCAACTTTAAAAAACATTAGACGCACTGTGCTTGTGAGGACAAACACGAGGAGAAATAATAATAATAATAAGCAGACAATGGTCACTCGTGCCTAAAACACATCTGCGTGTGTGCCTTTGAAAACCCCATCAGTGTGCGCAGAGTCCTCCCCGCCTTGCTTTGCTTCGCTTGTTGGTGATAAACATTCATGTCCAGGGTGTATCGGCTTATTTCTGCTCCAGTCGTGCTAACCTAAACCTTGTGTTGCTGATAATGACGGCTGTGAAAGGAGTGGGAGACTGAATGAGGCGCGGTGGGGGAGGAAGAGGTGGGGAGTAACTCTGCCCTACCGTCCCGCCATTTAGCGTCCTCACAGGAGTCCGCGGCTTCACTGTTTACCGGCGCATGGGGCCATTTTTTCCTTCATAAGCAACCACGGTGTCTATTCAAAAAAGGGGACATTTTTGAATAGATAAAAAGAAAGCTGTCACTACTCTTATTTTTGTATATTTTTGTGGGTACTGTGAAATTGCCTGAAAAGAGAGTATTGGTTTAAAGGACATGCAGAGAGCATGCTGGGAAGATAACATCACGCTTCAGATGAAAGGGTTATTAGGCCTTTTACTGTTTTAACAATCGTTGAGGCTGAACTTGCATCTGTTGGTAACACATCAATTTGTTTTGGATTCTGAATTAAAATACTGTGGATGTACATACCTATTCTTATCTAAAAGCTGCTATCAACACTGACACAGGCATTATCCTTATCTAAAACATACCTGGACTTGTGTTTTGCTTCATTCATTCACGGCCTTTCTGTAGGCTCCAAACGCTTGCTTCCACAAACCTCCACCTCTCCCACGAAGCCCTGCCCACTCCAGGAAGCACTGACCAGTCAACAAGCCCTCTACGTCCGGTCTACTCAGTGTACAGCTCTGTTTCCACATTTCACATTTTGTAGTAAAATGGCATCATACAAAATGTTTAAGGAAGTGAAGTCCTTATTTTCTTTGATTGTTCAAAAGAGTCTACACTCTCCTGATGTCTTCAGCTGTGTCTTCATGGCACCAGTAGAGTACTTAATAAAAAAAACCTTTCTTTTAGTCAGATAATGTTTTTAAAGGTTGTAAAATGTGCAGTGCTGTTCTAGAGGTGACAAAAAATGGTTTAAAAAGGTGAATAAAAGCAGAATATCGCACCTTTAAAGAACAGGTACTTTTTTACACCACAATCTTGAGCTGATTTAGCTGCCATTTACCTACCAGGAACCCTCTTATAACAAATATTTGATTCAGGCAGAGCAATGTCATGTTGTATGCATTAGTAAGTAAAATGGTTGTATTGTTGAAATCACTCATTGTCCATTGAGTTGAGGGATTTCCACACAGCTGTGCCACATAAAGCTGGGGACACACTGCACGATTTTTTGCACGATTTTACAATGATTCACAGTTGCGTTGAGTCTGTACCAGTCAATACTACTTGCAGGGAATCGTAATCACTAGTCAGCCCTGAAATTCGTTAGTGTGTGATGTTCAAAGACTCGAATCGGCGCAAAAACCCGGCCTGACGTCAGTCTCAAGCAATCAAACGTATTGAATTTTAAAGCCGACCCTGGACGCACACTCCTGTAGTGTGGGCTGTTTACAGATCCAACTGGGAATTCATGGTGTCCAGTGGCCAATGAAAAACAGTTGATGGGACACAGGAAATAGCGTCAGAGAACAAAGACGATGCAACAGGAAGCGGCGGGAAAATATAAGCGGAAATTTGAAGAAGAAGAAACAGAAAACATAAACAACCATGGCAAACACAAAGAAAGTTGAGCGCTACCCAAGTGAAACTGGATACATTCTTTTTCCTTTTTTCCAAACAGATAGCTGCGCGCACAACGGCAACAGCGACCCAGGTAGCGTCCATGTTTGTTTACCATTTAATTCTCGCGAGAGTTTGCTGCGTTTGGTTGGCGTCAGTTGTGGCCTCAACAGATCTTGTAGTGTGTGAGCCCCAGTTTCAGAAGTACATCTGCTGAAACCAGTCATTAGTGTGTGCTCCTAGTCTTTTCAGAATCTGTAATGACTGAGAAAATCATGTAGTGTGTCCCCAGCTTAAGAAGAGGCAATGAGGAAGACCAGGAACAAGTGGAAGTTTCAGATTCAGAAGTGTCTTGGTAGAGGGTTAGTTATTAGTGCCCATTATTGCCCTCATGACCCAGTCTGTAATACACTTAATGGTAATCATGGTAATAATAGTTATAATAATAATAATAATAATAGTAATAATAATAATAATAATCTATATGGTCTTATAATAATAGCCGTTTATTAGTCTTATATAGTCTAATATTTTCTATACGCTCAGAAGTTGCTTTACATCTGCAGCTACAGTCACCTCAAACGCCACACTGACACAAGGGCGGGTGAAGTGTCTTGTCCCAGGACACAATGATAGTATGCGATATAGCGGGGAACGAATCATCGAAATTCAGGTTAGCGGGCGAGCGCCTCTACCGACTGAGCTACTACTACTGTCCCTGTAAATTTGTTTTATATGTTCCCATCCTTTCTCAAAAAAAAAAAAAAATAAATAAATAAAAAAATCTTTTAGGAAGGTTATGAAAAAAAAGTTGCACTTTGGAGGTCAAATCCTTATTTTTCATTTGATTATTTCAAAATACACCTGCCACAACAACGGAAAAGCTTTGCAAATATGCAAAGCTTAGTATTTGACATTCAGAGTTGCCCACAAAGACTGACATTTTGAATATTGTCAGATTAAATTAAAAAATAATGTTACGTACTGTATACACAAACAAAACACAAAGGCGACTCAGCTATAAGCAATTACTGGAGCCTAAATAAGGTTGTACCAATGAAAGAAATACCCACAAATCCTCCTTTTCTCTGTCAGTCCATATAGCTGCCTTTAACTCTGTATGCTATCTATCTATCCTTGACCTTAATTTCCTCTTGGTTAAGTAAGTGCGCAATCTGTGGGATTTGCCATGCAGCGATGATGGCTGGAGTCTTGAATGTGCATCCATGGGCAGCTGGGTGTGTGTGATGTCCCGTATGCGGCTCTGAGTCCACACTTGAGCGGGACGGGGGCGTGAGCCGCAGTAAGCATGCAGTCACTGGGCCTGAAATCAAGCGGACTGAAGATTGTTTATGGACTGCCAAAAGTAATTAATCTCCCTACTCTATGAAAATTAATCGGATTAAAGCTCCTCTTGGCCCAGCGAGTATGTCTCTATGTAATGTAGAGATGCTGGATGCTACAATGTCCCGCTCAGTGGATATAATGCGGCCCGTATAGCTTTGAATAGGAGGCTTCGGCACACAATGACCGACGAGTTTAATCGCGTTCTCCTGCCTGTATGAATGCTTGCCTTTTACGCTGACAGAAAGAACATTTGGTCACTTGACCGCTATCATGTCCTGACCTTATTCAGATTTGTTGATTCGAGGGGCGTCCATGTGTCTGTGGCCGGAGGTGAAACACATGTTCATATGATGAGTTGACCTTTTCCGCAGTATTTAAATGAGCCGCTGCCACTCTTCTCTCGTGTGAACGGGTTATGGGTCAAACATCATACAGAGGTTTTTATTTTTTATTGAGTGGTAACTGTCTGCTTCTACATCATTTAAATGTTTAAAGGTCCCCTATTTCTGAGCTTTATAACCATGTTCAAAAACAAACCTGGAATAGAATTTAGTTTCACTGCATCAAGCATGTTTGAGTAATCCAGAGTCCTAAGGCTGACCTCTTCTAATGATCTAGACACTCAGTTTCACGGTGCTACATAGACACGTGAAACCACGAAGTGCTCCTGTGCATTTCTAAAGCTTATACACTGTCACCAGACTCATTCTGATCATTTCAGTGCTTAAAATGCTGTCACTATGAAGCAGTCGGCACATTTATCTATCTGTGGCTGTTATGTTACTAATAGATGTGCTAAATAGCCATTTTATGCTCTGTCCAGTCCCCACCGTTGCCAGCAGAGGGCGGCAGACATGTAATCCAAGCATTCTCTGCAAAGTTAAAGAAACAGCTCCCCAAAAGAATACATTTTCCATACATAAACACTAAATTTTAAATTATAAAACATGAAATACTAATGAAAAGGTGTCCAAAACTATTTCAAAAACTCTGAAAAAGCATAATATGGGACCTTCAAGAAGCCAGCTGTCTATTTTGTATACAATAGACACTTTCAGTGTCAAAACTGAGACACAGATTGTTAATGGCAGTGGGCTGGTCCAAAACTCTGACTCTAAATTACCCCTAGTAAATTAATCTGAACATGAGTGTCTCTCTCATTCCGGGTATGCATTATGCGATTTTTTTTTATTTAATTTTTTTTGTCTTAAAAGATTTATAGAAGTTACACGACACAACACAAAATGCATAAAATCGTAAACTACCACTTGCTCATGCTGTGCGATGGTTCAAATGTTCGTGGTTACAACCAAAGCCAGCCAGAGCAAATTTTAGGCTCCAGGTGCAATGTAATTATGTCGGAAACTGCTTGCTTTACCGACATTTCTGTACGCGGAGAAGTAAATAAATCAATGGGAAATGTGCTCAGGTTTGTAGCTGGGAAAGGCACTGTTGTTCTCTAAGACCATACACTGGTGTTTTTCTATTAGTCACATGTCTGACAGACATCATAGATGCAATGAGAGGCAGACACAATCTGAGATGAATCTTCCAAAATATCTGACAGAGGTCAGGCCTGATAGAGGTCGACCGATATGGGTTTTTTTAAAGACCCATGCCGATTTTTAAAATCCAGAGCACCCGATGGTCGATAAGCAATGACGATTTTTGAGGCCAATAAGGAAGGCCGATTTTCCTATTTTTATGAATAAAAATGGTTTAATATAGTCAGTTGTTTTCATGTTGCTTATAAAATGTAAAGAAACATAAAAACATCACTTTAAAATGCAGAAAAACATGGACTCATGTGCAGGCAAAAGGTAAAATCTCTCAGCTTTGCACTCTGGGCTACTGTCTTCAAATAGTCTGCTTTGTTCTGTACTGAAGCTGTAAAGTTAAGGGCTAAGCATTTCTGTATCATGTAAATGATGATATTTATGACACACTTACAGTAACTAACAGCGTCAAAATTCAGCGTGGGTTTGATTTTCTAGCAGAGTTGCGTCACAGCCCCGTTTGACGGGTCTGCCGAGCCTCGTGTCTCACGTGGGCAGTGTGGCTGCTGTGATCTGCTGAGCTGGGCGCTGAAGTGAAAACGGTTCCCTGAGTTGTCACCACGCTGCACTTACGCATCCAGTGTGTTTGGGGCCTAATGCAACATTTTAACAAGTTAACGAGACTGACGATATTTTACAGCGGACCGTTCCTACCTGATGCTAAGCTAGCAATTAAAGCTAATGCTGCAGGTTGCATACAAAAGTGCTCAAACATAGCCTAAAATGTCTGGGCATTTACATTTTCTCTCAAATGGACATTTAAAAGTTAAATCAGCGTTACGTGCGCAGGTTCGGTGCGAAAAAAAAAAAAGTCTTACTTTTTTTTTCTCAAAACAATAGGCCTTGCCTCAGCCTTGTTTGAATGATCTCCCTCACTCGCCCAGAGCACCTTCTACAGTTAATGGTGCCGCTGTAGCATGGACGGTGTAGGTACCAAATCTTCTCGGGCTGCAAAATCTACTCGGGTGGCGCCGCTTAGTGATGACGTTATGCATTCTGATTGGACGAGACTTCGAGCGAACGGCATGATTGGCTCTTCGTTGCTTGCTAACCCGGAAATGTCAACCCGAGCCGATTTGACCACCGAAACCGGGCAGATTTAGCAGCTTTGATCAGACAGAGATCATTATTATTTATTAGAAAAATACATAGTCATATCTATCACTCGTATAAATATTTATTAAAATAGAATATTTATATTCATGACTGGGAGATCGTCAATTAATGTTTTAGCTGCTGCTACAGTTGATAGGCAGTACATTACTGTGCTTTTCTCTTATTTATTGATGGTTTTGTAAGATACCTCACTCTCTTTATTAAAATGACAAGTACAAATGGAGTGTATACAAATGTGTAC
Organism: Bostrychus sinensis; assembly: GCA_020698575.1. Taxonomy (NCBI): domain Eukaryota; kingdom Metazoa; phylum Chordata; class Actinopteri; order Gobiiformes; family Eleotridae; genus Bostrychus; species Bostrychus sinensis. The sequence goes on from CM036247.1 coordinate 9,146,858, forward strand.
AGCTGTCTATTAAAGAATAAATAATGAGCAAAACACGTGAAATGCCCCCCCAAAAACCCTTCGTAATAACCATAGATGCTCATTGGCACAGTGTTTTTTAACAATATTAGTGTATTCAGTAAGAATGATTTTTTTTTAGTAGCCATAATCATCAATATCTTGTATTTACTTCAGTTCCTTATTACTTCGTTAATGCAAACACACCACTTCTGACTTAAAGAGCAGCTGTAGAGTCAGCTATAGCTCCACACCATTTGCAAATACACACAGCCTACTATTGCTCTGTGCGCTCTGGGTATCTGGGAATCTGGAGGATTCGGCGAGGTCGGGGGGTTAAGGTATGCACAGTGCGTACTGCCGCACACCTGTAGGCGCCACTGATTTCTATCAGATTTCTATTGTGTGTTTTTTTTTTTTTTTTTTAACAAAATTAGTTTTTATACTTAAAAAAACATCATAGAGAGTCGGATTTATGAAATAGGATTTCATTTATCAAGAAATAATATACCCATTGGCAGGCAACATTACGTCATCACTAAGCGGCACCACCCGAGTAGATTTTGCAGCCTGAGTAGATTTGGTACCTACACCGGCACGGACACAAAAACTAGGGTCCTTCAGTGGTTGTCCGGACATGCGCCTGACCAAAAAGGCATTAAATGGGAAAAATTGGCCCACGGCCGATTGTCTAAAACACTCAAAAATCGGCATTAAATGGGAAAAATTGGCCCACGGCCGATTGTCTAAAACACTCAAAAATCGGCTCGCTATATCGGTCGGCCAGTACTGCCTGATATCTGTTGCAGCTCGCTTTTGGTTGTAAAATGGATCTATCTGTGATTTTTATCCTTGTCTCACTACAAGACATACAGCCATGGTTTTTGAGCTTCGACAGACGATTCTTCCACCAATAAGTAATTTTTTTTTTTTTTTGTGGTGCACTTCTACTGTAGTAGTTCCTGCAACACTGTGTGTTCCTAAAGTCTTATGAGACTACTCCAACTTTTTTTTTTTTTTAATTCCCAGGATTTTTCTTCATCTACCATTTATTTAAATGTTCTACAATATATTTATGTAAATTGGGCCAGTGCAGTATCCTTACACAGCATTTGCCCCTGTATTGAACCTTAAGCTGCACTGTTCACTGTGATTCTTCATGCGTGTGCAGTGTGAGCATGGCACAAATCAAACAGATAACCCAGAACAGCATGGATTCCCAATGTTCTTTTATGAAAACGATGTCACAGATGCAGTATTGTACATACATATGCTTGTTTAGTGTTAGAAATAGGTCATGAGGAGAGGCCTAGTACTGTACTGCTATCCCATCTACACAAGGGTTATGTACACAAAGCCATTAAACAAATCACGTCTTCCTCGTATTGTCACTGAGTGTGGTCCCTCTTTAGACAGCGAGTGAAGATAAATTGCATTTTCTTCTTTGATTCCAGGCCTATAGCTGCCACACGCCACCAACTATTAGCCACAATGTCATATGGCTCTATCGACGGAAGCTCCTTTGGCGGTCGCAACCCTTTCGGAGGTCCAACGAGACAAGGATACCAACCAGTCGGTAAGACACCTATTGATTTTTTTTCCCTTTCTTTTTCTTTTATTGTTTTCTGCAATGTGACTTTGGGCTGCCCTCTGTTGCGACCGCTGGGTTTTTACAATGACTTGCCACATTAAATTTAAGAGTCAGGAATAATTTCCCTGAACAAAGCTTGCCAGGATGACTTTGCTCGATGTTTCATTTTTTGAATAAAAAGCTTCCCCCCGCAAATGCAAAAAAAAAAAAATGAAGAAAGGATTGTAGCTTCTCTGACTGCAATTATTTATGAATGACGAATGTACTTTTTGTCCTAATGGCGGATGCGCTTTCCCGCTGAAATACTTTTCTTGAAAGTACAAAGATTTTTAGTGACTCTACAAAAAAAAAAAAAAAGGGCCAAGAAAAAGCGGCATTTTTTTTTCCACAACTGCATCTTATTTAGAAGATTACATGACTCATGATTACAAGTTGGGGTCAGTCAGAAACCCTTTTAGATGGCGCAAGATTCTTCCTGATTGCGCCACAGATTCACAAAATCCTTTCAATAAAATGGATGCTTCCTGCTAAGAGCTGACCCCCTCTTCCTCTGAGTGTCCACAGAGGCCAGATTTACCCCACTACAGTTTATCTTCAAGTGGAAAAATGGGCCCAAACATAAACACATATAGGCCAAACTCGCAATCATAATAATTCACTTATCTTAAGAGCTTCAATGCTTTGCAAAGACCTGAATGATTGAAAACATTGTTATATTCCTAAAAAAGTGATATGGATTTACAACCCAAAGGTGAAGGCGAGACACTGCAGATGAATTGGGATTTTACTTTAAAAACTAATAGATATTAGTCTGAAACTGTTCTTGTAGATTACTGACATAAAGATAGGGGGAAAATTTATTGCAAGTTTTGAGTCATTTAGTGTTTTCATACGAAAATTATGCATTATATATGTGAAAATGCCCAAATTTGTATACTTATTGAAAAAAAAATGAATATTGAATATTAGAAAGAGTCAGGTTTTAAAATTTTTTATTCTTTTTGTCGACATGTTCCAGAGGAGAGTATGGATATCTTATTTTGTCCTTCAGTAAACTAGAAAATACTGACTATATGAAACATATGTTGCCTTGCTTTTAGGAGTAAAATGTCCAACAAATCAGACTAGGTATAATATATCAACAAATCCCGCTGTTAAAGTACAAGAGTGGAACATTTGGAGCTTGTAGGAGCTGCTGAAGTGGAGCTATCTGACTCAAGAGTAGTAGTGGTAGTGTAGGAGTTGTAGTAGTTGTTGCTAATGAGATATGAGTCAGAGTGTGAGAAAAACTAATTTTGACACGTGACTAAGTGTATTAAAATAAACTCCTGAATGTGTAGTTTTGACATTTTCTTTATTTCAGTGTTAAAGCCACTTGTTAAGGAGCAAACCAAAAGTGTTTTGCCAGTAATGTCTCCCCTTAAGTACAGGAATATCTACTTTCAGAGTATATCCAAAACATTCTTTTCCTTGAGTAAATTCTGAATAAAAAACATAGATCTTTTGCAAAAAAACATATTAAAATAAATCTAAAATATAAATTAAAAACAACTGACTTGTGATAAAGGTTTGGTAGAAGTAAAAGCATGCAGCGGTAGTAGTAGTAGCGATAGTAGTAGTTGTAGCAGTAGTAATGTTAACAGCAGTAAAAACAGTTGTAGAGACAATAAATTTTGCTTTGCAGTTGCCAAAACTTACAAAAGCATACACATACAAAGTTAATCCTTTTATCCAGTACTTTTTTACCTTTACTCAGGTAATAATTTTGTTGAGTACTTTAACCCCTACTGTAGTATTTCAACATACTTTTACTCAAGTGCTGGTAGTGTTCTTCCACCTGTGGCTCCCTATTAAAATTATCAGTACTGTAGCACTTGATCTTTAAAAATAAAAATATCAAGCACATTTTTGATGATACAACTGCGACTGGATAGAAATCCGATGCCAATACTTTGTAATAAATCTTCTCTCTGGGAAAATTAATTAAGCTGTACTAACAGCTATTGTAGATCCTGGCTTTATTGTCTTCATGGATAATGCGGCAGTACTGGGTATTAAAAACTATTCAATTTTGTAAATGTTAGGGGAATATTTGGCTAAGACACAGGCTCTTGCAGAGATTAAATATTTAAGATGGTGGCTTAACTCAAGAGTAACATTGAGTGCTGTACAGTCACTGAATAAAATGGCAGTGAAATGAGTTTAACATGAATCTGGTAGCAATCTGAATAAAACCATGTGTATTAATGTCATCATACGAGCAGCGTGTAAAAGTTTTAAATAGGCAATCAGGTGTGTCGGCCATCAACATATTTTTAATTCACGAAGAAATGAATAATTCACGCAATCAGCAGCACATGTAAAACACATGCAGGTAAACTGACCTGTTTCCTTTCCCAGTGTGAAATAATGTCGGCAAAGTGAAGTTGATTCCAGTGTTAATGTTAATAGGTATGAGCAATGTTCTTTCCATCTCTGCTTGTATTCAACTGAAAAACCTCAAGCAGATCCCAGGTTGAAATGAGAGGGAAAAAGCTTCTTTTTTGACTGCAGAATCTTTTTAGCTTTTTTGACTGGATTTATTTATCAATGACAAATGTACTTTGTGTGTGTTACCTTGAAATAGTTTTCTTCCAACTACAATTGCAGCAAAGACAAGACAAGACACACAACACATTTTGTCATCTGGAACAAGATTTAAAGGAAAATGTTTGTGGAGATTTTAAGTCATCCAGGTTGTCGGACATAATCCAGGTTGTCAGACACAGTTTGTGGAGTTGAAGATGCCTTGCACGAAGCAGAACAGTTCCTCCTTAAGATATAGAGATGTCAGAGGTGCACACATTTTTTACTGCAAGAACCTTATGCATGTAATGAGATCATATGCAAACAGATCTATGATTTAACTGTAGGGGTGTAATGATATGTTTTTGCAGTGATACGATATGTATGGATTAGAAGAGTTTCGATAAGATTCAAGAATGATATTGGCTAATTTGGAATGATATAAGTCAATACAATTCAACACCTTTGTATGAATAATCGTTACAGCAACTTTTTGCGAAAAATCATAAAAGTTTACTTTCAAATGTAGCACCATGGCCGGGGTTGATTATGTCCAGCAGACAGAGAGTGAAGAAAAGTTGAATATAACATTTTATTTAATTAAAAACACAAAATTTATCTCCAAAAAGCCATATCTGGTTTTATTTTAACATATACACTTAAAATTTTGATATTTCCAATATTATTGATCGATACTTCATGTGTATCAATATTAACTTCCTAGAAAACGATACGATTTGATACAAGGTCATGTGTATCGATGTAGTTGTATCATAGGAAAAAAAAATCGATACAGTTACTGTATCGTTACACGCCTATTAAACTGACTTTAGTCATAATATTTGGGTGGACAATCTCCCTATACCAACCATTAACAGTCTATTCAGTGCACAATTGAATCAAAGTAGATATCCCTGAAGAATCACAGCACCCTCCTGCATCCCCCACCCGCACCCCGACCCCACCCATGATTAAGAGTTTCAGTATAGTTTCAATGTTTTGCAACCATTATGTGCCTTTTTAAGTGATTTTGAAAAGCCTAAAGCTGTCTATGAGAAGTGTAAACACGTCTTTTTGTACCCATAGTCAAAGTCTACTTTTGGAAATCTGCGAGACATTAGTACTGTTATTTCTGACCCACGTATAACTAGCCTCAAAAGTTAATTCCAACTCATTACAAGCATATGGATAAAATTGCTTGACCAGAAAAGACTAAAGGCTGACTGAGAATTATGCACTGCAGTGGTTCTCAAACTGTGGTACACACCAACTAACTTTGTTCTTTCACTCCATCCATAAATCTCCTCTTTGGTCTTCCTCTAGACCAACATAAGAAAGATAATGAGACCTAACAAAACCATGTGGTGAAGGCAGCTGTTTACTGCAACTCTCACTTCTTTAGGAACTGCACTTCTTATAAAGTTAAGGAAAATAACATGATATATGCATCTGTTTACTTCTTTCACTTCTGCTTTTTCCTTCTGGGGTGGCTACAGGCAATCACCTGCTTCCTTGCATGCAATGATTTACATATTGTATGGAATTTGGTTTTATGCTGGATGCGCTTCCCAATACAACCAAATTATTAGGGCTTAGGAAATACAGGACATAATGGCTTTTGATCACTTGTAGCTTGATTTTTAAACATTTTTTTTTTTATGGAAGACACCAGAGATTGCTATGGTTGTCAAGATAACATAGACTACTTGGTAAAATACAGCTATACAATATTAAAGCAACAAAATGTAGTATTTGAACCTTAAAATTCGGTTTTGAAAATCATTTTAGTGGTAGATCAACTCTTAATGTGATGAACTGTCACTTCTTTAACCGTCGTCTGTCGCTATGGAGAAACAGGTCACTCTAGTCTACGAGGTTGTTCAATCATATATGAACTAAAAATGCTAAATGTAACTAAAAAAGTCATTCTTTCTGTCATTACTTTAGTTAAAGTGAGCTCACTAACTTTTTAACCTTAAATAAACAGTTTTGAAGTCCGTGTGATGTGATTAAATTAGATGTTGTGGGGTGAATAATGCACCCTACATGTCCCCCTGGTGTCTCTGAGCAGAAAATCACTGCTGACCCAGTGTCACACAAGTCTTGAGTCTCGCGAGAAAGCGGCACATTGAGGTTAGCCAAACAACAAGCTAGTGATGGCTTTATTTGTCTACTTTTGTCGTGGCAGAGCAGCCAAATGACAGATACAAGGGCAAAACGAAAGTAAAGCTGAGCGAGGGATCATACAGGAATCAAGTGGACTTGTGAGTATTTACAATAGTGATTTACTCCTAGATGTAGAGGGAGCCCCATACAAGAAAATGAGGCTTTCAAACGACCTTTTTTGTTTTGATATGGTTGTCAAAATGATGCTTCTGGACTTACACTGGGCTGGACGTGTTGGAAAACCACAAGGATAACCTGCAGATCTCTAGAGTTTAGCGTGTCGTGTGTGTTTGGAACATGCATTTGTTTGGAGGTCATAGTTTTTGATAAGGGTTAAGCAGTGTGTGAATAGCAGCTTCATTTGATTTGATCCTCTCAGTGCTTTCATTAGCCTTGTAATGGGTTCGGAGCAAGACAGAGCCCCCAGGCAAAACATGTTCTCAGCCAAACGGAGGTGTGTGTGTTTGTTTGTGTGCGCGTGTATGTGTGTGTGTGTGCGTGTTTGGGAGGAACAAGCCGACAGATGGAGACAGGCTTGCTGCAGAGGAATACATGCCGAGGACAATGAACTAATGTTTCATGTTGTGGGCAGGACAAGGAGCCATTTGGACAAACACAGGATCATCCATGTGCATCAGAGGGGAAGGGATGTGGTTTTGTATTCAAACTGCATGAGATCATCACACACACATACACACAGGCTGGAGGCGGCATGAGGACAGGCAACAAACAAAGACACTGTACATTCAATTTATAACATTTAATCTATTTGAAGACAGAGAGAGAAGCAGCAACATGGAGAAAATGCACGTTGTTTTGTAATTGTATTTGTAAAACATTCAGAAAGCCATACAGCCAATGTTTTGTGTAGTGAGATTGAGAGACAGTTCATTTTCTTTATGGGAGGGGTGCACAGCAGCAGAGTGGTTAGCACATGGTTAGTGGTTGTGGGTTTGATCCTTGTCCTCCCTGTCAATATGGCTGTGTCCGAACGTCCTCCCTAATCCCTATATAGTGCACTATGTAGTGGTCACGCCATTTTGTAGTGGTCTCCAAATGTCTAATGGATAAAAAATAGTGCACTCAAAATTTCCCACAATGCATTTTGAAAAGTAGTGGACAGCGATGGTCACTAGACGGACAGTATAGACCAGAATGCTTTGCGAGTTTCGGAGGAGAACAGCGGGACCGCGACAGGACTTTAAACTGTAAACAACACGTCTGAATGAAACCATTTAGAAACGCCTTTTTCACTTCTGTCACGTCGTAATCAGAAATAAAAAGCTCTTAAATAAACCGTTGCAGTGTAAAATTGCTAACGTTAGCTTAGCCAGCATTCAGCCTCCCCAGGTAAGGCACAGAGCTGCAATAATCCAGTCTGTTTTATTCATTATAGCGATAATTTGTGTTAAATATCACACATATGACTATTATTTATCTATAAATACTAAAACATCAAGTGAGTCTGGTCGGGCTTTTTCACAGAAGAACATTATCAGCAGAGTTTTGCCGAACTTTTTTTACACAGACGTCAGAGTCACGTGATCACCGGTGAGGGAGAAATAGTGTGCGAGTGTCCGAATCATTCACAAAATGAGTGCACTATATAGTCTGCTATATAGTTCTGGACTATATAGTGATTGAGGGGTTAGGGCCTAGGGGTGACGTTTGGACACAGCCTATGTTTACATGCAGGTTGGGAAAACTGAATTATTGCCTTACTCCAATTATAACAGGAGTTTTAAGTTGCTTATAAACCCAGGACTCTGATGGAGGGGTAAGTTATTTGAACTTTTCTTAATCCGAGTGGAGCACCTGGATAATGCGGCTCATTGTCGGACTACTGCTGCATGTATGGAAAGGCATTCATCTCACTCGGTACTAAACAGACACAGCATTAGTCCAGTTTAGAGATGTACGCACACATTTTAGACTAGTGAACACACATATAATGGGTCCCTACACCGCTTAAGTTTTGGTCCATTGTGGTTAAAAGTGAAAGCTATAGACTGCTGTGTAGCTTAGATACATTTATGGGGCTACATAAGACACATTTGTCACATGAGCAATGGTTTTTCTAGCTTTGTTAAGTTTCAGTTAATAATGTAAAAGGGTTATTGTTTGTATGTATTGGTGAAACTATGATTGCATTTAGCGCTACAAAGTTTTAGCGCTGCTGGTAAAACCCCAGACCACCTGAACGCCTCGAAGCGCTGAGGTCCCAGTAATTCGACTCAGTGCTCTGCAAGACCGACAAGCGTGGATTGAACACTTCTCTGGGGAAATGGTCCAAAGACATGCGTGTGTTAGGTGAATTGGTGAATCTGAATTGCCCCTGTAGTGTATAGAGTATGAATGGATAGTGGTAGCGTTTGCAAGAGGTGTAAAATAGCAGAGCCCAAAAATAAAAAAGCAATTGCTCTGACAGCTTTACAGAGATAAAAAATACAGTTTATTACATAATATTACTTAAAATAAGTTATCTTTAATTACACAAATGAGCATGTTTTTATTGACAAAACATCACCATCGATCTCACTGAGTCAAAATCAATAGTAAATAAATACAGTACAAGTCTGTGCTGTGTTAGAATTAATTTCAGATATTTTACAGTCTAACAGATTTGAATACTATATTGTTTATCTGTCATTGGTAGTGAGCTAATGCTAATTGTTGACAGCTTTTAAGCTTTCTTTTTTTACTTTTCTGGATAATTATGAATAAATTCTTTGTGAAGAATTTGTAGCCTTTGTCCGACTTAATGGTAGATGTCTTTCCTTCCGTAAATGTTACTACATTCACAAACAAGTAATCTGGCAACATTGTTTAAAACATTTGCTCTATTTTACCTTAGACAATAGTTTGATTATTTCTCTGTTAGTCTGTTAGCAAGAACTCGAAAGTAAGAATTATATTTGGATGACATTTCAGTCTCTGGAACACCTTCATTCAGAATTCAAATATTCTGCAGCTCATTGCGGGATAAGGCCAAATTTGCTAACCCTAACCCTAAGGGGTCAGTAAAGAAACAAACAATAAGTTCCTTTGGGATTCTAAGATAAGGGCTTTGTGACTCAGTGAAGAGAGCATTTACCCCTAAAGTATCCTTGTCTGGGCAGCAGAGTCTATTGCCTGCATAGACTATGACTAGTTTAATGCAGAGGCCTATGATGTTATTCCTGATTGAATGTTGATAAACACATTAAACCCTGCGCCGCTACAGGCCAACATTACATTACACATCAGATATCTGAAGCAAAAGTGGAAATGTGCCTTCAGCGCCTTGACACTTTTTATGTAGCTGCTTTATATTTGTAGAGTTGCCGACAAATGAAAACATCCTTATCTGCTTGCTTTGTAGTCTCCTGTAGCCGCAAAAAATGTTTACACCCGCTGCCGCCGCCGCTGCCTGACATCCCGAGGCAAGTCTTACAACTGGCACCGATCATTACATTCAACACAGAGAGGCGCGAGATGTGACAGAGGCAAAGCCAGCATCGCGTATGGTTTTTGTCCACAAATTGTCATATACTGTACCGGGTTGACAGGCAGCTTCGCTCTCTGTCTTTTCTCTCTCCGCCATTGTGAGCCAGGAAAAAGAGGGGCTTTGATCACGGCGAAGTCTGGGTACATTATGAAGGATGTGCTGTGGTGCAGGGGAGGTGGTATAAGGGAGAGAGGAGAAAAAACACAGGGCCGTGGTTGTCAGATTTGGCGTCTGTAGCTCGGGCAGATCTGAAGGGGGGAGCTCAGGGAGTGATCAAAGCCCAGGTTAAGTCTCTAATAGAGCCGTCGTTTAGGCTAATCTCTCTCTCCTCCTTTTTTGCCGTCACAGCTCTCAACCTCTCAGCCTCGCAGAGATTGGAAATGACGAGGCCGTGCAGGTTTTGTGTCAATATTTTTTCCTCTGTGTTGTTTTGCAGTAAATATTGTAGCAGATAAAGGATGTGTGCCTGCATACGCTGAATAGAAGTACTCGGAAAATGTATTTAATTAGTCATATAGGGCTGTCCTTACTGTGAATCTGTAGAGTTAGCACAACCTTAACCAAAGCAAGTAAAAACAAGGTAAAAAGCCACCTTAAAAAAAAAAAAAAAAAAAGAATTTCCACTGGGGCAGTACAGCGTAGGTTGGGCTGGTTTGGGACTGCAGAAAGCGTACCAAACCACTCTACTTTAGGAACCCCTTGGCACCACTTTGCAAAAGGTGGAGCTATGCACTGCAGGCAAGTTGATATTGTACATTTTGTAACATTTTATTAGAAAAATTAAGTAGTTTTGGCTTGTACATTATTCGCCTAGTAGCTAGAATTGTCATACACACGGCGTTTAAGAAAAGAGCAGGAAAGTTTAGGCTAAGTCGTGCTATTCAGGCAATGTGGCCATGTGATGATGTTTGTTATTGGGCTATTGGCTCCCATTATGTCCACTCTCCATGCTCGGATCTGTCTGTTTACTCTCGTCCTGCTCTTGCTCCGACAGCCGCATGTTATGGTAATGCCCCGTGTAAGACTGCTATGCAAAGATGAGTATAATAATGCAGTCAATATTCTCGAGACACTTGGGACCCAATAAGTTTTTCCATGTCAATCCTGCCTGATCCTGCCAGATTTGCATCCCACCCGCTGCAGGTCTCTGTATGTGTAAGAATGTTTTGAATCTCAGCTGCTGGACATTTTTTGTAACTCGCATCTACACAAATTATTTTTTCAGGTTGCATACCCATTAACTATTTTCATCTTGCAAAACTAACATTACTTTCCATCCTATAAAGACTTTGGAAAACTTCAAATACTGTTGGGACATGTAGGATTTTGTCTGATTATCATATCTGCACACTGCTCTATCCGGGCATCAGTGATGTTTAAAGCTTACAATTTTTTCATAACTTTATAAACAGTTTTATGGTTGTATTCAGATTTTCAACCTAAAAACAAGTACACTATATTTCCAAAAGTATTTGCTCACCCACCCAAATAACTTAACTGGGATTATGGTGTGGGGTTGTTTTCAGGAGCTTAGTTCCAGTGAAAGGAACTCTGAATGCTTCAGCACCAAGAGATTTTGGACAATTCCATGCTCCCAACTTTGTGGGAACAGTTTGGGGATGGACACTTCCTGTTCCAACATGACTGCACCAGAGCACAAAGCACGGTCCATAAAGACATGGATGAGTGAGTTTGGTGTGGAAGAACCTGACTGAACCTGCACAGAGTCCTGATCTCAACCTGACAGAACACCTTTGGGATGAAATAGAGCGAAGACTGCGAGCCAGGTCCTCTCGTCCAACATCAGTGTCTGACACGTAGATGTCTGATATAGATAGATGCAAAGGGTGGGCCGACGTCATACTAAACTCTATGGATTAAGAATGGGATGTCACTTAAGTTCATGTGTGTGTAAAGGCAGGTGAACTAATACTTTTGGGAATATTTTGTATGTTATGATCCTAAAATCCTTACACTGTTATATTATGGTTTAGTATAACATAGTTTAACAAACAAGAAATATCTTACCCATACACATCAAAACAAATGTTTTTTCTATATTTCTTGACCACGGACAAAGCATTTTTTGTCCCTGTAACCTGTCTGATTGCTGCCATCCCTCTATAAACCTAGTTGTTTGCAGCCACCAGCCGAGAGCGAGAGTCCATGCCTGACTGAGGGACGTGGCTGTGTTGTTAGGTGGATCCTCCAGGGACCACTGCCTGTTTGTTAGGGGTGGACATAGTGAGAAGATGGTCCTGGTGTGACCGGACTGTGATAGGCACTTGGTTGTCCCGCTGCATGCGCTGTTGATGGGTCATAAATGACCAAAGTGGGCCATGTGTGAGGCAGCCACGCATGACTTAATGGACCAACTGAGTCCCATTGATCTTCTGTTGAGTGGCCGTCATGTGAGGTGAGCTCTGGAGACTGTGGCTTTGTGTTGTTTAGGGATAAAGCTTGAGAAGACATCTGACATATTACATAGTTATTATTATTCTATCATTGCTCCATTGTTATGAATAATTCAAATCCAATGATAGGAGACAAGAATGGTAACTGAAACCAATTTAATGTTTTTACATCAACAAAAATAATGGTTGTAGTTGTTCATATACAGTAGTTGTCCAAATTTAATTTGATAATAATAATTGATAGCACGCAAATCCATGTTCCATGCACTTGCTAATATTTTGTACATATGGCATTACACAAATGTAGCTTATTGGTTTTCAGTTTCCAAAACCATTTTGAAAATAATTTGGGATATTACTTGGCTAATGCTTATTCTCCCTTAGATAATGTATTGTGTTCAACTTAGCTTAAATGTCCTAAATTATGTTTTTTTTAATAGTATTGGACACCTTTACATTAATATTTTACATTTTATAAGTTAAATTTTAAACTTAAACAATAGGTATGGAAAACGTCGTCTCTTGGGGAGCTGAACTTTGCTGTTACAATTGGATTAGGTGTCTGTCACCCCCTGCTGGCAGCGGTGGGGACTGGACAGAGCATAAAATGCCTAATTTGCAGGACTATTAGCAACATGATGCTAGCAGGAAGAGACATGAGCTGACTGCTTTGTAGTGACGGCAATTTAAGAGCTAAAATTATTAGAATGAGTCCAGGGACGGTGTATGGGTTTTAGAAATGTGCAGGAGCATTTTCTGGTTTTATGCGTCTAAATAGAGCTATGAGACCGAGCGTTTCCAGCTCTGGAGAAATGGACGGCCTCACCAAGCAGGAATACTCAAACTCTGTTTCTTTTTCTTTTTTTCTTTTTTTTTTCCCGGTGGAAACAATATAACATGGTTAAAAGCTAAAAAATAAACACAAACAAAACATTTTCTCAACAAGTGTATGCAATTTGTTCATAGCCTACATAACAATTACACAACTATTGGCCTTTCTGTTTGCACTTTACATGGCTTCCCTGACCCTGCCTCCACTGTCCAACAACATGCATTACTGGGTAAAGTGCTGGCTTTAAATTGCCCATAGGAATGAGTAAATGGAGTGCTAATGCTGTCCCTCTCTTAAATGTTAGCCTTTACAACTAGCATTTGATTGTTCAGAGTATACCGTACGTCATGCCCTCAGCCAGTAGAGGTAGGCTTCCCTCCCAAGCCAGAATGAGAATAAACAGTAAAGTCAATAAAAAATCAACAATGGTTATGAAGTGGCAGCTGAAGTACTATGGTAACCAATGGTAAACAGAGAAATGTTGACAGAGCGCTTTGGCGGAGGGACAATTTATCTTCTATCTTCAAGACACTGGTGCAGTTTCAGAAAATTAGAAAAATGTCTCTCAATGTAGAAGATACCTTAATTAACCACAATATCTTGGCAACTGTTGTTATGAGCATTTTCCTGTAGGTACTGACTCACAAACTTATTATAAATGAAGGTCAGTGATATTTTTTTCTCTAATCTTAACAAGTTACAGATTTGCCAAAAATGTTTCCATTGATTTTTGTCCTACTTAGTTTCTCCAGCAATGTGTGTCCTATCATAGCATTTATTACCTGCATATAAACAGCAGGAATAAAAGTAACTTAAAATTAAAGCCATGAGCATTGATAAAATGCCCTCGCAGCCCTTGTGACTGAATCATATGAGTATATCTCATATACACAATGGAGTTAATGGAGCGTTTTAAATAAACACACTGTACACTTCATTTGTAACCTGCTGGCCGTCTGTTTTAACTGTGGTTCAAAACGTACAGTCCAGGATATCTCCAGATGATTCTGCCTCAGCTTGGAGCCTGTCAGAGCAAAACCTTAGGACAAGTTTGCAAAAGTATCAGAACTAGATTTTGACCATAACTTTCAACCAACACAGCTGACTTCCTGTTGGGTTTATGGCAGAGCCATAATATCATTTTTGGTGGGTCTCAATATGCTCTTTATATCTAGCAAATTTACTTTTTTTCGGTAGCGTCTCTACCGACTGAGCTACTGCCGCCCTGATGGCTTTTGACTGCACGTTTCCAGATGGTTTTTACTTATATAAAAATAGGACATTTTAACATTAGTAACCACAGAGGTTCTGTCTCCATAAATGGACAGAATGTGCATTTGTCAGCATAGAACATGAAATATTCTGTAAGTACAAGGAATCACTGAGTTTGGCTCACAACTGATTTAGACTCTGAAGAAGACAAACACAATAGAAGAGCTCAGACCAAAGTGACCATGAAGCCCTGGGACGAGTACACCTCCTCTATGACGAGGACTCCAACCTTGAGGCTGTGCTGAACTCGCCACCTGCAGAGAGCACTCAGCAGGGAACACCAGCCGAGAGCAAACAGTGTGCTCTGGAAAAAGTAGTATTGCAATTAATAAAATCAATCTGTAGACCTTGTTGCTGTGTACATTCATTTTTTCCCCCATTTTTAAATGTACCACTAAGTTTCTTTAACCACATGTTTTTTTGTGTCTGGTGGAAGATATGAGTGCACTTATCGGTCTCTAAGAGTGGGAGCGTGTCTAAAATAGAAAACGGGTGGTTTAGGAAATACTTTGCTTAATACTGGATCACTTTTTATTATAGCCCAATTGTCTTTAACAATATATTTGATTTGCTCTGCACATGTTCTATATGTAGTTACGAACATAGGACGAGACAACTGTTTAGCCCTAGAAATATTGTTCTCTGTATGTTGGCTTTTTAATGATTTGGCCATTGAAATAAATGCCTTTTAAAGTATACTTCCTCATGCTGTTGTCACTTTTTTTGGAGTGCCTGGGTCTCCAGTTTTGTTTTGCAATACCTGTCCCACGTTCCCAGGAGCATCCTCCATTGTCTTTCTTTGGAACACCAAAAACAACCAGTTACTTGTACTATGTAACTTTGATGATGAAGTCAAAAATGCATTCATAACAGTGAGAAACCTAATCATGAAGCGGCCCTGACTAATGTTCAGCTGCCTAAATTGGTTTTTGGTTTGCACTCCTGCCTCTCAAGAAGGAAGTTGTGGCTGGCCAATTAGAGTCTCTCTGATTGGAGTCTGCTTGTCCTCAGCCGCGTTACAGTGGGTTCTCTCCAGCTTTCTCCCATTGTCCAAAGACATGAATGTGTTGGGATGATTGGTCAATCTGTTTTGCCGCTGTAGTGAATGAATGTGAGAGTAAATAGTTTTCTGTCTGTGTTTGTGGTCCTGCGTGTACCCCGCCTAAGGCCCATATTTGCCGGGATAGGCTCTAGACACCTGCAGCCCTGAATGGGAATAAGCAGATGAAGAAAAAAAAAAAAAAAAAGTTACACCTGCACAGCGTGGTGTTTGGTCAATCCTGAGGAGATCCTGGCCCCATAATGCCTAAATGCTGGTTTACATTTCACACACGTTTGAGCTGCGAGTGACAACAAGAGAGGAAACAGAGCAGAACCCTCCAGACATCTGCAGGTGGGCCCCGGCTCCACAGAGGGGCTACAGGAGGGGGTTGAAACCACAGAGGGGGCTGCAGGAGGGGAGCTAGACTCATGCAGTGAAGTCAAGGTAATACCATGATAAATTCATGGTATTAGTTCACTCTGCTTTTCTTAAAAGTACATTCAACAGTGGTTTAATAAAAACAGTTGGTCCATGCTGAAGAGGGGGCCCCAGGTAAGATGACTGTATGGGATGTTGGAAAGACCAGGAGTCAACAAAAGTGTAACATAGTAAAGACAACATTAGCTATATTACAGTAGCTTTCTGTTTTCCGTGTCATCTATTAAGGGCATGTTCACACTTGCCATGCTTGGTTTGCTTCAGTCAAACTCTGGCGCGCTTCCTGATGAAGTCTGATTTGTTTGAGAGCAGGTGTGAATGTGCAATCAGACTCAGGTGTGCACCAAACAGGTGAACTCTGGTCCACATGAAATCAGAGGTCTCGGTGCAGTGTTTCTTCTTCACCAGTTTCTCTCAGAAAATACTGGCGTGCTGCCCCCTACAGGCGAGGTTTTTTTACTACTTCCTCAGTCAGTTCAGTTTGTTTGACAGAGCTCAATCTGAACTCGAACCAGACCAATGACATCATCAACACAGGTGTGGACTTTGGCTCAGAAGCACACCAAGTCCTGCAGACCAATATGTGTGAACACACCTTTAGACTGCTTTGGACATGAGGCATGGTGCTGCATATTTAATGCTATTGGACACTTTTGAAACATTTAATGCCAGACAACCATTCACTCACATTCATTTTCATTTACTTAGATTTACCAACCCACACTGACACGCATGCCTTTGAACAGTGGTAGCACATGTTTATTTTACATGTAATGTCAGCATTGTCCACTTCTGGAGTTAGACCCCAATTATAAACCATGGTTCACTTCATTCAGTATTACCTTTCCAATTGAAAAATATAGCTGCTGAATGAAAGTGTTGCTGTAACTTTTCCACATAATACTCTCCACTCAAAGTCATTTTCAAAATGTCACAATCAAAATCCTAAAAGGTTATGTATTTTAGAATCCCCTTACCATATGAGAACTTTTTGTTGGGTTCATGAAGCAAGTGCAGATTTGTAGTGGCGTACTTCTGATGTGGTACGTATAACCAGGGTTTGACATTAACTCTAGCCAACCAGCCAGATGTGCTTAGAGATTTCGCTTTAGGCTTCTAAAATATTCAGTCCCATATTAGATTTTATGCGTACTGTATATTTTAACTTTAGGGTTTTATGCCTCAATTTACCGGTCAATCTACGTTCCTATTCTCACCTATGGTCATGAGCCTTGGGTCATTACTGAAAGGACAAGATTCTGGATAAAATCGGCTGAAAAGAGTTTCCTCCGCAGCGTGGCTGGGCGCTCCCTTAGAGATAGGGTGAGGAGCTCGGTCACCTGGGAGGAGCTTAGAGTAGAGTCACTGCTCCTCCACATCGAGAGGAGCCAGCTGAGGTGGCTCGGGCATCTGTTCCGAATGCCTCCTGAACGTCTCCCTGGGGAGGTGTTCCAGGCATGTCCCACTGGGAGGAGGCCTCAGAGAAGACCTAGGACACACTGGAGGAACTATGTCTCTCAGCTGGCCTGGGAGGAGCTGGAGGAAGTGTCTGGGGCAAGGGAAGTCTGGGCACCTTTGCTTAGTCTGCTGCCTCTGCGACATGGTCCCTGATAAGCAGTAGAAGATGGATGGATGGTTTTGTGCCTGTATTTCTGTTGGTATATCTGAAAGATTCCCCTTAATTATATTATTAAAAGTTAAAAAAGATTAGCAATTTACAGAGCCTTAATAGAAACTTAAAGAAACATGGATTCAGAGATGTTACACAGCATGCAAAAAAAACCAAACTATTTATAATGTAGACTAAATAAATTAGTTTTTAAATATTTGATAAATCTCTGTTTAGTGGAAAAATACTGCAGTCAAATTGTGGATTAATTGTAACTTGTGGCTACTTTTTAAGAATACTCTCCACAGTGGACAGTGATTATAAAATTTGATGTCAAGCCCTGCGCATAACGACTACAGTGACTATGATGGATAAACCTGCAATGTTGCAGGCATTAGATCAGAAACTAATGTGGCTTATTATGTTTAATTTTAAAGCCTTGTGATGACCCTAACATTTATCTACAACAGTGGTTCTCAACCTTTTTGAGTCGCAAACCCCTATACATTAATACTTGCTTTCGCAGCGAGTATAGCTCTGGTCATTGCCACTGCGGCTGGACGGATAAGGCTCTCTGCAATAGTGTGGGCTTTTTTTGACTGAGCCACCAGATATGCAACTTCATATGACGCTGCCAAAGCTTTAGCTGAGACAGTAGCATACTCACTCACCACAGTTTTTTGACATCATAGTTCTTGTTCCCTGCGCCGAAAATGATCTATTGGCGTATCAATGTACGCGCTGTGTTTTGTCACTAAATGTCTCTTAAGCTTGGCTGGTTTTAAGCTCTCGTGTGCCAGAACTTCAGAGCAGATAACACATTGGGGATATTCGATGTTGTTTTTGATTGTAAATGTAAATCCGTATTTCAAAAATTCCAGCTGATATTTGTGAAGTCTGCTGACTTGTGTGTCTGCAGGGCCAAGTGCCGGCTTACGCTTCTCGGGGGGTGCTGTTGGGAGGCTGTCCACTGATTTACCTGGCGTCTCATCCTGCTGCTCCAAATCTTTAGCAAGACCACCTTTTCTCTGAAGCCAACGATCCATTTTCTTTTATGCAGCTGTGACAGTTAGCAATCCGCTTCTGCTGCAGGCTAGCACGGAGCAATCGCGCCAAAATGTATCTTATTTGTGTACTATTGTATTCCCGCTCTGCATCTGAACAGATCATAAGGACATAATTCAACTCATCTCACTTAAAGTGGGAATAAATGCTAAAATAAATTAAGAACTGACAATGCTATGAAAATAATATGCTTAAAAATATTGTAGGCTATTTTAATATCCTATTTAATATTAGGTTTAATTGTGTAGTTCCTCCAAATTATTTGGCGCCCCCGAGGTTGAGAACCACTGATCTACAGTATCTCAGCGAATGCTTGGATCCACGTTGCCCCTTGCTGCTGGTCATAGGTTTGTTGAATTGGTTTAAGAAGTTAAGTTAAAGCTCCACCTACATGGGCCTCTGTCCAGGGCGACCATATCCTCGAATGTTCACATTTTCAGAAAGATTAAAATCTAGATGAGTGTAGTGAGGAGAGCCGCAGCTGACCCAGGGCAGAATGAGACTGCGGCTCTTGATTAAGTCCCTCTGATTTGAGAGTATAATTGACCGTGTTGCAGATACCACATTTGTACTATCGACGAGCCGCTCGCTAATGCTAATTCATCCCTGACTCGGGCTCATTACAGTAGGAGAAATTAAGGCATTCTCAATCGATTATTCAGTGGTTTCAAAGAAGGAAAGACAAACACACAGCGACAAACTGATCATCATGTGTAATCAGTTCACTAGTGTTTATCATTAAGCCGTATGCAAAATCAGACTCTGCCCCGAGGTGAGATTTCTCCTCTTTCACTTTACAGACCCTCATTTAGGATGCAGACTTAACTTTTTAATCAACAGCAAATCAAAACAAACAGCCTTTTCACGGAATTTCAGGTTTTCCAACATTGGATATTTCTACAAACAAAATTAATGATGCAAAACCAATGTGTGCAAATATTGATCTACTTAACTGGCGTTTCATTCATACCGTCATCGTAGAGGTCGACCGATATGGGTTTTTCTGTGGCTGATACTGACATTGATTTTTAAAATTCAGAGCAGCTGATGGCCTATCAACACTGCCAGTTTTTTGAACTGATATGTGAGGTAGTGAAAGGAGTTTCGGCTCATTTCAGTGAGCCTGATCATTTGGCTCTTCATTTTATCACCTGTACCTTTCATAATTCAGCCAAATTTAGCGCAGTTTTGATTGATTGGTATTGTGTACTCATATATAACTCAAATACATTGATTGTGATGAAGTATTCAAAAGTTCTGATGCTTTAAAACCCAATGAACTGACTTACTTACGGAACCACTCTATTTAGTATTAAAACTGAAAAGCAACAGCTGACCTCAAAAAAAAAAAAAAAAATCCTAATAAAATTAAAAAACAGAAATATATTACCGTGTGCATTGTGCAAACAGCTTCAGGTGTCTCTCTCTGAACTAACAATTATCAACTATCTAAGGAAAGAAGAGGAAGACCAAGTGACTCATCTCAGAGGGGCTGAGCTGGTTTCTTCTCTCTGTTATTATCTGCCCTGTTTTTTTAAAAGATTCTTTCAGAAAAAATAGCTCATGGTTGGGAGCTTCTTTGTACTGACTTCTCCACGACTGCCCCATCACTAATGTAGGGCAGATTTTCTTAATTTTATGAAAGAAATTAATTTAATACAGCCTTTTGTTTTTGATAAAGCTTATTAACTCTGAAATAAATGTGTGCGAGAACAGTTAAAGATGAGCTTTTTGAGAAAACCAATAATCTCATCAAACTTATTATTCTATGCGAGAGAAACAAGCTAAATGTTTTTATTGCAGTTTTGAGCTTTTCAGGCCAAGATCAAGCGGTTTTTGATGTTTCCTATTAACTGTGGTGTAAGATGATGAAACTGCTAAAAGATGGGCGGGGAAGCTGGGGTCCTTCAGTCACAAGGTTGCCTAGACATGCGCCTGACCAGAAATCAGCATAAAAGTACAACTATCAAAAAAATCTGCCCGAAATATTTATCGACCCCTACATTCTTAATTTGATAATGCCAGCAAAACATCTGCAAAAAAGTTGGAACAGTGGCAATAAAAAGCTGTGTACCATCAAAATTAGGACATGCGTAGCGTTTAGCTTGTATGATAATTATATATGCTAATTGCTCCCTGAAATAAAATAACTAAACGCTGACACACTTGTTAATGCTTTCCAACCAGGCTCTGATGTTACTTACATGTTGTGGAGTGGTTGTCAATTTCCAAGATCATCTTGTTCATTCATAATCGGCAATCCTTTGTGGCTAACACTAATTCCTCCATTTGACATGTATTATTGTCTTTTTAACTTCTAGTACCATTCTGTGGAACGTAGTCCTTCTGTTTACAAACACTAAAAGGTTATATAGTAGTGGTTCCCAACCTTTTTTGGCTCGTGTACCCCCTGGGCTTTTTCCCATACAGTGGGTACCTCCTCACTCATACTTGTGGATAATTCTTTAAAAAATGGATATAAAAAATACTGTATCTGTGTTCACTGGTACAGAGACTATGTACTTTATTGTAAATGCTTATTCGCCTTACTTTTAAATTCAAGATAAAAAATAATCAGCCTAAATACAAATATAAACTAATAAAAAATATATATAACCGTATACACTACTATCCATTCATCCAGCCATTTTGTTCCGCTATCCGGGGCCGGGTCGCGGGGACATCAGTCTAAGCAGGAATGCCCAGACTTCCCCCTTCCCAGACACTTCCTCCAGCTCCCATGGAAGGAACCCCAAGGCGTTCCCAGGCCAGCCTAGAGACATAGTCGTATTACTCATATTTAATAAAAAAATAATAATTTGAAAATGATTACATTTCTTTGAATAACTTCCCTTTGAAACAAGAACAAATAATAATCATATTTTCAGCAGTTTTACCACCTCACCCTTGCGCTCTGCTTTTGTTTCACAAGTTTCAATCATTCAGTTTGAAAGCATTGCAAATCTTTTCTTATCATCTCAGAACTACAGTAAATGATGAAATAATTCCTAGTACCCCCTGCTAAGTGCTCGCATACCCCTAGAGGGTCCCTATACCCCTGGTTGGGAATCACTGGTCTATAGCAACATATGTTAACAACAAGTATGTTGTAAGCGGCTTGTTGAGGACAGCAAAGCTAAAACCTAGCCCACTCACGGCAGTACTGGAAAATTAGATGGTACCGATCTGGAGAAGTATTTTGCCACTAATTAGGGGAAACGGCAACAGGTCATACAATACAGACCAATATTAAACATTTTCCACTTCAAACTTTTGGTCTCAAAATGCAGTTCCTCCCTCCCCTCATGATCATTACCATACGTCTCGACAGTCACACAGTACTGGTCCAGAATCAAAGTCCTGCTCGTATTGGCCCCCGCTGCTTCAGTCTCAGAGACGACATTTGTCAAGTGTGATTTAGTAAAGGCGCTGCTCATATCAGTGCTGCTTTGAAGTGCTGCTGATACGAATGGCCATGTTGAAAAGCCCACATGTTTAAAGTGAGGGAAAGTTTCCAGTGTGAAGAGAGATAAAAAGCTGCTGAAATTATCCAAAACACAGCCCCCCCTACTTCTTTATTCTTCCAGGGACGCACCATCAGCAAAGTCTGGCACAGCGAGCTGAAAACTATAAGCCATGTAATCATCCACTGCATATAAGCAAATATTGTATAAAAAATACCTCAGACCCATAGTTGTTAAAGCAGTCCACTACATATTTTTTCCTCATTTCATTTGTATCCATGTGCTCTGCATCTTAATCCTGTTAGTTAAATGAATGCTACTGAACAACCTGAATATTTGGAAATGTTGGGATGTTTTGTTTTGTTTTTTTTGTTTTTTTGGAATAAAACGAAAACTAAAAAACTTTCAAATCACGTGAGCCCATATTTTAATCACATTAGAACATAACAATCTTTACACTGATAAATGTTACACTTTTACACAAAATGAGCTCATTTCAAATTTGATACCGGCTACAGGTGTCACAATAGTTAGGACAGGGGCAGGTTTCTCATGGTGTAGCATCTCTTCTTCTTTTCAAATCTGGGCGTTGAGGTTATGAGTTCCTGGAATTTAAGCATACACCTCCATCCCATCAGGCTGCTTTTGAACTGAACGCTAAGAATTCGCTGGAAGGTCTCTTCCTCTTTAGCCCAGGGGACACTGCATCTGTGATTTCCAAAAAGAATGTCAAATTTGAACTGGTCTGACCATAGACCACTGTCCCACTTTGAAACAGTCCATTTTAAATGAACTTTGGGCCAGGACAGGGTGGCGCTTCTGGACCATGTTCACATATGGCTTCCTTTTTGCATGATAGAGCTTTAGATGGCCTCTGCAGATAACTCGGCGGATCGTGTTTACCCACAGTGGTTTTTGGAAGTATTCCTGGGCCCATTTAGTAAAGTCATTGACACAATCAGGCTAATGAGTGATGTAGTGTCGTCTGAGGGGCCCAAGAGCACGGGCTCCAATAAAGGTCTGGGGTCTTATTCCTTACACAGAGATTTCTCCAGTTTCTCTGAATCTTTTGACGATGTTATGCTCAGTAGATGATGAGATTTGCAAAGCCTTTGCAATTTGGCGTTGAGGAACATTGTTTTTGAAGTATTCCACAATCTTTTTATGTACAATTTCACAGATTGGAGAGCCTGTGCTCATCTTTACTTCTGAGAGATTCTGCCTCTCTAAGACATCCCTTTTATAGCCAATCATGTTAAAGACCTGATATCAGTTAACTTCATTTGTTGCTAGATCTCCTCCCATCTGAATCTTTTTAAAATGTCTTGCTTTTTCAGCCATTTGTTGCCACTGTCCCAACTATACTGAGAGCTGTAGCAGGCATCACATTTGAAATGAGCCTATTTTGTTCATAAAAGTGTAAACTTTCTCAGTGTACACATTTATTATGTTATCTATGTTCTACTGTGAATAAAATATTGGCTCATGTGATTTAAAGTCTTTTGAATTTCATTTTATTCAAATCAAAAACACGTCCCAACGTTTCTGAAATTCAGGTTGTACATTTTTCACTACAGACTTAAATCATACACCTATAATTATATATCTACTATAGCTCTTAGTGCCATTGTGAGTCTGTCGAGGCTGGACTGCGACACAAATTGTCATATCTATCCATCACGGTAAATGAAATGTGGGTAGAGTGCGTGTTAACGACGTGTATGCACCGACCTGCCATTAAAAATGCACTAAAGGTCTGTGAGTTGAAAAATGACCCATTTCCGCGTGTATCGCCGTGTTGTACCACTGCTCGACTGACTGCCCGCAATCATGTTATTACCTGCACCATTTGTCCCTATAGCTGCGAGGGCCCCCGATGACTGCTGATGTACTGCTGGCCTCGCTTGTCACCGCCACACACCACAAAATATACTTTTTCACTGTCCAGAGTCTCCACCTGACTATTTGTACACCAATATTTCACCGGCCTCTTTTGAAATACTGCAGCTTCCGAGTGTTTTCCAACCACTATGTTTTATCTATACTCTACTGAGCAAAAGTAGGTAGGTTTTTAAAGCAGAACTCAGTAACACTGCTCATTTCTTTGCTGTTTTTCGCAGTGCACCAGCTGGGCTTAATTTAAGTTGATCCTAACACTTTTGTCGGGCTTAGCTACGTCCAACAGAGTAAACGGAGTTAGCACCGAGCTTAACTGCACCTGATTGTATCATGCGCGCTCATAGGAATACATGGGGTGCTGTGCTCGTTGCCTATAGCGACACATTCTATTGCTAAGTGTTTTTATCTGACAAGCTGAGAAAGCAACGTGTGTTTTAACTGAGGTTTGGAATGTTGCTGCTTCAATTTTAATTAATGCAGCTTCTGTGGATAGCGGATATTTGCGTGTGATGCTTGTTCGAATAATAACTACCAGGATAATTAGAAAAAATGAAATAATTTATTTGGTAAATTTCACTGCATAATAAACACATGACAGACGTATTATTAATCTATTTTCAACAATTTCTAAACACATTTTCTGTGACCATTGCAATGCATTAACCAGTCTTCCTTGCATTTTCATTCAGCCCCAGCTCTCACCTCTTTTTCAAGACGCCCCCATGACCCACTGTGAAGCTTTGGTGACCCCTAGTGAGGGTGTCGACCCCCAGATTGGGAATCACTGGCTTAGATGTTAAAATGCTGATTTATGTGTAATATATATGAATTTTTTTAAAATTACCACTGAAAAGTTTTTTTTAAAAAGAGTAATTTAGCATCATCAAAAGGCAAATAATGTAAGAAAATCTGTATATTTTTGTTTTTGCTGTATTAATATTATTATTTGTTGGTTTTTGTTTTAAGACCCTCTAATGAGCTTAATTTTGTCAGTCCATTCAGGATTTACTATAGGTTTTAAAGTAGCATAGCAGCACAAAGTCAAGCCTAAAGTAAAAAAAAAAAAATCTATCTGCATTTGGCAGGTGTCAAGCCCTGCAATGATTAGATTTAGTAGATTCTTTACCATTGTGACATATAAAGGTTTTGTGGCTCGATGGAAAGAGCATTTACCCCTGAATAAGATCTTTGAGTCCTCGTCCAGGTCTGGCCTCTTTATCTTTACCAATTGCAAGATACGAACAGTGCTTTGGCAGAGGTCTACACTCCACTATTGCTTTTTTTTTTTCCCTTCTCCTTCCAAATTTCTTCATTAACAAACCTTTTTTTTTTTTTTGTCGATAGCCTTTCTTTAAAACCTGTTTGAGACTCGTGCACAGTACTGCACAATGTCAGTCCGTAAAATTGTCCCGTTTGGTGCCAGAGTCCACAAAAAAAGGGGGAGTTGAGATGCTTGTCCGGGCTGGATGTTGCTGTGGGGCTGCTGTAATAGCTCCAGACCATTAACCCTCCCTGTCAGTCGTAATGACACGTGTTTTTAAATGAGGAAAATGGACACATAACTTACAGTGCAGCCTCCCCATTCAGTGCCAGGGCCCGGAGCCATGTCCATTCTCCCTGTCTGCTCTATCATCATCGCCACAATTAGATTCTACATTAGGCTTTTGGTGTCCATTCAGACCCATTTGTTCTTCTCCCTATGAGAAGCAGTGTTTTATTTTAATTACTATAAATGCCAGTTCCACAGCTAATTAATGTAACTTTGGTGTGTGCCCGATATAGAAAGTCTTTACATTTTTCAGAATAGCCAGTTATTATGTGGTCGCTATAGTCGTGAATGGTAATGAAAGCAAAACCTTTATCTGCTCAGGCCAATAAATTTGTAGATGTATGTTTTTACTAAGTGCTTCTAGTTACACCTTTACTACCAATTATGTGATAAGAGCTTCATGGCATCTTATTTTGTGATGTTTCAAAGTATTTTTTCCTTGCTTATACAGCCCCAAAAAATTTTACCAGGGATGGGTAAAGTAGCCAAAAAAAAGTAATATTGTTACTTCAAAATATTTAAACGCAAGTAGAAGTAAAAAGTGGTCATTTAAATAATTATCCAAGAAAAAGTTAAAAAAAAAAAAGTATTTGGTGAAAAAAAAAAAAAAAAAAAACTGCTCAAGTAATGAGGAACTGTACATAACATCTGATTTAGGTTTTAGTTTTAATGTAATCAAAACAACACAACAGCACTTTGAAACAGTAATCCACGTCTTTGTTACCACACGGCTGGATTACTGTAATGCACTTTATTTTAGCGTTAGTCAGTCCTCCATCAATCGACTGCAGCTCGTTCAAAATGTGGCTGCACGTCTTTTAACTTGGACATCACCCTGATTTTATCCTCCCTGCACTGGCTGCCTGTGCACTTTAGGATCCATTTTAAACTTCTTTTATTTGTTTTTACTCCTTCACTGTCGCTCAGGTCGGCTGACCAGCACCTCCTTAGTGTAACAAAAACCAAATGAAAGCTCAGAGGGGACCGAGCTTTTGCAGTGGCAGCACCAAAACCCATCTGTTCTCACTGGCCTTTGACACAGTCTGAGATGTTAACATTATTATTTATTTATTCTTATTCTGTTTTATACATCTACTGTTTTATCATTGTACTGTATTCTTTTATTGTTTTACTCTTGTTTTATCTTGTACAGGACTTTGCTCAATGTTAGTTGTTTTAAAGTGCTTTATATATAAGATTGCATTCATTACAGCAACAATTTAAAATAATGTGCAAATTCAGATTTTTTCCAAACAAGAAACAATGGAAAAACTTGTAAAAAATAAATTACATCTTCATAAAATAAAGTGCAGCACAAGAAACGCACATTTCCAAATTTCCTCACTTTGACACACCGTAAAGCTTTTGAAACCAATACATTAGTAACATATATGAAACACCATCTCTTCACCACTGCCTTTAAATAACTGTCTCATCTGTTTGCTTATCTTTGTTTTCTTTGGTTTTGTGTAATCTATGAAGCATCTTTGAGTATCTTAGCGTTCTTATCCCTCTGACTAATGCTTCAGTTACCTGCGTTTTCTTTTAATTACTGTAAATGCCAGTTCCCTTCAGTTTAATTAATGTTACTCTGGTATGTTCATTATATAGAGAGCCTTTACATTTTTTCAGCATTGCCTTTAACATCTCTGGAGCCATTATAATTGTGATCGCCATGGCAATGAATGCTAATAAAAACCTCCATCTCCTCACATACAGGAACGGTCCATTCATTTCCAGTTGTAAAAATCATTCAAATGCCACCTTTCAACACTGAATAGTTTTTCATTAGATATGCAGGCACACACTGTCCACATAATAATGATTTTGCAAATGGCTGTTTAAATTGAATTGCATATGACTTCTACAGAGCAGTGTAGGTCAAAACCACTTAACTCTTGTCTCTTTCATGCTTTTAATGTCAGTAACTTCAGGTTTTTGAGGCTTGAAGAGTCCTGACACCACTACGACTACTACTATAAATTGAGATTGTTTTCTTTATTTTTTATAACTTTTTATTATCTTGGCTAGAAATGAAAGGTCCCCTATTCTGCTAAATCAAAGTTATTGAGCTTTTAAATGTGTTGTAATGTTGTTCGCATCTTCAAAACACACCTGGAGTAGTATTTTGTTTTCATTCGCGCATGTTTTAGTAAACCTGTACGCGCTGAAGTCGTCCTCCTCTCAAGTACTAATCAAAGCATTTCCTGCAAAGTGAAAGTAACAGCTCCCCACGTACATAGATGTTATTTTAAGTTCTAAAACATGAAATACTAATGCAAAGATGTACAAAACTATTTCAAAAAGCCTGACAAAAGCCTAATCTATGAATTCAGGAATGCAATTTTTTTTTACTCCTGCAAGATATGAATGTCCCAGTTGCCACGAAGATACAAACTCTGGCCACAAGGAGTCTGTAAAGAAACAAATGCCTTTTGTGTGGGCTCCGAACTAGAAAATCTGTGGTTTGAGATCAGGGTTTGGTCACTATAGCTTTACCAGTGGTGGACAAAGTACTCAAAATAAAAAATAATATTACTCAAGTAGAAGTAAAAGTACCTAACAAATATTTTACTTCAGTAAAAGTAAAAAAATAAATAAAAAAAAAGTATATTTGAATGTTTTTTGCAAATTCTTCTTCTTCTTCTTCTAGTTTTGAACCCAGACCCTCTGATTGCAAGTCAGATGTGCTGCCCACTACACCACAGAAGACAAAAACTACCTTCACATTTAAAAGTTTTACTCAAGTAAAAGTAAAAATAAAATCAAGAAAAATTGATTCTAGTAAAAGTATGTTCAACAAAATGTACTCAGAAAGTATCTTTTGTTCAAAAAATATACTTTTATTCAATTATTTTACTTAAATATCTAGTTACTGTCCACCACTGATCCATTGCGAGTTAGAGCCAGTGCCTTAGTGGAGGTATCCTTCCTTTTAGTCCTTTTAGTTAAACCTTTACTACATCTGTTTGAGTATTTCATGACATACAATTTTATGACATTTCAAACTATATTTTTTGCCTTTTTACTCTTACAAACAGACTTTTTACCCAGTTACCTGTCAAGTTTAAAAAGATGTTCCTTAGACCTGTGTTTCCCAACCAGGGGTACTGGAGACCCCTAGGGGTATGCGACCACATTGCAGGGGGTACGTGGAGTTATATGATCATTTATAGTACATTTATATATTTGGCTTTGAAAGACTAAAATTTACCTAAATCAAGGGAATGCAACACTAAAGAAGGGCTGAACCAGGTCTAAACCAGAACTAAACTTGGAACAAAGCAAGTCTAAAGCAGGACTTAAGCAGGACTAAAAGAGGACTAAGCCGGGCCCAAGCCAGGACAAAACCAGGACTACACTAAAGGAATGCAACACTAAAGAAGGACTAAACCAGGACTAAACCAGGTCTAAAACCAGGACTAAACCAGGTCTAAACCAGAGGTAAACTTGGAACAAAGCAAGTCTAAAGCAGGACTAAAGCAGGACTTAAGCAGGACTAAAAGAGGACTAAGCCGGGCCAAAACCAGGACTACACTAAAGGAATGCAACACTAAAGAAGGACTAAACCAGGACTAAACCAGGTCTAAAACCAGGAATAAACCAGGTCTAAACCAGAGGTAAACTTGGAACAAAGCAAGTCTAAAGCAGGACTAAAGCAGGACTTAAGTAGGACTAAAAGAGGACTAAGCCGGGCCAAAACCAGGACTACACTAAAGGAATGCAACACTAAAGAAGGACTAAACCAGGACTAAACCAGGTCTAAAACCAGGACTAAACCAGGACTAAACCAGGACAAATCTAGGAACAAACCAGATCTTTTAAACCAGGTCTAAACCCAGTCTAAACCAGGACTAAGCCACGTCCAAACCAGTACTAAAGCACATCCTGGGGGTACACAAGACCAAAAAGGTTGGGAACCACTGCCTTAGACAATAGAGGTACCCACAACTTTGATAGCTCTAAATCTGAATGGCATATGATGTCCACTCTCTCGCAAAAAAAAAAAGAAAAAAAAAAAAATCATTATAAGACAAGAGTTCTGTGCACCTCTGTGACCTTTCAAATATCAAGTATGATGGAGAAACAAGGACTGTACAGCAGCCCAACAAGCAGACGGACACAGACACTAACAGCGAGCCCGTTCCCCGGTGACAGAAGCGTTGGATGTTGTGTTGTCGGAGTGTGTTTCGTGTTCATCTCTGAGTCTCGCTCTGCTCCACTGATCTGAGAAGTGCTTGCTGATCTCCTGTTTTCTCCTCAGCCACACAGGTCAGCGCCACAGAGCTGCAAGACGTGTTCCAGGAGACCTCCTCCAATATCTTCCAGATCAACGCCAATGGTAAATGCACACATGCTTTATCAATAGCATAATAACAACAACTGTCTGTGGTCTGTGGGAGTTTGGAGACTGTTAGAGAGAGACAGGAGAACTGGAGGCGATGGCATTTAAACTAAAACTAAAAATCTTTTCTTATAGATGCCACCAACAAAAATATTACTTTTCTATTAAAAAGTGCAAAAGTTTGACTTAAGGTTACCTAACATTTCATTAAATTACCAACATAAAAGAGAGATATATTTGGTCAGATTACCATTTCAGGTTTAATATTAGAGAACATTAATATACTGAATTTAGGGTATAAGACATATAATGGTATAAGATATATAATGTTTTATATGTTATATTAAATATAGTTTGTAGCACAGTAATTATGGATAACAACCATGTAATTACTTATGAAAATACCCATGAAATTACCTTATAATACTCCACATAACATAAAATAAAGTAGAAAGAGGGAGATGTGCATTTTGCAACACTGTTTCCATTTTATTACCAAGTAACTACTCACCATCTTTCTAAGTAATTTTTAACTATCCTCATGGTAACTTGTATAATAATAATGGATTAGTCTTTTATAGCGCTTTTCTCAACACTCAAGGAGACTTTATAATTTGGTGCATTATTCACTCCTCAGTCACACTCAGTGGTGGTGAGCCACTTCTGTAGCCACAGCTGCCCTGGGGCAGACTGACAGAAGCATAGCTGCCATTCTGTCTATGGCCCCCCTTGCTGGCCCCCCTTGCTGGCACCAAACACAGCCACCCTGACACATTTATTCATAAGCATTCATAAGTGTCCTGCCCAGGGACACAACAGCAGTATGCATTGCTGGTAGCAAGGATCGAACCACCAACCTTCAGGTTAGTGGGCAAGTGTCTCTGAGCTACTGCCGCCCCAAATGTGTTTGTACACTGAACAAAAATATAAACACACCACTTTTGTTCCTGCTCCCATTTTTGAGGCCGATTTCTCTCAAATATTATTCACAAATCTGTTGAAATCTGTAGTTGGTGAGCACTTCTCCTTTGCCGAGTTAATATATCCCCCTCACAGGTGTGGTATATCAAAATACTGATCAGTCAGCATGAATATTCCACAGGTGTGCCTCAGGCTGGCCACAGTAAAAGGACACTCTAAAATGTGCAGTTTTACTGAATTGGGGGAAAAAAAGCAGTGCAACAAATCTCCTCTGCATAGAGTTGATCAAAATCAGCTGACTCCTACAAAATAAGAGTATAGTTTTGACAAGTTTTGCCATTAGCATCTTCTGTCCTGAGCCTTGATGTAGTTTTTTTTAATGTAGTTACAGAATAGATTAGTGCTGTGTCTCTCATTAATGTTTCTGTCACTCTTTTGTTCGCCCAGTCGTCACACTCGAGAAGAACCTCCAGTCTTTGGGAACGTCTCGAGACACACCAGAGCTGCGGCAAACTTTGTAAGTCATTTTTATTGTTGTGTAAAAATCTTGGCTTCTAAATACAGACTTTTCTCTTTGTTTCATCACTCCATTTCATATTGATTATTCTATTCCTTTTTTTTTTTTTTTTTTTTTTACTTGGGCTGCCAGCAATTACCAGATTCAACGCTGATGACAAAGTGGCCAATCTTAGATGATTGCGTCTCTTTAAAATGCATTACATCCCGCTGTGTTGGCTGGCATGTCATCAATTGTATCGAAACTTTGTTTTGTTTTTTTTGTTTTTTTGTTTTGTTTTTGTTTTATGACAGTCTTGGAAAGTTACTGACGATGCTTGGCTGGCTTTATTTTTAACTTGCTGTTGTACTTTGGCTGTATTTACTGCGGGATCCAAAACAACACGTCCTCAGCCTCCGACCGATGCAAATTACATCCGCGTGTTGCTTTGTGCTGTACGGCGCCTCTCAGTTTTGCAGACTTTTGGTGCAGCTTTTTAAGAAAGACATAATGATTTTTTACAGCTCATTAACCGGAGTCTGTTGTGTTTTGTTGCTGTTTCCTTGAATACATTTTTGTACTGATAACTTTCATAACAGATTTAATTACAAATCTGTCTACCCCGTCTCTCCTACAGTATGTGATGTGTGACGTCTGTTTAAAATATTTCCCACTGTAAAAGGTTTAGAGGAGAAAATACCTATTATCTTCATCACTTTAGTGTTTTAGCATTGCATTTTACGCATAAATACATACATTAAAAATGAAATGTAGCCAACTATTGCCTATTGAGAGGATGTTATATAGGCCTAATATGTCATTTCTATCACCAAAGCCAGAAGCATGTTTTACAATAACCCAATTTCATTTAAAATATGAACATATTTGCAATAATATACATTAAGTTGCTTAAATGTGTCTGTCTGGCTGCAGCCTTTTATTTTATTTATATGTTTATTTGATAGGGACATGACACAAAAAAACATTGTTACACAGGGCTTGACATTAACACTAACAAACCAGCCAAATGTGGGTATATTTTCATTTTGGCTAGTAACACAAACACTCCCAGTAGACACTTTGGCTGCTTGGATTTCATGCACCTACATAACTTTAGAAGTTAGGCCTGAATTTCTGTTGCTCTGCTTGAGTGTACATCATTTAGTAAATAGTAATTCATCATAATTAAAGAAAGAAAAATATTAATTTAAACAAAATAACATATTTTAAAAGAAAGAGGTAATTCTTTTTAATATTTGATAAATTGCTGTCCATGGACCAATTTTTATATTTCTTTAAGCTTATTGTATACTGTAAAGCATACACACAAATTTAACTAATTGACTTGTGGCTAGTAAAAACACTAGTTGGCTTGTAACTTTTGACACAGGGGCCAATGAGCAAAAAAGTAAATGTCAAGTCCTATTGTTTCAGATACAATAGATGCCATGCCCCTGAGACAAAACAGACAATAACAAACAGTGAGACAAAACATTAAAACATACAGACTGTACAGGCTTTTTACAATAAAACACTGTGGAAATGTGGATTTAAGCCATAGTTTTACTTTATATAAACTGTTTCAGATCTGGGAGAGCTTTTAAATTTTTTATATGCAGTCCTACCTTTGGCTGGTCTGCAGTCACCGCGGGCAGCGCCCCATGTGGTGACGCCTTGGGTTTGATATTTCTGAATCATATTACTTATGATCTCTGGGGCAAAATCCATATTCCAATCCATTGAAATTTCTTTTTAAGAGAGAGCATTTTATACATTTTTTAAAATGTAATAAATTGTGCTTTTCTTGGATTCTACAGTAAACCCATCGCTTGGGTTTTTGATCCATCACTTTTAAAGCTTGTTTACAAAGGTAGACTGCACTTTTCATTGCTGACTGGTAGCCTGGCTCCAGACTGTGACACAGTGGGAGCAAAGGGATAAATCATCAGCATTTATTGATAAACAGAGTTTTTTTTTTTTTTTACTGAAATGTGAAGTGATTCAAATAATATTTGACAAATAAAGCAACAGGACTGTAGCCGGTTCGAATCTCACCCAAATCGTTGTGTCCCTGGGCAAGACACTTCACCCACATTGCCTACTCCAGTCACTCTGTGGCTGGTTGTGATAGGAAAGGCATCTGGTGTAAAAAAAAAAAACCTGACAAATCACCATGCGACTGGTTCGCTGAAGCCCAGAGAAGATGAAAGATGGAAAAAAAAAAAAAAAAACAAAAAACAAACCATAAGATGCTGTTGACCAGAGCACACATAATAAGAAAATCTTACTGCTCCAGTCAAATGGCCCCAGATCCATAAAAAAACAACTCTGAGTGTTTAGGCAAAGGCAGCACAGCGACGATCAAACTCCGTGCTTTTCTTGATGAGGCTCTATTGAGCGGACTTTCATTTTCTTTGTGCCTGTCTATTGAGCGCGCTGTTGTTTTCCTTCTGAGAATCTATTGACCCAAGTGCTTTGTGAGTGAAAGTGTGTACCTGCGAGGTTAACTCCAAAGCAGCCACTTCAAAATGGAAATGAAAAATGCTGGCTGAAGATAACTACAGCGTGGAGGCAGGTGGTGCGAGCTCACTGGAAAGATAACATTATGGGTTTGCTCTTAAAAGTTAGGGCGGCCATTGTTTATGTGGCCGTTCTGCTGAAGTTGCCGGTGTAAAGTTTGAAGGAGGCAGCCATTGTGGTAATTGTGCTGCTCCAGAACTTACCTTAAGTGGCCCCTGAGCGAAAACCTGTCCATTACCAGCTGCCCACTTGCCTTTTTAGACCAACTTGAAACCTGAGCAGGTGTTCTAGCCATAGACACTCACAGGCGTACGTGTATTTCAGTTGTGAGTTAGACTAGATCAACTACAGTGGTTATCAAATGCTTGGGTGTGGGTGCCGATTTTATGTGTGGTATTTACTGTGATACAAATGGTGCCAGTCCCAAGTCTGAATAAATGGAGAGGGTTGCATCAGAAAGGGCATTTAATGTAATAACCTATGCCAAATCAAAATGTAAGATATTGCAGACCAGGAGACAGATGTTTAACTGTGTCGACCCCAGAAAGTAAAAACTGACTTTTTTTTTTATTAGCATTGTGAGCCATTTTTTAAAGAGTATTTTCAGTGCGACTTTTATTAAAATCCACTTTGAAATCTACAATTGTATGTAATTAAAATTCTTCAAATAGGCTGATCATTCAAGTAAATTAAAGGTCCTATATTGTTTGAAGGAGTGTTGGACACCTTTGTTTTCATGTTTTATAATTTAAATTAATGCATCTGTGTGGACAACGTCGTCTTCTTACCAGAGAGCTCTCTAAATTGGGTGTCCGGTGCCCCCTGTTGGCAATGGTGGGGAATGGACAGAGTATAAAATGGCTTTTTAGCGCTGCTCAGGATGAGTCCGATGACAGTGTGTGGGCTTTAGAAATGCACAAGAGGGCTTCTTTGTTTCATGTGTCTACATAGAGCTTTTTTTAATCTTTAAATTATGTTCAAAAGACAGCAACACTCTGCACTCTGCTGCCCTCTGCTGGTCTCTTCATCGTTTCTTCATGGTACCAGTAGAGCACTTAATAAAAATGTTCTCCTTTAGTCACATAATGTTTTTAAAGGTTGTAAAAGATAAATATAAGTATAATATATAATATAAGTATAATATAGAAGGGTCCAAGTCAGCCATCAACAAAGTCAGAATAAATGTTTTCAGTAATATGTGCACTGTAAACCCTGATTAGTTGAGTTTACTTTAAAAAAAAAAAAAAGTTTGGAAACCAATTGCCTTATTTTCCCCAGTTATCTTATTTGAAAAGTTACATAGTAGTTAGTAATCCTATGTAATTAAGTAAAGCTAACTTTTCTTTAATAAATTAAATAAGAAATATCAAGCAAGTTCAATATTTCATTTTCCGTAAGTATACTTTTTAGTGTTTAGTAATTTTACTTAAACTTAAGTAGTAAGACTGCTATATTATTCCAATTTAATTAACTGTGATGTATTTATTACTACAAACATTTTTAATACTTGTAGTTTTAATGCATTATTGCGCTTAAGCTATGGCAAATTAGAATAATACGGGCAATCGGTTTCCAAACTTTTTGTAAGTAAATTAAACCTGTTTTAGTACAAATGAAATACAGAAGTAGGGCTGCACAATATATCGCAAAATGATCATTATCGCAGTATTGGCAAACGCAATATCGGTATCGCAAGAATCGAAAATATATTGCAATAACGCTGTGGTCTTCCATCTGACAGAGATTTACACTGAAGAATCATTTTCCATCAGAGCCTTAAAAGAACATGTGTTGTGACTAAATAAAAATGTTTAAAAAGTCCAGTTTTAGTGGTAATTTAATTAATTTAGTCACAGCTTAGCCTTGTTTTATTCCCGGTTTAGTCTGTGTTAAGTTTTGATTTTGTCGCTGTTTTGACTTGTAAATACAGGAACTTACATACACTTTACACAAGTTAGATGCAGGATTTAATTCTCACTGCGCCATTTTCTCTCTCCAGTCACATGTTATATTAGTAAGAGCCTGCTACTGTACTTTGTGTCTGACATACTCTCTGTACTCTCTGTCAAACTCTGTAAGTGCTGCTGGTGGGAGGTGTCAGATGATCCACAATAATGTCATGCTCTTGTCCATTCATCCACACACCCACCTGCACCTGCGTCTGTCTCCTCCTCCTCTCGCTTCTCTTCGTAGTAAAGACGTCAACGGTGATGTCCGTCCGGTGAGGAAAAAAGTTCGTGTTTACGTTGATTAATGTTGTTAATTTTACACACAGCAGATTGTCTCGTGACACTTGTGAAGTCTCGTTGACTGGACGCTGGACGTGTTCGCGCCTATGGTCAAAGTGTCCATCGACCATCTGGAGCCCACTCAACAAGCTACAACTTAAAGCTAGATGGCACGACTTTATTCTTGGATCACAGGAAAAAAATTATCTAATAGCATATGGAAATAAAATAAAATAAAAATCATAAAAAGAAGAAAAGACATCAAATAACAACAGCACTAACAGTTATTTATTTATTCAGCTATTTATTTGGATAGAAGGCACATATGCCTAATTTTTCATGCCATTTCTTCATAGAATGGTATAGCTGTTCAATGACTCTAAATGGATAGGTAACAGTATTGTGACATTTTGACAATACAGAGAGCTCACCATAAGCTTTCATTTGATCTACATATCTCTGACCACTCGACGGATCTATCATTAATACACTTCCATACAGTATAGAAGGCAATGCTTGACCTTTAAGTAGAGCTTTGTATTTGTCTATGCTTTTATTTACAAATTCACCAACCATCTCTATAGCATTTAGTTTTTGTGAAAGGTCTAATTTACTCATATTATGTAGCCAGACCAACTTTCATTAAATAGCAACGTAGAATGTGGTCTGTTTCGGTTTATCATCCATAACCAGTTCTGTTCCTAAAATGTTGGAGAAAAGGGACATTTTATTTTTTGTTTTATTGATTGATAACGGCAGTGATTGGTCAAAAAATCTACACTGTAACAACGACAACAGAGAGTCATAGTAGTAAAAAATGGTGTTGAAGTTTTTGTCGTCCCACTAAAATATGACCTTGCTAATGTACTCATGTAATAAGCAAGCAGGTAGTTGTATATTTCTAAGGCATGCACTGGGTAATTTAAAGCGCCCTACATAGCAGAAGACATTTTTTATGGATTTAACAAAGGCTGTGACTTTGACTCTTGTTGACTCAATGTTGTAGATAACTACAAGGCAATGCTTGGACTACTGCCTCCCTACATCTGTACCTTAACTGCACAGAGAAGGGCTGACTCTTATTCTCTTTCACAAGCTCATTTGTTGGTTTCTGTTCCATTTGCCTGCACTGAACTGAGCAAAAAGTCTTCTGTCTTCTGCACCTTATGCATGGAATATGTTGCAGAAAGACTGGAAATTAATTGAGTTGATTTCTTTGAGTGCTTTTAAATCCAAACTGAGAGTTCTGGAGGCAAGCTCCACAACATGCACTTGTTTTTTTATAATCTCTTTGTCTCTTTCTGTTATTTTGTCTTTGCCTGAGTTAGTGATGCACCGATACCACTTTTTTTCAAACCGATATGAGTACTTCCATTTGAGTACTCGCCGATACCGAGTACCGATACAAGTACTTATATAGGGGTTACTTTATAGTTTATACAGTTACACTGCTGTATCTCATTCATCCCATACCGTGTCGTCTTTTTCCCGTCCATCCCCGCTCCGCGATGGTAAGTTATTTTTACAACAGAGTGGTTTGAAGACAACTAACCACGGCTAAACTTTGCTCAATATGGACATGTTATACCTCATTTTAAAGCTTAGATTCTCCTCTATTCAGTCGCTAAAATCATTCTGCATGCATCTGCATCTGTGCATAACCAGTGGAGATTCGCCAGGACCTACAGCAGCTAACACAATTAGCAACAGTACTTATGTTTTATCAGACAACAACTGCTTCAGACTCCGCGCTGGTATCATTTTCGGGACAACCAAAGGACGACAAAAAGGACAACTGCTTAAGTTTTAGGACTCACGTGTGATTTGGGATGGCTGGTTGAGCATAATGTAGACTCAACTTTGGTTTTGTCTCTGTACAGTTCACTTCTAAATCCTTCCACACGTCTCTCACTGTTCAGTTGAGAGGGGAATGTCACGTGACAGCGCTGTAAAGTGGTATCGGTTGTTGGTATCGGCCCACTTTTATGAACAGGAGTACAAGTACTTGGTCAAGGTATCGGTACCGGTGCATCCCTAGCCTGAGTAATTGTGTACCTGTGTTTTGTACTTGTTGCTGCCTAGCTTGGCCAGGACTCCCTTGAAAAATGTTAAAGGTTCTATATTGTGCTTTTTTCAGGCTTTTTGGAATAGTTTTGGACACCTTTGCATTAGTATTTTACATTTTAAAACCTAAAACAATGTATTTGTATGGAAAATGTCTTCTGTTGGAGAGCTGTTGCTTTGGCTTTGCAGAGAACGCTTGGATTAGGTGTCTGTCACCCCCTACTGGAAAAGATGGGGAATAGACAGAGCATAAAATGACTTTTTAGCTCAACTTTTAGCAACATGACGCTAACAGATAGATAAATGACCTGACTGCTTCATAGTGACACCAATTTAAGCTCTGAAATTATCAGGATGAGTTTGGTAACGGTGTATGGACTTTAAAATCGCGCAGGAGCACTTCCTGGTTTCTTGTGTCTACGTGAGACCGAGCATTTCCAGCTTTTGAGAAGAGACAGGCTCAGCAAACAGGAATACTCAAACTGAATGAAACAAAATACTACTCCAGGTATGTTTCTAAGGTGGAAATAACATAACAGTTGATTTAGCATAACAGGAAACCTTTAAATAATAAAAAAGGGGAAATATTTCCAATGCAAAATATGCTGTTTACATTGGTCTTCAGTTAAACCTCATTCTAGAAGTTAAGCTGCCAACTTAATTTGATGTCCTAGTATTAATTACTCCAGTGTTGCCTTAGTTGTTGTTGTTGGAAACGATAGGTAACAGATATTGCTATTACATCATGCAGGACGGCTTGAGAAAAATAGATTAATGTTGCATTAAATCTCATGGCTAATATAATTTGACCTGGCTGTGTAATCATGGAAATGCACAGAGAGAAAAGTGGATTAATGTCCAGCAGCCTCTGAGTGTCTTTGTGTTTTTATTAGAGCATTAGAGACACTAGTGTGTCCTGGTCATAATATGTTGGAGGACAAAATGATGTATCTGGCTCAAAGTGACCCCTACCGACAATATCCACACCACCTGAGAGACGATATTTCAGGTGTGTAAACATTAAAATGTCTGAAAAATATAAGGTAATAAAAGGTTGCCATAATAATCCACTGAAAGCATGCTAATTAGGAAGGCATCTGGCCACTATAACCAAAATTATATCCAGGTACACAATGAGTAATTTCACATTATTGCAACATGGAGTATTTATAAAAACATCTTGAATATTAATAACACTGCGTCATACCATAAGTACAATAAAATCTGTATGTGAGGAAAGGTTTAAAAAAGGGCAAAAAGTCTGATATTAGGCTTTTTGAAATAGTTTTGGACACCTTTGCATTAGTATTTCACGTTTTATAACTTAAAATATTGTATGGAAAAAGTCTTCTGTTGGTGAGCTGTTTCTGTACGCTTGGATTAGGTGTCTGTCACCCCCTGATGGCAACAGTGGGGAATGGACAGACCATAAAATGGCTATTTAGCACAGCTATTAGCAACATAATGCTAGGAAAATACTACTCCAGGTGTGTTTTTGAGGTGGAAACAACATAACAAAAACTTATAAAAGTCGACAACATAATAGGGGACCTTTAAGTAGAGCTTTGTATTTGTCTTTGCTTTTATTTAGAAATTTACCAACCATCTCTATAGCATTTATTTTATATCTTCCATAACCATTTTTGTACCTAAAATGTCGGAAAAAAGGGACATCTTTTTTTCCTCCTTCTGCTCAAGCGCTACCCTTTGTTTTATTGATTGATGACGGCAGTGATTGGGCAAATGGTCTTCCCCCATAACAACGACAACAGAGAGAGTCAGAGTTGTAAAAAACGGTGTTGACATTTTTATGTTGTCCCACTAAAATATTACCTTGACATTGTTGCTAATGTACTCATGTAATAAGCAAGCAGGCAGTTATACTGTATTTCTAAGGCATGCATCCTACACAGCAGAAGACATTTTTTATGGATTAAACAGAGGATGTGACTTTGACTCTTGAAACAATGTTGTACTTTATTTAGGATGTCAATAGAAATGCATATTTAAATCCTATAATATACCTTATGCAAATCTGTACAATCCATTATACCATCTTATAAGACAAAGCTTTTCTGCTATTGTGAAAAAACAGAAAACACATGTTCAGTTGCTCAGACTAAATTTTGACTTCTATAACTGCATGTGTTACCTCATTGCCCTTCTACATCAGCACTGAGACTGGCCATGCCCTAAAAATCTTGCTCCATTGGTTCCCTTTAGACACCTATTGTTGTTTCTTCCTCATTGTCAGCTTGAAGCCATATTGGCACTGGCAGGTCAGTCTGACCTTTGAGGAAAGACCACCTTCACCAGACGACAATACAACCCTACACTGTTGATTTTATAAAATGTTTTTTGTTGTCAACTTATTATTGGATTCTTCAGTGGTTCTCAAACTACGGTATGTAGATGTCTTCTAATGGTACTTAGGAGTCTTTTGTCAGTTCAAGTGTTAATTTAGTGTAATTAAAGGAGTTGTTTACGCAACAACGCTGGCCAGGAAAACACAACAGTCATGCCGTCTCTTTGCATTTACACAAAAACGTTGAGGTGTGAAGAAAATGGCAATCGGTGTGAATAATTTGTAGTACCCGAATTTGTCCAGCAAACAGCACTGTGTGCCCTGCAAATGGTCTACACCACAAAGCGAGAAAATAGCTGAGGAAATATAGCTCCAGTCTGCAACTTCCCAACTACTTTAAGGTCTTGTGGTCTTTTGAAGCCATTGTCATAAAGTCTTAAACAAATATTACTGACAGTTACTGACTAAATACCACTGTATGAGGGATACAAGCCTTGTACTTTTGAGATCACGGGTCAGCTGACATGTGGACAGCCAGCCAGTAGCTATTCGGCTTGGGCTGTTACATTACTGTTTTTCAGGTTTACACAAGTGTAGAGCGGCTCCAAGTGGCTCTCTGCTGCTAGACGAAAACATCTCCTTGAGAATTTTCAAACCTTTGCGGATTCTGTAAAACATGTTGTCATCAAAACAGCTCCTAAACCTAGGCTTTATTCCTCCATGTCCTGATTTAGCCCTGGTTTAGTTCTGTGGTAGACTTATTTTAGTCTTGGATTTGTCCTGGTTTAGTCCTAGATTCCCCTTTGTTTAGTCTCAGTTTTAGTCCTGGTTTAGTCCTGTCATTGTATTTGTAAAGCCAAATATCTTCTGAGGTAGTACTTAGTGTGAAAAGTTAAACTCAGTGATGTTCTTATTACAAAATTGCAAACATAAACAATAGTCGTACCTGTCATGACATATTATTTGGGTAAAGTTATGTGTCAGTGTGCCTGTATTTTAACATAGGATCACATTTTGCTTTATGCTTTGGCCACAGAAACATTTTTCCCCATGGCTGCAGTTTATTTTCTTGATTAAATTATCGTTGTGCATCAACTTTGATTTATTCGGCTGCGTGTTTCTTTGATGAAGAACAAACGCTTGTGCCATCAGACAGATGAACAGTGTCAGTAAACAGAGCCAGTATGATTACTTTAGTATGGGCTGCCAGAAGAATCAGCTAATTTCACATCACTATTAAAAACATGGCTGATGAGCTGTGAAATGTATTATTTATAAAACCAACATGAGAAGTAAACCCGTCTGTATTTCTGAGGGCTGAACCATGGCTAGAAACCATGGCTTTGTTTCCTAATTAGGCTTAAATGTGTTTTGTCTGCTGTGGATTAATAGCAGTGGGTTTTTAGCAGGGTTAGTGAGCTGTCGTCGTTTTTAATTCATATCGTAACAACAGCAGAAAGAAAACGATGTTGATATTGTTAAATGCATAGTTCTGCTTTGTCCTGCTGATTCTTTCATGTTTCCTAAAGCATAAAAGCATAATGAACACAAAATAGGCAGTGGAGGTGACAGTTTTACATGAAGCCCAGAGGCGCTGCAACAGGGGAGGCAAACCAAGCAAATGTTTGGGAAAAAGCTTAGGAAAGGGGGCCTGCTACCTGTTGGTAAAAACAATGACAACTCCAATTCTCAAGTCTATCTTATAACATCAGATCTAAGTTTTAGGGGCACTGAAATGTCAGGGTAACCTTATTTTATTTCAGGATAGACTTACCTGAGGTCTTTGAGCAAGGAAAGACTTTCAGGGTCTGCTTAAATCTCAAAAGAGCTTTTTAGTTTAGAGGACCCTTGCTTGGGGCCCCCTAAATTCTACAGAAACCTCAAATCCATGCTGAAAAGGAAGCAAAGACAAAGCTGTTTCTCTATTTTATTTAAATATATGAACAACATGATTTGTCTGTTTTTAGTTTAGTCTGTATAATGATACATGACTTGACTAACAGGCAGGGAGTTTTCTTCTCATTTATTTTTTTCTTTCCACAAGTTGCCAGTGAAATCCTAAAACTGTATTTTTTGCTTTTATCAGCTGGGTGAGATTTTGAAATCCTATCGTGTAAGCTAGAGTTTAGACTTTATATCAGAGCAACTTGTGAAAAGTACTTTGTTTTAATATTAAAGTATATTTATGCAAAAGTGACTTTTTTTTTTTTTTTTTTTTAGCTTTCTACCATGTTATAGTGTTGTTCTCTTATCAAAAACAAACCTGGGGTAGTGTTTTCTTTCATTTACTGCTGTTTGAGTAATCTTGTATTCTCTGGCGTTGAGTTTCTGAACTCTCAAAACACCCGGTTCCATCAAGCACCGCCTCTCCCATGAACCTCTGCCCACTCCACGAAGCACTGACCAATGAACAAACCCTCTACATCCAGTCTGCTGTCATTTATTTATCTAAAAAACAAACAAGCAAACAAACAAACAAAAAAAATGTTCTGTTCAAAAGGGGGTAACACCTCTGCACTCTGCTGGGCTCTTCATCTGTTTCTTTATGGCAGTGGTAATTATTAGAGTTATTATTACTTTGTTTTTGTGATATAATGTTTTTTTTAAAAGGCATAATATATCCCCTCTAACATTTAAAACACAAACTTTAATAAATATAGAAATGTTGCATCCACTTACCTTTAATGGCAACTTAACAACAACAACGACAACACCTCCACTTGAGGTTTGTTTACTCATGCACCACTGTAAAAAATAAAAAATTGCTTGCAATGTGGTACTGGCAATGTAGGCTATAGTAGACCACAGTAATGACTTTATTGTT
Source organism: Bostrychus sinensis (assembly GCA_020698575.1). Classification (NCBI taxonomy): domain Eukaryota; kingdom Metazoa; phylum Chordata; class Actinopteri; order Gobiiformes; family Eleotridae; genus Bostrychus; species Bostrychus sinensis. Next base: position 9,189,951 of record CM036247.1, read on the forward strand.
GAAGGTAGTCATCTTCACTAAAACAGTAGTGTGTCCTGATTTGTTCATGTGTGGCCGTCAGTTTGGTGAATTGGTGACTTGCCTGCCCTCCCAGTGTCAGAATCAGCCTCCTGCTGTGTGTATCCATGCAGGTCGAACAGCGTGGATCCAGTCCTGGTGCCAAGGCGGACCACACCTCATGCTGCCCACCATCTGGTCGTTAGACAGGGTCAACTGCCCGCGGTGCACACAATGAGATTTATGATTTCTTTATTTGATGAAGACCTCACTACTATCTCTGCTTTTACAAGTTACATGTTTACCTGTTAGAATACTAAAGTTATGGTGCGGGATATGCAATGATCAGGCATAACATTATGACCACTGACCGGTGAAGTGAATAACACAGATTAACTCTTTAACATGGCACCTGTTAGTGAGTGGGATATATTAGGCAGCAAGTTAACATTTTAATCTTCTAAGTTGATGTTAGAAGCTGAAAAAATGGGCAAGTCTAAGGATTTGAGCAAATATGACAAAGGCTAAATTGTAACAACTGAATTTCTTGAAGGGCTGGCAGTAGCTCAGTAGGCAGAGCCAATTGACCACGAACTGGAAGGTGTCCTCAGCCACCTTGCCTGTCTGAAAGTGTTAGTGTGTTTGTGACATTAGATGGTGGTCTGCCCCAGGGCAGCTGTGGCTACACTAGTGGCTTACAACCACCAAGTGTGACTAAGGAGTGAATTAATAATGTAATTGTAAAGCGACTTTGAGTGTCTAAAAAAGTGCTACATAAGACATGCAGAAAGATTCATTTTTATTATTATTCATTCATTCATTCATTCATTTTCTACCGCTTATTCCCGTTAGGGGTCGCGGGTGACTGGAGCCTATCCCAGTAACTTTGGGCCGTAGGCAGGGTACACCCTGGACAGGGGCCAGCTTGTCCCAGGGCTGACACAGAGATGAACACAGACAGACAACCATTCACTCTCACATTCATTCACTAGGGGCAATTTAGAGTCACCAATTCACCTAACACATGCATGTCTTTGGACGGTGGGAGGAAGCCAGAGCCCTCAGAGAAGGTGGAGGTGGAGAGCCCTGGGCTCGAACCCACAATCTCCTTGCTGGGAGGTGAGAACAGTAACCGCTCTGCCACTGTGCACCCCCCATTATTATTATGATTATTATTATTGAAGTAATTTCTGGAAATATTCTGTATGATTGCAAGTTAGGGCCAAAGATGCTAGCTCCAGCCACAAGGGGTCAGTAAGGAAACAAGTAGTTGGTAGAGACGTTCGCCCACTAACCCGAAAGCTAGCGGTGCAGTCCCCGCAAACTGCATTGCATACTGTTAAAGTGTAATGTAAATCCAGTCCATTATTATTATTATTTTTATATTGTTGTGGGTCTGATTCTGTCTGAAATCATGATTTTTTTTAGTGGATTATTTACCATAGTGAGATATAGGGCATTCCAGGTCAGTTGAGCATTTACTCCTCAACTAGAAACTCTCTGGTTCAAACCCAGGTCGTGGCATCTCTGTATATCTGCATATCATTATCATTGCAATCTAGGGCCTTTGCAAAGAGTTCTTCTAGTTATTAAAGTTCAGTATTTTGCATAATATCACAGTTGTTTTTATATTAGTTTTCTTGATTCACTATAGGTAAGTTTAAAGTATTTTTCTAAACTTTATAATCATTCTAATAGTTTTAATGTCAGGAATGTATTCAGATTTATTTTGCCAAAATCTTTCAGAAATGTCATGTTTTAGACCGAGACCTGTCCTCCTCCACTGTTACACAACCGGCACTCTGCCTCTCTATCCCACAGTAATGCACCTCTTACAAAATAAACTGCCTATTTTCAGATGGAGATATGCATTTGGATTCCAGACTGATTTCAAAACTTCATCTTCAGGTATCTCCACATTTTGACAGCTATAATAATAATAATGATGATGCATGGCTAACTTTTATCCCCTTGCCTCCGCCAAAGTGCCTTATGCAATCAAGCTGTCATAACATTTTCTTTAAAGACATCTGCAAACCAATCTGTCTCCTCTTAAGCTCTTGTTCTAATCAAACAAACAAGGGCTATTTTAATGACGGACTTTGATAAATTGAATCTGTTCTGATGGTAAAGTGGCCTCTTATTAGCTGGCTATGGCTGAAACTTATGCCCAACAGAAACATAAAGGCATATTCCATTAGGCAGAATGCAACTAGATGGACTCTCAGATCTATAGTGGGCGATGGAGGAGGCTGGACAGTTGTATGAGTCATTATGTTATGTAACATGGTACAGTGTTGATGAACTTTACTCTATATGGCAGAATACTGTTCAGATCTTCATAAAAGTTCAAACAAACCTTACGTCATATTCACACTTTCAATCTGGAAAAGGTTCTATTTTTTTCTGACGATCACTATTGGAAATGGGAAGTATCATTATACTTTTACTCAGCTGCTAGTAAAGTAAGTAAAGTCCTTTATCTGTCAGTATACATATGTTTGTGTACAACAGAAATGTGTTAGGGTTAGTCCTGAGCTGCTGTGGCTGAGCGCGCCGCCACTATGGGCCAACCAGAGGCACGTTTAATCCAACCACACTGTGAAAAAAAATAAACGAAAACTCAAAAACTCAAGGCAACAGGATCCATCAAAATTTTCGAGTTTTGGGGCCAACTTAAAATCTCAGGTTTTCAAACAACTAATATCTTTTTGTTCACCTAATTTGACGTTCATATGTCCAAAAATTTTAAGTTTTACTCACTATCATTATTTGTTTTTCTCATCTTTCAGCCTAACTATCCATTGTTCAGAAAAAAGTATTATTATTGATAATAATAAAAACGTAATAAACTGTACTACATTTACAATACAACTGAAACAGAAATGAATAATTCACATGAATTATTTGTTTGTGTTACAGTTGTATTCACAGTTTCAATCTCTGTTATTGCTTCTGTTCATTTGGAAATAAATATTCCTGAGCACAACTGTGTTGCAATGCTTTTGTTAAATTTTGTATATTAAGTTTTTATTATTACCTATAATAATACTTTCTCTGAACAGTGGATAGTTAGTTGGCGGTAAGATGAGTTAAAAAAATAATGATTGAGTAAAACTTAAAATTTAATTTTTTGAGAAATATGAACGTTAACTTAGGTGAACAAAAAATATTGGTTGCTGAAAACTTGAGCTATTTATTGGCCTCAAAAATCTTGAGGAATCCTGGTGCCTTGAGTTTTTGTAAAAATTGTTTACAGTGCAGGAGAGACTTAAAGCAAACACAGTTAAGTGGAGTGTAACACATGATTTATTGAAGGTAAAAACTGTGGCTCTTAGACCCCGGCAGGTGGAGACATCAGATGAAGAAGAGAGAGTTTTATAGATTAGTTAGGGGACTCATTATCCCCCCCCCCCGGGTCTAGACACTGGTGGCGGTGAAGAGGAGGAGAAAGAGAGACTGAGGAGGACGATGGTTCTGCTGATGCGGTGGAGTTGGGGGTGGAGGAGAGTTGCAGCACGTAGCTGAACAGCAGGACGACTGAGGGGAGAGGGCGTATGCAGTATCTATATGTGAAAGGCTTGAGAGGTGATTGGCTGAGAGGCAGGTGCCAGGCTGTGATTGGCTGAGAGGCAGGTGGCAGGCTGTGATTGGCCGACAGTGACAGACAGGTGATAGACGGGGAATTTATGCATACAGCTTCATTAGTGGTAAGGGAAACCGGACAGACACGGAGAGATCATCCAAACTCCACACAGAAATGCCCCGCCCAGTCTGGGAATTGAACCCAGGACCCTCTTACTGCAGGCAAGAGTGCTAACCACATGCTAACTGTGTTTTGAACATACCTTTTTTTTAAACTTGAGAAAATGTTTGAGTCAACACGTTAACATTTTTAGGTAAATGTATAAAGTCTCTACATAAATGAAGTCATTTTCAATCACAAGGTTACAGATTTGTACTACTTAAGTAGTTGTAGTTATAAAGTAGTAATATCAGTAATTTGTACTTATAGATTACATTTTTATTTTTTTAACTATTATTTTTGTTGTCTACTACCTGTCTACAACAAAACAAATTTACAAATGTCATAAAACAAATTTACAGACATTTAGAAACAAATTTAGAGAAATATTATTTTGAGCTCACAATACATACTTTTAATTGAGTACAGATTTTGAGTGTTTTTTCCGCCTCTGATCACCACAATACACTGTAATATTTAATAAGTGTGTGATCATCTGTAAGTCAGAGGGCTATAAGACTTTGCAGTATATTGTCCTGTTACTTGGACAATAGTGTGTGATCTATCTCTGACACGGGTTGAGTTTTGAACCAGTGTTTATCAATCAACACTCGATTTTTGTTCCACAGCCCATATAAGCCCCCACCTAAGTATTTTTCTCTTCACTACACAGTCACCCTCTGATCTTTCACACCACCCCCTCCCCACTGCCCCCTCTGTCCTCAACACCTCCTCGTGTTCCCAGCTACTTCCTGTCTTCCTCCTCCTTTAGTCCAACCACTCAGACCACACAGAAATACCAAAAGACACCGAGCGCGCGCACACACACACCACACTATAGTGACTTATTGAAATTCACAGTGGGACAATTTCTAATCTTTTTTCGCATGCTGCTCGTATGCGCGCGGTGCTCTCGTGGTTCTTGTGGGGGAAGAGTGTGACTAGTGGATGTATCACAGTGCTCAGACATAGCTCGGGTCTTCTCGGGGGCCCTCCGAAGTGGGCGAAATCTCATTGTTTGGTAACAGTGGAACGGTGGTGGGCGGGGCTTGGACTGAGTCATCCCTGAGCCATCACAGCTCATCAGCACCGTTGTATTTTTAGAGTGGGAGTGAGTTTGAAAGAGTCTCCGCTGATTGCACTGTTTCAGCTGAGAGCCATAGATCCCAGCTTTTTTTTTAACATTATCTCCACCAATAAAGTCTGTATTGATTTGAAAAGGTGGGATTTTGATTACATTTTCAGGATAGGTCCATAATGGGAAGACAGTACTAGTTTTAGGTTTAATTTGATTCTGTACCATTGCAAGATAAGGCCAATAATGCTACCTCCAACCACAAGAGGTGATTAAAAAAAAATAATTATAAGGTTTTGGTGAAATTAAAGGGCTTTGTTAACCCCTCAAGTTAACCCACTGAGTTCTTTTTAAAAGCAGTCTGGTTTCTCAGCCACAGTGGGCCATTTCTTTTCAGTCAATTTGGAACTGGCCTATCACAGCCATTTATCTGCAGCACGTCTTACAAATTTGGAAGATGATCCTCTGTCAAAATAATGAAGATGGCACCGGGTTAAAACAGAGCAAATTTAATAACTTCTCTCACCCGATTAACAAATTACATTGTTTTGTTTTGTTTTTTCTTTATTCTATTAATTTGTTTGTAAATATGGCAGGATAATGTAATCACTCTAAGTAAGTGAAGTAGGTAAAGCTCTTTATTTGTCATTATACATAGAAGTTAGTCTGGTATACCTTATCTTGAGTTTTGTTTTTATGGGCGGAACAATCACAGGCGAAGTAACCAATCAGAGAAAGGGGTACGTACTGTTGTTAAAATGGCAACAAGACGAAGAAACAAAATCCCACAAAGGACTGCACAACAACTCAGATTTCAGCAGAATCAACAGGTGACAAAGGAAAGCACTAAAATATTTCTCTAGTGTGTTGTGTGTGCAATTTTTTTCTTTGTCTTGTTGCTGTTTTACCAACATTAAAGTCCCGCCGCTGTTGGCTGTAACGTCCAGATTCATACAAACCAACTTTTACTGCAGCTGGCCCCGTTCAGGAATTTGTTGATAGTTACTAATAATACAGCATGTTCTGGTGTTTTATGGCAAAGCCGGAAAAAATCGACCATGTTTTTTGGGGTTACAGGTCGGTGGCACGCTGCTCATGTCCTGCCCTTTATTTCTCTGATTGGTTTCGCTGCCTGTGATTGTTCTGCCCATACAAATGAAATTAAAACCATAACCAGTTAGTCTGCCCAGCCACGCTGTAGCACAAAATGAGTACCATCTCAACCAAAGCAATGTTCAGGACCACCACAATCTTCTCATAATCACATCAGGAGTTCTAGATAGTAAACATCCAGTTTCTACAGCTTTGTCTGAACGAACCCTTCAGGCTCTGTGATTGGACACGCCGTCGCATTGACTGACACATACAAATCAAACGAATATGGCACAAGGCTTGCCGTCCACTGCGTCCTATGTGAAAAGGACTTCACCCATGAATTAGAAGATCCCTGGTTCAAGTCCAGGTCTGGAGACTTTATCTTTACCATTCTCAGAGAGGGCCAAATACTGTATTAATAAAACTGTTGCCTCAAGGTCTTTTCAGATGGTACAGACAACAATAGAAATGGATGGACAGTTATACAAGATAGATTCACATAATATCATCCTTCACATGCAAACAACATTCATATCATTAGTAGGAGAATGGCTCAGTTGAATAGAGTAGAGCAGGTAAGGACAGATGGGACCAGCTAAAGGCTCAGACTGCTCAGAAACTACACTACCCCCCAGTGGGAGAGAGTAACAGAGGGACTGCTTAGAATTGTCATTTGGTCTAGATTTTAAAGACAAACTTCTCAATCTGACGCATCCACACTAAGCTTCTTTCTGACTGATTTGAGATAGTTTCAAAAAGTACTGTATAAAACTCCTTCATGAAGTTGAAACACTGAACAATGTTGTTATGTGTCTCAAACGGTGAGTTATCCTGGTCCGTTTTGCAAATTATTACCTTGATATCAACCTTCAGTGTTTGGCCACAGTAAACAGTCCTGGCTGTGTGCTGTGAAATCAATTTACAATCCACTTTCTTCAAATGTAATCTGTAGAATATCCATTACATCTCGTTATATCACTGGCAAATGGAGGTGCAATTGGCAGCCAGCTTTATCGGCAAACCTAAAATATTTTTGGAAAGATGTTCAAAACATGCTGCAGAACCTATTGAAAGTTAACCTTCATTTGGACCCTTTAATCTTTTTATTAGACATGATTGGATATTTCTTTAGCATTGTCTTCTATAATGACAGCGAGAAAAAAATGGTGTCTTATGCCTTTAATAGAAATACATGTCGAGTACAGATAATCATAAACCTGAGTATAGTAATTTTCCTATTGTACAGTAATGGCACATCATGCATACAGCCTTCATGAGATGGAAAACTGGGGGCATTTACAGTGCAGGGAGGCTTTAATGTGCAACTGATTGTATTATGAAAAGTGTAGGATGCAGCATTTTTAGAGCTTGACCTACACACGGGACTAAAGGTCGGGGTTTATAAGCCTCTAATGCACACATTCTGACCACATATTTAAGGGATAATGTCAGGGTTATTCAGTATTTTATTCACTGTCAGCAAATCCCTCCAGCGGCAGTACAGTGCTATAGTTAACTTAAACTGAATACACGCTAAGTAATCACTGAATGGACTGGAGGGTCATTGCATACTTTCAGATTTGCTTAAACAAGAAATTTCAATGCAGCCACTTTGTTTTAGGTTCTTTAGGCAGCTTAATATGAATCTGTGTGTTTAGAGATGGATCAATACAAAGACCTTGACGTTTCTTTTATTTCTGAGGTCAGCTCAGGTTTCCATAAAATGTGGATTAAAGACATTTTTGGTGCTGTACATATCCACAAAACTAAAACAAAATCCTACCACAAATGTCAACATTGTTGGCAGCTCACTTTGTACATTTTCTCGTCATTCCCATTGAAATACAAGTTCAGTACAACATGCATGTGTTAAGTGAATCATAGTGAATGAATGTGAGAAGTGAATGATTGTCCTGTGATTAACTGGTTTTGGTCCAGGGTGTATCCCACCTAAGGTCCAAAGTTACTGGGATAGGCTCCAGAATACGCAACCCCTAAAGAAAATAAGCAGAAGAAAATGAATGAATGCGCTAATACCTGTATAGTTTTCACCAGTATATTGTATTAAGACCATTTTTTTATGGTCTTTGTCTTGTCTCGGTCTCAGCTGTAGTTTTACTCAGTCTTGGTCTTGGTCTTGGTCTTGAATCCAGATTTACCCAGTCTTCTCTCAGTCTCGGATGTGGTGGCCTCTGAGATTTTATTCAACATTATAAGAAAATGCTATTCTTTATAATTTTGGAGTAATTTGTTTTCCGCAGGACAATTATCTAGCGCTGTTTGTGGAGTCTATTTTAATTAAATCCACTATATTTTTACTTTTTCCCTTTATTTATTGTCTTGGTTTTGGTTCACTCTGGACTCGGACTGGTCTTGGTTTCGATCAGTACGGTCTTGACTACAACATTAGTACACAGACTAGGAGTTGAACTATGGATCTTGTGGTTCAGGGGTTAATGCTTTTTCCATTTAGCCTCATAGCCCTCATAATTCACAATGGTAAACAATCCACTAAAACTAATCATGTGTTCCTTTGCTGACTCCTGGAGTTAGCATCTTCTCCTGGGATGCCCCTGTCCTGCTATTCCTGGATCATGGACACCTCCCAAAATTTCTGACCATTCCTGAAAATGTAATCATATTATTTTTTAAGCTATCTTGCTAAAAAACTAACAAACCAACCAAAAAGCACGTGTCGGCGAAAACACAACCTTCTTGACAGAGCTAATTACCAGAGGTGGAAGGAAACTAGATAGCATTGTCCTTTATTAAGATATATTTTTGAAGAATGTAATTTCTTAGCACATTTTTAAAACATACTTTTACCTTTTTTGTATATTTTTGAGTAAAAAAGTTTTTTGTTTTTTTTTAACCTTGGTATCAAAATGGGTCATAGCTGTATTGGTAGTAGTAGTACCAGTAGCAGTATTTTTAGTAATGGTAGTGTAGGAGAAATATAACGAGTGGCAAATGTTTTAGTTTAAAGATATATTTAAGCTAAATATTGGGGCACCACCTGGTCCGTTACCAAGAAACATTAAGTTAAAACTCTCGACGTCTGAAGGTTAAAGCTCCTGACCACTTGGGGACTCAAACAAATCACTTTAAACTTAACTTAAAGATGCTATGAGCAGTGTATATTTTTAATATTTCATAAAAAATACCCACCTGTCTCTCAGGATATCAGGTAAACATGTTGAAATCATATATTAGTTTTACTGATAACAATAGTTCAGCTCATTTATTCACAATTCAAAATATGTTTTACATAACAAAATTGTTTTTGTTTACGTTTTTTGGTTTTGGTTTTAAAACTGCATTGCCAATTGTTCAATCAGAAAAGAGACCATTGTTTTTTTTTTGACTGCAATACCAGTACGAGCGCATGCTGCTTACAGTACCTTTAAAATGAGTTATTTCTTTATTATTAAAAATGATTGGTAGCAGTAATAGAATTATAGTAACAGCGGTAGTAGAATTACATATCTCTTCTTAGGTATATACTGATAAATGTCTCGTGTAAAAACCCACTATATCACACATCATGCCTGTTGTTTATACCATTTCACACCACTCCCTTTATTATTTTATTCAAATTTACCCATTTAGTTTGCCACACATTGTGTGAGCCAGAATCTTTTTCACAGTGATATTTTCTCCTGCACCAGGGAGCTGTATAGCTGAGTGACAAATTGAGCAATAATTGTTGTGTTTGTTTGCTCTTTACATTTGTTAGTAAAATGGAGAGTAGTGTCAGTCTTGTCTTTTAATCTTTTAGTGACAAATCCCCTCGGAGTCATTTTTTAAAATACTCTGCAATAATAAAAACAATAGGAGCCATCCATTATCGCACGGCGGCTGCTTTTCTGCTGAGTGGTTCGCTTCATATGTTTTCTTTTTTTTCTTTGAGCTGCCACTTCTGTCACCCGCTGAGTTGTATTTGTCATGCCTTAATGCCGAGTGCCAGCTATACGCACTGTACTCGTGTCATGTAATTTCGGTTTGCTAACATCGGTGAGCATTAGCAAGAGAGTGAGATTTCAAAATAATCCTTCGCACGTCGGGGCTGGCGCTTTGCAGCTAAACGATGATGCATCAAGCCGCGGTTTAGCACTTGTTAATCTCTGTAGCTGTAGAGAAGTGTGTTTTCTGCAGACTGCTGTGCTGTGAGCAGGGTGCATTACTTCAACATTATAATCATTTTAGTGATTATACACTGTGCAGCTGCTGCCAGAGTGGCTCACTTTGCAGGTGCCAATTTCGGGGGTAGGTTTTAAGTTCACCTGGGCTGCCCCCTTCGCCACTGCTTCCTAAATTTCATTCTGTTATATCAGTAAAGGATTTTGCTATATGCTGATGATAAGGTTGTCAGGCTTAGTACAGATTTGACAGACATATGGGAGATGTTAAGCTATGTGTGTATGTGTAATATGTGTAGGTGCTACAGAGGTGTATTGCTTTGGATTGAAAGCAACACATCGGGGGCTCTGAGGACAGAACTTTTTTACTTAGTGCTATTAGTTGGTACAAAGTAAGAAAATCAAATTAGACAAATGTTGAACTCCACATATGTATATAACAACAACAAAGCAACAACAGCAATAACTGCAGCTACAGCAACAAAAGCAACAACAGTAGCAAAACCGGCAGAAAATACAACAACAACAGCGGCAGGAACAACAGCAACAAGAGCAGCAATAACTGCAGCAACAGCAGCAACACCAGCAGAAACAACAACAGCAGCAACAAAAGCAACAACAACAGTAGCAGAAACAACAGCAACAATACCAGCAATAACAGGCATAACAGCAACAAAACCGACAGCAGCAGGAACAACAACAACAGCAACAAAAGCAACAATAATGGCAGCAGCAACCAAAACAACAACAACGACAAAAGCGGCAGAAACAACAGCAGCAATACCAGTAATAACAGCACCAACAGCAACAAAAACAACAACAGCAGCAGCAACAACAACGGCAGCAACAACAGCAACAACGACAATAATAACAAACGCAGCAGCAACAACAATAACAACAGCAGCAGCAACACCAACAATAACAACAACAGCAACAGAAACCACCTGCTCCTACAGCCTCTCAGGCCACCACTAAACACACAATCACACCAACACATTCATACAGGCTAGGTAGGTGAAGTGTCTTGCTCAAGGACACAACAGCAGTATGCAACCCTGGTAGCAGGGATCAAACCGCCAACCTTCAAGTAAGTGGGTGGACGTGTCTACTGACTGGGCAGCTGTCGTCCAGTGGTGTATAACTAAGACCGTAGGCTACATGTGACAAAAATGATGTAGCCAATGCTAACAGACCACTGACCTGATTAGGACTTTTCACTAAATATAAATACTCATATAACTATACTCCACAGTGCAGACACTATGTGCACTTGATCATATTAAGTACAATTTTAAGCTTTTAAGAAACAATTAACATGCCCAAAACATTCTGCATTCACATAGACCAGGAGTTTGCAACCTTGCAGAGCCACAGAGTCCCAATGTTCCCCAAAATACACAATCTGAATCCGTAAAGAGCTGCAGCCAATTGTAAGGCACAAAAGTCACTGAGCATATAACTGAAATATAACATATGGGTGGTCATTAATATTTGCAAACTAACAAAGAACTGTGTTAAATACTGTACTGACTATCTCACTCAGAGAACTAGAGTCACATCCTGTAACTACTTCTCGGTGTTTGTGTGTGTCGTCTACTTATTCCTTTATTGTATAACCAGATGTCAGATGCCCAAGGAGCTGCAAGAGCAAAAACACAGCTTGCAGACCCCTGACATAGATGTTGACAGCAGATCAGAATGCTGCAATGTGTCTGCCAGGCCAGTAGGGGTAATCACAAAGCATATTATTATTATTATTATTATTTTTCTCAATGTATTTGCAGCCAGCAGTTAGTAGGTTTCCAAGACCCAGCTGCTATCTCATTATTTTCAAGCACAGAAGGCAACAGTACTACTTTTGGTAAACTAAATGAGGGTATTCTGGGAAAAATGGCAGCAATTATGTAACTTTAAAATGTCATAACAGTTAAGTCATCAAATCTGGCTTGATTGGTTACACAAAGAACAGGTTCCTTTCCATCAAGAACCTTTAATCTTTTTAATGTGACCTTTATTTAACCAGGGAAGTCCCACTGAGATCTCTTTTGCGGAGTCCTGACACCATTGGGGACCTATTGAACATGTTTTAAAATCCTTACAGATATTTTGCAGGTGTGACTGGGATTTTTTGTCTAAATGTAAGAACTGTCGAGAGGAAAATGGTTCCTTCTGTGACCCACGCAGTAGCAATGAAAGACTAATGGACGTACACTTGACACACTGACAACACAATGTGACATTCTTTGTTCCCTAATTTTTATTATCACACTTCTAATCTTCGGCACACACAGATTTACTGTCCTGGTACCATTGTAAAACCCCTCCACGTGTGCACCACTATTTCTGCCAGTAATGACTTTGCGACGACAGCAGGAGACACTGGCTGTGGTCCAATTTAATTATTGCCACTGAGTTAAACTTTTTTTTACTTTTTGTCAGTAAATTAACTTCCTTCACAATTCCTACTTTTTTTTTTAGGGGGGGGGGGGCTTTCCAGCTGTCTTTATCCCTCATCTGTAGAGATCTAATGCAGTTGTATCAGGGCAGAAGTATTTAGAAAGTCTGATTTTGACTTAGGACACTACCCACTTTCATTTGAGAAAAAAACATGACTGAATAATTACAGTATGAAATGAACAAGACTTTATGATCTCAAGTAGGCTTTTAGTAGATGACACCTGAATGAAAGTTGAACACAAGCACTTGGAGATTCTCCTCTCATGTCTGAACTTAGAGCCCCTCAACTTTATTCACGTGTGAACTCAAAAGGAGGAGATCAAGAGGCAGTAGTGGCGTTAAAGTGGCTTTTGTAAGAGAAAGGCTGCAAAGTGAAATTAACAGCTCACCAGAGGATTTTTCCAACCTTATTTTAAGATATAAAAATGTGAAATGTTGATATGTCCACATTTATTTCTAAAAGTTTGAAAAAGAATAATATATTCTCTGGAGAAGTAGCGATACTTGTTGGATTGCATCAATTTATTACAGGATATACTTTTTTTTTTTTTTTTACAACTATTAACATTTAGTATTTAAGTAACTTTTTACTCTTAATAAGCTCATAATTACTCCTCATGTCAAACAACTTCCTTACTTCCTACTAATGAGCAGTAGTTATAAGTTTATTAAGGGGTAGATGTTAGTTAATTGCTAACTAGTTGTAGAATATAGCCACACAGAATAAGGGATTAATAAATGCTTAATATTTTCCAAATAGCATGCTAATTAGCACCTAGTTAATGGTTAATAGGAGGACCTTAAAATAAAGTGTTACCTAAAATCAAAAATGAGCAGCTTGCTGTCTTGTGGTTTGTGAGCCAGTACAGGCGAGCTCTGGTCAGTCACATGTTTACATATTACATCATCTGCTTTATATAAGACATGCTCCCATTGGCTGTTGGTCTGTTCTGCTGGATTCTAACACTGAAATAATAGCAGCTAAAACTCTTACTGGGACGTGTCTATTCCTGCCCTGTTTGTCCATCCATCTTCTATTGCTTATCCGGGACCGGGTTGCAGAGGTAGCAGTCCAAACAAAGATGCCCAGACTTCCCTTACCCCAGACACTTCCTCCAGCTCTGCCAGAGAAATTCCAAGGTGTCACCAGGCCAGTCGACACTGCAACAAAAAAATAAAATAAATAAAAAATAAGAAAGTAAAAAAGTTATATTTCATGTAAAAAAAATATTATTTTCCTAAAAAGGAAAAAAATCTTGTCTAGCAAACTTCACATAAGAGAAAAAAAATATATTTTATGAAAGTATTTTCTAGCCAGATATTTTTGTTAAAAATGAGTGATGTTTTTAACAAGCTGCAAAAATTATTCTGATTACCCTTCACCAACAGATTAAAAATATTTATCCAAATTTAAAAACACGGCTGATTTCCCAATTTTCAAAATTTAAAAACTCACACACAGAATATGTTTACACAGGTTGGACTCCCATGAAACCTCGAGCACTCAATAGAGGGTGTAGAGCTCGTCCAGGGTTCCACGACTGGGACAAAAAACGCATTCTTCCTCCTGAATCTGAGGTTCAACTATTGGCTGAATTCTCCTCTCTAGTTCTTTGGCGCAGACCTTTCCCAGAGAAGCTGACAAGTGTGATCCTGTGTAGCTGGGACACACTCTCCGGTCCTCTTTCTTAAAAAGAGCCCTTACTATGTACAGTACTAATACTGCTACTAATAATAATAATCAGATGTAAATAGGAAAAAGGAAATGCAAACTAAAAGCTTCTCTACATTAGGGATAGAAATAACTGCGTGCTTAATAATCTATTGCTGAAAAGTAGAAACTTATATTGTTGTGGTTGTTGCTAAAACGGTAAAAGAGAAAGGACGATTTTGTGTAGTGCACCTTTAGGCAGAGAAAAGTGACATATTCCCGTTGCACCAGTCAGCTTTTATAACTCTGCGATGATCAATATTTGAGCAGGGAATGCAGTAGCGGAGGTATGTTTGCCTTTTCTTTACTATCAGCCCAGGACAGACCCTTCTCTGTGTGTGGGGCCGGAGGAGAGGAGCGGGCCCCCGGGATGCTCTCAGACAGCATGTGTGGTGGTGTACAGTAAGCCCGCCGTGACCTGACAGGATAGATGTTTAATAAGCGTGTTAACCCAATGTACTGGAGGAGTTATGAATATGACCGTACCTTCACACCTTTGACCCCGACTGAGCTCCAGAGCAGAAAACACGGAGCAGAGAGAGGATACGGGAGGGTTACACTGCTCACCTCTATCAGACAGTTGGTAAGGCGGCTTGAGTGGTTAGACCTAATCTCGACAGTCCACACAGAGAGGTTGCAGTGGGACAGGAGAGGAATTCAATGATTTTTTGCGAACTTTGATCAACCTGCAGTATAAAACAATTCAGGTGCACTGCTGTAAAGTATTATATAGTGCAGGAACGCATTATTACTTCTGTAGGTTCATTTAAAAAGTATTTGATGCCCTTCCTGACACAGCCCTCGCCATTTATCCAGGCTTGGGACACGACACCACAAACAGTACACTGGTTTGTGACCACTTGTGGCTGGATTAATTGTGATTATTACAATGATTATGTTATGTTATGCAATATTATAATTTTATGAGACACTATGTTTTGTTTTTCATTAACTGTAAGCCATAACCATGCTTGAAATGTTTCTGTGTGTACTGAAACTATGTTTTACTTTAAGTTGAACTGATGCAATTGAAGGACTTTTTCAGGATATTGTTATTTATTATTATTGATTTTATGTTTTAACCCTCCTGTTATGTTTGTTTTTGAGGAACAGCAATGAGGTTCCTGGGTCAATTTGTCCCGGGCCACGTTTACGTGTCCAAAAATGTCAGAAACCAAAAAAAAAATAATAATAATCTTTTTAAACTCTGTTATATACCTAATTACTAGCATCATAACTAACCGTTTCAATCAATACCTGTATTTAGTTCAGATATGTTCTGTACCTTTCGCAGATCATGGCTCAGTGAGACTGCCAGATACTGAAAACCAAATTATTCCACAAACGGACCAAATTTATTGTATTTCAGCAAAAAAAATCCTACAACTGAACAACTCACAACAGAGCTTTTAAACAATGTTTGCAATATCTAAAACTCTTAATAAACAAACTATGTTAGAAGTGTCAGGCTTTAGAAAGTTGAGTATATTTGTTTATACCTATGATGTCTGCTCATGTACATTTCAATACATATGCAGTATTGACATTTCAACATTTTATTTTCACCTACAATGACTGTAATGTCAAAGGCCAGTCTATGGAAAAAAAAAAAAAAAAAAAAAAAAGCCTGAGACCAGGATGTACCATTTTGATAATGGTTGGTCTTATGCTGTTATAGCTATTTTGTGTTTGTGTAAGATTCCAGGAAGAAAGTCTGTACAACAACAACAACAAGCTTTTTCAGGAAGCGTCCACACATTTTCTTTGAAACTCAACTGATTTGACCCTCTGAGGTTACCGTAGTCTGTTTGGGTGTGATTTTAAAGTAAGGGTCAGCAAACCTGGGCACAAGTTCCACTGTTGTTGCTCTGAAGCATAATCACTGGCACATGCTACACTCAAAGAACAATCATTATGCCTACAAGAGCTGCATCTCATTCATGCATCAACAGTGGTGCATCCACTACCACTAACTGGCCTGGGACAGCGCCCCCTCCTGCCTATTTTATGCTGCTCTGCTGCCACATTTCACCAAGTGTAATGTAACTTAAGGCTGTGTCATCCACAAAAAGCAAAAGTCAAGGGCATCAAAAAATTGTGTACCATATGGTATGCTATGAAAGCTGAGCAAAGGTGATGGATAACCAAAAAAGCTGTCTTGAACTATCCCCCTCAAGGAAAGTTCTGGAAAACCCACTCACTTAATAGATGCCCAAATCAAATTTTTTTTCCCTTATATTTGAGGAAAGCGTATTAAAATTCAGGGGGAACTAGAGCATGGACTGAATTGTTTGACCAAACACATGCTCAGAAGGAAGGGAGATGGTCTCATTCAGATCAGGGAAACCTTTAATGACTTAAACGTTTTTTCACATTATCAAAAACTTGGGGTGTGGGCCTTTACGTAGAAATTCTTATGTCTTTTGTCCTATTTTTCCCTAGACACTCCACACAACAACAAACCAACAAAGTCATCACCACCACCAGCCAGCTCATCAAACAGCTCTCGGACATCATCAGTGGCTCCTCACGGGTCAGTCCTGCTCCTTCCATCCCAATTTAACCCAAATTAATGTATATCTTAACAGCATTAAGGCTAACAACATCGTGTCTTTTCTGCAGCAAGACCGTCTGCGTCTGACCAGATTAAAGAGTGAACTGTCAGACGCGGTGCAGCGCTATGGAGACCTGCAGAAGGTATCTCCAGATAACTTTTTATGATGTAATTTCAAATGAAGTTCAAGTGAATAACCTTAGATGTTTGTCTTTGTTTTGCTTTTTGACAGAAAATTGCAGAGCGCTCAAAGGCACTGCTTCCTCCAACACACATAGAGAAGAAAAAGGTGAGATACAGTTTCTTTGAATACAATTGATTTCTTTGACTGTTCTATAAAAGTGACATTTCTTCACAAGAGTGGCGTCTTCCATATTAAATCTATCCATTCAATGTTGAGAGAAATATAAATAGGTAGTGCATTTTCTCAAGAACTCAAGTTATAAGAATTGAAAAATATATAAACATATATATTTTAATTATGTGTAGGCAGACTTTAGACTGTGGTTAGCAAACTGTTGCTTCCCTCTTTTGGTCATGAGCTTTGGGTAATGACAGAAAGGTCAACATCCCGGATACAAGCGGTCAAATTGAGTTTCCTCTGCAGGGTGGCTGTGTGCTCCCTTAGAGGTAGGGTGAGGAGCTTGGTCATCCAGGAGGAGCTCAGAGTAGAGCTGCTGCTCCTCCGCATCAAGAGGAGCCAGCTGAGGTGGCTCAGGCATGTCCCAGTGGGCGGAGATCCCGGGGAAGACCTACGACACGCTGGAGGGACTATGTCTCTCGGCTGGCCTGGGAACGACTTGAGATCCCCCCGATAGAGGTGGAGGAAGTGTCCAGGGAGCGGGAAGTCTGGGCATCTCTGCTCAGACTGTTGCCCCTGTGACCCAGCCCCAGATAAGTGCAAGAAAAAGGATGGATGCTTCCCTCTCTACTGTGTAATAAATGTCTTTGAAAATTCTGTTAGAAAGTCCCTTTCAGCTGCTCACCTTCCTTCACACATTTAACATTAATTTGGCATAGCCACTAAGGAATATACTGACCCCTGGTGGTTGGAGGAGGTATGGTTTGAGCCAGGGTTTGAAACCGCAACCTTCTGCTTGATTTGCAGATGCTATGCCAGTGTTTGCAATTATTCCAGACTATTGTGTATATCTTTTTTCCCCGATTGACTTTAAGCAATATATGACTTTTACCATGCATTGGAAATACATAAACAATAATTAGGGTACAGTGCACCCAAAAGCTGTAACTAGTGTTAAAATTTTGACATCACTATTATGGTAGAAAATGTATTCAAGAACATATAAATGCTCAAGTCTAAAAGATAAACAATCTAATCTCAACTGGTATTATTAGACAGATTCCAGTACACTCATCTAAATATGTGGAAAACACTGCTGCACCAACAGAGCTATATTGTCAATGCCTACAGTTTGACAGGTCTTACAAAACAAAAAGTGCCATGTGACATTTTAAACATATTACAGTTTGGGTCAAATCGTTAGTGCCTGTCCCAATCCTGGATAAACTAAGGCTTTGTCAAAAAGAGCATCCAGTGTGTGCGAGGAGGCAGTTTTTTTTCTGGGCGAATCCTGAAGGGAAAAGGAAAAGACATAATTTGTTCTTAAAAACACTACTTTTGTGCACTCCAAGTAAAAAAAAACAAAACAAAACAGGAAGTAGTAACAAACTTTTTAAAGCTTGCTTGTTGTGGTCTATACAGAGGCTGCCATTCATCACATCCTGCATCCTATTCATTACTGAGATTGCTTTATTGCCTTCTTTGACTGCTGCTAAATTGGCTCCCGACAGCACGGCACAAGACAACAACTCACTTATTGGCTCTCCAGAACAAAGGCATAAAAACTGCTAACTGAAAATATGGTTAACAAATAAAAGTCGATCTTTATTACGGACACACTGCAAATATTTGGACGCTTATTATCGATTACTTCAACAAGATTGTAAAACATATTAGTTTGGACGCAGCAGAGAAGAATAAATATTTACAGAAATTATAGACTGGTGAAGGCCTTTGGAGATGACTGTATCTGCCTTTATGGCGTCAGGAGGGATAAGTAATATTTTTACAAGTGGCAGTTTATCATGATGTAAGGTTGGTAACGTATTAATATTGATTTTAGGTGTACTTGGGCGAGGTTAGGTGAGGTGAGCTAAAAATGCGCACTGAGCAGTGTGCATTAGACAGTCAACTATTTTGTTAAGAGCGGTAGATGAACAGTGGCTTGCAAAAGTGTTCATACCTCTTAGCATTTTTCCTAAATTGTTGCCTTACAACCAGGAATTTAAGTGGATCACTGGGAGGTTTATGCCAGTCACTTTACAGCTCATGTTAACAACTATAAAGATGAAAAATATTGTTTTATTGTGAAGCAAATGATAATAAATATGACAGAGAAACAGAAAGCACACATCTTTGGAAGAGAAACCTTGGGCTTTAGACATTGAAGTTTAGATGTAGGTGGCTTCAAATAAGACGCTGCCATGTTTGCAAGTTTATATTTTCAAAACTAACTCATAAAGCAAGTCATTAATGTTAACTTAATCATTCTTTGCAATACTACTCATGAATTTAAACATTTTGCAGAAACGAGGCTTTCAAATAGAAACTTCAAAACAAGCACTTGATAAAATATAGTATTTTAGTATTTTTACCAAACCAATGTAACTATAACTATACAAAAAAGTGGCTGGAATTAGTAAAGACCAGTGATTTAATGTCAGCAAACATTTATGATGACATTTTTGTTCCTACTGCAGTCACTTGTCTGGCATTTTAAATTTAATATTTTGGACAATGTCATCTTGCCAAATTGAATCCAGACCTTTGGAGATGAAATGTATTAAGTATTATAACAATAAAATGCAATAAAATGTGAGCTGTCATTTGTCTGGCATGTCAAGTTTATAATCAGGAAGTGAGGCTGAAAATACACTTTATGATGAACAGTTTTTTTTAAAGCAGAACTCAGTAGCTAACATTTTGTTGCTGTCTCTGCATCATTTTGGCTCAGAGTAAAGCATTGTCTTAAAAACTCACAAGTCCAATTGACTCCTGTGTGATCTTTTGCTTGGGCTTACTTTCGTTTTCCCCTCCACTTATCCGTACAAATTATTATTATTTCGTCATTTGGACGCTCAGCCATGTCAGAAATCCAGAAATAAAGCCATTGCTTGCTTTTTGTTTGGCTAACTGTGATGTGCCGCTTTCTTGCAAGACTCAAGACTTCCAGGTCAGCGTCACTCAAACTTGCTAGTGTCGTTTTTGGCCCAAATACACCAGGGCGAGATGCAGGGCACTTTATTCACCCCACAACAACTCATTTAACCATCAGGCAGACTCCAAAACAGCTTATTTAAGGTAGAAAAGTTACTGAGTCTAGCTTACTTTACGTAGAAACCGTGAGATTTAACCAAATCCCAGAAGAAGACAGACTCTGTGGGCTGTGTGCGTCAGGTGAAGTGAAAAGTGAAACTCGTTTTGTTTTGTATTGTCTGCTTTATGACAAATTTAGAAACCTCTTGTTAAATGAGATGTTTGTCCAAAGTCCTGTGATGTTTTGGAGCACAGATGATGAGAAGATGAAATGGTTGTTTAATTTCAAAGTGTATAAATTGGCTACATTTGTTTGTGAAGCCTGGAAGAAACGGCATTCTTGTTTATTTAGATAAAGTTGTTTAGGTGGTCTATTCTTTTGTATATTTTTCTGGCAACTGGTCTTTTGTTTATTTGATGGTGTCTTATACGCCATTCATTCATACCTAGAGAACAATTAATGTTTTAAAATCAAATAAAAAGTTCAAAAGCAGCATATCTAGTGAACACATTTTAGCTTTATTGGAAAGTTTTTCTGTTCTTGTAATTTGTGTTTTGTGTTTAAAATCCACCCCATGCATCCGGACTAACATTAACATATCAAACGTTATTGACCGCTTCCTTCCCACGTTTTACAATGGCGTCATAGCAGAAGAACCGGAAAGGTCAACAGGAAACTTGTCTGCAAAAACTTTATTTAGAACCGTGAACAGGAGCCTTCAGATGTCAGAGCGATGCCGCTGATAGACTTTCTCTGTGTTGCGTGGCGGCGTGAATGTATTCGGCAGTGTGTTGGTTGGATATGTGTGAGTGGAGGAGTGAAGTTGACGCTGGCTTTGGCTGCGGCGGAGCAGTGAGTCAGAACTTGGATGGCCCACATTGGGGAGGTGACTCAGCCTGGGTCGCTCTATGCTCCGTGACCCGCGATGGCTTCACGGCTGCAGATTAGCTGTGCAGTCAGCCAAACAAAGGTGGGCCGCATTAGGAAAAGAGAAAATCCAGCATCCGTCTGACTCTGCCTGCAGTCATTAAACTTGTTTTGTGGAAGAGCTGTGTAAGTTTTATTTGAGGCTGGGCTGATGAATGAGACTGATATTAAAGGTTATCAAGTTAAGCTGTTGGTAATTGAGATTCTTTCATTATTATTCTTTCTGAGTATGCTCATTATCTTCTGGCTTATCAATACTAACCCTCTCTGTAGAGCCTTTTGTAGTTGGATAATAGTTTCTTTGTTCAACTTCACACTCGACTACTGTTCACGTTTATCCTATAAATGCTCTTCTTATGCTTATTCCAGTTGTAGGGGTGATGGGATATGAAAGTGGGTTGCAGTCTGGACAAAAGCCAGTTAGTTGCAGGGCTGACACACAGACATGCACTGACATAATAATTGATTAGGTTTATAAAGCACTTTCCAAGTCTCTCAAGCTTCTCATGCCTACTGCCAAAATACAAGGTTTTTATGCCTCATACGTCCATATTTAGTCCAGGAACTGTCAGTAATATCTGTTTAAGTACTTATGTTGATGAGAGACTATGAGAAAGGCTTAATAAAACCACAAGATCCTAAAGTAGTTGGAAAGTTTCAGAACAGAGCTATTATTTCCTCTGCTGTTTACTCACTGTGTGGTGTAGAGTATTTGTGGGTCCCACAGCGCCATTTGCTGGACAAGCACAGGTATTACAGTTTACAATAATTTTCCTTACACCTCAGTGTTGTCGTGTAAATGCGAATCGGAGGCGGCATGACTGTTGCGTTTTCCTGGGCAGCGTTGTTGTGCAAACAGGCCCTTAATGTCAACAATCCACAACAACAGCAAAAAAAAACATGCATAGGAGGAAGCCAGAGAGAACCGGAGAGAAACCCACAGTAATACAGTTCAAAGTTCATAGCCTTCTGGTTTTACTCTACTTGGTTCTACCCGCTTTGTGAGTTTTACCCTTTGGCAACCGTTACCAAGTACCAGGTACTTTTTAGTACCTGCTTTGCCGAGGTTACAACTGAGCCAAACCCGTGCTGAAATGTGATGTTGACAGGTTGCTGATTGGTCAGGGAATGCTGTCAGTTGTCAGCCACAAAAACAAACCGGCGTTTTTAAAAGTTACGTCTGATTCTCACTGAATCATCCATGCACTGAATGTGTCGGATGTGCAGTACGTATCCGACCAGCCAGAGGTCACGGGAGAGCAGTGAGTTTAAGTTGAAGTTATGAGTTCACGCAATAACAACCATGCACAGAGAGCTACATGTACATAAAAGCCACGTTTGCCTCTGACCATGACCTCCTGTTCATTTAAAGATTATTTCCCAGACTTTGTGCTTCTAGCCCGGGTAAGCATACTACATATATAAATACTTTCTTTTTATTCACGTTTAATGTTATCTAATCTCATTTGTGACCCAGTGTCCCCAGTAATGTTTACAGCGATGTGAGCGAGGCTGCACAAGCATTTTTACTTTGAAATATATCAGATCCTCTTCACTGTTCCTGGGTCTGACTTCCTGTCTGACTCTATCTGCTCTGTTCAACTTTATGTGTGACGGCTGCAGCATCCGTAAAAAAAAGATATGATATGTATTTTTGTTGGAGCACTGGACATGGACACGTACTACAATGCAGCCAATATGAACATTGATGTGACTCTATTTTGTTGCGGAGATCGCACAGGACACGTAACAGATAACAAAGTATTCAATGTGAATTGGCTGCAGCTCGCAACTCTTCTGTACTTCTCACTGCTTGTAGTATTTTCATATCTCGTTTTCTTTGGCTTTGCGGGTGACAAAAAAACACAAAACCAGAACAAAGTACAACATTGCTTCTGCATCATCCATTGTTGTTGTTTATGTTGCGTTTACAGGATGTCCCATCAGTGAGGCGCCACCCTCCTCGCCCACAATAAAACGGTACTATGAAATAATGGAAAATGACCCAAACTGGAGTAAAATAGAGTAGAATAAAACCAAGTAGTGCTGGTGGAAAAAGGCCATACATGTCTTCACGTGAAACACTTTTGGTTAGTTTTTAGGCAGCATTGACTTTTTATTGCTAATGAGTCAATCCACGTATTGCAAAACAAATAAGTTATCATTTTAATTCAATTAAAAATACTTTTTTTTCAGAGCATAAGAATGCTTTTAAATGTGTCTCTTTTATATATATATATAAAAATAAACACAACCAGCAAATCATTATAGTTTAATACTTTAAGTCAAGACTTTCCCCAACATTATGCATCGTGGAAATATCTCCTGAAGCCACTTAGATAAATAAAGTTTGTAATATCTCTCCCACATCTCTGCAAACTGCCTTCTACATCAAATTGCCTTTCTTTATCACTAAAAATACTGTATGTCTTGTATGTACCATTTAGCAGGTCTTGGCCAAAATACACCCTGACAAGTGATGGCTGGTTCCAAAATTTCAAAGCTCTAGCCCAGGCCCTTAGGAGCTGACATGTTTGCTTTGGAAAGTGTATGCTGTCCACAGAGAAACAGTCTCTGCCTTGTCAGCTACATTCATCGGCACTGCTGAAATCGTTGCTCACAAAACGGTCGTGCCACTTCACCCGAAATGCGATTTACCCTCACGTTATCTAGAGACAATGCTAAAAAGAGCGTTTCTGTGACAGCTACACAGGCCTCTATACGGTTTAGTAACATATCGAGCAGTTTGTCAGAAAGCCTGTCATCGTGGGGCACACCGGGAGAAGTTATCTTTGCGGAGTTTTCAGGCAGAAAGAAGAACGAAGGTGAGAGGAAAGTCAGGTGGAGTGTTGTGAATTGTGACTCCATGTGAAAAATGCCCGAGACAGGACTGTCACATCGAGAGCTGTGCACGGCAGAGCACGGGTTTAGTGGCTGTAAAATTTCTGTTTAAGACACAGGTGGATTTCCAGTTTTGTTTTGTTTTTTCGTTCTAATACATTCTCATTATAAAAGACATGACCTTTCCACATAGCCACTGCCAAATTGTGTAGCATAGACTCACACTAATGTTATTTTAAACATAATGTCATGTGCACTGCCTAGCTGTCGAGTTTATTCTGTGGAATAAAGATGTGTTGTGTAAAATATTATAACAAATGCAGGGCTTCAATGGAAAGGTATTTCTCAAAGCTTTGACTTTAGTAGTACAGGGGGAGCACGGTTGCAGAGCAGATTGTGCTCATGAGATCCATCCTCGGGCCGCTTGTCACTCCATCTCTGTCTCTTCTCCCTGAGTTAGTGTGGGTTCCCACTGGGTTCCTCAGACCGTCCCAAAGCCGTCACTTTCAATTTCCCCGAGTGAATGAATGTGAGATATGATATATGATAGATAGATATATGGCTCTGTTTCAGCCCTGCAACTATCTGGCCGCTGTCCAGGGTGTATGCCGCCTAAGCCTATAGTTGCTGGAGTAGGCTCTATGTACCCACGAAGAAGATGAATGAATGAATGAATATGTGTCTAAAAAATAACTCTCTAAAAATATTTACCGTATTTTTCGGACTATAAGTCGCTCCGGAGTATAAGTCGCACCAGCCAAAAAATGCATAATTAAGAAGAAAAAAACATATATAAGTCGCACTGGAGTATAAGCCGCATTTTGGGGGAAATTTATTTGATAAAATCCAACACCAAAAACATACATGTCATCTTTATTTATTTTAAAATAAAAATAGAGAACAACAGGCTGAATAAGTGTATGGAATACTAACGTTACATGACAGACATGCCTGGTAATGTCAGTAACGACGTAACATATTAAGAGTTATTCAGATAACTCTAGCATAAAGAACATGCTAACAAGTTTACCAAACTATCAGTTTCACTCCAAATCACTAAATCCAATGAAATCTTCATCCTCGGTGTCACTTTTAAACAACTCCCCGAACTCGGGAGGTAGACGATGCGCCACTTCCTCTTCTACGTCGCTTACGTCAGACTCATCGTCAAATGATATAATTATCAACACAGGCCTATGGCGCCATCTTGCGGTTTAGTGTGAAAATTACATGTGAAATGATATAATAATATCATTTCGCATGTAATTTTTCACACATAAGTCGCTCCGGATTATAAGTCGCACCCATGGCCAAACTATGAAAAAAACAGCGACTTATAGTCCGAAAAATACGGTACTGCCCCCATGGAGGTTTGTTTACATTCAGAAGCTGTTGCTAGACTGTGGACAAAGAGAGCACTGGTGGTGGTGAAAGTCCAGATTTTTAAGGTATTATTAAGTTTGAATATTGCCTGTAGGTTTATGGTTGTTGGATTTTGTTTCCAAAATACCTTTTTCCATTGGGTTTACTTTTTGACAATAGCATGTCCCTGCAGGGCTACCATAGATGTTAGCATTGCCTTTACAACAGGGCTGTGAGGTGTTGAATTGCAATCTAAAGCTGCTATCCACTATTCTTCTTCCGCTTATTCCTGTTAGGGGTCGCAGGTATTGTAGTTTGGGGACTAGGCGGGGTACACCCTGGACAGTAGCCTGTTGAATTATTATTTAAATATTTTTGTTCTACGTCTATTTTAAATGAATTTTTAGCAACTTTGCAAACATTATGCAACATTATGCAGTTCAACTAAACTCAAAATAATGACAACTACAGTTATTTTCTACTTGCACGTTAGTATGCAGATTACTTTACATCAAATGATGATGATGAATGATTTATGTATTTTTTTACTTCTTTGCTTGGCGCCTTTAAAGTCCCATTTTCTTTATTTTGAGTATAAAGAGCCCACCATCTCATTAAATCACACTTAAATAATACTGCCTCTTTAACGCTGCATAAAAACACAGTTGCTCATTTTCTCTGTTAACATGGCAACCAGGGAAACCCACACAGTGTTTAGAAAAAAGCTAAATTTACTCCTACATGACTGATAGTTATAATGCATTTTAGGTATTCAGTAACCAACAGTGAAAAAAACCAAATCACTTAACTTAAGGATATTGACTAAACTTTTCAAGAACAGATAATAATATATCTGAACAGCCTACACAGAGGTGATGCTCCACTTGACTCTGTTGTCAGATCACACTGAACAGAGCTGGGCTGCACGCGGTAAGGTGTGAAGATTCCAGGCGAAGATAGCACGACTCAACACGCCACCTGTACAATTTACAGCAACTTCCTGTAACTCATAAACACTCAAGTTACACAGAGTCTGCACGTCCTGCCCCGGCTTCCTCCCACCGTCCAAAGGCATGCATTAGGAGAATTAGCCTGACCAGCCCCTCAGTCCAGTTCCTCGGTAATAACGAACCGTTTCTCCTCGGTTGATTTGGAACAGGCCTATCACAGCCGTTTATCTGCAGCGCATCTTACAAATACGGAAGGTAATCTCCTAGCAAAAATACCCGAGATTGTGCCAGAGCAAATTTTATAACTTGTCTAATCTGATTAACAGTGTTTAGTGCTTTCCTTCATCATCTTGCCTCGTTTCCATTTTAACAACAGTAAAGTCCCGTTGACGTCTGACGCAACAAACACATTAAAACAGTTTTATACAACTGGCTTCTCCTGCTGTCCCTGTTAAGAAATAAGTACAGAGCCGCTCATAATAACAGCGTATACTGGTGTTTTACGGCAGAACCAACAAGAATTTACCATGTTTGTTCCGCCCTTCATTTCTCCGATTGGTTACTCTGCCATTATTGTTCCACTCAGACCATGAGGTACCAAACTAACTTCTCTGTATAGCATAAGAAAAGAGTTTGTTTGGCCAACCAGGCTAAATAGAACTGCAGTGTTGGAGAAAGTACCCCACTTCATTACTTGAGCCAAAGAATAGATCCTCCTGGTCAAATATTACTCCAATATAAGTTGCTAAGTCAAATTATTACTAATACTTTTAGAAATACCTATGAGTATTCAAAGTAATTAAAACTGTGTACTGAAAATATGATCTCCACCTTTAGAATGAGAAAAACTAGAGACATGTTTGCACTGGATCAGTAAATAAGAGACAAAGGAAATTTTATTTAGTGTGTTACGACCAGCTTGGCAAAGGGGAAGGGAAGTAACACAAACCAAGATGTTAAATGGTAAAACTAAAGATGTTAAATTAAGGAATATAAAGGTAAAATGAACAAACATACTACAAAAATGGTCAAACAAACAAAAGTGGCTCTACACAGAGTAACAAAATCCAAACTAAAACCACAAATGTCAAAGCTAAACAAAGGGGTATAGTCTTAAGCTTAGACTCTAAATTAACAGGGGCAGCAAAGACACAAAACAAACAAACAAATAAATGCCTCAGTTAAAAAAAAGGCTCCCACAGCCAGGTTTGCATGCAAGGAAAAGGGGTTCGGCACAGACATGGTACAGATATAGTCCAGATACAATAACTAATAGGTTATTAAAGGTCGAAAACATAAACTTGTCTAAACACCATTAGGAAATTTAGGAGAAAGAGGTGGTCTACTTAAAGCGACAAAAACAATAGTAAAAGAGTTGTAAAGGGGATATAAAAATGAATTTCCGATTTCAGCCTTCACAAATAAACTGCCCGATATCAATGGGAATTACAGTTCTCGCCTGTCAAAGGCTTTATAATAAATGAAATAGTTTTTTGTTGCTTGGACTGGAGCCAGCGCAGAGGTGGTGACTAAATATCTGGGCACAGTGGAGACCAAGGGCAGGCAAGGTCATCACAGTGGCAGAAAAAATAAAATGAAACAGCAATGGCAGCAAGTGCAGTTTCTGAAGACTGAGGAGGAAAAAAAGGTGTTTTTAAAATAACCAAAGGAAGGCAGTGTGTTTTAGGGGCAAGGGAGTAGCTAAGGAATAAATGGGGTAATGACAGTGCAGCATTTTCTTTTTTACAAGGAAAAAAACTGAATGACCTTATAATATTTTATCGTAAGGATCATCTCTGAGATAAATAGCGCTCATCTACACTTTATTATCAAAGAATGTTCTGGATAAGAGAGTTCAGCACAGATCAGAAGTATTGTCCAAACACATACACAGAAAAGGGTCTCAAGCTGGAGATGTTGGTTGGTCTACAACTCTTAAGGTTGAGGTAGACTTTATCGTCCCTTTAAGGAAATTTGTTCTCTGCATTTGACCCATCCTTTCAGTGCCAATGTGGGTGAGTCAGGAGTACCTTGCTGCAGGATTAAAATATAGTGCAGGGTTTTTAGGTTAATGGGGGAAAACCAGAGTACGCAGAGGAAACCCACCCAGACACGGAGAGAATATTCAAACCCGGGACGGACCTTAGAACATAGAACCTGTGGCTGCCAATATTATAGAGAGTGCCTGTTCTAGCACTGTCTGTGTCTGCTTACACAATAACAAATGAAAAGAACATATTCATGCAATGTTGAAAAATGCTGAGAGATTTGCAGGATGTGACATTGGGCTAATGCTAAATTAAGAGCTAGAAATGTATAGTAAGTAAGCTCTAAATTTTGGCTTGAAATGAGATGGTGGAGAAGTTTCCTTTTTTACATAAAATAAAACCGGAATGATTATGTTATTGTTGCAAGTTGGAGCCTATGGAAGCAAACTTGTCTCATCAGATTTTGAATTTTAAATGCCTTTGAATTTCTACAGCTGATTTTTTTTTAACAAAAAGTAAAAAAATTTTGTCTATGAATTTCAGACTCTGAAATTTCAGTATCTAATTTTCACTGTATTTTTTCACTATCAAAATTTCATAATAAAAATGTTTATATTTTCAAGTCCTTACATTTGATTGCCCAAATTCAGAGTCTAAAATACGTTATCAGAAAATCACATTAATAGTTCATGTGTGCATACGCAAACAGAAATGTTTCCGGCAAGGCATTTTTGTTATGATGGAAGACTTTTTAATGTATTGCAAAAGTATGTCCCCCTTTTAATTTACCCACAGGGAGGTCACAACACAGTAATAGTCTGCTTTATTTGATTAACAATGAGTAGAAAGTCAAGAGTCAGCCACAGATGACTCTTTGTGCCGGTCCCAAGCCCAGACAAATGGAGAGGATCGGATCAGGAATGGCATCTGGTCAGTCTGTGAATCGCCGCACACAAGGAGGCAGATGATTTACTGTGGAAATCCTCAATAAGAAAAACAATAGGACAGTATTATCTACCATTATTCATAACCTGATTCTGTTTCTGTGTCCCGTGTAGAGTCCCCAGACCCCACTGGTAGACACAAATGACGAGGGTCCACTTTTCGGCGAGGTGTTGGGATCCGAAGATGCCGTCCAGGCGTTCCTGTCGGAGATCAGTGAAGAGGACGTGGAGGCGCTGCGACAGAGAGAGGAGGCCCTGCTGCAGATCGAGGTGCGACGAACACACACTTCACCCCACTTCATCCCAACAATGGATTCATCACGCACTCACACCGTCAAACAGCTGTCCGCGCACAATCACAGCACACACAAAGGGCCCTCTCTGCGCTGGCAGCCAATGAGCGGCTCCAGTGAAGCGGCGGAGATTAGCACCACTGCTTAAAGGCGTCTTTTCTGTACATGACTGCGGCGCTGTCAAGGGTTCAGCGGTCGGGACAGAGCTGAGTTTAGTGAAGGAAGGAAGGAAGACATCACAGACTGTTGAATATAATATTAGTCTGTGAATGGACAGGCTGGCATATGGCATTTAAAATTTTGTGAGATTTCCATTACACCCTTCACATTCTTTACCAATGTTGTACTTCTTGTGCCGGTTCCATGCCTGGACAAATGAAAAGGGTTGACAGTGGAGGAAGAAAAGGGGAAGACATCACTGTTGAATATAATATTAGTCTGTGAATGGACAGCTAGCATATGGCATTTCTACTCATTCTATTTTTGTGCCAGTCCCAAGCCTGGATAAAAGCATTCAGGACATAGCTGGGTCGGGTGGAGGAATGACAGAGGAAGACATCACAGACTGTTGAATATAATATTAGGCTGTAAATGGACAGCTAGCGCATGCCATTTAAAATTTTGAAGTCCCTTACATCCTTTACATTCTTTACTAATGTCCCACTGCTTTTGCCAGTTCCAAGCCTGGATGAAAGACAGAGACAGAGGAAGACAACGTTCTTAACTGCATTAATTGAGTAAAAGTGTAGATATTACTCCAATACAAGTAAAAGTTGCTCAGTCAAATTATTACTTGAGTTAAAGTACTGAAGAATGTGCTTTCAAAAATACATAAGTATTCTAAGTATGTTTTTCACAATGCATTTTAAATGAGTGCAGTCAAAAATAGTTACTCAGACACTCTAAAGATGAAATTTAATATTTAATTTAGTCTAATCCTTTAGACTAGAATTAGTCCAACTACAGACATGTTTGTACAGAATATGTAAATACAAAGAAAACTATATTTAGTGTAAATCATAAATCAAACAAACAGGGACTAAAAGTCTAAAACAAAACTAAAGCAGGTCTAACCCAAGTCTAAACTGAGATGGATTCATGTTAAAATATGGACTCTCCAAACAAAACTGAAGGAAGCAGTAGTAAACCAGTAGTGAACCAGGTTTAAGCCAAGTCTCAAATATCAGTGACAATTAGTAAATGGTTATATTTAAGGTGTGTAAGAGACAAACCACACACAAACCAGGAACTACATGGATATGGCCAGTTGTCTTTCTTTTGGTTTTTCTGCAGTTGTAGCTCTGCCTTTACAGAGATGTAACGGAGTGAAAGTAATAGGTTTCCACTTGAAATACTACTTAAGTTAAGTACAGATTCTCACTTTACTTTGTTATTGTCCGCCTCTAGACATCACAGACTGTTGAGTATAATATTAATCACCAAAGTGCTTCACAGTCATTTAAATAAACCCACAAAGATTTACAGTCAAGTAACATAATATACATGAATAAAAGGCAATATATTGTTAACATGGAACAAGGAATAAAACGTGATGAAAAATAAAACAATATTTATATAAACTATCAAATCGACATGCCAGATTTGAATGCATTTTTAACAGTGATTTAAACTGATCCATGGAGGTGCAGGCTCTGATGTGCAGTGGGAGGTTATTCCAGAGTTTGAGGGCAGCAGCAGAAAAGGCACGGCCTTTATTGGTTTTAAGGTGAGACGGCGGGACAGACAGAGAGTAGAGTTAAACCTGAGTGAGTCACTGAGGTACAATATGCAGAGCTTAACAGATCTGTGATGTGGTGCAGAGCCATTAACAAGGGTCAGCAGGTAGCATATGCCATTTAAAGATTTAAGGATTTCTGTAACGCCCTTCACATTCTTTACCAAAGTCCCACTCTAACAACGTAGAGCCCTTTGAATCCAGAAACACTGCTTACCTCTGAACAAGTTGCTCCCACCATAAGCTCTCTATTTTCCGTCGCGTCCCAAAAGCCCCTCATTTGCGATTCATGTTTCTGCTCGTGTTCTCTTGTGTAGCCAACAAAATCCAAACTAGTAACCTTGTGATTATGAGCTTGTTTACACATATCCTCCGAGGGCCACATTTTCCTAAGCCGCCTGCACCTTGAGTCGCATGACAAATGAGAACCAGCGAGTCAGAATAACACGCCACCAAATGAAAGAGCCCTGGTCGTGTTCCTGTAAGAGATATGAATTTAATACACACAATTTCGCAATAAAAACGAGGAGGCAAAACCAACTAGCTGCTTGTTTTAACAAATATATCGCCTCCCCGGAGAACGGCACATGCCAAGTAGCGAAAACCATAAACTTCCACAAGCTCCGTCTTCCTCTTCTCCCACACCCAAAAGCTTATTAGTATTTTGCCACAGTATACCCCCGTTCTGCTGCGGGATATTGAATGCGGCCCAATTACTAAGACGCTTATATAGACTTGTTTGTTCCTTTACCTGGGCACAGCGGCGGCTGAATCTTAAAATGTTTCTGCACTTAACTTTTGAAGCAAGTCATTTTCGAGACATTACGGAATCAATAATTGAAATACTTTTTGATTGCTAAAGACTCGTGCAACTTCACACTTTGTACATAACTTTTTTGTTTTTTGTGCTGAAATTTTAATGGCATGATTGAAAATAGCTACCAGGAAGTCACTCATCTCGTGTTTTGAATGCTGAAATTGCAATTATTATTAGACAGGAACGAGCAGAGTTATGCATAAACTTATTCATACTAGAACAGATGAAAATTGTTTGAGATTTTACTGCTGAAAACCCTCTACCAGTCATTGCTGTCGGTGTGGCTAGTGGAACCTCTCCCATTCAAACCAACTTCCCCAAAATCAATCGGACCTGACGATTCATAATCATTTATATAAAATAGAGCAGACAGTTGTGCAATGTTTGTTTTCTCAGAATGGTTATAGCTTTTCTTTGTTTGGCTTTGTGCAACTTCCTTTGCCAGTCTGATGAAATATAATTCAAACGGAAATGCAAGGAAAGTTAAAAACACAGTCTTTTTTTTTTTTTTTTTAATGGAGAAATTAGCATTACCCCCAAGGTTTGCCAATTATGAATGAACAAGCTGATTCTAGAAACCAACCAATCTGCCACATGTAAGTAATATCAGAGCCTGATTAGAAAGCAGTAAAGGTCCTATAATAGGCTTTTTTCAGGCTTTTTGAAATAGGTTTTAGACACCTTTGCATTAGTATTTTACATTTAAAATAATGTATATGTATTGAAAACGTCTTCTGTTAGAAAAGTGTCATTTTGAATTTGCAGAGAACGCTTGGATTAGGCGTCTGTCACCCCCTGCTGGCAACAGTGAGGAATGAACAGAGCATAAAATGGCTATTTAGCGCAGCTATGAGCAACATGATGCTAACAGATAAATAAATGAGCTAACTGCTTCATAGTAAGGGCAATTAAAATTATGAAATTATCAGAATGAGTCCAGTGCTTTAGAAATGTGCCAAAGCACTTCTTGGTTTCATGTATTTATGTAGAGCTGTTTCAGCTCGTGCTGAAGCGAGTGTTTTCAGCTTTTGAAAAAGAGGCAGCATCAGCATACAGGGCTACTCAAACATGCGTGAATGAAACAAAATATTACTACAGGTTTGTTTTAGAGATGCAAACAACATTATACCAGTTAAAAAATAAAAAAAGGACGATTTAGCAGAATAGAGGACCTTTAACAAGTGTATCAATGTTTGGCCATTTTATTTAATGTATCAATTAGCATCTATAATTAGCATATAAGGCTATGCAGTTTACATTTCTTAGGCTGGACAAGTAGTTACAGAAATATGGCAGACCACAGTTATTTAAAATTGTATGGTCATATTTAATCCATCAGTTTTCAATAATCATTCTTTATTAAATTCTCTGTAGCAACTACAGCTGACAATCAGATCTGAGTCATATTATTTAATGGTCAATTTTAACAAATATATAAACAACTATTTATTCTTGCTGTATAAAAACTTATAATTTAATATTTTATTTTGCTCCCTTGTAAAAATAAGTGGAACAGAATAATGTGTCACTCGTTGGAGGGTCTATATTGGAAATGTAAAAAAAGTGAATAGTGGATAGTGTAAGGACATGTCTGTCATTACAACTAGTGTTGTCACGATACTAAAATTTCAACTCGATTTCGATACTAAAAAAATCCCTCTATCGATTCCGATACCACGGTGACAAAAATGACCATTTTCATTTCATTGAATGTTTGAGGTAATACATGGGCTCTAACCGCCTCCTTTACTGTCACCATATTATTCAAACTATATTTTGTATAGAATAATATTATTAGGCTATTACTATATATGTAGCATACTTGTTAATTTTTTCAAACTTATATTTTTTTATGCAAACAGTGGTTTATCCTCAGAACTCTGATACCTCTGTAGTCCACAGCTGTGTAGCTGCATGATGATCTTTTATTCAACACAATGCTAAATAATACAGTAACTAGTTTGTATATGTGATCCAAAATTATTTCAGATTATGATAAATGATTCCTCAAAGCTAAAGTTTAATTAAAGTTTACCTGTTTCCATTTTCTATAAATGGTAGTAGGTTATTAGGCTGCAGTAGCCATGGTTCATATTTATATTGTGGCTGCAGTCATTGACAGTGATGGGT
Organism: Bostrychus sinensis; assembly: GCA_020698575.1. NCBI lineage: Eukaryota > Metazoa > Chordata > Actinopteri > Gobiiformes > Eleotridae > Bostrychus > Bostrychus sinensis. The sequence continues at coordinate 9,224,049 of CM036247.1, forward strand.
CAGACAGAGTCAGGACCACAGTGGTCCTTTAAATATGGCCGCTTTGCTAACACTAACAGCTCTCTCCTTGCTCCGCTGGTAACGAGACATTTGTAGTTACATTTAGGCCGTTTTATGTCTGTTTGGGATGATGCCGCTGAGCAGTGACTCCTAGATCGGAGCACGCTCGGGACATCCCACGGAAACTCCCACGGAAAGCCCGCTCCGCTCGTGCAGCGGCACTAGAGGTGCAGCGGCACTAGAGGTCTTTGTGCAGTGGTGACAGAGGCAAGCGAGTGAACACCTTTTAGTAAACTGTATTTAAAGAGCAGTTTTGATGGAGGAAAGTTTTGTGCTGCGCTGACTGAGCCTGTCCTCCTCCTGTACTCATTCACTGGAGGGGAGAGGCTGTGTTTCTGCCACGCAGGTAAAGACGTCACATTATCGATACTTTTCCAAATGAATATCTCATTTAGATACTCGTTTCAGTATCGATTAATATCTTGGTATCGATTTTTTTGCCACCCCTAATTACAACACATTTTCATTCAACACAAGTGCACACACTGGGAATCATGCTGTCAATCATGTGAAATAAAACAATATTAGCCATGGACCACCCATATAAATTAGGGAAATGGCAGAAAAATCCTTCCTCATATGCAGCTCCCATACGCAACACACTCTGATGCACTGCGTGTTGTATATCAGAACCAGCATGACCTTCTTCTGCCACTTCACCACAGTTCCTAGTCTGGACCACTTTTGATAAATACTGATTATTGCATAACGGGAACACCCAACAAGAGCTGCAGTTTTAGAGATGCTCAATCTAGTTGTCTAGCCACAACTTGGCCCTTGTCAAACTTGCTTAAATCCTTACACTTGCCCATTGTTCCCAGCTTGGTCAGTCAGACAAACTCTTTTCCTGTTCCATACAAAGAAGTTAGTCTGGTATTCCTTCACATACGTTGTGTGTCTATTGGTGGAACAATTACAGGCAAAATAACCAATCAGAGAAGTGAAGGACATAAACAGTGCACCGCTGACCCATGACCAAAATAAACATGGTGGATTGTTGCCAGTTTTGCCATAAAACACCAGAATACGCCTGATTATGAGCAAATATGTATTTATTTCTGAACAGGGACAGCAGCAAAGGCCAGTTGTACAAATACTTTTACAGAAAGTGGGTTTGTTTGAATGTGGTTGTTACGTCAGACGTCAATGGGACTTTACTGTTGTAGAAATGGCAACAAGAAGAAAAAAATAATCCCACAGAGAACTGAACAACAATTCAGACTTCAGCAGAATCAAAAGCTCTAAACTGCTGCTAATCAGGTGAGACAAATATATATAGGCTCTGCTTCTGTATTTGTAACACATGCTGCAGATAAACGGCTGTGATAGGCCAGTTCCAAATCGACCGGAGAGAAACCAAACTGTCCTGCTTTTGAAAAGAAAGTAGGAGAGGCCGGCTGCCAGGCTACATTGTTCCTCCTTCTGAGGGTTGTCTTGTATATATAATAACCATTTTTCATAGCACCTTAGACATTTTTTATATTATGGTTATTTTTCTTTGATTTTCTTTCTGCTCTTCATCTTGTCGTACACCAGTGAGCTCTCCCAGCACTTTTCACTCTTCCACACACCGAATAAAATGTTTTTAAGTGCTAACATTTTGTGCAAGTCTACCACTTTAGACACTTTGTCACCCTTAGGATACAACTTGCCTTCCCTCTGATGTTTTAGCGCAGACGTTTCTTCTCTACAATTTCTCCCCCGTGTTGTAAGATTTATCGAACACTCCACTTAGGCAAAGTCTGCTGATGAAACTCTTCCAGACACATTGTTAAACTACCCCAGCCGTCTCTCTTTGGCCATATGGCTGAGTCGACGCAGATAGTAGAAGCTCGACAGAGGCTGCTTTTAAACTAACATCCCTTTTTACGTGCCTTTCAGTCTATGGACTATACCGCACTTTCTGCCGGTTTGAAGACTAATGATAATGTTTTAGGGGGGAGCACTTTGCGGCATAATGAAGATGTATCTCTGTGCCCGCTTGGAGCTGTCTGAACTTCATCAGCGCTCAAATCAGCTAATCCCACTCTGCCAGATACTTGCTGAATAGGAGTGACGAGAAGTGGAAAAAAAAAAGAGGGAAGAGCATCAATCTCTTGCAGCAGAGTGGCACACAATAAAAGAGACTGGGCCGCGAATGACAGCTTATTTCAGAGAAGTCGGCGAAATGGGTCAGCGAAATGATTGGTGCTCAGACGGACTTGTTTGGCCCGCACTTTAGTCATCGCAGCGTGGATGAATGTAACCGTTTCGGCAGGCAGGTGCTCAGGGGGACTCCAAAGCAGTCCACAGCAGCGGCTCTTCTGGGGGACAGTGATATTATCTGACAATGTGTTTTTTCATCTCAAAGCGTTCCTTAAATCAGCAGCACACTTCACTTTTTTTTTCCTCTCCTCGCCGCCGTCTGTCATTGTTATCACAAAGTTCGGCTCCCAGCTTTGGAAGCTTTGATGTGGCTTTTTCGAGGTTAATTTTACCCCACATTGGTTTGAACTTTTGGGCCGCAGAAGAGGTGCTAAGTCACAGAGCTCTGGCTTGAAGTAATGGCCGTCTCGGTGGGACGTGCAGCGCCATCACAAAAGTGTCTGATCTTGTCTCGCCATAGACCAGAGTGGGGCAATGTTTGTTTAGCTCAGCATTGACCGAGAATAAATTGTAAATTGCCTTTGACAAAGTTTTGCCACCAGTTAAAGCAAATTGTAGAGTTTTGTACAAATAACATATTGGTACTCACTGAATATTAATCCATACACTTATTCTTAAAGGTTCCTCTATTCTGCTAAATTGACTTTTTTGAGCTTTTAATGTTTTTTTCCACCTCAAAAACATACCTGGTGTAGTATTTTGTTTCATTCACGTATGTTTGAGTAACTGTATGCTGAGGCCGTCTCATTCCTGAGATGGAAATGCTCGGTCTCATGGCTCTACATAGACGTCATACTAGAAAGTGCTCCTGCGCATCTCTAAAGCCCATACACCTTCACTGGACTCATTCTGATAATTTCAAAAATTTAATTGCCCTTACTATGAAGCAGTCGGCTGATTTATTTGTCTGTTAGCATCATGTTGCTCATAGCTGCGCTAAAAAGCCATTTTATGCTCTGTCTAGTCCCAAACGTTATCAGCAGGGGGCGGCAGACACCTAATCCAAGTGTTATCTGCAAAGTCAAAGAAACAGCTCCCCAAAAGAAGATGCCTTCCTTACATATACATTATTTTACGTTAAGTAAAATGTGAAATACTAATGCAAAGGTGTCCAAAACTATTTCAAAATATAGTATGCTGTAACATATAATTATTGGTGTCATCCAATAATTCCAAAGTTGGGACTTACTTTTAACACACTTAACAGTCTTTTACAGTTTACAGTAGTCCATTTTTTAGTTACTCCACTGATGGTGGTAAGCTACTTCTGTTGCTACAGCTGCCCTGGCGCAGAACTGATGGAGAAGTTGCCGTCAAAAAAAGCTAATGACCTCTCCGATTCCTCTTGATACCAGTGCCACAGACACTGGAGGCAAGGGGGGTGATGTGTCTTGCTCAAGGACACAAAAGCAGCGTGCAATGCTGGTAGCATGGATCAAACCACCTACTTTCTAGATTGTGGGGGACTGACTTTATCTCTTGAGCTACTACAGCCCTGTCTTATTCCTGTGGATTCAACGGTGGCTGGAGCCTATTCAAGCAACTATGGGCCTTAGATGCGACATTCTGCACAGTGTTAGTTAGTCGCAGGTGTAACACCTAAAAATAGACAACTGTTCACTTTCACATTCAGTGCATTCACAAGAGGCAAGTTAGATTCACCATTTCTCCTCACACATGCCTGTCTTTGGATGGCCTTAGAGAACCCAGAGTAACTCATAGCTGGAGTACATTATAAGATGACCAAATCAAAACTGTGTTAGGAAGACAAACTCCTAACCAGAGTCGCATCAGGTAAACAGCATTTGGAGAATTGAGGTTCTGTCCTTGGGTATCATCCTCTTCCACCGCATGGTTTGGACAAAAGACAGAAGTCCCAATATTAGAGTCTTCAGCACTTCTCTCACAGTCCTGTTTCCCCTTTAGACAGTCACCTCCCAGCTGCACTTTATATGCTTTGGCACAGAAAATCATTTCATCAAAAAATGAATTTACAAAAAAAAAAAAAAAAAAAAAAAAAAGCTGAGGGCAATAACAGAGGACAGCGTTCAAGGGGAATTTGAATACAGCACCAGGTGGAGTCCAGAGAGGAGGAGGAGGAGGAGGAGGAGGAGGAGGAGGGGAAGCCCACAGAGGAGCGTGCCTGTCCTACCAATACAGAACAGAAATTAAGACGAATTTATGACCAAGAGCAGTGCATGCTGAAATAGTCCTGCAAGTCTAGCCTTAACAAGGACACCCTCAAGTTTGGTTTGCTGAAGGGAGGCAGGCTTTTTAATTTAATTTTTTTTTTCTGGCTCATCTGTGTATCATTCCTTTATTTATTTATCAGTTGCAACACCAACTTTTACTTTAACTTTTATTTTTAATTTTATTTAAGCTATTGGATAGTTTGTGGATAATATATTTTACAAACATCTGCTGTTATTATTGTATCACCTACATAATATAAAGTCACTTGTTTGTGTAAGACTCTGGTAAGTCCCCCCACATAGCCTTTGGTCGATTTCAGTTGAATTAATTAGTTGTGCTGGGCATAACTTTGGTCGACTACACCCCTACAAAGGTGAAGACAGTAACATAGCCACAACTGTAAAATGCGAACACCGGTTCAAAGGCTTAATGAATACGATTAATGGGAGCCTAAGCTTTATAAACATATATATAACGAGGTGGTTCTTGCATAGTAGTAATTTACCTTGTGGATCAATAAAGTCTGTCTAAGGATAAGAATGTCTAAGAATTTGTTCTCTGATTTTGACCCATCCTTCAAAGCAGCTGGGACACCTTGTTGAGAGCAGTGGACGACCGCTGTGTAGCGCCCGGAGACCCTATACCAGGATTTTGGTCAGGAGTACCAAGCTAGAGGATTAACCCATTTGTGGATGCTTTGGGTTAATGGGTGAAAACGGATCTAAAACCAACACAGACGTAGGAAGAACATGCAAACTCCACACAGAAAGACCCCCGCCTGCCTGGTGTGGGAATCAAACCTCTTTCCTCTGGATGTGAGGCGACAGTGCTAACCACTTTGAGACAGCAGATGCACTTTCTGAGGCAGACCTTCTCCGTCTATTTGGGTTTGGGACTGACACAACCTGTAGCTGAGTTTTTCAGAATCAGAAAAGCTTACAGTCCCAGCATCCATCCATAAATGACAAATAAATAAATATATATGTCAAGGAAACAAAGCCCTGAAGGAATGAATTACCATAAAAATTGTTTTAAACAACTTACCATAAAAGCAGGGATTTCAACAATAAAAAAATACAAAAAATAAATAAAAGGGATGAAGGAATAAAAGTACATTATGAACATCATCTAAAATGGGCCAGGTCTGTGTTTAGCACCTAAATGGCAGAAGGGATAAAAGGACAGTAGCGGTTTGTTTTGGTTCGGGGCAGTGCTTTCCTGAAGGCATCAGAGAGAACTCTGTGGACAGGACGTGCTCAGGCTGGCATCATGATTCTCTTTGCCTTTTCTGTCACTTGCTTCCTTCAGACTGTACTCAAGTCCTTCTGCTGGACTCACTGATCTCGGAGCTGACTTTGACAATATTAAGAGCATTCTCGTTTTTCACAGACAACCCACAGAACCAGGAGATAAAAGAAAAAAAGTTAAAAGGCTTTCAATAAAAGAATGATAACAGTTAGATAAAATAAAACCACAGACATTAAAAGCTTTCACATTAAATAAATTCTTTCTTGGCCCCTTTTGATGATTTGGTCTGTGTTGTACTCAAACTTCAGTGGAGAGTTTTTGTCTCCACGTCGGGGAATTAAACCGCTGACCTCCCTCAATAAAGATAGAGAACTAACCACTTCTTCTAATAAATAGCTCCAGTGTGGTACGGTAGAACAATTGTACACTGTTTCTCTGTGCCTGGAGTTCTAGTTCACATATAGTATTAAACCGATTACTTGCAGCCCTAAAGTGAGCTAAATTCTCAAGCTATCCCTCAAGACATGTCCCAAAAACAACACTCCTGACCACAGCACAGCCTGTAGCCATTTTGTAGCCTATTTCTGACTGAAGAAAGCCACTCTTTGAAATGTCAGGACATGAATACTTGCAGTCGACAAACAATACGAGTCTTTAGCTTCTTTATTGACCCCAGCAATCAAAAGCGCATTGATTTTCTCCCTTTACACGGGAGCTAATACCGGGTTGCCAGATGATTGTGTTGCTGCAAAATTGCTTTAATAGTAGCCTTCTGAGAATTACAAAAAGTGTCATTTTCCAGTAATCTGAACTTCATTTTTTTCCGCCCTCCGCAGATGTACCCACAGACAATGTATTTCCTGTTAAAGTTCGTAATGATTGCACAAATAACCCCGCGGTGGAAGACGTTAATAGCCGCAGCAGGTAACTGGCAGGGCTAATGTACAGTGGAATCGCTGAAGGTGCAATCATGCTAACGAGCTTTGACGAATTTAATTGGAGCTGAGCAAATTGCCGGCGTGGAAAAGGATAATTCGGAGCTCTCTTGCTTCAAGTTTTTGATTCAAGAACTTTTATTACCTTTTTTTCCGCTCCGAAAAAGATTGAGAGGCTGTGAATTTAATTACTTTTTAATCAAATAGTAATAAAGTGAATAAGCAAAGGGAAGACTGATTACTTTGCTCTAACAATGGTGCTCAGGAATGGGCCGTTTCTCATTTGTCTCCTGAATGATGCTTTAGTGCTTCAAATAAGTTCAGCTTTAGTAGACATGAAATACTCTGTGTGTTGGTATTCAAGTGGATATATTATGCAAAATTTACTTTTCTGAGTTATAATGTTGTTCCCTCATCAGAAACATACCTGGAGTTGTCTTTTGCTTTATTCATGCCTGTTTGAGTACTCCTCTATTCTCTGGCATGGCTGTTCTGAGGCCTCAAAACACTTGGTTGCCCCTTCCAGTCTATTCTTCATTTTGTAGTAAAGTGGCAACATACAAAAAGTTTAAGGAAGTGGAGTGCTTTATTATGTTTAAAAGACTGTAACACTCTGCCCTCTGCTGGCCTCTTCACCTTTTTCTTTATGGCAGTAGTAATGTAATTTTTGGAAATGATTCCTTTTAGTCGCATAATGTTTTTAAAACATGCTAGTCTGTTCTTAAGGTGACTGAGATTGGTTTAAAAATATGATTAAAAGCATAATATACCCTCTTTAAATTGTGGTAAATTACAGTTTACCTTGCTTTAAAGCAACACCATGCAACTTTCCTAATTTCTTTGCTGTTTTGTTCACATTTTTCTGTTCTACGGAGCTCCCTCTGCATTACAGTGTAGAGCACTATTGCAAAAAATTCACAAATCCCTTCGACTCCGTGTGTGACCCCTCACTTTGTTTGTTTCTCGGTTTCTTCTATTTGCGTCTGTACAAAGTTTTTGTTTTTGTTTGGCCACTCTGCATAAAATAAAGCCATCACTAGCTTGTTGTTATGGCTAACCGGGACATGAGACTTCAGGAACACTGGGTTAGTTTTACCATTCTTGCAAGGCTGTTTTTATTTTTGCAAAGATACAACAGAGAGAGAGGCAGTGCACTTTATTTACGCCACAACTTCGATAGCCATCACATTGTCTCTAAAGCTTTTTAATTAAGGTAAAAAGTTGCACAGTGCCTCTTTATTGTGAACACTTTATAAACATAGGTTGTATTACTTTTATAACTTCAGTTTACTCAGCATGGCAATGTGAACCCACCATAAGTGTAAAGTATGTGTGAATGTGGGCCTTCCAGTCCAGTCCAGCTCCTTTAGTCTCTGTGGTGCAGTTTTATTGTTACAGCTACTACCACTATCACACTAAGACAACTTCTGCACAATTTCTATTTTACTACTTCTCTTGGTCAAAGTTTGAATTACAAAATATTGACCTCTTGTCCACCAAACTAAACCACTCTCAATAGTTATAAAAAACTTCACACCACAGCAATCCTAGTCACATTTTTAGTGTTTAAAGAGAAATTAAAAGCCTCACTGAACAACATAACCATGCGACTTGTGTATCACGTATACATTAAATACTGTTACAACTAATGTTTTCCAAATACTCTACTCAATGATGGCTTCTGGCAATTTCACTTGACCAATACAGGGCTGAAAAACAAAAAAAAAATCCCCAAACTTTAGGAAAATACATTGTCTTTTTGTTACCCGACTTGTCTCATTTGCTCATTAGTTTTTTTGGCAATGGCAGTGTTGCGCAAGAAAAGCTAATGTTATTGTATCAGTGACCAATTCTGAACACATAATCCATTATCCCAGCTAAAGTACAGGCATCTGTCTACAGTTTACCCAGCAAATATCCATTACGAGTGCACAAATAGCACTAATCGCACCTCAGTAAATGCCATCTTTGTTATCTAAAAAGTACGTGGATAACTTGTGTCTGTATTGCCGTAAGCCGTATCTCCTCGCCGCCCTTCAGGCCTGGCGTATCACATTCAGGGTGTGTGAGGTCCTTGGGCGGCTGCCGTAGAGGAAACATGATTTTACATTTATAAACCGTTTATTCAAGCAGGGCAGAAGATAGAGATGTCTTCTATGCTGTCGGTGTGAGAGAAATGTCATTGCTCTTTTTGTGTGTGTGTGTGTCCAAAGTGAGTGTGAGTAAATCTGCTTAGCACTTCTCTGTGACGGCACTGACACTGTGTCCCGCCGCCCGATGCCTTTGGGCTCACGGAGGGACAGAGATGTGGGCAGAATTTCATATCAGCATTAAGGACGCTTATCAAAGACAGTCAGAGCAGCGTGGAGGGCATTTGGAGCAGCAGTGGTGGAACGTAACAAGGTACTTTTAGCCAAATAACCTATTTAAGTACAACTGCTGAAGAATATGTACTTTCTGGGTTTGTTTTCTTGAACATACAATTACTTGAGTACATTTCTGCAGAAAATAAATATTACTTTTACTCAAATAAACTTTTAGAATCTTTAAATGAGTAAAGATATATTGTGACCTTGGTGGAAAAGTGGGTAGTAGGAGCTGTAGTAGTAGTACTACATGTATAGTTACACAGGTAGTAGTAAAAGTAGTTGTAGTTCGAGTAGTAGTGGTGATGATAGCAGGTGTAGTATCAGTAGTAGCACTTGTACAGTCAATGTTTCTATCGTAAACTTTACAATCATGTTTTTAATACTTTTACTCAAAGTTCCTATATTATACTTTTTTCAGGTATTTTGAAGTAGTTATGGACACTTTTGCATTCACACTTTATAACTTAAAATGTATATGTATTGGGGAGCTGGTACTTTGACTTTGCAGGGAACTTTTTGATTGGGTGTCTGATGCCCCCTGGTGGCAGCGGTGGGAATGGACAAAGCATAAAATGGCTAAGTAGCATGACTATTAGCAACATGACAATAATTAAATGAGTTGACTGCTTTGTAGTGACGGCAATTTTGAGTCTGGTGATGGTGTATGGGCTTTAGAAATTAATTTGAGGAGGAAATATTCATTATAACATGGTTAAAAGTTCAAAAAGGGGCCCTTTAAGAAAGAAATGTGTGGACTCCTTGAGTAATATTTTAAAGTAACAGTACTTTTACACGAGTACAGTACTGTTACCACAGCTGGTGGAACTTTATTGCATGTATTAGTATTTTACAGAGGCAAATTAGTCCAGTTTTACTTTTTTTTAAATTAAACCTTTATGTTAAATGTAGCTAAAGTGTTGTTGGGAAGATGGATAAAAACAACATAATGGGCTGTGTACATTTAACCCACTATTTAAGAATCACTCTATTCAAATTAATTGAAGAAGATTATATTATATATTGTATTATCATTGTTTGTTCCGGTGTTTTGTTTTTCACGTCTCTGCCACACTGATTTGAATTGTATTGTGAGACTATAAAATAAATTATGTTCAAAGGATATGGTCATTTGTGGCATTTACGATAAGAGCAAACTTAATAAAGATGGGAGTTATTTCATTAGGATGCACTGTGTAGGAGCTTTGATGCAGTAAGTCCAAAATAGAAGTAGTTCTTAAGACGCTTATATCCCACTCTCTGAGTCATACCTTAGAGAAATTTATTAACTTATGTCAGAAAAGTTTTTTGAGAAACTTATTTTACAAAGGATTTGATTTTGTTCACCTGAGTGAGAAAAATCTTTTTATTGGGAGTTTATTGGGACAACAAAATGGTTTAGTCTAGTTTATTCTAGTTTCCCTACACTGGCCAATGGCCCTAAGGGGAGTTGCATTACTTGCATTTTTAGCCTGTTCAGTATCATGTAAACTGACAGTGATGGTCAGTGCTGATGTTTTAAATCCTAAATGTCTTAAATCTGTTAACCCAAATCTAATCAACACTGTAAAAAAAAAAAAAAAAAAAAAAAAAAAAAAAAAATCAAGGCAACAAGATCCCTCAAGATGTTTGAGTTTTGGGGCCAACTCAAAATCTCAAGTTTTCAACAATGAATATTTTTGTTCACTTAATTTGTCTTTGTTATATGTCTAAAAACATCTAATTTTAAGTTTTACTCACTATCATTATTTTTTATTAGCAAGCTCTAGTTCATTTTAGTAAGATTTAGACCTGGTTTAGATTTGTTTTAGATTTGGTTTAGTCCTGGTTTAGATTTGATTTAGTCCTGGTTTAGATCTGATTTAGATTTGGTTTAGTTCCTCATTAGACCTGGTTTAGATTTGGTTTAGTCCTGGTTTAGATTTGATTTAGTCCTGGTTTAGATCTGATTTAGATTTGGTTTCGTTCCTCATTAGACCTGGTTTAGATTTGGTTTAGCCCTGGTTTAGACCTCGTTCAGATTTGGTTTAGTCCCTCATTAGACCTGTTATGGATTTGGTTTAGACCTGGTTTAGTCTTGGTTTATTTTTGGTAGACCTGGATTAAACCTGGTTTAGAGTTGGTTTAGTCCTTCATTAGACCTGATATAGATTTAGTCCTGGTTTAGACTTGGTTTAGTCCAGGTTTAGAGCTGATTTAGATTTGGTTTAGACCTGGTTTAGGTTTGGTTCAGTCCTTCATTAGACCTGGTGTAGATTTAGTTCTAGTTTAGACCTGGTTTAGATTTGGTTTAGTCCTTCATTAGACCTGGTGTAGATTTAGTTCTAGTTTAGACCTGGTTTAGATTTGGTTTAGTCCTGGTTTAGACCTGATGTAGATTTAGTCCTAGTTTAGACCTAGTTTGGATTTGGAAGAGTCATGGTTTAGACCTGGTTCAGATTTGGTTTAGTCCTGGTTTAGTCCTAGTCTATTTCTGGTAGACCTGGATTAGGCCTGGTTAAGTCCTGGTTTTGTCCTTGTTTATTTAGTATTGCATTCTCCTGTTTTATGTCCTGGGTTAGACCTGGGTCAGTCCAGGTTTAAAGTCTTGTTCCTCCATTAAAGATGGCGCTGGGAAAGCCAAATATTTTCTGAGGTGCAATACTTGGAGTAAAAAGTTTGAGAGTCTGTAAACGTTATCTGTAAAATACAAAGAACAAAAAGGGCAACAGTAGCTCAGGAGCTAGAGCAGATTGTCCTCTCACCAGAGGGTTGGCGGGTCGCCCCAGAGTCCATACTGCCGTTGTGTCCTTGGGCCTGACCCACCTTCAACCACCTTGCCTCCAGTGTGTGTCTGTGACACCTGTGTGTATGCGTTGCCCATAGTAAATATAAAAGTGAAAGAGAAAGGTTGTCTATCAGTGTACGGATGTTTCTTTCACCTTTTATTGTTCCCAACCTTTTTGGTTTTGTGTACCCCCACAGTCCTGGTTTAGTTCTGGTTTGAACCCAGCTTAGTCCTGGTTTAGCTCTGGTTTGGCCTCGGCTTAGTCCTGGTTTAGTCTTAGTTTAGTTCTTGTTTTAGGCATAGTTTAATCTTGTTTTAGTCTTACTTTAGTCTTGGTTTGGCCTGGGTTAGACCTACTTTATTTCTGATTTGTTCATGGTTTAGTTCTGGTTTGGACCCGGCTTAGTCCTGGTTTAGTTCTGGTTTGGCCCCGGCTTAGTCCTGGGTTAGTTTTGGTTTGGACCCGGCTTAGTCCTGGTTTAGTCTTAGCTTAGTTCTTGTTTTAGACATAGTTTGATCTTGGTTTAGTCTTACTTTAGTCTTGGTTTGGCCTGGGTTAGACCTACTTTATTTCTGATTTATTCCTGGTTTAGCTCTGGTTTTAGACCTGATTTATTTCTTCTTGAGTTCTGGCTTTAATCCTGGTTTTGTCCTTCTTTGGTGTTTAATTTTCTTGTTAATCCCTGTTGTATCCCTCAGCATAGCCCTGGGTTAGCCCAGATTTAGGGTCACTGCAATCTTTGGCAGCCAAATATTTTCTGAGAGGATACTAAAAATAACTCCATGTACCTTCTGCAATGTGCTTGTGTACCCCTGGGGGTCCCTGTACCCCTGGTTGGGAAACACCGGTCTAGGTTGTACCCCCTAACGCCCATAGTTGTTATTTCCAGCCAACTGCGACCCCTAAGAATATGATGAATGAATGAATATAGGAGTAATAGTTTGTTGAGACGATGCAAACTTCACTATTTGCCCTGATGCAGCCTACGGAGCCGTTATATATAGTTTCTTGGCACTGAAATGTTTTCTTTTTCGAGTGTTACTGCCTGTTATGTACAATTTATCTGTAGTTAATAGGAGCAAATAAGTGGAGTCAGATGCAGAACTTGGAAGTGCATCAGTCTGCCGATGCCTCAGTGGTTGAAGTTATTACCTGCACTTTACAAGGTTAATTAAGTTTATGTTCCTCAATTAAAATTTGTGAAGTAATATTTCGTGTCCCTGTTTAGTTAATTTAAAAGCTAGTGCGTAATTTGAGTTTGTTAGTGATTCAAGAAATAAGCTTAATACTATTATGTATCTACGGAAATAAGTACAGACAAGCTTTTCAAAATTAACTCCTGGGTTTTGTCTGACTTCTATGACAGACATTTATGTGCAACATCCATTAGGTAGTGGTAATGTGACTTTTATGGATATCAGAGGCCATAAAAACCCAAAAGAAGAATAGGAAGAAGACTATGACTGTGTCCAAATGTCTTCCCGAGCCGCCTAGCCTCTCAATCACAATAAACGCTTTTCCACTCGGCAGAATGGTATGGGACATGTCAGTACGGGACGCCTTACGCTGTGTTCACACCAGACACGTTTGAGGCATCTGGGGCGTCTGGTTTACATGTTAAGTCTATGTAAACGTGCGTCTAGACGTCCTGCATTGCAAATCAAGCGTCCAGCGCGTCGCAACGCAGGGCGCGCGAATCGAGCCTCTGACGCTCTAGATGCCCGAGTTGAAAAATCGGAACTTTGGTGAATATTTGCACCACATTAACCAATCAGGATCTAGCTCCTGCAGTGACGTGGAAGGACGTAGGACGCGGAGATCCATCAAAACAATCATGGTGGACTAATCGAAGCTGTCACTGTGAACCTGGAGCTATAAGTTACAGCCTACAGCACCACTTCTACTTTTATAAAGACAGCAGTCAAAAAGATAGTAACAAGACATAAAAGGGACCTTAACTTTAGCGTGTGCTGAGCTAAGCTTATTAGATTAGCAGTTACTGCACTCTCCAAAACAACAGGAGAAAACCGAGTCTGTGTACTGAGTGCTAGCCTAGCCTATAACCCGATAAAACCACTAGAGGCCACTATTAAACAAGAAAAAACTCCTCCATATCTCCGCTCTGGTGCTGGTGTTGAGTGCTAATAAAACAGACTGGATTATAACAGCTCTTTTTGTCTTATGTGGGTTCATTTATCTCTATAAGCTAAGGTAAGCTAACGTTAGCATGACAACTCATTCAAGAGCAATTTATTCAAGATTACAATGCAACAGAAAGTAAAAGCAGTGTTTTTAACTGGTTTCATTTAAACATGTTGTGTTCAGCTTAAAGACCTGTCGCTATCCCACTGTTCTCCGAAGAAATCTAGTGACCGTCCATATCCACTACTTTTCAAAATGCATTGTAGGAAATTTTGAGGTGAACTATTTGTTATCCACCTGACATTTGGACACCACTACAAAATGGTATGACCTCTTTATAGTGCTTTGGGGAGAACATCCGAACACAGCCCCACCCCCCAGCTTTTCTGCTGTTAGGACACTGATCTTTTTAATATGAATGTCGATGTTGTTTCACTCCGGATCTAAATTAACAGTAAATGCATTTATGTAGGTCAACATTTTACTGATATTGTATTTGTCATAAAAAGTCACAAAAGTTTCTTCAAATAACAACTCTGATCCTTCTTTGTCAGTGAGGGAATAGAACGGTTAGCTTATCTGTCCATGTTTGCTGTGCATCTGGGATCTCGTTTTTAGTTTTTTAAGTCTCAAATGAGAAAAGATCTGACAATTTGTATTTGCCGCCGGTGAGTGAATAGAGATGTTTTCACCCAAAAGGGGGCGGGGACTTGGCGCAACAGTAAAGAACCCCTCCTCTGTCCTTAGAATCCCCAAAGAAAAGAAAATGCTTGGGAAGGTTTTGAAGGAAAGGAAAATGAGTGCAGTCAGGACTCCTCAGCGATAATAACAGGTTATAAGCAGAAAAAAAAAATAATGAATACATATCCCATGGAGTATTTTCTAATGTTTTGTATTAATATCCAAATTGGTTATTTGCACACTGGCTTATGAAATAAAACTATAATGCTCTTACAATATAATGTGCGAGTATGTGTATCACTAAATATACATGTAAGCGCATATTCTTTTCCCCTGGGGTGATAATTACAATAATAACTCTAAGTGTGTGTTTTTCTAAGTAAGAAATTATCAGACTACGTTTAACTGCGGGGAGTACAGAAGAACATTTAGAGATCAAAAAAAGAGATTTAAAAGCTCCCCAGGTACATTTTGCCAATCGTCGATACAGGAAACCGTCTTGTACCTAAAACACCTAAAGTAGCTTTAAATGAACTGCATCCCTGTAGTTATCTAATCTTTTTTCAACAAAACAGGTAAGAGAGAGTTCATGTGAGGTAATGTGGCTGGTTGATCTATATTCTGGGGTTGATTGGAAGCACATTGCACCATTGAGAGCATTGTAAGCCCCCCCAGCCCGCTTTCCTGCCCTCTCCTCTGTCTCTGTTTGTGTGTGTGCGTGTCAAGGATTTGGCTGTATGCAGCAAGAAACAGACGGGACTGGAAAAATGACAAGTGTCAACAGGAATGATGTGTAATGTGCCTGGGGAGAGAGGAAAGGCTGCCAGATCGCAGCGGCAGCGGCGGCGGCGGCTGACATGACAGAGGCTCCCAATGTGCTCCAGTCTCCACACCTGAGATAAAGGACACATACCTGCAGAATAAATGAAACGCACCTGTGTATGTCAGTCATGATCCCGGGACGTCTCTTAAGTCTGAACTGTGCCTGACTGTCGCACAGGGGCGGCACAACCTCGCAGTCATAGCTGTATGTACGGGATGATTGAGGCGTCACAAGTCGGGGGTCTCTTATCTGTGCAGCAAACTGGATTCTCGTGAGATGTGTTAGTTCACCTCAACTCAGGAAAAGCACTGCCTGTCAGTAAACCCCCTTCCCGCCCCACCTTTGGGACCCCAGCCCAGAGTTGGCCCGTGGCCCGAAGCATAAGGGATATAGGCTGATGCTAAGGGCGCAGAGTGATTGGGGGGGCACCTGCCACTGCCCTGAGTGTCCGCACAAAATAAAGCTTAATGAGGCTGATCAATAACAGTATATACCTAGACATTATGGACACTGGGGAGAGATTTGAGTCCATAGATGTGTTCTATACTTGACAGGCTTTTGTTTGATGACAATTGACCTCTTACTCACAGAGATACGATTATAAACAGCTTGTGAAATAATACCTCCAGAAATGAAAGACGCGATCTGAAGCACACGTTACTGCAGCGGAGGCGACGCATTTCTCACAATATTTTAGCTGTTTTATTATAAAAGCAACATAAAACATGAGTCCAGACGTCCTGACAAAAGCTTCTGTAGCCTGTAGTGTTCTCTGGAGCCTCTGTCCAGGCTCAGTGATGAGACTGAAGACTCTGAGACCCTGTGCTACAGGGGCGGAGCAGAGCTGGGGGCTCCACTGGGGAACCACTAACACAGAAAGTTGGACACACATTAAGACAAAAAACAAAAGTTAATGAAATATAAAGCCTAGTTTTATGTAGCAGTGTAGAGGAAGCTCATAAGCTCATCATCTAAAAAACATCATCTAAAATGCACCAGAATACAGGAATTTATATCTATTTTTGTTAAAAAAAATTCCTGGGGTAGGAACCCCAGACCCCCTGCCTTATAATAGTCCAATTATTAGGCTAACTGTGTGGACTGTGCTCTAACCATGATGCCCTGCCAGCACCAAACAAAGGAGCAGGTACTGGTGATGGCGGCTGGTGCTGTAACCACTCTCCCGGTGGATTTCAGAGCCCCTCTCCGTCTCTGGTTCTTGCTGATTAGTTTGGGTGGACGGTGTGCCAGTTGTGTAGGGCAGTGGTTCCTAATCTTTCTTGTGTTGCGTACCCCCTTGGCTTTTTATAATAATGTGAGTAAAAAACCTAAATGTTGTACTATCCAGACAAAATAAACTCGCATTCTTCCTCTTAAGGCCTTTTTTGGTCCCACTGACTTACATTAATATCACTTATTTTCACTCTACTGCAATACAGAAATGTTAAATCACAGTAATTCCTCTGTAACTCTGTCTTACAGAGCCTAAAAAATACACAAACAATAATACTTTTTCCAATTGCAATGTGGAAGATATTTCCCTTTATAATTCTCAGTAAAATTCAGTGTTTGGGCTAATCAGGGACCTGTCTGTGGCTGGTAATCTCTGCACAAACAAAAAACACTTTAAATCTTTAAATAGTAATTCATGTTTTGTGGAAGTATGTGAATAAACTGGCATTTAGGGGGTTAAAAATAGGGAAATTAATTCACTTTTGCCCTGTATGATGGGACAGGGGCTAATGATCAAAAAACAACAAAAAAAGTTATTTATATTTTTAAATGTGACCCAGTGACCTAAAAGGGCTTTAAGAGGAAGAACTTGATTTTGGCGTAAAACTGGTTTAGACCTGGTTTAGTCCTGGTTTAAGTACAGTTTGAACCTGGTTAAGTCCTGCTTAGGTCCTGGTTTGGTTCTAGTTTAGACCTGGTTTAGTCCTGAATCTGTCGTCGATATGATCTGGTTTAGTCTTGGTTAAAGCCTGGTTTAGTACTACTGGTTCCTTTGTTCTTATTAGTAATGCATTTATCTGTTAGTCTGTACTGGCTTTAGGCCTGGTTTAGTCCAGATTTAGGCCCACTTTAGTCCTGAGGGTTAATTGGGAGAAATCAAACATATGGCAAGCTGTTTTGAACAAGTGTACATAAATTCTGCACGGCTTATAGGAAATCTTAACATGTTATGCCTGATCTGTCTGCATGTGATCTTGTGATTGTGATTAATAAAATAGTTTGTCCCGTTTTGCTCAAAGAGGCAGACAGAGAAGGTGATGGTAGTTTCTCCTGTGTGATTGCTTGGCTTTTCATTACAGCAAAAGAGGCAAACTAAGTGGGAGAGCATGGGGAGTTTGCCTGAGAGTGAACAAGGTGTGAAAACGGCTTAAATCGCCCGGACGTGCTGCGAGAGGTCGCCGTGTCCATCAGCCCTCACCTTCCCTTACCAGTGACTGACTCGCATGCTTAAATAGGCTCTTAATACGGACCGGCCTCACCTTAAAGAGCGATAAAGGCTGTGCTACACTTCCCTCTGCAGGCTCAAGAGGAGAGCTCCACGCCTAGACTTTGTTTTTTTCTGTTTACCTCACCTCTCACCGGGAAAAAGACTGACAGACTGATGTGTGTTAGTGTGTGTTCGCTGGTGGGCTTTATAAAGGGCCATTTCTGCATGAAGGGCTCAGTGGGGCGTGCTGCAGACTCGTGAAGCTGTGGCTCTAATCCGGTGATTCTCAGACTTTTCACATCAGGTACCACCTCAGGAAATATATGGCTGTCCAAGGACCAGCTGTAATGGACTAAAATGGGGCTAAATCTGGACTAAACCAGGTCTAAAGCAAGTGATAAAATAAGGATTAACATAGAGAAATGCATTGCTAATGGGAACAATAAATTAACTAGGTCTAAACCAGGTATGAACCAGGACTAAACTAGAAATAAACCAAGATATTAAAAAGAACAAATCCAGGACAAAACCAGGACAGCCTGAGAACTACACCAGAACTTACTGAAGACTAGAACTAATGTCTAAAACAGGTCTAAAACAGGTCTAAACTAGAACCAAACCAGTTCTACACCATGTCAAAATCTGGACTAACATCTGAACCAGGACTAAAGCAGGACTGAAGCAGGTCTAAACCAGGACTGTACCAGGTCTAAACCAGGACTAAACCAAGACTAAACCAGGTCTAAACCAGAATTAAACCAGGACTAAATCAGGACTAAACCAGGTGATAACTGTACCTAAACCAGGTCTGAACCAGGACTAAATAAAGATTAAACCACCTCTAAGCTAGGACTAAAACAGGACCAAACCAAGTCTAAACAAGCACTAAACCATGCCTAAACTAGGTCAAAACCAAGTTTAAATCAGATCTAAACCAAGCCTAAACCACCTCTAAACTAGGTCCGAACTGTACCCAAATCTGGACTCAACCAAGACAAGACTGTAGTCGAGGTGTAGTCTAAACCACATAAGACTAAACCAGATCTAAACCAGGTCTAAACTGGCACTAAACCAGGACAACACTTGATGAAGTCTAAACCAGGTTGCACTAAACCAGGACTAAACCAGATCTAAACCAGGTCTAAACCAGGTCTAAACCAGATCTAAACCAGGTCTAAACCAGATCTAATCAGGTCTAAACTGTGCATGAACCAGAAAACTACAAATTTAAAGCCCAACCAGAGCAGGACTAAAACAGGGATAAAACTGGCTCTAAATTAAACTAAATCAGAAATGTGACTGAGTACCGCCAGAAGAAGTCCGTGTACCAGCAGGGGTACCCATCCCACAGTTTGAGAACCCCTTCTCTAATCCTCCACGGCTTGCTCCCGTCACATACCGGCTTGTAAATAATCTGCCGTTGTTCTCGTGAGGAAGAAAACGCCGCTGACAAATGTGACTGATCAAACAGAAGAGCAGCCTCACCTCGGCGCTGAGATTAAGTCCCTTCGCGGCGGGATTTTAAAAAGTGCCAAAAAAAAGTGTGAGCCGAGAGGAGAGGGGAACAAATGAGAAGTGGCACACATCTTAAGGCACCTGCGCCAAGCCCCACGACAGGCTCAGAGGGTTATTTTAGGTTTTTACTGCTGCAGCTGCTGTGGGAAGGTGGAGTGGGAATTCTACCAAGAGGCCAGCGCTGAAAAATCTCACTGAAAATACTTCCAGGATTCCTCACATTGCTATATTTAATTCTGACTTTTATATATTTAAACCACTACACATACTGTAACTTATAAAGATGAATAACCAGTAATGGTGCCAGAAACTGTTCTTTTTTTTTTTTTTTTTGTTAGATTATATACTTTATCGATCCTGAAGGAAAGAAAAAAATGTGGCATTGTTCTGTCTGTGTGGTTTGCACAAGGATGGCAATCTTCACAAAAAAAAGTTTGGAAGCAGGATTGTCAGATCTGACTGACAGTTTCCAGCCCAAACAGAACTTAAAACCCGCCCAACACAATCAAAACCAGCCCAAATCACAACCACACAACATGTTACAACCTTTATACATAAGAACACACAACTTTACAGCCACACTAAATAAATAATGGAAAAGCTAACGCAGACATTTTAAAACAAATGAAGGGGACACAGCAGTTTATTTCTACTCTATTTGCCATGAAATTACATCTTTTGTTAGTATTTTCACCAGAATATTAAAAGAAACAAACAAACAACCATCCAGCCAAATGTTGTGAAAAGCAGCCCAGATTTTATAAACCAGGCCAGTGCTATTTGTTCCAGCCCAAGGTGTTAAAAAAAAAAAGCCCTATTAGACTGAAAAAAGCCCAATCTGGCAACACTGTTTGGAAGTCCTGGGAATGTAAAAGATAAGAAAAATATCTTGGTCGCCTCTAGAACAGCATTTCATGTTTTACAACCTTTAAAAACATCTGACTGAAAGAATGTTTTTAATAAGCAGAGTACAGACTGTTGCAGTCTTTTGAACATCAAAGAAAAAAAAAGTAGTTCACTTCCTTAAAGTTTTTGTATGATGCCATTTTACTATCAATGGAAATAATAATCACTGGAAACAGAGCTGTACACTTTGTTTTTGGATAAATGAATGACAGCAGACTGGATGTAGAGGGCTTCTTGATTGGTCAGTGCTTCCTGGAGTGGGCGGGGTTTGTGGGAGAGGCAGTTGAGCATTTTGAGGCCTCAGAATCCCATTGCCAGAGAATACAGGATGACTTAAACAGGCATGAATGAAGCAAAAAACAACTCCAGGTATGTTTTTGATGAGGGAACAACATTATAACATGGTAGGAAATTCAGATAAGTCAATTTAGCAGAATATAGCCCCCTTTAAAAAACATTGTTCTTTGTTGAAATTACAAATGCATTGCTAAACTTTACATATGACTTTTAAACATAGTAACAAATTAAGTCCCGCAGCAGAAGTTCAATTAACAGATTTGTCCGGATAACCAAATTATCATATAATTTTACTTTTAAACATTAAAGTATTTGGATAAGGCAGCCACTTTTTCTTCAGTATCAGGGATAGCTTTGGATCTCTGCCATCTTTCACACAGCCTCTATTAGGTGTGTCTTTCTCACAACTAAAATGCGATGTATGCAGCCACTGTCAATCAGATTCTGCCTCGAGTCTTATTTTGGCGTTTATTTTTTGTTTTTTTCCTGGTCCTTGGATTTAATTGTGTTGTGCTGTCTCCGCTGCAGCCCTGGTGTCAGATGGAACAGATGTCTGAATTGCAGCCTGACATTTGAGTCTTGTGGAAATGTACGGCGCCTTGAAGGCTTTCATTTGTACAAGTTTGTTCTTTTCATCAGTCAAACACAATAACAATGGCGGACGGAGTGACAGCGGGCGCCGGGAGGACAGCAGAGGTGGACTTTAGGCAGAGGATGAGTCAGGCTGGTTTGGGCTGTGGTGAGGACTGCTGCTAAGTTTGGTTACATCGTATTGATCTATAGGAGTTGTTTAGATCAGGTCTCACACTGAGGTCATTTTCCAGGTTTAACTATTTTTAAATATAACATTTTTATATATAGAGCTGGCTAGGAACCATTCACACACTCACACACATTCATACACCAGTGTACGCAGACACTGGAGGCTAGGTGGGTGAAGTGTCTTGCCCAAGGCAGCAGAGCCAGTCCTAGGCACCACCAACAACACTAAAAAGCTGGGGGTCCTCTGCCAGGAAATTTTGAACAGAACAGTTGTAATTACCTGTAATCTGATGCATTTTAGATGATTATAGATGATCTTCAGCAGTTACTATACTGTAGTTAAAAAAAGAGATACTAATTATGTTTTTGCTTCTCTTCGAGATTCAAGACAGACACTGTTTTTTACAACTCTCACATTTTACACATGGGCTGCTTCTCTACACAGAGCACACCAGAGCACAGTTGGATTTAACTTTAGTTTTTTACGTTTCACACATGCTCCTCTGAAATCCTCTGTTAGTGGTTCCCCAGTGCAGTCCTCAGCTCTGCTCCGCCCCTGCAGCACAGGGTCACAGAGTCTTCAGTCTCATCACTGAGCCTGGACAGAGGCTCAGAGAACACTGCAGACTACAGAAGCTTTTGTCAGGACGTCTGGACTCATGTTTTATGTTGCTTTTATAATGATACAGCTATAACATTGTGAGAAAGGCGTTGCGCACCGCCGCAGTGCGATTCATATCACATCTTTCATTATTGCACGTGTTATTACATTCAATATTTGATCTGATCTCCATGAGAAAGAGGCTGATTGTCATCAAACAAAAAGTGATTTAAAGCTTGACAAGTGTAGAACACATTTATGGGCTCTCCATAAAAACTCTCCCTAGTGTCGATCATTTCTAGGTCTAGGTATGTACTGTTACTGAGCATTAGCCTGCACTTTACATAACTTACTGTACACTGAAGCATGGGGCAGCAGCAGGCGCTCACTCACTCTGCGCCCTTAGCCTTTGCCTATATTGCCTATTCCACAGGCAAGCTCAGAGCAAGCAGGCTTTGAACCGCCAACCTTCTGGTTAGTGGACAAACAGCTCTACTATCTGCCACCTACAGTATACTCCTGCCCCTGAAATAACATTTCACACAACTGTATCAAAGCCAAGTTTGCTTTTTGTAGCGAGCCTAGTCTTTTGGCAAAACACCATGCACTATTTTAAAGTGAATGTAATCCTTCCTGTATAAAATTTGAATGTCTGTTTCTATATTATAAAAATGTAAATGTATCTCTCAGCTTCACTGCTGAACAGTGTAACCTTACAGTACACTACAGACACTAAGCAGATGGCTATGAACTCTTAAACTGGCAGATAAAAAAACATAATGAGCCAATCTTTCCATTAAACCCCACGATCACTGGCTGCACCTGCTCAGGTTCACACAGAAACAGATGGACAAATGACCATTAACGCTTATCACCCCCTACAGCTAACCTGCTGCTGCAACACACGCACCTGCTACACTGGACATCAGAGCAGAGTTCAAGTGTCGTCTGTAGCACAACTCTGTCTAATATGAAAGGTTTCCTGCTGCATGAATGGGTAAAATGTTTGTAGGCATAAATACACATGCATTAAGGATAAGTACATTTGATGACCTTGTTCTAGCACTACTGAAAGTAAACAGGAAATACAATTAATATGAAAAAGCTTTTATGTTATGGCAGGTTAAGGGGAAGAAATTATAGCAGAGTAATGTGCATAAAGTCCACAAACTATGATTAATATAAATGCACATTTAACCTTCCCTTTTCTCTATTTATGTATCTGTTTAATCAGAGGAAGTGTGTAACCAACGGCAAGTGGAAAAATCCTTTATTCTAATGAGAGCATGTAATTGGCCAAATGCTTGCATTATTGTCTGAACTTTGTCTTATTTTTTTTGTTTGTTTTTTGTTTTGTGTGCTCTTTTTTTTTTTTTTTTTCTTTACATAAAGCATTATTTTAGCCCTGGGCACAGTTGCAATTATTTTCCAAAGACCTGGGTTGATATAGCAGTAGCGTGGGCAGCCAGACCCTTTTTCATTGACACAACAATGACACAATTGTCCTAAAACAGGTTGGGCTTTATATAATGTTGTAGCCCCCCGTTTTGTTATGGTCTTGGTCTCATCTCCGTCTTGGGTGCAGCTTTACTCAGTCTTGGTTTTGGTCTCGAATCCATTTTTACTCGATCTTGTCTCAGTCTCAGATGTGTCAGTGTCTGAAATTTTAATTTACCAAATATAAGAAAATGCTATTCTTCATAATTTTTGAGTAATTTGTTTTCCACATTAGAATAATCAGGAAAATGATCTGTCTCTGTTTGTGCAGTCTGTGCATTAGATCATTAAAATAATTTATTTAAACTCTTTGTTTAGGGTTCATTCACAGGGTTTGGTCTCGACTCAGTCTCAGTCCTTACACGTCTCGGTCTCGACTTGGTCTCAAACCCCAAAAGTCTCAGCCTTGTCTTGGTCTTAGTTTGCTCTGGTCTCAGACTGGTCTTGGTCTTGACTACAACACTAACTGTTCCTCCAAAATCAAAGCTTTTGAACAATGACACAATTGTCCTTAAACAGTGTGTGTTTTATATGTTGCTTCCTTTCTCTGATTGGTTGTATTTTTTATTTTTTAATCGTTTAAGTCGCAAGTGGTGCAAACTGTAAACCACCTTTGGACTTGGGACTTACAGTTTGCGTTGGTGTTTCGCATGGTTTTCTAATTGGTAATATGTCTATGCAACCAACTCAAATTAATAGGGACCACACTAAAATCCTTACGGTATAAAAAACAAAAACAGAATCAGAATGGCTGGTCAGTCCAGCACTGCACAGGGACACGAGCAGAATTCAAATCCTACGAAATATGTAAAAAGGGCACAGTTTTGGCCTGCAGCTGGACCCCCCACTCAGGCCCGAGGCTGGGGTCCCGGCTCATCACATCTCGGTCCGTTCCTCACGCTGTGGCCTCTCTGCTTCCCTGTTCACTTCAGTCGCTGCTCCCTAAATTGGTTACACACTGCTCTGTCATTATGATGAAATGATCCCTGTTTGCCTTGTGCTTCGCCAGGTAAAATAAATTTGTTATTCCATTACGGCATGATCGACAGGGCTGCCCACAGATAAATGCAGAAAGTCTTTAGCATCGCAGGGTTTTTGCCAGGGGCCATTTTGGCTCTATTCAAATGGATTTTGCCAAGTGCCAGGCCGGCTGCCAGTTTCCACGGCAATCTGTGCCACCTGTGATGGATGGCCCAGTGGGTGAGGCTGCACAAACGCAGCTGTGATTGCACGCCTCCATTACGGGGCCGAACGGGGGGGACCTGCGAGCACGAGATAGACAGAGGTTTTATACGCTTTCATATTGCTCTGAGCGGAAACACGAGCACATTCAAAGTGCCAAGACTGTGGAGAATTAGCCTCGGTCAACCATAGCCGCGCTCGTTTGCTCTGTGTCCTGACAGAAATAATTGAACAAAATATTTAAACGGCTTTTCCCCTTTAACTCGGGCTCAGACGGGGGAAGTTTGTTGATTGAAGTTACATAAAACGCGGCTGTGAACAGCATTTGAGTGAGGTTATATAAGGCTGCATATGTGGAGTTACACAAATGGTACTTTTTTTTTGGTTTGCATACAAGAGAAAGGGATGTTTATTACCCCAGACAATGGCTTATTTCTGCACATAATGCATGGGTGTTGCTTGTCCATAAGCTGAAAATTTTAATGGGAAGAGTTACATTTGCAAAACACAACTTTTTGTCTATGAAAGCACACAATATTGTTGCAGAATTAGCTGCTATGGTTGAAAAGAAACAACTATATCTCTGCTTAATTTTAAGGTATAATAAATATGATGGGTAGATTTGATGGAAAAAAAGCATTTTGGGCGTATACTACGTTCCAAATTATTATGCAAATTGTGTTTAAGTGTCATAAAGGTAAAATCTTTTGTTCCCCAGTGTAACTCATGGGTGGTGTTGTGTCTCAGGGCTCTTTGGGTCAATGAAATCAATCTCAGACACTTGTGCCAATTAGTGTGCCAGGTAAGTCCAATTAAAGGAAAAACTACTTAAGAAGGACGTTCCACATTATTAAGCAGACCACCATTTTCAAGCAATATGGGAAAGAAAAAGGATCTCTCAAAAAGGATCTCTCTAGTGAACAAAGGCATGAAATAGTTGAATACCTTGGACAAGGTATGAAAACCTTAGATATTTCCTGAAAACTTAAGCGTGATCATGGTACTATTAAGAGATTTGTAGATGATTCAGAGCACACACGGATTTGTGCAGATAAAGGCACAATGAGGAAGGTTTCTGCCAGACAAATACATCGGATTAAGAGAGCAGCTGCTAAAATGCCATTACAAAGCATCAAACAGGTATTTGAAGCTGCTGGTGCCTCTGGAGTCCTGCAAACATCAAGGTGTAGGATCCTCCAGAGGCTTGTAGTTATGCATAAACCTTCTTTTTGGCCACCCTTAACCAATCCTCACAAGCGGAAATGGCTCCAGTGGGTCCAGAAATACATGAAGACTAATTTTCTAACAGTCTTGTTCATTGATGAGTGCTGTACAACCCTGGATGGTCCAGATGGATGGAGTGGTGGATGGTTGGTGGTGGACGGCCACCATGTCCCAACAAGGCTGCGACGTCAGCAAGGAGGTGGCTGAGTCCCCTGAGACCCTTTAGGGTCCCTGAAGGTGTGAAAATGACCTCTGTAAAGTATATGGATTTTCTGACTGACCACTTTCTTCCATGGTACAAAAAGAAGAACTGTGCTTTCCGTGGCAAAATCATCTTCATGCATGACAATGCACCATCTCATGCTGCAAGGAATACCTCTGCATCATTGGCTGCTATGTGCATAAAAGAAGAGAAACTCATGGTGTGGGCCCCATCCTCCCCTGACCTCAACCCTATTGAGAACTTTTGGAGCATCCTCAAGCGAAACATCTATGAGGGCGGGAGGCAGTTCACATCCAAACAGCAGCTCTGGGAGGCTAATCTGAAATCCTGCAAAGAAATTCAAGCAGAAACTCTCCATAAACTCACAGGTTCAATGGATGCAAGAATGGTGAAGCTCCTATCAAATAAGGGATCCTGTGTTAAAATGTAACTTGACCTGTTAAGATTGAAGTTTTGATTGAAATAGCTTTTGATTACAGTAATATGCTAATGCTTCTAATTGAAAAATAAACAAATGGCCATTTACAGTTCTTTACAACAATAACATGGTTTGAAACACTGTTGTGCATAATAATTTGGAACAGTGCATTTTAAGTTTTTATTTTAGAAAAAAATACTTTTATCATTGAAATTTTTGTTGAATAACATTTGAATTGTACTCTAAAGATTGATGACTTGAAAATTATGATGACAAATGTAAAATATGAATATCATTATCAAAAATATCATTTGCATAATAGTTTGGAACGCGGTGTATTAATGGGAGTTAAGAGTCCTCGCTTTGTGGTATTGTTTGGAAAAAAAAATACTCTACCAGAACTTTACCAGCTAGCAATGCTCACCCTGATCACTGCAGACCCATCCCATTCTCTTTATCCACACTTCAAGTGACAGCTATAAGTGAGAAGATACAAAGTCCACCTAGCTCAAAAAAATGTTAACAAGAAATCATTTGTCCCTTCTGCCATCATAATTTTATACTCATAAAAATAACCTCTGGACTTTAGCATCCTATTATTAATATTGTTCTAACATTATCCATATCCATTATCCATTTATATTCTAATGCAACTGCATGTATGTGGAATTGATTATGAATGCACTGAATGCTTGTCAAAGACAAATTTCTGTCTCAGCTGGAGATAGACAATAAAGTTTTATCTTATCTTATACTTTGTAGGATGCACAGTGGCAGAGTGGTTAATGCTCCTGTCTCCCTGAAAGGAGATTATGGGTTAGATCCTTGGGCTAAGTAAAGGGCACAGTTTTGGCCACCTGTAGCTGGACCTCCCACTCAAGCTTGCGGTGGTCTATCCCTCATGTGGCCTCTCTGTTTTTCCATTCACTTCAGTCAGCAGTGGCAGAGTGGTTAGCCCACCTATGCTCTGTAAGGAAATCTTGGGTTAGATCCCTGAACTGGTTGCCAATGATGAGTTTGTCTTCCTTGAGTTATTCTAGACTCTAGCTTTTGTGCTGTATGTTCAGGTATAGGGTTGAATAATGTATTGGCAATAGTGGATAAATGTGAGTGTGAATGTTTGTCCAAGTGTTGGCTTTGTGGTTAACTGCACCTCCTACGGCCCATAGCAGCAGCTGCCTGCAACCCCAACAAAAGCAGGAGATGATTAATGACTAAAGGTTTGGCGTTCTTATTTTAGGTCAGTGGTGGAGGAAGTACTCAATGTCAATTTACTTAAATAGAAGTACAGATCAAGGAGCAAAAACTGACTTACCTGTAGGTCCCTAGAGACACTAGACCCTTTTCTTAGGCCCCTGCTTCTAGACAACATGCCCAAAAATAAAATGAGTATATCACTGCATCTCATTGGTCTACATGAATAATCTTTATCTATAAAAAGGTAACACTTTTAAGTTGTCTACTATAAGTTGCAACTATAGCCTAAAATCTCTAGAAACCCAAAGCAGAGCTCCTGACCCTTACTAGGGCCAAATGTGATGCGGATAAAGTGAAGAAAGGCAAAATTAAAGAGGTTTTAGCACAGAAATGTTTAAGCGGAGTCCCTATTTATCATATTTAGGCAAATTGTATCTATTTTTGCTAAATTTCAGTTTAGTTGCTTGTGTTCAAAGTATTCAACTTGGGGAGAAAATGGTTATCATGGGCGTTTAGCCAAGTTTCTTCTGGTTATGTGCATATGCTGCATGAGCATGTTACTCAGTGTTTACCTTCCATAAGATGGTGTGGTTTCATGGTGCATGCTCTAGAGCCCTAACAGACCCATTTTTGGGTCTGCTAGGATTCAAAGTAAAAGTATCACCTTAAAAATCCTACTTATTCTAAATTCTAAGTAGAAGTATTAAAGTACTCACTTTCAAATGTACTTGCAAGCAAAAAAGTAAAAGCATTTTGCACAGATTTCACGACTCTGTTCTAACGAATCTGTTAAATGTGAGGGATTTTGCTGAAGAATTGTGCTGATTACAGATGAAATAAAGATGCAACAGAAGAGACTGAATCTGTTGGTGAGATCTTCTTAGGTCTTCTTTATTGCATTGTTTATTCACTGCCTGATCAAAAATAAAGGTCACACACTCTAATATTTCATTGGACTGCCTTTAGTTTTGATTACAGCACGCATTTGCTGTGGCATTGTTTCACTAAGCTTCTGCAATGTCAAAAGATTTATTTCCATCCAGTGCTGCATTTATTTTTCACCAAGATCTTGTATTGATGATGGGAGAGTGTGACCACTGCGCAAAGTCTTCTCCAGCACATCCCAAAGATTCTCAGTTGGGCTAAGATTTGGACTCTGTGGTGGCCAGTCCATGTCTGAAAATGATGTCTCATGCTTCCTGAACCTCTCTTTCACAATTTAAGCCTGATGAATCCTGGTATTGTCATCTTGGAATAAGCCCATGCCATCAGAGAAGAAAAAAATCCACTGATGGAGTAAATAGGTGCAAACATTATTATTATCTCAGTTTGTTTACATTTAGGTTTAACGCCAACCAAACCTTGATGTCCTTAAGGCACTCAAGTAGGGGTGGATAAGAACAAGGATCAATTCTTGGCCCTGTCTTTTTTACCTTTTAAGAAGTAAGAAAATGCTGCTGGTTAGACACACAATTGCCATTTAAATTGTTTCTTTTACCTTGTGTTTTTTTCTGTATTAAGCACATTTTCCATGCTGCTGCAGACTTCCACACTGAACAGACCTGTTCAGTTGGGCTTTTTCCAACTTGATCTGCGCTCGCTGCAGTCCAGCCCAGCGCTACTGTCGCTCTGGATCTGATATTGTTGTTCTGCGCCACATTGACAGTGACACAAAATACACTTTGAAATCCAATTTGGTCGGCAGCAGTCCAAACTCAAATACATCTGTGGAGAACTGATAGGGATCTCGTTTCAAACAAGCTCCAAATGTGATTTTGACTTTTCTGTCATCCAGACTTTGTAAAACATAGCAACATGGTCAAAAAGGGATTTGGAAAGTGCAGTGGCTTATGTTGTTGGACACATTTTAATACTTGTTCTCAGTATATTGCTTCCAAATGTGCTCAATATGTGAACAGATGTTGTGAATGAACAAAACAGACAGAATGAGAGCAATGCTAATATTTGATGATATGCATAGTAAACAGATAAATATAAAAATATAGTGACATCTTTGTACTTCTGATGTTTTGTGGAGCTATCTTGCAGCTGATGTTGCACACTTTCCTTGCGCAAAAATAAAAGAAACTTGTGTAAAATGTAAATAAAAATGAAAATGCATAATACAACAGATATGATATGTTGTGTATCATATCAGGTGTTGAAATATACAGTAATCTAGAGATGGTTGCTAAAAAATAAAATCTCTTTTGTTTCAGTCGGTGTTTTTAATAGCTTTTTTTTCTGTTGGCATAAAAAGCTATATAAATGTAGGTTTATTATTTTTAAATTAGATTATTGCATAGTTATATTTTTAAGTGTCTGTATAAAACAGCAGTGAAGCAGCAGCAGTGCGCATTACTCTCACAGTAACATCAGTGAAGACATCAATGTCTTTTAGTTTTTGCCCTCTCTGGTAAATACCAGATCTATCATTTTTACAAAAAACTAAGGCTTTTTTTTGTTTCTTCAGTAAACCCGGTAAAAGCTTTCGAACACATGGCTAACAAAGTACTCAAGTTTCTGCACACTACTACACTGTTTTAGCAAAACTGCAGCCAAATCAAAACAAAGACATCACACAGCGACTCCTTTCTCTGAGATTATTAGTATTTTAGCGTCCGTTTCCAAAGTCAATATTTAAACTACTCTGGGCGCTAGCAGCAGCATTAGCCACAACACAGTGGACAATGTAGCTCTTTGAGGACGCTAATTTCCACTAAATATGATTTTACAATTCAGCTATTTTTGACATTTTTCAAAATTTAAAATGCAAATTAATCAAATTATTTCAATTTGTTACCATTTAATATTTGATGAAAGCAATGGTCTAATGGGAAACAAAATGGTACCAAAAACGGAAGCAGGTGGGCAGGCCATTGGCAACTAATTAGGTTTATTGGAAACATATTAGAAAAATAACTGGGTGTAAAAGGAGCATTTTTAAAAGGGTCTCTCAGAATCATATCAATGAAAAGAGGTCACCAATTTGCAAAACAAATTGAAGAAAAGGATATAAAAAACATGTATTAATGCTGTTTTGTAACTGTGAAAATATTAGAATTTATCTTTTTTTCTCCGCAGAGAGACATGCTGGATGTGAGTCAGATCATGAAGGACCTGGCCAGCATGGTGCACGAACAAGGAGACGCCATCGGTAAGACATTTCTGTTCATTTGTGGATTTTGCTTTTGTTTCAAAAGCCGCATGAGATCATTGTTGGACAAGGCTAACTTTTTAACCTCCAAACTGCTGGGTTTTTCACAGATGAGAAGCAAACCGCAGCCTGTTAGAGCAAATGCATTTATCTGTAAACGCCTCTAGCCTGCAGTCATTTTCAACAAAGAGTAAAAGTTGGTGCACAGATTTGAAGATAGTTTGGCGGCTCACAAATCAACTTTGTCTTAAAAAGCATGGACAGTCACTGGGGATTTTCTTGTTACTTAATAATACCAACTAACTGAAGAGAGAGAAACCAATGAAAACATTGTGGTACATCATTTCAGAGTCAGACCAAAAGACACATATCTCTCTGAAATGAGGTTACTGCTGCTAAAGTCTGTGCCAGTCAACACTTAGAGCAGCCGATGGAGATGATTTGGTTTATTTACAGTCCAAGTCTAAGGCCATTCTCGTCATACAAACACCCAGAGGCCAGTTTAACCTCATGACCTTTTGGTTTAGAACAATAAATCCCTCGAAACAACAAAACTTTATAACTTTAACACTCTGTCGTGGCTCAGAAATGTTATGGAGTAAGTAGAAAATCTGCAAACAACAGCAGAGAAGGCGCTGACTATGTGCTGGTGCTTTGACATTGCTATTAGTTAAATGTAAAAGTAGCAAGTTGGAGCATCCCTTATTCAATTGTGAGCAAATCACTGTGTGGCCAGACATGGGCTGTATAAAGGTCTATAAGTAATAAGTAAATAGTGTATAAGTCTTTCGAAACAAAACCTTAAGTAAGGACTGGTGTTATTTTTCTAATCTTTCAGAACAAAATGCTATTATTGTTTTTCAGTGGTAGAATGTAACAAAGTTAAAGTACTTAGTTACTTTACTTAAGTACAACTTTCATGTATCTGTACTTTACTTGAGTAAATTTTACAAAGGGTACTTTTACTTTTACTTCACTACATTTTAGAGCAAGTATCTGAACTTTTAACTCCTCTACATTTCTGAGTTGGTTTGAATTAAAAAAGTATTTTGAGTTTAGATTTAAAATCATGTGTTTTTGTCATGCCTCATTGTAGAAACACAGTACTTATTAAATATTAAAGATGCAGTAAAGTAGTACTCATCAGAAACATCAGAATAATAAAGACAGAAGACCTCAGCGACAGATTCAGTCTCTTCTACTGCACCAGTTTGTTCATTTCATCTGGAATCAGTGCAATTCTTCAGGAAAATCCCTCACATTTAACACATTAATGAGCTGTCAAGTCTGTGGAAATACTTTTACTTTATTACTCATTTGAAAGTGAGTACTTATATACTTTTACTTAAGTAGAAAAGGGTGAAACTTTTAGTTGAGTAAATGTTTGCATTTATCTGTACTTACTTAAAGAAATTGAGTACTTCTTCCACCACTGTTTGTTTTTTGCACTAAATAAAATGATTTTGCTAACATTAAAACTTCCACCATTGAGCTGCACAAGTTTAATGTATAGTACATAGAGCCACTGACTTGTTTAATTTATGAGTTATATTCAAGAAGTGCTGTAGATGGTTGTTTTAAAGATCCTATAATATGCTTTTTTGAAATAGCTTTGGACACCTTTGTATTAGTATTTAACATTTTATAATTTGAATAATTTATTGAGCAATAAATGATTAAATGAGGAGTGAGACAGTGTGCAGGAGTTTAATGATTTTTTCAAGTTATCTCAGGTGTGCAGAGATTACCTTGAAAAAATGTATACCTTAAAATAATGTATATGTATGGAAAATATTTTATTTTGGGGAGTTGTTACTTTGAGTTTTCAGAGATTGGATTAGGTGTCTGTCACCCTCTGCTGGCAACAGTGGGGCCTGGACAGAGCATAAAATGGCTAATTAGCACAGCCCCTAGCAACATGATGCTAACAGATAGATAAATGACCTGACTGCTTCATAGTGACGGCAACTTAAGCGCTGAAATGATTATAACAATAATAGGTGTTTTAGAAAAATGCACAAGAGCACTACGTTTATGGAGCATTTTCAGCTCTTGAGAAGGAAACAGCATATGCGTACAGGATTACTTAAACAAAATACTACTCCTGGTATGAGGAAACAACATTATGACATGGTTAAAAGCTCAAAAATGTCGATTTAGCATAAGAGGGGAACTTTAATCTCAACCGTACACTTTTATGTATGAAGATAAACTGCAGAGATCTGTGCCTTGAAGTTACTCCCAGCAATAATTTGCACTAATTGCTGCCTTTTTGGTTGCGTGGAATGCTTTTGTCTGCAGCCTTCAATCAGACTAATGTACGTGCCCTTTAAGTACCCTTTAGAGTCTCGCTGACTCTCACCGGCTTGCCCCAATTTACACAACTGCCCACTATCCTTTATATTACACAGTCCGTAATTACAATAGTTAACATTTAGAGGCATAAATAATGCACATGGAGAAGATGGGGTCATGTTTTTCCATTACAGCTTGTTTTCCATATGTCCTTGTGGTAATGTGTGCAGTATGTCCTTGTATTATTACTGTATGTGCAAAGTCAAGTCATTTGTAGAACATGAAATACAGGGCACAGTATGTGGTGAAGTAAGATACTCTTCCCTGATTACATTTTGTAAACTGTAAATGTTGGGCCAGTGGGTCACTGGCTCATTCAGGTGTGTTGGATCATAAATAAACAAACACTGTATTCCCTTTAATTGTACGGAACAATTAGACCAGCCTACATTTCTCCCAGTTCTTGATTATGGTGATATAATTTACATGCATTCTACTGTATCAGTATTAAAACCTCTCACTTCAGTCTTTCATTCAGCACTTAGGTCTATAACAGGAGACGGGTATAGAACTCATAACTGTGAACTATGTTCTAAACTTGGATGGTTATCACTGGATGTAAGGCGCGAACAGCATTGTCTTTTGTTTATTTATAAAGATCTTCTTGTCAGGTTTCCCCATTATTTAACCGGTATGTTAAACTTCATATTAAGTTCTTACCAACTCCGGTGCCAGAACTTTTTAATTCTTCAATCTTACAACTTTAAAAGTGAAATTGGTAAAAAAAAAAAAGCTTTTAGTTATTTTGCTCCTCATTATTGGAATAAAGCACAGAAATCACTGCATCTGGAAAGACTTTTGTCTTTTAAACATTTTAAAGCTTGTGAAAGACTATCCACAATGCCACTGTTCCTGTTTTAAATAACTTTGTGTGTGTGTGTGTACTTTATGTGTGATGATTTATTGTCAATATTTTATATCATGATTTAGCTAATTTTGTTTTTATCCATTGTATGTTTATGTGTCAAACAGGTTGCTCATGAAAAAGAGAGAAGCACTCTCTCTTTGAGTTTAATAATAATAATACATGAAGTTTATTATTATGAATAATAATAATAATAATAATAATAATAATAATAATAATAATAATAATAATAATAATAAATGATTGGCTACCGTGTTAAAGTAGCTAAGTTTTTTAGGCCATAAAGAGGTATTGAGGCATAGAGAAAAATAATAAACGTAGGATTGGGCAAAATGTAATGGTTAAGCTCATATAAAGTATTCCGTCTAGAACACAAAACAAACAACACAAAACAATCAGTATTATTAAACTTGGTATACTAAATTTGACCAAACTATTTTACAATTTTAACAACAACATTTTCTGAACAATGGATAGTCTGTTGGCTGTAAGATGAGCTAAAAAAAAACCAATAATGATACTGAGTAAAACTTAAAATTAAAAGTTTTTAGACATATGAATGTTAGATCAAGTGAACAAAAATATTCGTTGTTAAAAAGTTGAGATT
Source organism: Bostrychus sinensis (assembly GCA_020698575.1). Classification (NCBI taxonomy): domain Eukaryota; kingdom Metazoa; phylum Chordata; class Actinopteri; order Gobiiformes; family Eleotridae; genus Bostrychus; species Bostrychus sinensis. The sequence goes on from CM036247.1 coordinate 9,258,656, forward strand.
TTGGCCCCAAACTCAAAAATCTTGAGGGATCCTGTTGCCTTGAGTTTTTGCAACATTTTATTTTTTTTTTTTTTTTGCAGTGTACTAAAAACATATACAGAAGGTCCCCAGTGGAGCCAGGACTTCCCTGCAGAATAGATTCTTTTCATCTCAGTGGGACTTTCCTGCTTAAATAAAGGTCAAAAATCTGTGCTGGTTGGAGTCTAGTCACTTTACCAACATTATGAGCACCAAAAAAGTATTTCATAAGCAATGGTACACTTTCTTCTTATCTGTGCCATTCAGCATCCTTATATTTTCCTCCACATGTGAGTTCTGCTGCGTATGTCAAACATGCATGAACTCCACATAATCTGCATGTGAAAGACGGCAGATGTACTTTTTTCATCATAGAAATCAGAGGTACACAGCGTGCTCCCACCCAAACAGACATCTATAGAGAAAACCCAGTACTTTTAGTGAACACTGCAAAGTCTAAGACATTGCAGCATGGGCCCAATCTTATCACTACGGACTCCTGCAATAACGAACCTCTGCCTATTAAAAAGAGAAAAGGGTCTCTGAAATTGCCGTTGGCACTTTTTTTTTTTTTTTAAACAAGGCTTTCTTGGTGTAGTGGCAGATATGAATAATGTGATTGTGCTGTGGAGGCGTTTGTAGCAAAAGCTGTGGGAAATACAAAGAAATGAAAGGCTCAAGGATGGCGGATTAGTGCTTTTATGGCCTGTTCACGCTGGCTAAGGACACACTGTATTAAAACTGGAGAGCCACAATCAACAGGAGCTGGTTGTGCGCGGCTCACAAAAGAGGTGTTCAAATGTGTTCATTTGTAGACGACATGTTGTGTTTGGGGTGATTTAAATATTCAGATTAGACGTGGCGGCTGCTGGGGAGCATGGACACTGGGATGAAGACACGTACAGCTTTTATTTTTTGCATCAGATATTGTTAAAATATCATGCATTTTTATTCCACATGTTTTTCTACTGTATATGAGAGTATGTTCTAGTCACAGAGCTGGTTTCTGGCATAACTGCAGGTCTGTTGGTATGGAAATTGCAAAATACAGCTGAGTGACTTTTGCAGTTATGCGATTGATATCATGAAAAACAGAGAAGCAGGAAACACCGAGGCCATAGTGCGATTGTGGTCAGTAAGGTTGCTTTAATGGAACAGACATAGCAGACAGAGATACCACTACTACTACTCACTGCCTCCCAAGTTTCTGAAAGTCTGCCCCCACTCACTTCTACAGAGCGTCTGAAAGTCTGCCCCCTGAGTGTAGTTTCCCAACAGCTTATATCGGATACAGGAGAAGAAAATGTCCCTGTGTTTTCATATAGACTGGTCAAGGATGGACTAAGATTAGCTGGTTAGGGATCACCTTTCATGCCTAGGAGACAGTGTACACATACCATACGACTAACATCTCATGGCCCAATATGGAGAAGGTCAAAACAATGGGTCACAGCTGCTACACACAAGTCAAGAAAGCAGGAGACATTCAAAAATGCATGATATCACTAATAATACCAGTATGGTGAATGATCTACTTTTTAAAGGTTTTATAACTAATATTAATGAATTGTCAGCCTGGCCAGCTAGCCCCTCCTACTTTCTTTTTGAAAGCAGGACAGCCTGATTCCTCAGTCGCAGTGAACCATTTCTCCTTGGTCGTTTTAGAACTGGCCTATCACAGCTGATTTTCTGCAGTGCGTCTTGCAACAACGGAAGATACTTTATCTCCACTCAACAGTAACCTAGATGGCTCCACAGTGAATTTATTAACCTCACCTGATTAACAGAATTCAGTGCTTTCCTTTGTCACCTGTTGGTTCTGCTGAAGTCTGTCTTGTTGTTCAGTCGTCTGTGGGATTTTTTTTTTTTTTTCGTTTCCATTTTGAAAACAGTAAAATCCCGTAAATGTCTGACGTAACGACCACATTCAAACAAACCGACTTTATCCACAAGTCTTTGTACAACTGGCTTCTGCTGCTGTCCCCATTCAGAAATAAGTACAGAGCTGCTCATGATACAGCATATTCTAGTGTTTTATGGCAACAATCCAACACTGTTTCATGGCAGTCACATTTGTATAGAAAAGGAAAGAGTTTGTCTGACTGTCTAACTGGACCCCACATCAAACCAAAGCGATACCAAAATGATCTCCACCTTCTTATACATCCCACAAATGCCTTGTCATTGGTTAAGCATGTTTATTTTCTTTTTATATAGCTAGCCACAAATTTAATGTAGGCCAAGATTCAAAGGGATTCAAAAGTCTGTTTTGGCCAAAGCTTGCTGGTGCACATACAGGACATTTGATTAGGAGGCAGGTTGCAGCCAATGCAGTCAAAGACCCGCCTTGATGACCTTGAATTTTGACATTGAGAGAGTGTGGTGACTCTAAAGTGGCAAAGCAATCCACAGGTGGCGCTATTTCACTGCAACATTTGATTAACAAAATACCATGTCAAGATCACATGCAATTGATTTCAAATTTTGACCAAAATTTAAGTGAACTGTATATTGCATTGCCACTTTACACATTGAATTGCCAATTGCAAAATGCATTTTCAAATTGCATATCGAATTCTCAATGGTAAATTGAATTGCAAATTGATTAAAAAATTTAAATATATTCAAGACTGACAAAATATTTGCTTCTTGCTACATCCATAAATCTGCTTTTTGGTCTTCCTCTTGGCCTCCTGTCTGGCAGCTTTAACAACTCCTTGGGATTTTTTTTCTCCTGTAAGGGGTCCCATACAACCATAACACATTGCTATTGTCTTGTACTCAAATTCCCTTAGTAAAAATACAAGAAAATAGTCACCCACATTAACGCCCTCCTTGCCTCCGGTGTCTGTGTACACTGTTGTATTGTACTGGTGAGTGCGTGGTAGAAAAGTATTGTTTCCTCACTATATAAATGTGAATATTTATTTTATTGACTTATTTAAATGCCTCCACAGGCTGAATTGGTCACTCTGTATTCATTCCTGTCCGTGTTCAAGTGCTGAGTCTAAACACACACTAAATCCTACAACTTTAACTAACCTCAGAAATGAAGTACATTAAGTCAATGAGCACAGTTAATTCAGCCAACTCTCCCCACCGTTGTCGAGTTCAAAAGTTAATTCGGTACAAGCAAGTGCTACGGTAATTATCAGAGACTATCCCAACCAACCACATCTGGACTGATTGCAAGCCTCTCCGCTCACAAACAATCGATAGCATTCGCCGTTATCTGCTTTCCCCAAAATATATGCGGGTAATTATGCGGCCATACCAAATATTTTAGCTCGCTCACGCCATTAGGTACAGTCAGTCTCGTCCCATTAACCATGCTGGTATTGACGAGGCATAAAGGAGCTCTTCTTGTTTTAAATGGGGCGCTGTTAGTCCCATACCGAGCGTGGACACATCAGAGCTGTGGTCTGTAGCTGTGGAGGTTACAATAGTCAGTAATAGCAGACAGCTTTCCATTAGGCTCATTATGATTCAGCAAACTCGGGCGGTGGTGCAGATTAGGAGAGCGTTTCGATTCACAGGGCCTCTTCTGATAAAATTAGACTTTTAAATGTAGTTAGGAGTTTATGGCTATTTTCTTTGATAAAATGTGTTGGGAAAGTGGTTTGCAACTGAGCTGATAGTGGAACCCATTACACATAAAAAAGGGGCTTTATTATCCAAAATCAAATTTTTTGAGCTTTCTCCAATACTATAATGTTGTTCCCTCATTAAAAACACACCTGGAGTTGTTTTATTTTATTCACATGTGTTTGAGTAATCCTGTATTCTGTGGTTCTAAGTTTCTGAAGCCTCAGAACGCTCGGTCCAACGAACCTCTGCCCACTCCAAGAAGCACTGACCAATCAACAAACCCTCTACATCCAGTCTGCTCTCATTCATTTATCAAAAAAAAAAAAAAAAAAAAAAAACTATACAGCTGTGTTTCCACCGATTCCTCACAGCTATTTTAAGGAAGTTTAAGGAAATACAAAGCTTTTTTCTCTCATTCTCGTCAAAAGAGCATAATGGAGCTGTGTTCTGCTGCCCTCTGCTGGTCTCTTCATCTGTTTCTTTATGGCAGTAGAGATGCTTTCTTTTAGTCACAATGTTTTTAAAGGTTGTAAAACAAGCAATGCTGTGTTAGAGGGGGGTTTATTTAAAAATATACATAAACATGTAATACATATACACTTTTTAAATAACTTTAGTTGTATATTTAATCTCCCAGTGTACCAATTTTGGGTCCTGACCCATCATTTGGGAAACACTAAAGATATTTATCAGCAGGGGTGGTTCTAGGGGTGGCCAGTGCCCCTGTAATTGTGAGCCTGTGCCCCCTAGTGGCCACACGTCTGAAGTGTCCTAAATGCCGTATGAAACTCACACATTATATTGTAAATGTATTATTCTAGTGTTATAAAAGGAAAGAAGATATGTTTATTTATTTACAAAAATGATATCAGAGTTATTTTTAAAATAAGTCCCAGATGGTTTACATCAAAATGTCTTATGTACCTCCCGGCAAAAGGACTAGCCCCAGTGTGGCTCCCCAGTTAAAATGGTCTAGAACCACCCCTGTTTATCAGTTTAATGTTTAATTTAATCTAATCATCACACATTTTACAAACTTTACAAAAATCAAAAGTGGCCTTAACAAGCCAAGAATGTATAATCAATAATGCCACATTTACCACATTTGCATTATAACACCCTTCTTTTTTGAGTCACCTACAGAGTATTTCTCAGTAACCCACTCTGTAAAACTTCAGTAGTTTTTTATTTCATCATCGTGAAGGGTTTCCTCACATATTAATGGAACTGAATATTTTAGGCGTTTGTGATTCCTGCCAGAAAGGAAGTGTACATTTCCTTCTGCTGCTTTACTACTGTATTAAGAGTAGACTAGAAACTGCTTCTAGCCATTTACATTACTATAAAACATTTCTGGATGGAATTCATTACTGTTTAAAATATCAGTAATATTGTATTTTAAATTCTCTTTTATACTATGTCCCACCTTTCTGTGTGTATCATTTAAAAGTTCCCTGAGCAGACATTTAGGGGCATCTTGTCCAAATTTGTGTTTTATCCTGTAGTGTTCAGGTTGTCCTCAGGGCAGTTGGAGGCAAATAAACAGGTTCCTGAATCATAACTGGGCTAAATACTAAATATACTAAAAGAAGTTGGTCCCGAATTCTGCTAAATTTACTTATTTGAATTTTTAACCATGTTATAATGTCTGAATGCACCTCATAAATATACCTGGAGTAGCATTTTGTTTAATTCGTGCACGTCTGAGTAATCCTGTACGCTGATGTTGTCTTTTGCTTGAGAGCTTGAAACGCTCAGTCTCGCAGCTCTACGTAGACATGAGAAACTAGAAGTGCTCTTACACAGTCACTGGACTCTTCTTATAAGTTTAGTGCTTAAATTGTAAATAAAATGTGAAATACTAATGCAAAGGTGACTGCAATTAAGCCATTTGTTCTTTATTTGTTCCTTTCGTGAAAATGCACAATAGGACAATATATATTTGACACATAGGTGATACATTTTTATAATTCTTATCTTAAAAGAAAATATTTTGGCCTTATTCATTGCTTTTTTAGCTGCCTACACCATCAGTAATTAATCATGCAAAAACACATCAAAAAATATGCACAAAACTACTACATTAAAGCATCCATACGAGTTCCAAGCACATATTATTTCAAATTATTTCCAAAAGACAGAAAAAAGCATAATATATGTCTTTTAACACTATTATTAGTATGTAGTAAAATCAAATATGCACATAGTTTTGTTTGATAAATGTAACTCAGGGTTATTCTTCTATGCCGAGCAACATTCACTTTTCAGGACCACGGACAGCACCAAAACTGACTACTTACCAATGCATCTTTTTTTCTCTCTTTAGACAGCATTGAAGACTACATCCAGACCACATCGTCCAACGTTGAATCAGCCAATCAGGAACTCGCGAAGGCCAACCAGTACCAGGTACACTCGCTTTGTATTTCCTCATACCTCACTGGCATTTTTGTTTAGCTTAGTTTTAATTCTGCGTTTTGGCCGTGGCTCGGGAGCTTAGCCTGATCAGCCATGCAAACAGGGACTTTACTAACTCGATTACACAGCTTTTATCACATCCCCCCCAACTGCATAATAACACAGATGATGTAATTTCATGTCATACTTTACGAGCTTTTGGCCGCAGATAAATTAATTGTGTTTGGAGACATACAACATACGGCGTCTGCCTGCAGTCTTATGAACCACAAAACCACATAGTCATTAAATTAGCTATTTTATTTTCCAAACGCATTGATTCACTTTTGCTTTTTCATGAGGATATGTAAAAAGCTATGTGCTGGGGTTGTCTCAGTAGGCCGGGGCGCTGCGCTGTGTAGGCCTCTGGCTGTTGTAAATAATGTATTGACTCGAGTGTCACTGGGTTAATGAAGGGTTTGATCTCATACGTGACTTAAACAGCTTCAAAAGGAACACCCAAATGATCTACTGGATACATAATTGTGCGTTTAAGGCCGGCGTTTTACTGTGATTACATAAAAGCAGATACATGCTTCTGAGAGAGCAAGAAGTAGTGACTTATTGACTTTTCGGAGTGTGTTCTTTGAAATTAGATTGAATATTCAGGTTTTTGCAGAAGACGAGGCAGAATTAGAGTGTATCTGTAAGGACAGGACAATGTACTCTTTAAACTACTTCTTTGGTTAATTCTTATTCTAATTCTACTAATTCTTTGGTTAGTCCTGAATTACAAACACTAAAAGGATAAAAAAAAAAAAGATTTCTTAATTACCATGCTATGACAAAACCAAATAGGCATATACAGGACAGTAGGGCTTGGGTTAGGCACTTGTTTAGACCTGGTTTAGTCCTGATATAGACCTGGTTTAGTCCTAGTTTAGACATGGTTTAGGCACTGGTTCAGTCCTGGGTTAGCCTTGAATTAGACCAGGTTTAGTCCTAGTTTAGTCCTGGTTTAGGCACTGTTTTAGACCTGGATTAGTCCTGATTTAGATCTGATTAGGTCCTAGTTTAGACATGGTTTAGGCATTTGTTTAGTCCTGTGTTAGCTCTGATTTAGTCCAGGTTTAGGCACTGTTTTAGACCTGGGTTAGAGCTTATTTAGACCTGGTTTAGTCCTAGTTTCGTCTTGGTTTAGGCACTGGTTTAGACCTCGATTAGTCCTGGTTTACTCCTGATTTAGACCAGGATTAGTTTGAGTTGAGTCCTGGTTTTGACCTGATTTATTACCTGTTTAGTCCTGGTTTAGGCACTGGTTTACACATGGTTTAGTCCTGTTTTATTTGCCATTAAAATATATATATGCTTAAGGCTGGAGACAGGCCTCAGAGTTCAGCTACAGGAAGTCATTACCAAACAATAATGTCCATGTTTAAACTTGATGAACAGTAATTGCTTGTCCGTTGAGTGTCATCAGTGTACATATTTTGCTTTGTTAGACGGCCATAGATCACTATAAAAATGCTTGCTGCACAGTTTTGAGGGAGTGCGTCCTAACTGCAGTCATTTCTGTCCGTCCTTCCGTCCGTGTGTCTGTCTGTCCTGCCATAACTCTGCTCTCGTAGCACGGGAACAAATGAGTGAATGGCAACTGCTTTCCCATTAATTGTCATTTCATTATCTCAAGGAGAGCTGAGCCGTGACCAAGCTCGCACGGAGCAATTTAGCTCTACGCCAATCCACAAAGCCGCTGTCTCTGCAAAGGCATAACGGCACAAGAGTAGGGGAAAAAAAATAAAATATGAGAGAGACACATGCATGGACAGAATGGAGCAGACTGGATCAGAACTGGAGAGAAGAAAATCCAAGGCAAATTGTATTTCTTAACATAATTTATTTGTTAAAGCACAGGATTTTTTAGAAGATCCTTTGGGAAGACTAGAATATTGATATATTGCAAAAAAGGTGTTCTTTAATTTTGCTTAGAAATGTGTAAAGCTCCATCTCCATCTGAGCTGACTTTTTTTTTTTTTTTTTTTTTTTTTTTTTTTCTCACTTTTAGGAATACAGACAGATCTTTGAGCCATCCAGACAAGACATTACATGAAGAGCATGTGCCCAAAATGTCACATGTGGGTGTGAAAAAGAAAAAAAGCTGGAAGCTTTATTTGTTGTGTGGAGCCTAATTTGTAATTTTTACTTTTTTAACTTTTACTTTATGGTCTTTTGGTTCCAGCACACAAGCGCATTTGTTCTGGAAGTGCGAATCGTTTTTCTATTTTAGAGCACTATACGTTATCAAATAACTCCAAGTACCCCCTGAAATGTGCTCGCGTACCCCTGGGGTCCCTGTACCCCTGGTTGGAAAACACTGCATTAGAGTGTTCACTCTAGTGTTCTGTTCTGTCTCTATGGGTGGTCCCTTCAAATGTAATATACCCACTCACTGACACCACACGCATATACAGTGGGGCAAAAAAGTATTTAGTCAGCCACCAATTGTGCAAGTTCTCCCACTTAAAAAGATGAGAGAGGCCTGTAATTTTCATCATAGGTTTACCTCAACTATGAGAGACAAAATGAGAAAAAAAAATCCAGAAAATCACATTGTCTGATTTTTAAAGAATTTATTTGCAAATTATGGTGGAAAATAAGTATTTGGTCACCTACAAAAAAGCAAGATTTGTGTCTCTCACAGAGCTGTAACTTCTTCTGTAAGAGGCTCCTCTGTCCTCCACTCGTTACCTGTATTAATGGCACCTGTTTGAACTGGTTATCTATATAAAAGACACCTGTCCACAACCTCAAACAGTCCCACTCCAAACTCCACTATGTTATAGGTATACCTATGATGAAAATTACAGGCCTCTCTCATCTTTTTAAGTGAGAGAACTTGCACAGTTGGTGGCTGACTAAATACTTTTTTGCCCCACTGTAGTAGGGGGCAGTGTTGTAGTCAAGTCACTAGTGCTCGAGTCCAAGTCACTCTTGAGTCCTTAGTGTTCAAGTCCAAGTCTTTAGCTTGAACCTCGAGTTGACTCATGAGTTGTTTGCCCCTCAGACTTCAGACCTCAGTCGAGTCCGAGTCAAGTCCTGAGTCATCAGTCCTATGTCAGTGTCGAGTCATGAGTCCTGATAATGAGGCCAATGATGGGACTCGAGTACTCCATCACTGGTAGGGAGTTGTTTTTTTGATTTTTTACTGATCTGGGCCAGTATACTGATGCCAGTACTTTCTATATGTTTGTGAGTGTTGCTTTCCAATGGTAAGTGTGTGTTAAAAATGTATTGCATTCTCCCTAACTCCTTAAAAAATGCTGACACTTATTGTTGTTTACAAACACTAAAAAGATCTAAAAGGATTTCTTAATTACCATAACTCTATGACAAAACCAAATAGGCTTATACAGTATAGTAGGGCTTTGTAGATGAAGTGCTTTGCTGCAGTCTGTACTCTGATACAGCTCTTATGCACCGCTAGTCTCCACCGATGGTCAATTAAGAAAGGATGTCATTTTCTTCTCACGCCACGCCTCGACTGCTCACTTTACATCGAAAATAAATTGAATCTATAATCCATTACGTGGAGACTGCAGAGTCCTCTCAGTGCTGTCTCTGGTTGTGGTGATGTTTTATCACCTCATCTGTGTTCACTGGACCACGATGAACTCTGATGTCTGATCGCTGCACAAGATGGTTTATAATTACCAATAAAATGGAGACGTTAGAGCCATTTGCTGAACAAAGCTGCAGCCGTTACACGCTCATGTCATTGTTAAGATTAAAAAGTACGGCCGTTTTAGGAGCTCACAACCACTCCCCTGCGAACCAACACTTTATAAAAGATGCTTAAACGTGCATTACTTGAGGAAATGCATGGGATGGATTACAAAATACAGATAATAAAATCCATATTGAAACAGAGTGGTTGCTAGCAATGAGGCCCTAACCAATTAGATTTATTTAGTTTTGAACCAACACTATATTAAACACAAGTTGCAAACAGAGGATTACAGAAGATAGATATATTTATTTATTTATTATAAATATAATAAAATTATATCGAATCCCTGTGCCACAATGAGGACAAAAGTGTTCTTTTCAAAATGTATTTCTTTGATAACTTTGCAGTGGTTTAGATTGCAATATTTGGCTTTTTTGGCTCTGCTTCCTTAGAAGAGCCAACTCTTTTATGGCTCTCAAATGGCTCTTTATTTCATATCACTCACATTTTATTCAGCCTAATTTAGCAATTATATAGTTTATGGGTTGGTAAACTATTTTTAGTCAGTGTTTTCATAAAAGCCTTATTTTTATGCAGTTTCCAAGCACAAAATACAGTTATAAAATTCTGTACTCATCGTTGCTGTTACCAGTATAATCAAAATGCAGCCTGATGCTGCTTCTTTTTGTTTTTTGTTCATTTGTTCTTTTTTTCTAATGAGTTTTTATTTAAATCCAGCTAACTTGTTACCCATCTCTCTCTGTTGCTCTGTGCACCTGGCCTCTAACTTTACACTCGCTGTCTTCAGAGCTCACCTTACTTCCTTCTCCTATGATCTTAGTCCGTCCACACAAAACTCTGCTCTGCCGGTGCAGATTTTTAGCATGGCTGAGCAAAAGCAGCTGAAGATTCAAATCTCATCTACATGAGTCGGCCCAAAGAATCGTCTCTTAGACTTGGCTCTTTCATGAACGACCCATCACTATCTCCAACCAAGATAAAAGTATTGATAGAGTATTGCACGTTACATGGTTCAGTGCATACTATCCAACTTTATGGCAGTAAAAACCAAGCAGAAAATGTTAAGTGCCACTATAGATCTCAAACATTTAACAATTATTGAGCTATATGTCGTAAAACCTAATAGTCTGTTTCTTTTTCCCTTACTGTGCATCAGGCATATGTTTATGAAAATTGATATCATTCCAGTTTAATGTGGTCTATTCATGCAAGTAGCTGAATTGCCTGACGTTACACTTTGGAGCTTTTATCACTCAGTCCAAACAAGCTATTTAGTCTAATAAATAATATGTCAAACTGAATGATGCACAAAACAACATGCCATAAAACAAATTTCAGTCATAGTGATAGATGTATGGAGACTGGAGACCTCATATATATAAATATTGTGCCTCTTGTACTTACCTGTAGTAAGTAACCTTTTAAACTAATGTCCAAGATCCAGTTTTCTAAAGCTAAAACTGACAATGCCATTACAGCTCACTTTTGTGCTCATAGAGGGAAGAAAAGTCCCACTAAATGAATTGACAGCCAGATGAATGAAGCCATCCACTGCTGGACACATAATAAATTGTTGCCCTTTTGACGAGCACCATAATGAAAAAGAATAAGCCAACGACAGTGCTGCAGCTCTGACTGATCACTACACTTGTCCCGGGCCAGGTTCAGGAGGAGAAAGGGGTGCTAATGCAGACAGATAGGAGGCAGAAGTGGTCTACTGTTCAATCACTCCGCCCCTGCCCCCCTCCTGTCCCCCGTCCCGATGGAGTCTTTATGTATCTTTGAAGGATGTGGAGTGGAAATAACAATGTTTGAAGTTCCCCAGGTTGAAGTTGGCGACACTTCTCCATCGCCGAGTGATGCACTTTTTTTTTTTTACCTGACTTCAGATACAACGCATGACTCTGTCCTACTTCATTTGTAGTTTAATTAAAAGCCATATTAAAATGCTAAAGGCTCATTTGTGGCTCGTAAAAAACAGCAGTGTCTGTCATTAAGCTACCACAGGAAATAGAGGTATATTGTATCATTTATAGTTTCACCTTGGCATCGTATTATCCAAAGAACACACCCACAAACTGGATGTCACTCTTCCTGCCTTCTAATTAGCTAAATAATTTTTTTAATAATTCAATAGAGCCTATCATAAACCAGTGTACTCTTTGTGCCGCTCTCAAGCTCAGATAAATGGAGATTGTCAGGAAGGTACGGTGGCCCTGAGGTACAACATCAAAATTGTTTTTGTCCATTGGAAAGATAAAAACAGAGGTAGATTTTTTTTTAAATCTTGCCTTAAAAATAAACACATCCCTCAAATTTAATTTAAAAAAGTTAATGTCTATATTGAAAGGAGCATCATCAAAATTAAAATTTAAAAGCAGACAACGGTTTTTAAATGTGTTGCCTCAAAAAAGAAACTCACCTCTAAAAATTAAAAAAAGTAAAAAAATAAATAAATAAATAAATTTCTCTAAAAATAAAACAGCATGTGACCAAAATAAAAATAAAGTCTGCTTTTAAAAAATAAGACTTTCTTCTATCTAAATAAAGTTCATCTAAAAATGAAAACACAGCCTTAAAAGAGGGCGCTGGTTCCCCAAAATGTCTCCCCCTTTTAAGTTAAAGCTGCCACAAAAAGAAAACCTTGCCTCAAATTTTATAAAGCCAAGGAGACTTGGCTTTGAATCTTTTTAATTTTCATAGGTGAGTTTCTTTTTTGAGGCAGCACATTTAAAAATCTTTCTCTGCTTTTGTTTCTCTAAGGGACAAAACAATTTTGACGATGATTTTTTAATATAGCCATTTAATACCTTTTTTTGTATATTCCTTTTTTTTATTTGAGGGATGTGTTCATTTTTAAGGCACGTTTATTTTTTAAAAAAAATCTACTTCTGCTTTTATTTTTCAGGTGGACAAATTCATTTTGATGTTGCACCTCAGGGCCACTGTAGGAAAGGCATCTGGTGTAAAACATACAGCAGGAAAGAAGGAGCTCCTAGGCTTAGTGTTAGCATTGGTGTTAATTAGTTAACATTATCTTAACCAACATTGTCCCAGCAGTAAAATTAAGGTATTTACATAGTCTTAAACTGAGACCAAAACCATAAATATTATATAATTACAGTGCCTTTGTTTTTTTTTTATTTTTTATGTCATGTCAAATGCATATTCAAAAGACTTCAAAGCTTCATGTTTTATGGACTGTGTGCTGAGGAAGGTGCTATGTTTAAACATGGCACAGTGACTCTTTCCCTGTCTCTGAGGGAGTGTGCAAATGTTTATTTATTTTTTATCCCTGTGTGTTTTTTTTATTATGAGACGTGTTTCTGCCATATCAGGGTCAGCAAGGGTTCAGTTCATTTACAGGACAGAGTTTGCATCATGTTTGAGCGGTATCTATAGGAAGAATATGCATACAACTGTTATGTAAAACACGTCCAGGCTAACTGAATCATCCAGAGGGAAGGTTGTGTCTGCGACCGATTCAGAATTGAGAAAGCCTCTTGGATGAAGGTGAAATGTCTTCAACTTTGTAAAACCAAGGGACAGATTTATCAAAGGTTTGCATGCGTGCTAAATGAATAAGACGCGCTAAATGAGTGCAGCGCAGATTTTGCTCCAGTGACTTAATGAATCTGTAAAACGATGCGTTCTCACCAGGACGCGTAAAATTTAAGGCATGGAGAGTGCAAATGAAGTCGCTTTGCAATAGCTGTTTGATTTTTCATGAGTACAGGAGCTAAATCTGCATGAAAAATCTTTTGCGGAGGAAAGAGTGCAGCTTATTGTGCACAGATAAGGTGTTGAAAATAAGTTATAATGCTTTAAAAGGGCTCATTTACAAAGATACAACAATAATGTGTTGATTTGTTGGAGGAAACAAAGACACGGACTTTACCTGCAACACTTTTTCCTTGATTCTTGCTCGTATTCCACTGAACTGCAGCCTTTTACAGCTTCTTTCTCTGGGCATTCAGTCTGTTCCACGTCCTTTTAAATCCTTACCTTGTCTACCTTTAAGGGTTACTGGCTCTGACAGAGAGTGAATAGGACTTTCCTCTCGCGCTCCACTGTCTCACAGGGAACCAAAGTCAGGTGACTCTGGTCAGTGCCAGAATCAACATTTAACAACAACAAACTATGCAAAGTTGATAGAAGAAAGTAAAATGCAATGAAATGAGTATCCCTCAAAGACAGTGATTATATTCAGTCTGCTACTGTCAGTCCAGTTATTTGAGGCTGGACTCTCATATTACCTTTTGTGTTGCATCACTGTAGGAAAAATGCAGTTGGAGTTGCTCTCTTTATTGGTTTGTCTTATGCTCATCTGAAATTCTCATTTACATATCAGATTTGTGGCAGCAATTACTTGCACACTTTCTCTCTGTATATCACACTCAACACGCCCACAAATAGCAAACTCTATTTTTCAATCTGCACTCGCTATTTAGCACCCGTCTTAGTAAATATGTCCTTCTGTGTATTGTGCTGTGTTCAAACCATCAGGCTCTCCTGAAAAGGTTGGGAGAGAGTCTGGAGTATTGTGCATGTCTGTAAAAAGCTTATGTTGTTGTGGGAGAGGTTTTGTGTAATGCCATTTTAAGCAGTAATTTAGCATTGGTTAACCACTAACAACAGTGTACTGGCTAAACAAAAACCTGCCATACGTAAAAGTGTTTAGTTGTGTGACATAATGTATCTGTTTATATCAACAGTCTAACTAAATTCATTTAAGGCTCATCCTGCTTCATTGCGAGCTCACGTAGCCGCCTACAAATCTAGAAGCTTACACTGCATATCCTTTGGGTGACACGTCTAATTTACTAACTGTAAGTAAATGTAGCCGTACAAAGCCTGCCACATTACACCGCCATCCCTCATCTCTGACTCCCACGTCTTCATACAGAAAGTGTAGATGAAGTATTATAAAGCATTGTAAAGCTCGACTTCCCGCTTTTCAAACGAGCTGCTATGAGATTAGTTCACCTTTCTCGCTCAAGGTTAACTGTGAATAGGCGAGATGAAGATACCTTTGTGAGTCCAAAAGGCTCTAATCTGTCTCCTTTGTAGTGTTAGAGAGTGCAGATGAAATGGCTGGAAATCACTGGAAAAGGCTTTTGTTGTGTGTTTAAACAATGCAATGTAAGGCACGCGGTCAGAGGTGGAGCAGCTGGATGTGTCACTTTCAAAGCCTCAAAGGACTTCTGTAAAAGTGCTCATTGTGTGATCATTCAGCATTTTGGAAGAGAGAGAAAACATATGTCAAGACTTATGTTGTTTTATTAACACTGTCTACTATAGTCTTTGCACTGATCAGGCATAACATTATAACCACTGACAAGCGAAGGGAAAAAAAAGATTATCACAGATTAGTGGGTGGGATACATTAGGCAGCAAGGGAACATTTTGTCTTTGCTGATGTGTTAGAAGCAGGAAAATGGTCAAGGTTGTTTGTCAGTTTGTTATGTATGGGGCTGCATATCAGTCAGGTGGCCATAATGTTAAAAATGATAGGTGCAAATAAAGTCTTTTATACACAACATTTAGAAAATTTAATATACTAGTAAAAGTACTATTGAAATGTTAAGCCCTCTAGCAATCTCCCAGTGAGACGTGTTGCTCTAGGCTATCCCATTTCTAACACGGTTACAAGTTTTTGTGTTAAGTAAAATACTGAGCAACCATAGTCTATCCATCCAGCTATCTTCTTCCGCTTTATCCGGGGCCGGGTCGGAGGGGCAGCAGTTGAGATGCCCAGACTTCCCTCTCCACAGACACTTCCTCCAGGCTCTCCAAAGGGGGACCCCAAGGCGTTTCCAGGCCAGCCGAGAGACATAGTCCCTCCAGCGTGTCCTAGGTCTTCCCTGAAGCCTCCTCCCAGTGGGACATGCCCAGAACACCTCCTCAGGCAAAATGTCATTTTTGTATTTGTAGTTTAGATAGTTTCAGAATTGAAGTGATCTGTGTTTTTACAAATATACTGTAGCTGCATCTGGCTTGGGATTAACTTTTTCTTTGACAAGTTACTCTGCATGGATAATTTTCACCAGCAACAATAGTGTTGTCATATTGTAATTTGTTTCACATAAAAAAGCTATGATTATGATCATTAGACACTATATTTCCAAAGTATTCACTCACCCACCCAAATAACTGAACTGGGATTATGGTGTGGGGTTGTTTTCAGGAGCTTAGTTCCAGTGAAAGGAACTCTGAATGCTTCAGCACCAAGAGGTGGACAATTCCATGCTCTCAACTTTGTAGGAACAGTTTGGAGATGGCCACTTCCTGTTCCAACATGACTGCACCAGAGCACAAAGCACGGTCCCTAAAGACATGGATGAGTGAGTTTGGTGTGGAAGAACTTGACTGAACCTGCACAGAGTCTTTTGGGATGAATTAGAGCGAAGACTGCGAGCCAGGCCTTTGTCCAGGCCTTTGACGTAGATAGATGCAAAGGGTGGGCCCACGTCATATTAAACCCTATGGCTCAAGAATGGGATGTCACTTAATGTGTATGAGTGTAAAGGCAGGTGAGCTAATACTTTTGGAAATATAGTGTAGTTAAAAACACAAGTGGACTGTGTTTAACCCAAATAAGGGTTTTAAGTAATATAGCTGTTATCCAGAGTACATTTGAGCATCTGCAGTTTATTATGACACAGAAGTGAACAGCCAAATTATCTGTGTCTTCTTACATGGAGGGGCTTTTTAAACTACACCGCCGTCAAATGGGCCGATGATCAGCGTCCTACCTCCACTCCACTTGACCGTGGCCTCTCGTCTGTGAGTGCATCAATCAAAGCAGAGAGAGATTGATGAGCTGCGAGGTGTGTAGAGCTTTGTAATCAGCAAAGAACACTTTAATTGTAGCAAAATAAAACCAAGAAGATGTGCTCTGCTCAGGGGCAGGTCAGCCATGGATGAAACCTTTACAAATGTACACACGAAGACTTTTGCATCCACTGCCGGTCCTGTACATTTGGGGGCCCTAAGCAGGATAGGTTTTGGGGCCAAGTCTCTCAGTTATTTTTGAGACCATTCAGATTTTACTATATTTAAATGTACTAACACTGACTATTTTCCTAAAGGAATGAATGCTTTGTCTAACCTAAATATACCTACTGTATATAGCAACTTTTCCCCTATTAAAAAACACTTGAGCAACTACATTTAAAAGAAGTATTTGTATGTTTCCAAATTATATTCACAGCATTTATTACGTCACATTCACTCCCTATTTTGTGATAAATTGTTATAAACCATTTTAAATAAATACATGCAATTCAGGTAAAACAAAAGTGTCACTAAATGGGGCAGTAAGACCTAATCTCCGCTCACAGCCGCTGGTCAGTGTTGCGTTTCATTGCAGACAGCAGAAGTCAGCGTGCGCTTCCTCCCAGAACGACATGATTGGCCGTGAAAGTCTGTTTATTTGCCGCTCGCCTTAAACATCATAATCGCAGCGACTGCATTGGACTCAGAGTTTTATGTAAATTGCACATAAGCCGATTACAATTGAGGCAGTTCTGCGGCAAAAATATTATTTATTTTATGGACTTCCAATTTCACCGAGTAGATGCGATAAAGGCCGAATAATATTACGGCCATTATCGAAGCGTTGCATTAGGCTTGTATTATGGGGGAGATTCCTCATGTCACACAAGGTATAAGTAGTTTTTCTGCCACATACACAGTTAGCTTGTCTCCCGTGTAATACAGGGAGTGATGAGATAGATATTTGGGTCGTGACAGGTCTATCAGCTGCAGTTTTATAATGCGTTTCTCGCCCTGGAGACAGACTGTGTGGTTGTGAATTGTCAAAGTTATATGGAGAGGTAATAGTGTAGGTTTTGTATGGCTTTGGGGATGTTTGGTATCCTTAAACGCACTATTTAGGACACAACAGGGTTTTTTTTTTAGAGCATATTGGTTCAAAAAGAAACAAATTAAAGCCCTGATTTATGAATGTGCTGGACACAATTGAGCATAATTGTCTGACCGTAATGGAAAGATGGCTGTACATATGTGTGTAGGAGGGATTCATATCAATGTGTTTTATACCATGGCTTGACTCTGGCTAAATCTCCATTTCTGATTAGCTGACAAATGTGCAACAAATTAAGCTGTGTGCGTAAATTCAAACTTCTTTTGCCGTTCTACATCATATCACCTGTCTGTCACTGTCAGCCAATCAGCACCTGTCACCTTAGACTCTGAACCAATCACCGCAGCAGCAGAACCATCAGCCTCCTCAGCCTCTCCATAAGAAGATAAGAAAGATAAGAAATAACTTTATTAATCCCGAAGGAAATTTCTGTGCCAGAGGAGCAAAGACATGAACATACACAAAAAGCATAAACATAAAATAACATTAATTCTATTAACTGAGTAATAGTAAAATGGTATAAATCCCCTCCTTTTCACCTCCATCAGTGTCTAGATGAGAGTTTTCCAGCCTGTAGCTCTCAGAAACTTTACAAGTAGCTCCCAAATTGCTTTATGAATCGTACATAAATGTTTGTCAAATTTGATTTATCACTTGGCAAACCAACTTGTGAATGTCTTCAATCAAATTTAAAGGTGCACAGCCTCTTTGTGTACAAAAGTATTTGGCGATTATTTGTCATCTAGTTGTCAATCGGATAGTTGCTTGATAGATCAGTAGTGATATTAGCGCGACTACAGTATTTTCAGATTAAACGACTAGAGTTTGCGTTTACAAAAGTAAAAATAAGTGTGTGTCAGTTGCTGCACACAGACACAAAATGCACATGCAGTGAACTAAATATTTCTAGTTTTATTTTAAAACATGAGTTGTTTTCAGGTAAATGTTAAGAGAAAACAAAATGCACTTTTCTTTGGGTTGAAAGTGTCAGCTCTGTAACACTGTGTGCACCTAGTTACTGGGATTGGCTAGTAAATGTTACAAAACATGAATCGCTCTCTGCCATTTTCCATTTGTAAAAGTAGTTCTCAGGGGGAAAAAAAGCTTGGATACCCCTAGGCCTAACTAATCTGCTCTGTACTTGTATACATCTGTACCTGGCGGGATAGAAGTGCCAAAGTTTATTCCTTCAAAAAAATTTCTGCTAAAAAACACTTTAAATTGTCATACACTGAACTAAAAAGAACAGTTTTGGATTTGTCAGAGTAGAGCCTCACATCATCAGGTAACAAACAGAGCCAAATGTGACAGAGGAGTGAATGAATAATGGACTAAGGTAAAGCCCTTTGAGAAACTTAATGTTTGGAATATATATGGAATAATATAAAAAAGATAATATACAAAAAACAGCGAAGAGTCAGTTGAGGACACTGCTTCTTTCAGATGGACCAAATGAAAGGGATAATGTGTGTTAGGGTTAGGGTTAAATCCCACGTACCATCTCATTCTGTCAATCAGGCAGTTAATCAAGTGGCCACCCAAGAATCCCAAATGCAAATTCTTAGATATTATTATACTCTATTTATATAATATCAACCTTTGTTTCACTTGAGGTTGTCTCTTTCTTTGTGTCATGGAGCTCAAACGATAATGCACGTCTCATTGTTTAGTTCTTACTTTGTGAGGGCTGCACAAATCACTACAAAGTAAGGGTGCTCCGATCGATCGGCTGCGATCGGTGATCGGCCGATCATGGCTAAAAATAGAGTGATCGGTGATCGGTAAAATGGGCCGATCAGAAGGGCCGATCAAATTACAACAAGCACGCGAGGTTCTCACATTTACTGTCCTGCAACTCCGGTTTGATTAAACAGCAGTAGCGTTATTCTAGCAGTGTTTGTAAGTTAAGCCCTGGTTATAAATAACACAAACCTGCCCTGGAGGCGCTGCTTTATGTCCCCGCTTTGTCCCCGCCTGCTTTAGGAGCGCACGGGACAGAACCGAGGCGCAGCAGTGCGTGTATTTGCAAATGTCAACGCAAATACAGCTACAGCTAACCCGCTAACATTTACGTTAAAAGCATTAAGAAAGTTCGGAGTCTGCCTGTGTCTTGTTACGCGGAGAAAACGTTTTGTGGCTTAAACTGCACCAAATGGCTGCTAATGGAAAGAGAAAGTAAAAAGGCAGCCCATATGTCCGTGTGTCTGGGAAGAGCACCTTTCATCGTTGTCTTCTCTGCTCTCTTTGCACGTTTTCTTCATTCAGACGTTGTCAAAACTGGCTGCAGGAGCTGTGTGCTCTTTAGTCCACTGTGTTTCAACCTGGTTTGGCTGCGCGTTACGCGGACGCAGGCGCTGCAACCGCGGACTCGCATTAAAGGCACCAATTAAGAACAGCTGATTTTTACATCAGCGGAGCATTCAAACAAAGCCACACAGACACTGGGCACACATTAAAGGCCAATAATGCAACAAACCCTCTTCTAAAACAAAAATAAGTAGAATTTTGTTGTACTTTTACATTTACAAAGGCTACAGTATTTTTCAAGTGGAACTAATAATAGCCTGCATACATTACATTCCTACATTGAAGACCACGTGATCGGTATCGGCCATGATCGGTATCGGCCGATCACAGCAAAGGCTGATCGGTGATTGGCCTCAAAAATCCTAATCGGAGCACCCTTACTACAAAGGTGAAAATATCTGTCATATTGGCAATAAATTAAAAGATTTATCTTAAACACAAGCAAGTCCAGCCTCAAGCCAGTACTCTGTGCCTGTCCCAAGCCCTGATAAACAGGGAGGCTTGTATCAGTAGGGGCATCCAGTGTAAAACCTACGCCAATACAATATGAGAATACCTGCAGGCGAGGACTATTTGCTGCTATCTGGGACTATTTACTGTTTGAGGAAGATTTGCTCTGGCGACCCCATGAGGGAAAAGGCCAAAGATCTTGCACAAGTTATTTTTTTGTCAGTTCAACTTTGTAACTTTTAGCTGTATCTCCTTTTTGCAGCACCTCCTCATGCTGTGTTTCCATTGTGAAGTCCCTCTCAGTCCTCTGTGTCAGGTTTTGTCCTCAGTCGACAGTAGAGACTTTTTGCTGATCTCGCCCTCTGTCCCCGTTTCTGTTTGTGATTTTAATGGACACACTGAACTGAACTTTTACGGTGCAGAAAAAGAGCCACAGCGGCGTCTATTTGATGACCTCGGGATCCCACCTTCTTCTCCTTCTTCGGTGTTTCTTTTTATTTTTTTTTGTGCCAATGATGTGGGTCTGCCATTGCTTTGTCAGTCCGTGACCTCCCGCGTGCACCGACTTCGGCCGCCAGCCAAGTGTGAAATGGTCGGGATGAAGGTTAGCACCGCGGAGTATAGGGCCAGGGATTCTGTGTCACACAAAGATGGATTGTTCCCATAGGGTTGCAGAATGGAGGTAATGCCCCCAGCTTTAAGGCTTTAAGGATATCTAGCTTTAGGATCTCAAGGGTATAACTGAGATCAACTGGGAGGTCTGTATAGTCTCAGATACGGCACAGCTACACAGACTTACAAGACCACCCTGGCTCATAGCATAGTATCACAAATTCAAGTCATTCAGGAGTATAATTAACATGCAATCGACATGATAGGTGTATTTGAAGCAGATATTCTCCGTCTTTATCTTCTGGTGCAAGGGAGGCTAACCTGGGGCAGCCCTGGAGCAAAGGCACAACAAGGGTTTTTACTCAGAAATAGTGCCAGAGCGCCTCGGGGTGACTGTGGGAAGGTGTAACTGAAGGAAATGAATTGCTCCTTGCTTATTCTATTTCAGCTGTGGATCCTGGAGGCTGATGCAGACAATTGTGCCAATATTGGACAATATTGTTGTGTGTCTTGTGTGGTTTGTACAATTTAGTAATAAGGTTACTCTAATCAGATGACAAGATGTAAAAAAAAAGAAAGTGCCACAAAATGTATTATTTTTGGCTTAGGAAGAATAAAATGCTCATTAAAGTGTGCTGAAAGTGGTTTACTGCCAAAGCTGTCTACAAAAAGCTGGATTTAGGGTTTGCAAAGAAGATTTTATTTCAGGCAGTAAAGTTGCTAACCACCAACACTTTAAAATAAATCTATGTAATTAAAAATGAATACAGTCTACATACATATTTTTCAATTTAAGTTAAATTATATAAGAAATATTGCCAATCTGAGTTTTTATTGTTGAACACCTGTCTGTTATTGCAAATCTTTCTTTCCTTTTTGGCTTTTTCTTTCTGGTTTTGCCATAGAAATTCATGTGACCCCTGTGGCTAGATTTGCTTTTTGAGAAATACTGTACGTAAACATGTTTACTTTAAAGGTCCCCTCTTCTGCTGATTCAACTTTAGTGAGTTTTTAACCATGTTATAATGTTGTTTCCAATTAAAAAGCATTTGTGGAGTAGTATTTTGTTTCATTCTCATAAGTTTGAGTAATCCTGTATGCTGAGGCGCTGCCCTTCTCGTCTCACATCTTTACATAGACTCATGAAACCCCGCCTTCTCCTGGAAGCACTCCTTCTAAAGCACATAGACGTCACTGGACTCAATCAGATCATTTTAGAGCTTTAATTGTGGCGACTACGATGCAGTCAGCTCATTTATTTGTTAGCTTCATGTTGCTAATAGCTATGCTAATGAGCCATTTTATCATGCTCTATCTATCGCCCACTGTTCAGTACAAGCACTGTGAAATTTTCCTCTTACGTCTGAATTCATGTCCTCCAAACTTTATTCATGTGTGGACTCAAAAGGAGAGGATCAAGAAGCAGTAGTGTCTTTAGAGGGCTTTCTGAAAGGCCTCAGCGCAGTGGTCCTTCACTGCAGCAGCGCTGATGAAAACTACAGTGTTTGCAAAGAGCATGGATCCACCGGAAAAGTGGGCGGGGCCAGCAGGGCCTTGAAGCATCAGGCACCAAAGCCAAGCATTTTCTGCAAAGTCAAAGTCCAAACTAGTGTTGTAGTCAAGACCGTTCTCATCGAGAACAAGACCAGTCTGAGTCCAGGGTGAACCCAGGCCAAGACAAGGCCAAGACTTTCAGTGTTCGAGACTGAGACGAGACTGAGACTTTTAAGGAGTTTCAAGTTGAGACCAAGACCAAGGCAAATAAAGACCAGGTCTAGACCAAGCCCTGTAAACTGACCCTAAATCAAGGGGAAAAGTAAAAGAAGTGGTTTAAATACATAAATTATTTTTTTAATGATCAAATGCAACAGACAGAGCCAGATAATTGTCCTGGGTCTTCTGAGGCAGAAAGCTAATTACTAAAACTAAAGAATTATGAAGAACAGTATTTTCTTATAATGTTTTGTAAATAAAATTTCGAAGACCAACACATCTGAGACCAAAAGTGTAAAAAAATGGTCTCAAGACTTGTCTAAAGACAAGCTCCCCAAAAGAGGAAGTTTTAAATATGTATACTTAAGATATAAAACATGAAATGTTGATGCAAATATCAAATTTATTTCAAAAAGCTTGAAAAAAGCATAATATAGATGCTGTTTAAACACTGTAGGCAACCCATTCTTTGGCATACATTAGGCTAATTCAACAAGTGTCCTTTTATTTTTTTACATTTTTCATTTTTTTGTAAGTGAGCTGTACAATCAGCAGTTAGTTACAGGGTTAACACAAATAGACAGATAAGGAATCTGTCATTAAATTACAAATGTCAATTGATAGGCTGATACTGGGAGGAAGCTGGACTGCCACCAAAGGCTGCATGAAGAGCACATGCAGACTTCAGTTCACAGAAACTGTTTATTATTATTATGTAAGTCAGAAAAAGGTCAGCATTTTAATTAATCTGCTGAAAAATGAATTGTCCCCTTTTTCACACATGGCAAGGAAAAAGTGTACAGTCTGCCACTTTCCCAGAGGTCCCTCCCTGCACCCACGGGCCCTGCAGACTCAGTATAGTGCACCCATCCTGTTCCAGATTACCTCAATCCCCGATAAGACCCCATCCCTTTACCGCCTCTGTCCCCCTGTCCTGCAATCTCTGCTTCTAAAATACTGTCATTGTTTGCACTAAGTCCCTTTTTGTCCCCCCTTTTACCTTATTTATTTCTTGTTCTCCCCAAATAACAGCAGCTTCGGGAACAAGAAGCCTGGAAGCCGTAAAAACACAGAACAAAAAACAAAACAAAAAAAAGAAACATCTATATGGAAGACGGGAAGATGGGAAGGAGGGGGGGTACAGTTTGGAAAATATACAGAATGAAAGCCACTCGGAGCTGTCGGAGGAGCGGCGGAAAGTTTATAGTTTGGGAGAGAAGCTGAGGGAATCGGCGGTGGCCAGCTGCAAGAGGGGAGATAGCACAGAAAGGCTTTTAATTCTCAATCCCTACAGAGCCTTTGAAAATTACCAATCTTCTTATCACAGACGCCGGGCTGCTTATGCAAATTGTTGTGGAGTGGAACGTTTAAACGGAAAATTACTCGACAGCATTTTTTCCTTCCTCTCTCTTGCTCTCGCTGCTTCCTTACTTTCCCCCGTCTTCCCTTCTCTCCCTCCCTCCCTCTCTCTTCTTCTTCCTCTTCTCCTCCTCCGTGCAGAAAGCCTGTTTTGAGTCTCCGATAAGAAGATGAATTGCTCTTGCCGTGCTTTGAAGCGCGTCAGGATTTAAAAGACTCCAGCCTCGGCGCCGGGTCTAACACCGCTGCTCTAGCTCCCTTTGTAGCCCCGATGGAAAGAAAGAAAAAAAAACTGGAAAAAATATATAAAGGCATTTCAAAACAACATGGATTCCCTGCTTTGACGCATGGCCGCCGCCCGAGGAGCCAGCTCACCCCTGCTCCTCGCTAATATTTCGCACATTTCTCAATCAGCAATCGACATGGATGAATGAAGCTTGTAGAGGAAGCGTTTCAAAATCTAAATTACTCCACAGCCATGTTAGGAGTGAAAGAAAAAAACACTGAAAGGGTACAGTGTAAGCACTTACCGACTGACTGAGTGAATGGATTTGATGTGAAATGCAGTGGATTGGCGTGTTTTGCTTTTATTTGGTGATTAAGCTGCATTGATGAGTGCTTTGTTCCTCCTGATTGATCGTCTTCAGATTATTATAAACTGCTTTTAGGGGAAAAGGTCTGACAACAAGTATCAAATGAGTTCATTAAAATGGCGTAACCATAAATACAAGCCTATTAATGCAGTCAATTAGTGTAGTCAAAATAAATCATGCAAAGATCATTTTCAGGATCCCCAAATGAGATATTGTGCTTGACATAAAGGATTTTCTTATTGATAGAGCAGTTAGACCGTGATATGATTTTCCCTGTTGCAGAGGTCGGATATTACAGATTTAAGTTGTTCTTGTTCAGCTTGTGGTTTTTGTTTTTACTGTTTCTTGTCAAGGTATGATATAACACTGGTTTATCAATAACAAAAGATTAGTGGAAAACTAAATTAACCTTTCATGGAGATATTGTGCTTTTCTGTTTTTCTGCTAAACTTCTAAAAAGTGTAGTTTCTGATATTTAGTGAGTAAAAGTAGACTTAGGACACACTGGACACACTATGTTTACCCGGCTGGCCTGGGAATGCTTTGGGATTGCTGGCAGAGGAGTTAGAGCAAGTGTCTGGGGAGAGGGAAGTCTGCTTTAAATGCTGGCTCTGAGCATCAGCCTCAGATAAAGCAGTAGAAGATGAATGGATAGTAGAAGTATAAAGTAACATATTGGTCCTCAATGGGACATGTAACACTGAAACACAAAATTTGATTCTCTTCCAAAACTGCTAAACAAAACAAAACAAACAAACAAAAACTTCTTGTTGGTATAACCACACTGCTCACACATTAAATTAATAAATCTGCAACACTTAACAATAACTACACATTATATAGTATCAGTAAAGGCTAAGTAACTTTATTACGATTTATCATTTAAAAACTATTACTGCTGCAAAAATAAACACCATTAAGTTTATAATAATAATAATAATAATAATAATAATAATAAAACTGTGGGTGGGTGAAGTGTCTTGCTCAAGGATACTATGACGATTTTATTAATGTTTTATTTTTGAGTTATAAGCTAATGGAAACCAATAAAATGTAATTATAAACATCTGTGTTAATTCAGTATCTATAAACATTTATTCCTTAAATTATTGTTATCTACATATTTGTTAATGCTTTATTAGTGCTAAATTATTCTGATTCATTGTTACCCATTCATCTTAATAATATTTCACTAAACTTAAATTAAATTGAGTAATGAATCTTTGCTGATTTAAAAAGAATCATCTCTGTAAAGTCTTATTTTTTTTATTTAAGGATCTTTCAAACAATTACCAATGGCTGTTCATCATTACTTCTTACTACCGACGCATTTACCTCGCTGCTTTACTTCTGATTGTTGTTGAAACATCTGTTTTCAGCAAATGAAAAGTTTCAAAACCAGAATGAAAGATTTTTTGTCTTACTGAGTGTACCATTTCATTTTCTCTTCCACTTTTACGAAGCCAGTTGTCAGTGGAGAGAATTGAAGGCCACCTCTGAAGTTTTTCTGACAGTTTCTCTGTTGTTGCTTTTTGACTGTGTGTGTCAGCGTGACCTTGTTTTTTTTTTCCTTTTTTTTTTTTTTTTTTCTTTGAGAGACATGCCATTAACTCTCCCCCGTCACTTCCATTTTCATTTTTACTTTTATTGAATACAAAATGCTTTTTGTCCATTGCTCTGATTACGGCCGAAATTGCTCGAGTATTTGTTTGTGTTTTGAAAGTGCAGATTTATAAATTCTATTACCACCAGCTTTTACAATGAGTGATGCATTTGGAATCATTTGTTTACTAGTTTGTGAGTTACCAACAGACCACAAAAAAATTCTGAAAATGTGTTTATTTCTTCCACAGAGGCAGCTGAGGAGGAGGAAGTGCTACCTGCTCATCATTGGAGCCGTTGTCCTGGCCATCCTCATCATCATCATCGCAGTGTCTGCAAGAAAATAAGACTTTGGTGAGTGTGACACTGTTTTATGCTATAATATGCCATGTTATAATGTTTTTGTCCTCAAACACATACCTAAAGCAGTTTTGTTTCATTCATGTTTGAGTAATCCTGTATGCTGAGGCACTGCCCTCCTCAAGAGCTGAAAATGCTCGGTCTGATGTGTAGACACTCAAAACCCCACCTTCTCCAGGAAGTGCTCCTGAACATTTCTAAAGCACATAAATCGTCACCGGACTCTGATAATTTCAGTTTTTAAATCGCCGTCACTATGAAGAAGTCAGCTCATTTATCTTAGCTTCATGTTGCTAATAGCCATGCTAATTAGCCATTATATCATGTTCTGTCTATTCCCCACCATTCAGTACAAGCACTCACAGATTCTGCTCTGAACTCAAATCCTCCCAACTTTATTTACGTGTGACCTCAAAAGAGACGATCAGGTGGAGTCTGTCGACGGCTTTAGTCACAGAAAGATTTAGCAGTGGTGCACTACTACTTCACAGAGTGAAGTGGGCGGGGCCAGCAGAGACTTAAAGGGACAGGCATCTAATCCAAGCATTTTCAGTAAAGTGAAAAAAGGAACTAAAACCTTAACGCCTAATCTTCTGACTCATCAAAAATGTACAGCTTGAATCGTAATCAGAAAAATGTATAGGTTCCTTAAAGGGCAATTCTTTGCAGAAACCCGGTCAACACAGACAGAACAAGAAACAGCAAGATGCAAGTTTGCAAAAATATACGTCTTTCTAAGAGCTGTTTACACGGCAACGCTGCCCAGGAAAACACAACAGTCATGCCGCCTCCAATTCGTATTTACACAACAACGCTGAGGTGTAAGGAAAACAATTGTAAACTGTAGTACCTGTGTTTGTCCAGCAAACGGTGCTGTGGGCCTCGCAAATATTCTACAACACACAGAGAGTAAACAGCCGAGGAAGTGATAGCTCCATTCTGTAACTTTCCAACTACTTTAGGAACTTGTGGTTTTCTGGAGCCATTCACACAAAGTCTCTCCTAAAAGTAAGTAATTGTACAAATATTACTGACAGTTACTGGACTAAATATGAATGTGTGAGACATAAAAACCTCAGATTTTGTGCTCACGGGTCAGCTGACAAGAGCGTGGTAGTCAGCAAATCGCAGTTCTGACTGGGTTGTTACGTCATCGTTTTCAGCTGATTTTTCACAGATTACATGAGAGCAGACTGGCTCCCGCTGCGAGACCAAAACACCTCAGTAGTCTGACTGTAGATGTTATAAAGGACTTAGAATAACAATTTGTTTTGGTCAGAAGCCTGTGGTAACACCGACCTGAGGACAATAAAGTACAACTTTAAGATAAAATGTGCCTCTGGTTTTGGTCGATGAGTATATGTGGCACATTGTAAAGAAAATCTGTAAAATCTCCTATTTCATCAAATCTGTTACCTTAATAAAAATAGTAGTAGTAGCAGCAGTAGTTGCATTATTAAATAGTAGGACATGCTGTAGTACAAGTAGTAGTGGTACTAGAATTGGTAGTAGCAGTTAGTGTTTTCTACTTAAATTAACTTAACACCCTTTCTTTTACTCAAGTAATGATCTTGTTGAGTACTTAAACTTCATGAGTACACAAGCAATTTTTTTTTTGCAGTTGAAGCAGTTTTTCTTTTTATTTCAGGAACATATAAAGGATTATTTTTTTTGGCTTGTTCCCTCAACAGTTGAGCCGGGATAAAAGATCAGGGAATGTCTGTTGCTATGACGCCTTCAGAATGGCTGTATTTTGTTTGTTTGCTTTTATTTATTTATGTATGTATTTTTGTGTTTATCATCTATACATTTAAAATGTCTAATTTAAATCAATAAATAAGACACCAAGCTGGGGAATCATGTCAATAAAATGGATCTCGGTCCCATTTTACGATGTGGGGGAACAATACATAATATTTGAGTCTTTAATGCTGCGTCCCATATTGTCAGCTTTAGAAGTCATATTGATTCTTGTAAAAAAAAATAATTGTAGTTTATTCGACTTTCCACTTCAGATCCGACACTTAAAAATAACACAGTATCCTGCCACTCTAATCTCAGACTCTTTTTTTCCCTTCTTGCTGAAAGGAATATTTGGACACATATTGTTTTTTTTTCTCTTACTTGACGTTCGATACAAGATGTGTCTGCTTGCATAAAGTATCGATCCTCACCTATTTTCCACCGGGGGAGAGAGGAAAATGGAAATCCTGGTGAACAAAGCTTTCTATTCGTATAAAACAGCAGGACAAATCGATTCTCACTTGGCGACGGGCCCATGAGGAGACTCTGTTAGCGGTTAGCAGTTAGCACCACGAGACAGTCCCAAGGCTAAAATAAGGAGCACACATGTGACACACGGAGCAGACGGGCTAAAGATAGGAGCGTGGTTGATGACATGTGGGTTCACTTTTGGCCCAGGGCTCAGGCTGACTCAGGTCATGTAATGTTGAATTAGTTAAAAGTAGGCATCTGGATGTAGTTTTTAAGCTTTAAAGAGTGAGGATGCAAGGAGAACGAAAATGTAAAACGGTCATATATATATAAAATGTTGGACAAACAGAGCACTGGGGGACGAGAAACACAGTTACAATTCAATATTTATATAGGTGGAAGAAGTAAAAATTTTTTACTTAAGTTAAAGTACAGATAAAGAAGAAAGTAAAAGTAAGCAAAAATATAAAAGTACACTTTCAAATGTATTTGTGAGTAAAAAAGATTCAAGAACTAATAATGAATCTGTTAAATGTGAAGTATTTTTGCTGAAAACGAATGGTTAACCGGTGCGTTTTTTTCTTAAGAGTACTGCTTTACTGCATCTTTTATACTGTGTCTACAATCACGACACAGCAAATATCACAACAATTGCTTCAAAGGGCTGTACAGAAATAGACATAAACAAACAAAGAGGCTATTCCAGGACATTCGGTTCCAGTAAGAAAAAAATCACACACCATCCATCCATCTTCTTCCGCTTTATCCGGGGCCGGGTCGCGGAGGCAGCAGTCTAAGCAGAGATGCCCAGACTTCCTTCTCCACAGACACTTCCTCCAGCTCTACTGGGGGCACCCCAAGGCGTTCCCAGGCCAGCCGAGAGACATAGTCCCTCCAGCGTGTCCTAGGTCTTCCCCGGGGCCTCCTCCCAGTGGGACATGCCCGGAACACCTCCCCAGGAAGACGTCCAGGAGGCATCCAAAACAGATGCCCGAGCCACCTCAGCTGACTCCTCTCGATGTGGAGGAGCAGCGGCTCTACTCCGAGCTCCTCCCGTGTGATTGAGCTCCTCACCTTATCTCTAAGGGAGCGCCCAGCCACCCTGCGGAGGAAACTCATTTCAGCCGCTTGTATCCGGAATCTTGTCCTTTCGGTCATGACCCAAAGCTCATGACCATAGGTGAGAGTAGGAACGTAGATCGACCGGTAAATCGAGAGCTTCGCCTTTCGGCTCAGCTCCTTCTTCACCACAACAGACCGATACAATGACCGCATTACTGCAGACGCTGCACCGATCCGTCTGTCGATCTCACGTTCCATCCTTCCCTCACTCGTGAACAAGACCCCAAGATACTTGAACTCCTCCACTTGAGGCAGGAGCTCCCCCCCAACCTGGAGAGGGCAAACCACCCTTTTCCGGTCGAGAACCATGGCCTCGGACTTGGAGGTGCTGATTCTCATCCCAGCCGCTTCACACTCGGCTGCAAACTGCCCCAGCACATGCTGAAGGTCTTGGCTTGATGAAGCCAACAGGACAACATCATCCGCAAAAAGCAGAGATGAAATCCTGTGGTTCCCAAACCAGACTCCCTCCGGCCCCTGGCTGCGCCTAGAAATTCTGTCCATAAAAGTTATGAACAGAAGCCCATTATGATAAGTAAAAATGCAAGGTCCGTTACGTCGCCCGGATTGGCGTCACCGGGGCCCCACCCTGGAGCCAGGCCTGGGGTTGGGGCTCGCAGGCGAGCGCCTGGTGGCCAGGTCTCCTCCCACGGGACCCGGCCGGGCCAAGCCCGAAAAGGCTACGTGGGACCGCCTTCCCGTAGGCCCACCACCCGCAGGAAGGATCATAAGGGGTCGGTGCTGTGTGACTTGGGCGGCAGTCAGAGGCGGGTGCCTCGACGACCCAATCCATGGACACAGAAACTAGCTCTGGGGACATGGAATGTCACCTCGCTGGGGGGGAAGGAGCCTGAGCTTGTGCGGGAGGTTGAGAGATACCGGCTAGATATAGTCGGGCTCACCTCCACGCACAGCTTGGGCTCCGAAACCCAGCTCCTTGAGAGGGGCTGGACTCTCCACCACTCTGGAGTTGCCCGAGGTGAGAGGCGGCGGGCCGGTGTGGGCTTGCTCATAGCCCCCCAGCTCAGCCGCCATGTGTTGGAGTTTACCCCGGTGAACGAGAGGGTCGTGTCCCTGCGCCTCCGGGTGGGGGACAGGTCTCTCACTGTGGTTTCGGCCTATGGCCCGAACAGCAGTGCAGAGTACCCGGCCTTCTTGGAGTCCCTGGGAGGGGTGCTGGAAGGTGCTCCGACTGGGGACTCCATTGTTCTACTGGGGGACTTCAATGCCCACGTGGGCAATGACAGTGATACCTGGAGGGGCGTGATTGGGAGGAACGGCCTCCCCGATCTGAACCCGAGTGGTGTTTTGTTATTGGACTTCTGTGCTAGTCACAGTTTGTCCATAACGAACACCATGTTCAAGCACAAGGGTGTCCATCAGTGCACGTGGCACCAGGACACCCTAGGCCGGAGGTCGATGATCGACTTTGTAGTCGTGTCATCGGACCTTCGGCCGTGTGTCTTGGACACTCGGGTGAAGAGAGGGGCTGAGCTGTCAACTGATCACCACCTGGTGGTGAGTTGGATCCGCTGGCGGAGGAGGAGGCCGGACAGACTCGGCAGACCCAAACGCATTGTGAGGGTCTGTTGGGAACGTCTGGCTGAACCTCCTGTCAGAGGGGTCTTCAACTCCCACCTCCGGGAGAGCTTCAACCAGATTCCGGGGGAGGCTGGAGACATTGAGTCCGAGTGGGCCATGTTCTCTACCTCTATTGTCGGTGCGGCTGTTCGGAGCTGTGGCCGTAAGGTCTCTGGTGCCTGTCGTGGCGGCAACCCCTGAACCCGGTGGTGGACACCGGAAGTAAGGGATGCCGTCAGGCTGAAGAAGGAGTCCTACCGAGCTTGGCTGGCTCGTGGGACTCCTGAGGCAGCCGACGGGTACCGGCAGGCCAAGCGTGCTGCTGCCCGGGCAGTTGTGGAGGCAAAAACTCGGGTCTGGGAGGAGTTTGGGGAGGCCATGGAGGAGGACTATCGATCGGCCTCGAAGAAATTCTGGCAAACTGTCCGGCGCCTCAGGAGGGGGAAGCAGTGCTTCGCTAACACTGTTTACAGTGGAGGTGGGGGGCTGCTGACCTCGACTGGGGATGTTGTCGGGCGGTGGAAGGAATACTTCGAGGATCTCCTCAATCCCACCGACACGTCTTCCGTTGAGGAGGCAGAGGCTGGGGACTCAGAGGCGGACTCGTTCATCACCCAAGCTGAAGTCACCGAGGTGGTTAAAAAGCTCCTCGGTGGCAAGGCACCGGGGGTGGATGAGATCCGCCCTGAGTACCTTAAGTCTCTGGATGTTGTGGGGCTGTCGTGGCTGACACGTCTTTGCAGCATCGCGTGGCGGTCGGGGACAGTACCTCTGGACTGGCAGACCGGGGTGGTGGTTCCTCTTTTTAAGAAGGGGGACCGGAGGGTGTGTTCCAACTATAGGGGGATCACACTTCTCTGCCTCCCTGGGAAAGTCTATTCCGGGGTACTGGAGAGGAGAATTCGGCCGATAGTCGAACCTCGGATTCAGGAGGAACAATGCGGTTTTCGCCCCGGTCGTGGAACAGTGGACCAACTCTATACCCTCCATAGGGTGCTTGAGGGTTCGTGGGAGTTCGCCCAACCTGTCCACATGTGTTTTGTGGATTTGGAGAAGGCGTTCGACCGTGTCCCTCGTGATATCCTGTGGGGGGTGCTCTGGGAGTATGGGGTCCGAGGCCCTCTGCTAAGGGCTGTCCGGTCCCTGTACGAACAGAGCAGGAGTTTGGTTCGCATTGCCAGTTGTAAGTCAGACCTGTTCCCAGTGCATGTTGGACTCCGGCAGGGCTGCCCTTTGTCACCGGTTCTGTTCAAAAAATCACACACAAAAAACAAAAAAAACAGTAACACTTTATTTTAAAGCCCACCTATTAAACACTAACTAGGTGTAAATTTGCATGGTAGTTAGCAGTTATTTAGCTCTTAATTTGTGATTATAAAGAACCATTTAATTATCATCTTAATAAGATTTTTGCAGTATGACCATTATTAGGGAATAGTACCACAAAAAGATCATTAAGATCATAATTTATGTCCAGCAACTTCTTTACTTCCTAATGAGCTGACCCCTGTCCAGGTTGTACCCCGCCTAAGGCCCAAAGTTACTGGGATAGGCTCCAGTCACCTGAAACCCCTAATGGGAAAAAGCGGAAGAAAATGAATGAATGAATAATGAGCAGTGATTATGAGTTTATTAAGGGGAAAATGTTAGTTAATTGCTAATTAGTTGTAGAGTATGGTCACACAGAAGAAGTGATTAATAGATGTTTCATAATTACCAATTAAGAGCTAATTAATCACCAACTAGAACGCTAATTTGCACCTAGTTAATGGTTATTAGGTGGACATCACAATGCTTCCCAAGGGTTACCAGAAACAGAAAAAGAGAAACCTCAGGGAGAACCACCTGAAGGAGAGATCCACGCCCAGGACAGACAGGCTGTAGATCTTTATAAGGGTAAACAGGTTTAGGACATTTTTGAATTAAAATTATTCATAAGTGTCCATCAGACATATTTTACTGGGTTTGTTTATAGACCGCAGTATGTCCCTGTAGTATGGGGTTATTTTTGTAACAAAATGCCTTTAAGCCTAAACTCAGGGTAACAGACTCAGATCTGACATGGCAGGACTGTAGCAAAAATATTTGTGTGTAATTAGAATTTTGTAAGATTTTTAGCATTTTTGCATTTACAGAAAGATAATTTTACACACACAAATCTTATTACACATGCGCAAATCTTTGTTCGCACACACAAATCTTATTACACATGCACACATCACAATACAGACACGTAAATCATAATACTCATCCACACATCTAATTACGCACACACAAATTGTATTACCCATGTGCAAATTGTTTTACGCACACAAATTGTAATGCACACATCCAAATCTAATTACACACATACAAATCTTTATACACACACACACACAAATCTTTATACGCTCACACAAATCGCAATACAGACACAGATTATAGGACCTAATGCACAAATTGTTTTATGCACACAAATGGTAATATGCACAAATTGAATGACGGATGCACAAATCTTTATACACACACACACAAATCTTAATATGCACATACAAATTGCAATAGGCACACACAAATTGCAATACAGACAACAATATGTATTATGCAAACACAAATGGTTTTACACACACGAATCGTAATACACACATACAAATCTAATTACACACTCACAAATCAAATTACGCACACACAAATTGTAATTTGCACACACAAATTGTCATACAGACACAAATTGTAATACACATACAAATTGTTTTACGGGCACAAATTGTGATACGCGCACACAAATCTAATTAGACACACACACAAAAGTAATTACGCATGTACAAATGTAATTATGCATGCACAAATCTTTATATGCACACATTAAGTCTTAATACGCACACATTAAGTCTTAATACGCACACAAAAATCTTAATACACATACACAAATCTTAATATGCAGACTCAAATCTTAATATGTACACACAAATCTTAACATGCACACATGAATCTTAAAATGCACACATGAATCGCAATACAAACACACAAATTGTATTACGCACGCAAAAATTGTTTGACACACACAAATCAAAATTTGCACACACAAAACTTAATACATAAACACAAAACATGACATGCACACATCTTAATACAGACAAATCTATTTACACACGCACTAATAATTTTTCTACAATAATAGCCCGATATATAAGGTTAGACAGATACTACCTTAAAAACAGACATTATTGAAAATCACTGCACAGGAACTTTCAGAAACACAAACACAAACACTCTAAACAAATGCAAGCTCTTTAATTAAAAAAAAAAAAAAAAAGACAAAAACACAAGTTAAAAGTGCTGCTTCTCCTCTGGACCAAAGCTCATTTAAAACTTGTGACTTCCCCCACTGTGGAATTAATAAATCCTTATCTTATCTCATGTTTTAAAAAGGCCCAAAAGCTTCAAAACTCCTCCGTCTCCCTCCAGTTTCCAGCATAAATCTCTTTTGCTTGAGCGACTGAGATCTGAGATTAGTGGCTCTTCTTGTTCATAAAAAAACACCAAATTCTTCACTTTGGCAGATGAGGCCGGATTACTAAACCATCCTCGCCCATTCCCACCGGAGCGACATGTTCGTGCGAGAGGAGACTGGGTTTTGGTGCCACAGCAGTTAGCTTTGGCAAAGTCAACCCGTTTTTATAGAAAATGTCCAAATGAACACACTTGGCTCTTGGGCTGTCCCACATTATGGCGTCTGCAGAAAGAAATCCATTTTAGAGCGTGGGCTGCCAGAGCGTTTTATCAATATTTCAGTGATTTTAGCACCGGGAAGTTGACCATCTCTATAAAAAGTAGAATTGACAGAGATGAATATTTTAATGTATGGCGGACCTTTTATAATAGGGCTCTGCATTTGCAAGCATAACACTAAAAGTAACTTTAGTGAGTTTGCTTACTGGTCTAGAATGGGCAGATGGAGCTAAATATAAGGTGGCTTTTGGCTCGAGAAAGAGACAACAGTTGTGTTTTTGCAGTGACAGTAAGGATGTGAGGATATAGATGCGCTGAAATGTCTGGGCAAGAGCCACAGACAAGACTTGAAACAAAGCATGGCATCATTCATGACACGAAACCTTTTTAAAACAAGTGATTAAATTATCCATTCTTATTATTATTAACCATAACAGTTACTTGGGGTCAATCTGCACAATCAAAAAGGTTTACAGAGTTTGGTTTTCTTGATGACAAAACTCTGCTAATTACCCCCTTTGTCTGCCAAAAAAGTCAATCAGTGCCAAATACATTATACCAGTGGTTCTCAAACTGTGGTACAGGAACAACCTGAGTGCCACCAGCTTTCAAGCTTCTTCTGGTGGCAGTCGTTTTTTGGCAGATTAAGTCTTGATTTAGTTTGATTTCTTCTTTCTTAGTCCTGCTTTAGTGAGACTTAAATTTAATGTGAAGGCCACTGCTTGCGCCTGGTTTAATTCTGGTTTTGGCACAGTTTACTCTTGGTTTAGGCAGAGTTTCATTCTGTATTTAGTCCTGGTTTAGTCATTTTTTGTTCTGGTTCAAGTCTGGTTAGTCCTGGTATAATCCTGGATTAGTTAAGCATATTCTGGGTTATTTTGTTTGCATAGTTTAAATTCAGATTAGTACATTAAAGGAGATACTTTGAAAGCTACATATTTTCTGAGCTGGTATTTGGTATGAAAAGTTTGAGAATCACTGATTTATACAATACTGGCTCCAAGAGAAAATGTGAACATCCCCTGTCCTCTGCAGAAAAATGATCTGTTAGTGCCAAAACTGTGTAAATGGACTTTAAACATTAACGCTACGACGCTGCTGCTGCTGCTGCTGCTGCTGCTTCATAAGTGAGCTTAGCACCATTCTTTTTAGTGCACAGTGTGTGAGGTTGAAACAACAGAGACAGCATTTGTACAGATTTTTGACATTTGACATGCACTGATTTCAAAATAAACATGCATTTTCATATCTCACACCCTCCTTTATAGCATATGAGCACCTGCAGTAGATATGAATATACAATGCTGTTGTCTATAAACAAACTTAATAGCAAAAGGTCAGATTGTTATGATGCTTCTTACAACATAGTGCTCAGTTTGTCCACAAGGCTTTTTTCTACTGATGAGTGATACTACACTTTAAGGATTTTTTATGATTCTGATATTGATACTTGTCATTTCTTTTGGGTCAAGTCAAAAATTATTACCCTTTAATCTGTTCAGTATGCAATAAATAGCTATAATGTACACAGCAGTGAGTTGTTGCTAGAAGGAAAAAAACAGACACAAAGGCTATGTCCAAATATCATCCCTAACCCACTAAGTTCACTATATAGTGGTCACGCCATTTTATAGTGGTGTCCGAATATCTAGTGGATAAGAAAGTAGTGCACTCAAAATTTCCCACAATGTATTTTGAAAAGTAGTGCACATTGACGGTCACTAGATGATCAATATAGACCAGAATGCTTTGGGAGTTTTGGAGGAGAACAGCGGGACCACAGCAGGACTATAAACTGTACACAACACATCTGAATGAAATCAGTTAGAGAAGTTATTTTAACTTCTGTCAGGTCGTATTTAAGAATGAATAGCTCTTAAATAAACCGTTATGGTGTAAAACTGCTAATGTTAGCTTCCCCTTTTAAGGCAAAGAGCCGCAATAATCCAGTCTGTTTTATTTATTAAATGTTAAATATCACACGTATGATTATTATTTATCTATAAATAACTAAAATATTGTTAAAGTTTGGTTGGGCTTTATCACAGAAGCCCATTGTCAGCGGAGCTCACCAAACAGACACCAGAGTCACGTGATCAACAGAGAGTTAAAAATAGTGAGCGAGTGTCCAAATTGTTCACAAAATTAGTGCGCTATAGCAGTTCACTATATAGACACAGCCAGAAAAACAGCTAACCTTTCTCGCTGTCACGTGACATGGATGGACCAGTCCAATATGCTGCTGGGTGCTGTCACATTGGAAAAAGTTACTCCAAAACATTGAGAAGTGATGCATGCGCCTTGATTTTACATGTATTCATTTGTATTAATAATTTATTCATGTAATCAGTAAATCACTCCACCTATCACTGCTATCAATTTAGACAAAGGCAAGAGGGGTTAACCTGAAGTGACAATACCTTAATGACAACATCTTTCCTTTTTGTTAGACAATAACAACAGCAACAAAATGTTACACAGTGCAGCTTTAATCATTGTTAGGAAATAATTTTGCATTGACATAATGCTGTAATGTATCACAACTGTCCGACAGTCCCAACAGGATCCTTCAGAAAGGTGTATGAAGGTTAGTGAAAGAGGAATCATATTCTTGGCTCTATTGACAGAGACAGGTCAGTGGGACCTCTCAGAGACACAATTATTGTTTGAGCAGTTAACAGCTCTCATATACTCTTATACTCGACTTTGTCCACCGCTGTCTGTACATCAGGCTTGTATTAATAACAGATGTGACACTAGAAGAAGTCTGACAAGTGCACTTTGCAGGTGGAGCTGTGGAGAAAGTCAAAAGGGTTAGAAAATGGAGAGCAAATAAGGTGAGGTATCCGCAGCAGCAGTGCCAGTTTTTCCAAAGGTTCACTGATAAATGAAAGCCCCGGAGAAAGGTATAGCTTTTAAAATATCAATTGAAGCAGAAAAATGTTGCGATGAAGTTGGAAGTGTACGGCGAGGGCACCTCCGCTCTGAAGTCCAGGAGCATCTCACGACCCGCGGACCTGAACCATATCAAGAGGTTTTTAAACTGTGAGATAGTTCAAAAAAAGCAATAGCTATTCTGCAAAATGGAAACACGACACTTGTGTCTGTTTCAATCATTTTTAGGAACTTAAAAGAAATATATGGCTTCTGTATCCAAACAGAAACAACATCTTATTCATGAAGCTATTTTCGTCAAAATGCAGAATAGTTTTCAAAAATGTTACCCAAGCTGAAAATGTTTTTAATCAAACTGAGTTGAATGACAGCAGATAAGAACCTCTTGTTTGGCTTTTTTACATTTCTGGTCCAAAATGCAAAAGATAAAGTGAATTTACATAAAGTATTTAAACCTGAGGGGCACTGCCATTAACATGCATCTGCAAATGTATAGTTTTTTGAAGCATCTCTTCTGCACATTACAAATTACTTTCAATAGCACCTGAGCACCTATTATAGGTGCTCCATTAGAAAATAAATAGGCTTAATAGGAGATGCTGGAGGCCACCATGGCTTTCAAAATATGTGCTTCTCCCATGGCTGTGCTTAGTTTGTTTGTTCTGGGCATATGTTGCAACAGGAAGTAATGATTAATAGTTCTATGAAGCTTTAAATTAGGGCCGGGAATGGATTTAAAAAAATTAACTAATTAATCGCAAATCTGAAAAAAATTAATCGTATTATGAATTCACGTACAAAGACAAAATTGTAAATTTAGAACATTTATTTTGAATTAACCTTCACATAATTTACTGTAAACTTGTGCAATGCAAACAAAACTTGCAAAGAAAATAAATTAATAGTCTCTTTGAGACCTGTAACTCAGACAAAGTTTGCCTAAATAAGGTACAACCAACAAATACACAAAACTTACCTAAAAAAACATGTGTAATCTCTTTTAGAACTTTAACAAAAAGTAAGTTTAATTCTTCAATTAATAACAATTGTTGTGGTTCACAACAGTGTAAATACTATGAACTGTGTTACTCCAGTGGTCATTGAACTCATCCTTGCATAGACCTCACATAACTTTTGTTTTGTCTATATTGCTGTCTGGTGATGATTTGAAGCAGAATTGTCACTTGTTGCATTAGGCTCGTTCCAGATGAACTGTGCCTCGCCTGGATTGTGAACGAGAGTGCACGGCCACAATGAGAGGAGGGGAATACACCTGTACTGAAGTCGGACAGTTTGTGGCTCAGATCACGCACCATCACGCCCCAAATCCACTTCTCGCTGTGTTGGTTTATCCAGGTCAAAACTGTAACTTTAGTCTGTATTTTTTTTTAAAGAGGCGGGGGAAGAAGGAGGAGGGTAGTGAAGTGTCGTGCGTTACGTTTCTGATCAGCACTAAACTCAGATCCAATCACCTGTCCGTTCACTGCTGACAGGTGTGCGTTTTCCCATCATGCACTGAGCCGTGCAGCCTCCGCTGTTGCTCCTGATGATCTACAGGGGGCTCATGCGCTGGTCTCGTTTGGATCTCACGGTGACCGTCGCACTTGTGGCATCAGAGCAAGTCAGGAACACGTCGGACACAAATCTAACCTGAGCACTGCGCACAGACCGACGCTGATCGAACCTGCGCAGGTCAGGCTCATCTCGAACGCACCTGATGGATGGAAACAGAAATGTGTCGTCTTCTACGCTCGCGCGGTGCATTTCTGCCCCGCTGGAAGACCTGCGGCGCATTGCTGCCTCTGTCAGTGTCGTCGTAATATTTTTGTTGTGTTTGGAAAGTTATGGAAAATGTCTTTTTTTGGGGAGCTGTTTCTTTTGATGAGCTGCCTGACGCCCCTTGATGGTAATGTTGGGGACTGGACAGAGCATAAAATGGCTAATTAGCACAGCTGTTAGCAACATGATGCTAGATAAACGAGCTGACTGCTTTGTAGTGATGACATCTTAAGTGCTGAAATGATCAGAACGAGTCTGGTGATGGTGTATGGGCTTTAGAAACACACACGAGCATTTCCTGGTTTCAGGAGTCTATGTAGAGCTGTGAGACCAAGCGTTTTTAGCTCCTCCAAAGGGACGGCTTCAGCAAACAGGATTACTCAAAGTAGCGTGAATGAAACAAAATACTACTCCAGGTATGTTTTTGAGGTCCAACCGCATTATAACATGGTAAAAGCTCAAAAAAGTTGATTTAGCAGAATAGGGGACCTATAAGAAGGCCAAAACCAACTAGTGTTATTTTGTTTATGTTAATACAGATTTTAAAATGCTGTGTTTCATTTGGTCTGGTTGTAAACAATGCAATTACAAAATAGCATTTACATTTAAAATCTACATTCTTGAGCATTTCACCTTTAATAGTCCATCATGTAATGTCAGCTGAGACTTCACAAGGTGCTAATAAATTAAACAAATTGGGTTTAAGATGTCCAATGGCAACAAGTGTACTTTTTTTGTACTTCACTGTATTTTTCCGACCAGACTTGTAAAAGTGCATAAAAAAGTGTGTGAAACGGTGATGGAGAACAGATGCGGGAGAGGCACAAAGGAGACGAGCGAGGCCCATAGATCAGTGTAATGACTTTGACGATGACAGATATAACTGGGGAGCGGCTTGTGCTCTCAAATCAATAGGCTGCCTCTTTATGGCACTCTAAATAACGCCATAACTGCTCCGTGACACTTACTCGCTGCCCTCACATCGAGTTTACACAGACATCTGAGGTGTGGGATCTCTTAATATGCGCGTCAGCTCCGAGTCCTAAAACCCTCTCTGGACACTGGGTTCACAAAGATCAAGAAGTGGCCTGTGACATTTGTGCAAGCTAAATTGGAAAAGGGACTTTGAGTGAAGCTTAGCAAATGTAGGGAAGAATCGTAAAAGTATATTGATCTAAAAGATTCTTCCATCCACAGACAGTCACAAGCCAATGTAGTATTTGTTCCAGGTCCAAGCCCGGATTAAAACAGAGATCATTTTTTATAGGAGATATGCTTTAAAATGACGCACTGCAGATAAACAGCTGTGATAAGTCTGTTTCAAGATATACTATATGGTAGGAAACAACTCTCAATGGCTGAAAATCTAGACTCTCCTGCTTTCAAAAAGAAAAATAGCAGGCCAGGCCAGCAAACTCACCGCATGCTGGATGGCAGATACTTTGAGCCAGAAGGAAAGACAGTATTGTGCTAACAGATGGTTTGGAGTGATCCCACAACAGTGCAAAATGTACGTGTATGTGTGTGTGGAGTCAAAGCAATTAAGATACTACTTAGAACTATAATGATTAGATGGTACTTGTGGTGCCCCATTGCTGGTGAGGTTGGATGCATGCGTCACACTCTGGCCTTGATTTGTCAAAGTCACTTTTTATACATTATACATCAAAACTCTGATAATCACGTCTTAATGGACCAGATAAAAAGAATCACAAGGCTATATAACTTGGTCTTTGTGAATTTAAGTAGCATCAACTTCCTGTAAGGAAATGTGTCCTCTGCAATTTGACCCATCTCTCCAAAGCCTTGTGCGCAAATGCTACCCAGGACCTTCTTGTTCTGAGGCCACAATAGCCTCAAAACACACACCTCTTACATCTGTACATCTATTTTAGAAGGCATAGTTCTTCATTCATTATTAAATTAACTTTTTAGGCTTTGTAGTGATAACTTACATGAAGGGAGCTATGTTCTTTGCTTGTTTTCTCCTCCTTTGTGATACAAGGAGGAGAAAACGAAAGTCAAGTAAAGCAAGGAGTCTCACTAGAGTCATCTGGATTTGTGAGAATTTACAAGTGCCGAATGTAGGGGTAGCACCGTAATGAAAAATGCGACCAAAACAGTGAAAACACTGGCTTGTTGCATTGATTAACCAGGACGTGTTGCTTTCTTGCAAGACCCAAGACTTCAGGGACTCTGGTTTAGTTCTCCCATTGCAAGGCTGTTTTTTCTGCCAAGATACACCAGGAGAAGGGACAGTGGGCTTTATTCACCCAGCTACAACTCATTAAGCCATCACAAAAAGAGTTACCCCATGTTTACATCAAAAGCAGAAGCAGCCCGGAACGGCAGCGTTGTGCTTTCTGTTTATTCAGTCTGACAATTTACTCTGGTGGCAGGACATGGACGTCCCAGGAACGACTCGCTACAGATAGGTTGGAGTTCAATTTTTCGAGCGGCTCCGTGGTGATTTGCAGAGCTACAGCCATGCAAACACAGGAAACAGGCTCCAAGTTACAAAAGAAACTTCTGCTACACTATCAAAATAAAGGCTCACGGAAACAGCGGTAATGTAAACACGGCACATCGAGAGGTTAATTCTTCAGGGGGAGAAATGTAGCGTAATTTGTGACACCAAGCAGCCATTTTACAAGGACAACATGCAGAAGTTGAATGCCTATAGCCCTCTGTGTAAATTGATGCTTTTAAACAGACAGGCGCAAGTCGATCTGCTTTTGCGACGCCCCTGGTGTAAATTTGGGGTTACAGTGCTCCCCTTAAAGTTGACATTTGACTGGAGAGGCTTTTAAAATGTGCTCCCGTCTTGTTTTCTATCTCTGCTTTAATGGAAACAGCACTGCAGTAGTCATAAACATGTCTAGGTGTCCTCAAACTGAGAATCTGCTTTATATTTCAGTGTGTGTGAGCTGATGCATATAGGTAGTTGTAGACATCTTCATTTCCATTTGAATATTTAGGGATTTAGGTCCCTGAAGCCCCACGCTAAGCCTCTGTTGATCAAATTGAACATAATCAAACTCTGTGTATATTTTTAGGCTGCTTTGCTTGAATTTTACCAACATCCGAGTACCTTTCCCCACTCTGATAAATATTAAAGGAATAATTCAATGCATAAGTGTTATATTTAGACTCCAAAGCTGCTTTAGTCGGAAGGAAACACAGCAGACACACTCGCCCTGAAAGAGGCTTATTCAAATTATATATAAAAAAAAAGTTGACAACAGAAAGCGAGGATGCAGGAGTGGAGCAGCGCTGGCGTGATATGACAAGGATAAATATTCAAATTAATATTGGGAATGGTAAGCTAAGTTTAGGAGAATCATTTTGCAGGATTTAGTTGGTAGTTTTTACATTTGGCTTGTAAAAGTGATACATAACAATGAAAATAAATGTGAAAAAAGTTTTAGTGGCTTGTGAAAAATGTTGAGTGCTTTAATAAATACAGAATGTTTTTTTTAATTAATATTTCAGAAATGGTCTGTAATGGGCCAAAGACAAATTTATTAATTTTGGTGTGGATCCAGATTGCTGTTGAGAGCCAGGAGTGTTTTAAGGCAGTGGTTCTCAGTCTGTGGTGCTGGTACCACTGGCTGGTACATGGTCTTCTTCTGGTGGTACTCAGGAGTGTTTTGCAGTTCAAGACCTAATTGAGGTTAATTTAGAGACAGTTTTATTCCTGTTTTAGTCCTGCTTTAGTTGGCCTAGTCCTAGTTTGGATCTGATTTTGTTGTGGCTATGTCCTGGTTTAGATCTGGCTCAGTCTGGTTTTAAACTGGTTTTGTCCTGGTTTAGTCCTGATTTAGAACTGGTTTAGTCTTGGTTTAGAACTGGTTTAAAATTGCTTTTTGTTTATTTCTGGTTTTGTTCTGGTTTAGAATTGATTTAGTCTGTGCTTAGTCCTGGTTAAAATCTGGTTTAGGCCTGGTTTAGTCTTTTGCACTGGTTAAGTCCAGTTATAGTCTTATTTTAGATCCAATTTAGTCTTGGTTTTGTTTAGGTATAGTCCAGTATTAATTCTGGTTTAGTCCTGGTAGATAAGATATTAAAAGGAACTAAGGATTTGTCTTCTTTACCATTGTGAGCTATAAGGATTTGTAGATTGAAGAAAAGAGGATTTACCCTTAAAATATAAGATCTTCAAATTTGAGTCCATGTCTGTGCACTATGTCACGGGATAGGTCCAAGGCCTTGGCAGAGGTCTTAGTTCTCCAAGTGCTTTTTTTTATTATTTTTCTTCTTTTTTGTACATCAATAAACTTTTCTTTTTTCTTAGCCTTTCTTAGAAGCCTTTTACACAGCACTGTATGTATTCTCCCAATTTTATGGATAAGAGATGTTCCTATCGTGTGAATGGCAGCTTGTGAGTTTCCACCGCAGTAAGTCCGACTTCTTCAAGCCCGCTATCGTTAATCCATGTCTATGAACAAGAGTGACAATAAGCTCTCTGTCTGTACCGCAATCCTCTTAGGCGAAGCTTTGTGGGTAAACTCGGCACATGCAAATTCTAAACCCCATTAGCTTTAAGGGACTAGTCAGCTGCATTGAGATTAATGGCCGAGTGACTACTTGATTTAATAGGGTTATTTCACATCTTCAGGGGGAAAAATAAACAACAGAGTTAATGCAGGACATTTGTCACAGACGTCCTCGGTCTCTATACGCTCCGAGAGGCAGAAGTTTCTACAGATGTGTTTTTTTCTGTCTGACAAAGAAGGGAATGGTATCTTAGCCAATGCAGATGTTAGATTTATGCAATGTGCAACAGTTCGGTGAATTACCTTTAACTTATATTATAAATGTTAACTGAAACTACCTTTTTTCCATTCTGTGTTTCGCTTCTGGGGTCGCTACACTCTATCATCTGCCCCAACCAGATGCATTTCCTGACTCAACTTTCCACTTTTTGCGGGCTTGGAGCTATCACAGAGTATACTTGCTTTGACCCCCTTG
This sequence comes from Bostrychus sinensis, assembly GCA_020698575.1. Taxonomy (NCBI): domain Eukaryota; kingdom Metazoa; phylum Chordata; class Actinopteri; order Gobiiformes; family Eleotridae; genus Bostrychus; species Bostrychus sinensis. Next base: position 9,303,564 of record CM036247.1, read on the forward strand.
TGGCTTGATTAACTTTTATTGTAAGCTGTAGTAATTGTTGTATAGCGTCTTTTTTTCATTACATTTGTCCAGAAAAGTTTATTCTGACAGTTGACATACTGTTATTAATCAACTTTATAAAAGGTGGAAGCCCCCTTCAGACCTTGCATTCAAATCCCTTTTCTAGCTCTGGCTTTGATTGGTCAATGGAGCAACAGTCACTATAACATCCAGCCATCCAGTCATCCATTTTTTTTCCTCTTATCAGGGGCCAGGTTGCGGGGGCAGCAGTGTAAGCAGGGATGCCCAGACTTCCCTCTCCCTGGACACTTCCTCTAGCTCTACCGAGAGACATTGTCCCTTTTGCGTGTCCTAGGTCTTCCCTGGGGTCTCCGCCCAGGGACATGCCTGAAACGCAAGAAGGTTCCAGGAGGGATCCCAAACAAATCCCTTCAGCCACCTCAACTGGCTCCAACAATGTGGAGGAACAGCGGCTCTACTCTGAGCTTCTTCCACATGACCAAGCTCTTCGGCTGCTATACCATCACACCTAATATAAAGATACAGATACAGTGTGCAAGTGCATAAAGTACACGTTATTACACTTTATTGTCCCAGTAGGGAAATTTGTTCTCTGCATCCTTCAGTGCTGGGGCAACCTGTCAGGAGCAGTGACAGTGCCCTTTTCAATTCAGTTCAATTCAGTTTTATTTGTATAGCCCAGTATCACAACAAAAGTCGCCTCAAAGGGGTTCACAAACAGTTAATCAAACATAAACATACAATCAGACTTAACACACAATGAACACAAACAGACCGTTCTTCAGATCTGAGCCAGGATCCTGCTCAGGAGTACCTAGCTGGGGGATTAGCCTGTTCTGCGTGATTTAGGTTGAGGGGGGAAACAGGAGCACCTGCAGGAAACCCATCCAGACACAGGGATGTCATGCAAACTCTCATTTAGTCCAGGAATCAAATGCAAAGTGTACCTAGTTACACTAACTTAGTGACTAAATGTGGGCACTCAATTTCTTTGTATATGACAGATATAACCCTTATTAGCAAGCACATTTTATTGATAAGTATGCCATTGAAGATGACTTTAATTTTAATGTCACATTAATTGTGTTTTTGTACCTGGTACTTGAAGATTATTCATAGCTTATAAATCAACACATTGAACTTAATTATTACTGGCTAATTATTATTCTGATCATGTTAATTAAGAAGATGGCTTTTTGTAACTTCATCTAGAGGAGATATTCTGGCCAGTATCATATATTTTGATCACCTCCTACTCCACATAATGTAATCTATAATGCTCAAAATAAACATTTTTTTTCACTCTACTGTGCTGTACTTCATAGCCACTTATGTCAAAAATAACAACTTCTCACTTCTACCCTGCACTAAGCAATGTAATTATTTCATATAGTAACTTTAAATTGTTGGAAGCTGGGGGAAACTTTGTGTGCACTGTAAATTACAGCAAGAGTGTATATATATGCAACAGTATTACAGATAAACGCAACCAGGAAGAGAAAGTGCTATGCAATTTTTCATTTACTGGCTAAAAAATGAAAATCCTTATTTATCTTTTTCCCATGCCGTCAGCTTACTCTAAACTTTGCTCGGAGGATTACAGGCAGGGTGGGTGAGGCGCTGTCACAACGAAACGCAAGAAAATAAAGTGACAACGGTGATCTGAGAAAGCCAACAAACTCAAAAGCTGCAAAGAAATGATTAGCCCAAAAGTTTAGCACCGGCAGTTTAAATACTTCTCCATGACCTTTAATCCTGCCGTCAAATCAAAAAGTGCCGAGCTCTCCTCCACACAGAGACACAGGAAGACTCCAGGTTGCATGTGTGTGGCTCTTAAGCTCCCAGCATCCACCGCTAACGGCTTTTCCACAGGATCTTAGATTAGCCAAAGCTGAGTGATTTCTTGAACAGGTGAAATGAGGGGCGTCTCTCGGTGGAGGAGCTTAGAGCTGGATCATGTCACACAGAAGCAGACGGAGAGTGGGACAGATCATGTGGAGCGGGCTAGAGGTGGAGGATTTGTAAAAGAGATGGTGCTGAAACTGATTTTTAACTGCAACTTTAAATGTATTGTGTCTATTTCATGGGGACACTTGTTAATCAACTAATAAAAAATTAGACTTTAAGCCTTCATATAATTATAATTTTAAATAGTTAGACTATATTTGCAAGTTTTGGCCAATCACAAGGCTGGTTCTCTGAAATGATTTCCGTTTCTTAGCAGCACGGACGCTGTATAAATCCCTATTGACACTGAGATTCAATGGATCTCTATGGGACAGCACCAAACTTTTTTTTTTTTTTTCCAAGGTAGCAAGATGATTACATAAATGAGAGATGTCCTGCAATTTGGTTCTTCTTAAATACATTTGTAAAGGCTTTTAGGCTGGCTTTTAGAACATAAAGTCTGTTCTACACAGCTAAAATGAGCTGTTTTTAATGGATAAGTTTGGACTAACTAAATTTCCCTGTCATTATAATTCCTGTTAATACATCATTACAATTAGGCCAAGGCAAGTTCATTTGTATTGCACAAATGATACACATGGTAATTCAAAGTGCGTTACAGAAAAAAGACAAGGTAAAAGTACAAGAAATGCAATTCAAACAGTAAAATCTAAATTTTAAATTATAATTAAACTAAATTAGAAAAGTGCAGACAAAACACTTTCAGTTGCCATACTCTGAGCTAAAAAGAACAGTTTTTAGCCTGGACTTGGACATTGTCAATGTAGAGACCTGTCTAACACCATCAGGAAGACTGTTCCAGATTTTAGCTGCATAAAACTGAAATACTGCTTCACCGTGTTTTATTTTGGTGCATTATTCATTCAGTCACATTCTGGTGTTGAGCCACAGCTGCCCTGGGGGAGACATGGCTGCCATTCTGCGCCTGCGGGCTCTCTGACCACCACCAACCACATTCACACATTCATACATAAGCAAAGGTGGGTGAAGTGTCTTGCCCAAGGACACAATGGTAGTATGAACTGGGGAGAGCGGGATTCGAGCTGCCAACCTTTTAGATATAGGACGACCGCTCTACCTCAACATGTGGTATATTTCAGTTCTACTATTTTTTTCCCTTATGGGATTGCCTCAGCATATCACACTGAATTACATATTTATTTGGCATAGTTTTTACACTGGATGCCCTTCCTAAGACAACCCTCTAGGCTTGGGACCACTAAAAGTACACTGGCTTGTGACCCCTTGTGCCTGGATTACAAACATTTCATTTATAATATTGTCAAATTTTGTTTTTTTGCTTTTTTTTCTTTATTATTCAAACATTTATTGGAACTGGTATCATCGCCAGTGAGACAAAGTAATGTTATATATCCTCTCTGCATAAAATATTAGTTATTGTTGACTAAGACAAGCCGATGACACAGATATCAAAACAAGAGGCAGAGCTGAGAATGCATAATTAGATGGGGCTTTATCAATGTCAGAATGAGAACAATGATGAACAGCTGACAGCGTCTGAGAGAGAAATGTGGGAGGTAGACGCTATGACTATGTCTGTTCATTGCTTAGGTACCAAATCCATTACATTATGCATAAAAAAATCATACTTTCCAAACTGCTGCTATGCTTTATTCTTGCGTTAAAGTTATTTCCTCAAACTTTCCACTTGCCATACCCCTCCAGTGTGAGCTCTGCAGTATATTTAGTTCCATTGATTGAAGACACATCCAGCTGTAATAAAGCTTTGGTTCCTCTGAGCACCTCCAGACATTTTTTTTTCTTCTTCCCCAGTCCAGCTCCACAAACGCTGTTGGCTCTGACTCCAACACAACATTATACCCAGATGCCATTCATCCCGCTGCTGACTGACAATCAATGGTGGTGCCAGCGAACTGGTTTTGGCTGTGATTGATACGAGCTATTAGCTTCCCCTGCATCTGAACAGTGTGTTGTGTGTGGAAAGCACGGGGTAGAGCTGAACCACCCTTCGAGTCCAAATTGATTTGAACTGGATTGAAACCTCTAAATCTCCCGGATAAACGTCTATAAGTATACTCTGGCCAGTGATGGAGCACACACACTTGTTTACTATAGGACTTGTTTGTCTGCCGTAGCCATTGCACTTGCACCCTTTAGAATCTGACGTGACTTTAAGTGTGGTTTAAGTGTAAGTAACCTTCTGGCTTTATTGCTTTAGTTGTCGCTGATGGATTAGTGTAAACTCGGTCGCTTTGTAGACATCTGTGAGAGCCTAATGCAACACGTGGACTCATGTTCTTTCAAAGCACCACAAACTTAGATGTCTGATACAAACCAGATCTTTTCCTCACACTAGCTTAATACAGTTTTGAATAAATTTAACAGTTTTAGCATTTGTCTATCCCAGGGGTGCCCAACCTTTTTCCCTCAGTGGCCAAAACGTAAATGTATTATCAGGCGAAGGGCCAAACTCAATAATTTTTTGCATGTAAAGAGATCACATGCAAACAAATCCATGATTAAACTTACTTTCATTATTACATTATTAAGGTAGGAAAACTTTTTAGACTCCCTACCAACCATTGACAGTCTGTTCAGAGCACAATGGGATCAAAGTAGATACCCTTTATGAATCACAGCACCCCCTCGTGGGACAAATCAAACTCCTTGAAGGGCCAAATTTAGCCCAAGAGCCTCACTTTGAGCACTATAAGTATACGTAATCCAAATCATGTACTTTTTTTTTAAGTGCGTAAACCCTCCCTCCACTCCAGCTCCAGTTGTTGAGTCAGCCTTTTATTTCTGTTTATCTTAGGATTTGCATTCTTGAGACCTCAATATCCAAGTCCAAAGCTCTGTACGTCACTAAAAACTGGTCTGAGTCGAGCCCGAGTTGAGTCATTAGCACTTTAAGTCGCTTTCTGAGTCCAAGTCCGAGTTTCTTTGAGCTGAGGTGCGAGTCTGACTCACTTAAAGTGGAACTAAGTAACTTTTTTACCTTAAATAAATGTTTGTCTGGTGATTAAATGAGTTGTTGCTGGGTGAATAAAGCATCCTGCATCTCCCTCTGGTGTCTCTGGGTAAAAAAACTCACTTGCCAGTAGGAGTGGCACCGACCTAGTGTCTCTGAAGTCTTGTGAGAAAGCGACGTACCATGGTTATCAAAACAACAAGCTAGCAATGCCTTTATTTCTCAATTTCCATCATGGCAGAGTGGCCCAAAGGCAGGAAAAAAAAAACTTTGGTTGGATTGGATGAGGGAAAAACAAAAGTAAAGCCAAGCGAGGGGTCGCACAAGAGTCAACTAAACTCTGACAGTGCTTTACTTCACAATAAAATGAGCTAAAAACAGCAAATTAACAAGTAATGTTACATTGTGCTGCTTTAAAAACGTTTCAGTCCAGTCCAAATAAATTGATGCCAAGTCCAAATGAACTGATGGTGTGTCCAAGTCCAAGTTTAGTCATCAAAATAATAATTATAGTGGGGTGCAACACTGTCATCTTGAGTGGGATGTTAGATGTGTATATTTCATAACAAAACATTAAATCCTGTTTCTTCAGCACTGTCTCTGCTTTCAGAATAAAAAGCAAACTAGACCCAAGTGACTTGCAAGTGCTCAAGTCTGAGTTACTGTCCACTGCACAAGTCTGAGTGCAAGTCCAAGTCATTGTCTCATTGTCCATTGTCCTGGTCTGTAAGAAGAGACGAGTCTGAAATCTGAACCCTCAAAACAATGACTTAGGTCCTAGTCCACATTGGAACTTTGACTCGAGTCATCACACACGCTCTTCTTTTTTTATTTTAACTAAACTAAGCAAGTCTCTGAGAATATTATACATACATTGCTTTTCACTATAAATCTCACCTCCAATCATTATCTCCATAACTTGAAGATAACTACAAATAAATTCCCTAAAAAGCAGACTTTTGAACCGTCTCTGCAGGGTGTGTAAAAATCCATGCATGTTTAGCAGGCGTTTGGGTGGGAGCGACTGTGTGATGGCAGTGCTTTGAAGTGTCCGTGACTGGCACCGCTCTCTGTCGGTGTGTGCCAAATGGACACGGCCCTCCCTTTGGTCTCTGATCTCTACAAAGGACTACTGTATCTCCACATCTCACACACACACACACACACAAATCTACCTTGACAGAAACCCACTGCCCACCTCCACCTCGGCTCCCTCCCTAAACTCTGGCGTCCTTCCAGCTCTCGGGGACGGGAACATTGTGCAGATGGGCACAAAATAACCAATCTGACGGGACGCCCGGGGTCTTTTCATGGGCCGACTCTGCAGTGTGGTCATGCTCATTCTCCTGTCAAACTTCATATTTTTCCCATCACTCTCGCTGCCCTTCAGCTCTCTGTATTCTGCCCCTCACGCTCAACTCTGGCCTCTTCATACGCTACCTTCCCTTTTACTCATCCAATGATCCTCTCCCGTGTGGCCAGGGAGTTTTCACTTCCTAAAATTCATTCCTGTCCAGTGGGTATTCATTGTCTCTAGCTGTATTGGTATTATGTCTGTGATCCCGTAGGCTACAGTCTCTGCATTCAAAGTCTAAACCATCTTGTGTTTTTATCAGCCGCCCTTGGCACATCCAATTCCAATCAGATTTGGATATTTTGACGTACAGTCATCTGAAAATGTATTGACGTCTGGAATTAGTTGATAAATTGCATCATTAAAAGTGTCCCACGAGGCTGACTGGACTGCAAAATGTGCACAGAGAGAGTGATTCAAAATATTGCTAATGAAGCTGTATCTGTAAATTCAACCAGATGATTTCTGTCCATTACTGTCAGCCAATCAGCCTCCAGCAACTATGTATATTGCAAAAAAAAAAAAAAAAGTACTTAGGATAGTTTGTAATGTAGGATTTAGAGAACACACTAATGTTTTATTTTTAAAGTCAAAAGTACTGAAATTTGTGGACTTAATAAAGTTCAAAACTGCTCAAATAATGTAAAAAGTAAGAAACAGTTTGCACATTAAACATACAACACATGTTTAAAGAAGGAGAAGGGAAGGGGTGGGTTAAACTTTAAAAAAGTAAAAGTACACACAACAATAAGACAAATGAGTGCAGCTATATGTGGAATAAATTTGTGGAATAGTATTGATGGGAAGTATTAGAGAAATACCTGAAGAAAAGTGTTAACACTTTATTTGTATCGTTACAGTGTGGTTTGTTTGAAAATATCTGACTGTATGTAGGCAGTTTTAGAAGATTTTGGTACATGTTGCTGATTGTGATCATGGATAACATAAAAATGTATAAAAGGGGTAGAAATAAATAAGCTTTTCTTCTTTCTGCTCCTTTTAAACATTAAATACTTTTTTCTCTTTAAAAAATATGAAATTATTTTGTATCTGTTAACTGTGTAGGGTACATATATAAAAATATATACACTGAACTAAGACAAAGATTAAGAGTAATAACTCCGCATTGGTACCAGTTAGCCTTGCGCTAACGTGCAGATTAAAACACCTAAACTAATGTCTTAAGAGGGAAGGATTGACCAGGAGGGACTCAGTTTAATAGATAAAGATCACCAAACTCAACTTAATTTAGATTAAGTATAACGTTTATTTACACAATAAGGTGGAATAGTGTACTGAGGCACAGGTAAATATTGAAAGGAATGTAATTATGAACAGAACCGTTATGCAGAATTATTGATTAACTAATGATGAATTGCAGTGGAGTAAGTAATAAATTGACTTATTAAATTATTGGAAATTTAGGAATAAGGGAGTAGACTCTGAGACTATAAGTGCCAACTTTGTCAACATAACAACTCTGATCTTACGGCGCTCGGCACAGGAGGGGAAGGTGGTGACGACAGCCAGCCTCCGGTTTCAGCCAGGGGCTCGGATGTTGTTCTTTGTCCTTTAGAGCCGCGGGGTGTAGCAGGGCTGGTGTTCCCGGCTCCAAGCTGCGGTTCGTGGTGTGTCCTCCAAGCTCCACAGCCAGTCGCCAGGTGTCCCGTTATGTCAAACAGGAGCGTGATGCCGCTCAGGGAGAGTTTAGCTGTTGTCAGCGTAAGGCAGCGTCAAAGTCTCAGAGTATGGCAAATGTCCCTTTTAATGCCAAATGAAAAATTCAATAAAAATCCTTTCACAGCGATTCGAAACTTTAGAAGTATAACTTCTTAAATTAGCTGCTTTGGTCAAGGCAGCGATTGTTAAAGCTTGCGGATGTTGCGCGGTGCGAGGCTTTTCAAAATAAACTACAAAAATGATACTTGAACGAAAGTTTGGGCGACTTATTGTGAAAAGATGTTATCACCGGCAAGGTGAACTTAACGCAACAAAAAAAATGACGAGAAGAAAAGAAAAATTAAACTTAAAAGACGAAGGAGAGACGGAGACGAGACAAAGACAAGACGAAGACGAAACTAAGACTGAGGAATGTGGGCCGCACCCCAAGATAAGACTGGAGTAAAAGGGGTGTCCCTGGTTCTTCCCTCTGACCTGATAGTGGAGAGGGCTCAAATTACCTCTGCTAGACACAAAGTAAATGTCATAAAAAGAAATGTGTCTTACTCCACTTCAATTTACATACCTTTAAAACATGTTATATTTAACAGTTTGCACAAAACATAGCTATGACATTTTCCTGTAAAGTAACATGTTAATGCATATAAAGTCTTTTAAACAGATGAAATGTGTCAGGCCTCTGGTTCTTATCAGAGAAGAGAGGAGGCCTCTTCTGGCATTATTATTGGTCTGCAGTTCGTAAAGGACAGATTTATGTCTTTGTTTTGCATCCTTGGTGGGTAAGCGCAGACTTCTCGTCTCCTAAAGGAATGTCCATCCTTGATAGAACTTCAGCAGTGGTCCAGAACTCCTACAACTGTATACCATAAAACTAATGACTCTAATCTTTTGGGATTTTTTGTTAATGTATATTGTATTTATATCTACATTTATTCATTCAATCACAGCCTGCCACTTTTGCCTCTCATTCGATCACCCCTCAAGCAATTCATAGTATATACATCCCTTCCCCTTAGTCATCCTGCAGTTTCAGCTACATCCTGCAACTCTCCTCCACCCCCAACTCTACCGCAGCAGCAGAACCATCAGCCTCCACACCTCTCCTTCTCCGCTGATGTCTCCTGCCATGATCTAAGCACCAAAGTTTACTCCTTCAATAAATTATCCATTACACTTCACTCATTTATGTTTGTTTCATGTCTCTACTGGATAAAATATTGCTACAGCAGTATGGTCATGTGTGGGCAGACAGCAACAAGCTTTTTAGTGATACTTGTTAATGTGGTGTGGTTGATAAATATATTTTTACATATTTTCTATGTCACAGTGACCTTACTCTTAGTCACGTACACCTTTCTTTGAAGAAATTATGTCTACAGATGCTTCCTGTTTTTTGGATATTATCTACTTAACAATGATTAAAGAGGTTTCCCCTTGTCTAGGTCAAAGGATACTGTCTGTGTATAAAGTCAGAGTGAGACCACCTCACTCTGGAACTTGGTTGTCAGACTGCTGTAACTTTAGTTCCATGTTCTTGCAAGAATAATAAAATATCCGCAAAGACAATCCCACTGACTCAAGATCTGTAATTACTTTCTCACACAAGTTGGATTAATTCCATCCAGCATAGTGATGATGCCAAAAAACATATACACTGCTATACATTTACAAAAACAGCAGTGCTCAAGATGTTGCAGTTCTCTTTGTCCGTGATGGGAATGGGTAGGATTAGGAATGAGTCCATCCGAGGGACAGCTCGTGTTAGATGTGTTGGAGATAAAGTCAAAGAGAGGCCAGACTGAGATGGTTTGGATATGAACAGAAGACAGAGAGTGAATCTATGAGTCAAGAGATGCTGAGGTTAGAGCTGCCAGAGAGGAGGCCTATGGAAGACCAAAGAGGACATTAATGAATTTAGTTCAAGAGGACATGAAGTTTTACCTTGCACAGCACACTGGATTGTCGTGAAATTTGTGAGTTCACAAATTCACAAAATCCATCTTGTCAGGCTGCCGCTGATCCATTTGGGTCCGAGCCAGTGGTGGCCTGAGCCAGTGGTGTGGCAGTATTGCCGTGAGTGGGTGGTTTTAGGTTTGTCGACAACAAGCTCTTTTAGCGATACTTGTTAACAACATGGCGACGCGGAAAAACATAAGGTTTGCTTCTCTACATTTACAAAAACAGCAAAAATCTTTAGCGTCTTTACTGTTTTACTGTTGTAGAAGTTTGTTGTTTGGCTACGAAGCTGGTGCTTTATCCAGTCACGTCCAAGTATTCTACTGAATGCCCCGCCCCTTCACAAATGTTTTTAGCGGGAGCCATTCCAGATTGATATAACATTAGCAAAAAGCTGCTAACGTTATTGCAATCTGACTTTTGCCAGGTTACATGAAGTTACTTGGTGTGAAAGAAGAGAAAACAGAGGATAGGGATAAACAGAGGCAGTTGATTTGCTGTGGCGACCCATAAAGGGAACAGCTGAGGGAAAAAAAAGAGGTCCTTTAGCGAGTTCAGTCAATTACTATCAAATACTAGCAATACCTGACTGACTACTAACCATATCCATATCAAAAACTCTCTCTTTGGCTACTGGTGCTTAAATTCTGACTTTTTTCCCACCACTGTTCAGTTCTTAGAAAGACCACCTTGAACTAACTCGGCTCAGAAGCATCTCTTTATCAAACTCCCAGATAAAAGCCCTCTCCTTGAACACTGCATTCTCTCTGGTGTTTCCTGTTATCCAACTATTAACAGTAGTTGAGATAAAACTGACGCCGCCTCTTGTGTCCAGGCCCAACTCTGTGATTAATGAACCACTTCCATCTCCCGCACACTGAACTCTGGCCTGGACTTAATTAAAACTCTGCCGCTGACCACCATTCATAAATTACTCGCCGCCACCTGTGACACTTTTTGAATAAAATGAACAAATTGCTTTTTTGTACCAATTAATAATTCACAAATGAAAGGGAATAACAAGCCCCCGGAAGCCTTTCTACGCAAGATCGAGAGTAAACCAGAAAACTCTTTTAGAAAGTTGGTTATAATTTTGCTTTTTCAGCTCAAATAGCAATACGACAATGTAAAAAAAATGTTACGTACAAACACACAACCAACTGAAGGAATAAAACACTGCTTTATTTCATTTTATTCATGAGAAGAATTATTTTACTTTCGCCCTATCCTCTGCATCAGCCATTCCCAAAGTCAAAAGTGTTTCGGCGCCCCTGAATTTCTAAAAATCCTACGCAGACCCCAAACAATAAAATGTCCCTCTATTCAAAAGACACGTTTGTCTCCAAATTTCTATTAAAAAAAAGGTTACAAAAACACTGACTGTTAGCTAAAAATTGGTTTAAAGTACACTGTAAAAACTCAAGGCAACAGGATCCCTCAAGATTTTTGAATTTTGGGGCCAACTCAAAATCAAGTTTTTAACAGTGAATATTTTTGTTCACCTAATTTGACGTTCATATGTCTAAAAACTTTAAATTGTAAGTTTATGCACTGTCATTATTTTTTTAACATCCACCTCACTATGCATTGTTCAGAAAAAGTATTATTTTTGTTAAATTTAGTGTATTTAGGGTTTTTTTCTGAACAATATATAGTAAGTTGGCTGTAAGGTAAGTTAAAAAATGGTGATAGAGAGTAAAAGTTTTTAGACATATGAACATCAAATTAGGTGAACAAAAAGTATATATGTGTTGAAAATTTGAGATTTTGAGTTGGCCCCAAAACTCAAAAATCTTTAAGGATGTTCCCTTGAGTTTTTTTTTTTTTTTTTTTTTTACAGTATAATATTTGTAAACAAGTATATAACTGTACTTCATTTCAAACTGCTTTTATGTACCTAACATCGACAACTTTTTGGGGCCTCCCTGCAGTACCTTGACTGCCTCCCAGGGGGCCCCGGACCCCACTTTGGGAACATTGCTCTGCATCCTCATCTCCCACACTAACTAACTAACTAACGTGCAGGTAAAATGGTTCATACGACTGACATCAACGCAACGTAACAAGTAAATTTAGTTTGACATAGACCATTGTGTTGTTTCTGTGTCAGCCCTGAGACTAACTGCTGAGATTGTCTTTTTATTTCACAACACTTTCTTTAAGCAAACCCAGCAAACTGCAAAAGGTTAATAAGGTTAAGGTAAATTTTAGTCTGGCTGGCAAGACCCATTTACTTTCTTTGCAAAGTGAAGTGGTTCTGGAACCTTTCCCACTCAAGCCATCCTCTGACGATAATCTTACCAATAGGACTGTGCAGTTAATCGAATTTCAATTTCAATAAATAAACTCAACACTTACAAAAATTATATAATCAAGAAAAAATAATTAATTAGACTAAGTTTGAAGTGTGTTTTGAATGTGCACGCTCGCTCAGCCCCTGCCCTCTCAAAGTGCTCTGAAGCCACATGTGGAGAGTTGTTAGAGGAAACACAGCAGAAAGAGCACAGGAGAAACACTTGGTTACAGTTTGAGCACTTTGGGTTTGAAGAGAGAGACATTTACAGTTTTGATGGGATTATAAAAAACTTGCATTTTTTATTTGTGTGCAAAGAATATATTTTACATAAGTACACTGTCTGTGTTTTGTTCTGTGTTTATGTCTTGTTTCCCGTGTTTTAGTCAGTTTTACTTCCTGTCGCTTGTTTGATTGCCTGTTTTGGACTTTTTTTTTGTTATTCCTCGTTTGCCCTTTTTGTTTCCCCTCAGGTTTTTTTTTTTTTTTTTTTTGTATTTACTGTTCTTTGGTTTTTGGGATTTTTCCCTTTGTTGAGTTTTCATCTTTTATTAAAACTTCATCTTACAGTCCTGCTTTTGGGCTTTTTCCCCCATGCCTCACACTCCATATGACACATACAGTATATTTAACCCTCAACCCCCCCGGCTCTCTTTTAGGGCTTTTCAAATGTATTTTTTACTCTCATCTGGACATTTCCTTTTGCTGGGGTGATGATATTTGACAAAGATGTTAATAAATAAATTTTTGTTGTAGCATCATAACTGAAAAAGAAAGATTTTTCAACTGTCTGGGCAAAAAACTCAAACTCTTTCCCTTAAAGCCCTTTTTGGTCCCATTGACTTACATTAAAATCACTATTTCATTCTACTGCCATTGCAATACAGAAATGTTAAATCATGTTAATTCCTCTGTAACTCTGTCAGTCAGAGGCTAACAAATACACAAACAAAAATATCACCCCCAGATCCATAATTTTCTCATTTTATTGTGGGAAATACTTTCCTTATAATTCTCATTAGATTGTAGTGACTGTAGCCCGGGACTTTAAGAGGAAGAACCTGAGTTTTAGCCCTTTGTTGTGCAGTTTTCTGCTTTTTTTCTTATTTTTTTGTAATGGCACAAAAAGTAAAAATGTATTAAAATCAGTGTCGGGGCTAATTAGTGACCTGTCCATGACTCGTTATCCCTGCACAAACAAACAAACAAAAAAAAACTTTGCATTTTTAAATAGTAAATAATTCATGTTTTATTTACAAATATGCTGGAATTATAACGGGATTTTAGGGGGGTAAAAATATAAAAATGAATTCACTTTTGTTATGTATGATGAGGACAGGGTTTTTTTTTCTTAATGTTTTATATTTTTAATGTAACCCAGTGACCTAAAAGGACTTTAGGAGGAAGAATGTGACTTTTATTTTTAAAGGGGGGCCTGAGGGTTAAAGTTGCACTACCTGATTTTGTGACTGTAAAAGTGATGCGTCTAAAAAAATGTAGAGTTTGAATGATACACTCCCCTTTCCTAATTCGTCTCTATGGCGACGCTCTATCACAGTCTCACACAAACCTGGAAGTCTGTACACAGCCAGGAGCTATCACAATAACACAGCACAGATCTGGAGTTTGCTTTTAATTCTTTAAAATAAAAAATAAAAATACTGTGAATAAGCTATGAATTTTGAAATAAAACAATGCTCCTTTGCATTATTCCTGATAGATTCTACTTCTGGATAGATAAAGGATGTATTGACCAATCAGAGAGCTCCTGTCCTATGAAAGCGTGTGATTGGTTAAAACAAAAACCCTTATAACACAGCCCACAGGTGACCTCTAAGTCTCATTTTTTGCACTAATAACTAAATAATTATCTTTACCAAAATACAAGGAAAAAGAAATGAGGTAGTGCAGCTTTAAAAAAAAATAAATGTTATATTGTTACAGTGTCATGACTTTCTTATGCTTCTAAAAAAGATAAAAGCTGCAACCAGTAATGTAAATATGGTACAGAGTTAGATTATTTTCACAGTTTTAACATGTCCATATATTTGTACACCACACACCTGAGACAGTAAATGTGAGGGCCCCGCCTGTGTCGCCGCAGCCTCTCCCGATGACTGATGGGCCCCTGTCTGCTCCTCTTGTGTTTTACAGGTAGGAGCCGTCATTACCGCATCGCCATGGTGATCCGGCGCGGTCCGACCTCTGACCCCCAGCAGCTGGTTTCCAGTCGGAGTCTGCCCCGTTACAACAAGCCCCTCTCCATCATGTCTGCTGTGTTTACATTGTGCACAGAGGGACACTTTAGCCCCGGGACAGGCCTCTAATGGAACAACCACACTGGACTCATTACCACTGCTGTTTTCGTTTTTGTTTGTTTTTTCTTTGTTAGAATTGCTTTTGTGTGGCCCACGGAGGAATATTAGTAAAATTAATTACTGCCGATTTCACATTACAATCAGCGCTGCACCTTTTTTGTTTGAGCAGTCTACAATTAGTATTTTAAATATAGAAAAAAACACATTTACAAGCAGGGTGGATATTATGTTTTTAGCATGATTTTAAAAAAGTATGAAGAAAGCTTAAGCCTTAAAGACAATTTTATTTATTTTTTAATGGATTTACTGTGGTGCAGAGGTTCTCAACTGGTCCCTAATTTTTAATTTGGCGCTCTTTTTACAGAACTAAAGTTATTTTTTAAATTTATTTCACTGCAATCTTAATGGGACATGTTTGAAAATGTCTCTCCCCAAATTGAAAAAATCGAAAACAATATGTCTGCTTCAAATGGCGGCGACTGTGGCTCAGAAAGTAGAGCTGCTGTCCTGTAACTGTAAGGTTTCCCCAGTTCATACTGCCGTCGTGTCCTTGGGCAAGACACTTTACCCACCTTGCCTGTATGAATGCGTTAAGTGATTGGCTGAGCATTATATAAGACCAACGCATTATTATTTTAGAGTAAAACATTAAAACTACACCTCCACATGACTTACTTTTAGGTACTGACCCACCAGTTGAGAACCACTGCTTTATTCTCAGAAACTTACATCTTTGGTTGCATATTTTACAAACAGGGCTTGACATTAACACAAGTAAACCTGCCAAATGCTGGTGAATTTCTATTTTGGCAGGTAACACGTTTACTCCCACGAGCCTCTGGCCGGGTGGATTTTATTCACGTTTCTTAAATTTAGAAGTCCTCAGTTCTTGTTGCCATATTTGAGTGCGTTCATCATGATCTGAGGACAAAAAAAACATGTATTAAAACAATTTATTCTGCCTAGGTAAACCAATTTTCTAAGTATTTGATAAATCCCTGTCCATATATTAAACCAACCATACTTTCTACACTGTAAAAAAAGTTGCAAAAACTCAAGGCAACAGAATTTCTCAAGATTTTTGAGTTTTGGGGCCAACTCAAAATCTCCAGTTTTCAACGACGATTATTGGTTTTTCACTTAATTAATAAAATAAACGTTCATATGTTCAAAAACTTTCAATTTAAGGTTTTACTCACTATTACTTTTTGCCAACTTACTATCCACTGTTCAGAAAATTGTTGTTAAATAATAACTAAGTTTTTATTATAATACATTTTCTGAACAATAGAAAGTCTGTTGGCTGTAAGGTCAGTTAACCTCTTAAACCCGAATAGACTGACGGGGCTCCGCCCCCTTGCGTCCTCTTGTTCGGACCATAGCGGGGAGATACAACGGCTGACACACACATGTTTGACATCCTCGTGTTCGGACAATTCGTGGCAACAAAACTATCTACTTCAATTTCTATTCAACAGCTGGATTCCGCCTGGATTTTTTAAAAATAAAACATGTATATCTTTCCATTACTTTGTTTATTTGGCACAAATTTTGCTGCAGTAGACCAAGATATGTAAAATTTTAAATTTATGTTGTTATTTGCTTCACTACAGGAAGGAAAAAGGCTTTTTTGGAGGCAAATATGTGTTTTTTTTCAAGCGGAAATTAGAATAATCCATTTCAACCTCAATTTATGGTCAAACAATATAATTTATTAATATTATTTCTCTTCCACAGTAATCCCCAAAGTCCACCAATTAATTTGCTACCAAGGTTAGCTATGTACACCTAGTAAATGCTAAGTAAAACCTTAATAAATGTAGATATAGAATTTTCGGGCCTCAGAGCTTAACAGGTTAAAAAAATAATGATAGTGAGTAAAACTTAAAATTGAAAGTTTTTAGACACATGAATGTTAACTTGAACAAAAAATATATATATTGGTTGAAAACTTGAGATTTTGAGTTGGCCCCAAATCTTAAAAATCTTGAGAGATCCTGTTGCCTTAAATTTTTGAGTTTTCGCAACACTTTTCTTTCTTTTTTTCTTTAGCACACTGTACGATATATATATATAAAATAAATACAAACACGATTGAACTACTTAAACTCTGGCTATTCTGGTTTTCTGGTAAAAACATTTGTCTAATAACATTTTGAGAACGACATCCCACAGTGGCCAGTGTGCAAAAAAGTTAATGTCAAGCCCTGTTTACCAGCATGAATACATGAAACTACCGGGACAAAAAATAGCACCATGCTATGATTAAAGTTTTTCTCACGTTTATCTCCTAAGGCTTGCAGGTGACCCAGGGGCTTCAAATGACGACTGCCTTTTGCTATTTGTTTACAACAGAACGGTCAGAACAAGCACACATATTGTTAACCTCTTAATGAAACTGGACAAATGAATTTCTATTATGGTCAAATAAGCTGGGATTATAAAATCTGATCAGGAAAATCCAAAGAAGTGTAACCTCAGAGGTAAATAGTACAGAAATTTGGTTTATTGTGTGGGATTAGTGTTATATCTATGTGCATTTAAACAAACTGAGTAAGGCATCACTGTTGGCCCCATCATGCACTGGGGTCACTTTCTGTCCTGGATCTTTGGTTACCGGTGTCCTGGACCTGTCCTGTGATTGGTTACCGGTGTCCTGGACCTGTCCTGTGATTGGTTACTGCTCTGAGTGTTTTGAGGTGAGAGTAGGATCTGGAGGATGAGGCCAGACTGCTGCAGCTTTTACTGTGGTCAATGCTTTTTATTTGTAGTATTTTTAATATTTATCTGCCTGTAATGTAATTTATTGTTATTATATTGTTTAGAGTTTATTGATAATGACGACATACCGACAAACATATACTTTATTGAATTAAATGTTGAACTGCATCTCATTTTGTTGTGTGTTGTGAGTTTTATTTTTTAAATACCTTTAAGGTAAAAAGACCCAGTGGGGTAAAAGGTGACCCCAGGCATATTTATTTGATCATATCTCAGATGCTTTATTTTATTGCTCTGATTTTTCATCACTCTGTCAGTCTACTTGTTTTTTATGACTTCATATAGTTGTTTGGGTTTCTGATCTAATTTAATTTTTTATTAACACAAAGATATTGGGGTCGCTAATGACTCCAGTCAAAAGGACCTATCACTGATGTATTTTTAATGTTCTTATCACTTTGTTAGTTTTTCTTTTAGAAGATATTGGTATTTGATGGTACCACATATTAGATGGAGGCCATTTGCTCATTGTCATTTTTAAGTGTGTCCTCAGGACCACAATGTCCACGCACAGAGGTCGTCACATACAAGGGAAAGGGAATGGTATTTATATAGCGCTTTAACTATGACACAAGTCACCCAAAGTGCTTTACACAAAGTAGGGAAGGGGTATTTCATTCACTCCATAGTCGGTGGTGGTAAGCTATGTTTTGTAGCCACAGTTTCCCCTGGGGTAGACTGACAGAAGCGCGGCTGCACACATCTGCACCAACGGACCCTCTGACCACCACCAACCCCTCACTCACACCGACTTCCTGGTGTTCCCCAGCGGTCTCCCATCCAGGTACTGACCAGGCCCTACCCTGCTTAGCTTCCCAGGTCTGATGGGATCTTGAGTATCTAAAAAGGCATTATTATTATTATTTTCATAGACAATGTAAGAACCACTGTACATTCAAGCCTCACTCTGGGCTCTAAATGTGTTAGAAAACTATTCTTTAAAGTAAAAATAATTATAAGAATCACTAAAGTCTTGACAGAGTCTGAACTGAATCAGGAACGTGTGTAAAGTCACCCAGGTCCTGCTCTGGTCCTACACAGACTGGACCATCCTGGCCTTTAAGAATTACACTATTAATTTCATTAAATTTGAATGATATTGCAACAATATTATGACTTGCTCCTTCAAAAGATTAGCTAAAGAGCATATTAGGCTAAAATACTTAACCAAGGCAGTCTAAAACAATGTTATTTAAAAAAAAAAGTTAAAGAGTTTAGTCTGTAAAATTCATCTTTAGTCCTGACTGGGATGAGAACATTTTTGTTGTAGTTTAAAGGATAAAAAGCACCATCCAGTCTCCCTGCCTGTTACTTTCAGATGTCTTCTGGAGAGATGCTAATAGGCTTAATTTGATCAGAGCCTGCACTGATTATGTTCTGTGCTGTTTTCTCTGAGGAGATAAGTGTGAAGTCTCTCAGAGCAGCTGCAGGTCAAGTCCGACATTGACTTACCAAAATGTCGCCTTTTCTTCCCCCGATTGTCCATCATGGCTGAACTCGGTGTTGACCTTGTGGGATTATCAGTCTGCAAATGTGTCAGCGCACTTCAATCACACACTGATTTCCTCTGGCTTTTCATTTTAATGGGGTTTTTAATAGAGGAAATCCAAACAAAGGCACGAAACAAAACGGACAAATCTTGGCTTTTGTCTGCAAAATGTCAAGTGGCACAAGTATAATTGACTTTAATCCGGCTAGAGAAAAGTTAGTTTAAGGTGACGTCTTCATGAATGGGAAATATTAGGAAAAATAGTTAAAAAAAACACTTGACAATCCTACCTGGAGGCTGTGTAGATTTAATTCGTTGCAGTTGTTGGACAAAGTTAACAGTGTCTTGATTGCTCGGAGCAGTTCCTCTTGTGATAGCCGCCCGCCTCTGTAAATACAGCAGAAACAAGGGGATAAGAGTCCCGGGAAATGAGCAGCGACTGAGGGGAATATCAATGTGGGCCCGAAGGAGCTGGTTATCACCTGGACGCTCAACGTGAGGAATGCAAATACAAGTTCATTTCAGGAGAGACCAAGGAGAAGGACACGAGTTATTACAACTGATCTGATTACAGAGCGGTGAAGAGACGGTGAAGGTCATTTTGATTTTGGCTTAACTTAAAAACTATGGGACTAAATGACTCTTATGGGATCCACTGCTTCATCTAAATACTGTTGTCCTTCATATTTCTTTCTATTTTTTCTTTTAATCAACTTGTACCCTGATCATTAATATTACAGCCTTGGGTATATCAACAATCACCAACATTAATTTTTTGGGATAATTTCTTTTTCCTGTGTTATGTACAATCTGAAAATAAATGTAACTTGTTACTGCAAAAAAAAAAAAAAGAAAAAAAAATCAATGTTGTTGGTAATCTTTTACATCTCCAAGGCCATATCCAATAACCCCACTTTGCATTGAGAATATTGAAAATATTTAATTTTGTGTGTGTTTTTTCACCAAAATATGGAGATGCTTTTACACACACTTGCATAAAAATTGTTACAATTCTGACAATAATTAAATATTTGGTATTTTTGAGCAGAGCAGAAGTTCATTAAAATATTTCTTTAAAAAAAAGTAGAAAAAACATGAATGTGTACTATTTCTCTGATGTTTTGTGAAGAGGACACTTGTCACTGAACAGGAACACCGCAAATATAGTTAGAGAGTGTAAAAATGAAGTAATATTAGATTTGTGTTAGTGTAAATAACACACCTGAGCCACATAGTAGCTTACTACCACCGAGTGTGTCTGAGGAGTGAATGAATAATGCAATGTAAAGCACTCTGAGTATCTAGAAAGGCATTATTATTATTATTTCATAGACAATGTAAGAACCACTGCAAAGTTTTCAAAAAAATTAAATGTGAAAAGGACACTTTTGTCTTCACTGGGGTGCATGGGTTAACCACCAGCTCTTGTCAGAATAACTGTAGTCATTTTTATTTATATTTGTTTTGTCTGAGCCTGTTTTGAAGCACTTGCTGCAAACCATGAGCTAACTCACAGTGCTTAAAATGGTGGATTTTACACTTTTTGCTGTTATCTTCTGAACCCTTTTCAACATTTACAATTAAACATTGAGAGGTTTTCTTGGATGGTAACCTGTTACTTTGTCTTTCAGCGAACTTTCTTTCAAGCAAAGTCAACAACACATTTTCATTCTTGTTTATGAACCCTACGTAAATGAGCCACAAGTGTCCTGACGCCTTCGTCAGTCCATTTTTTTTCTTTCTTGATGTAATGATTGTTGTGGTTTGGCTATCTGTTTACATCAGAGTCTCAGGGGGCAGAGTCAAGCAACAGGTTGGATATGTTGATCTGACGTATGGAAACTTAAATCAAAAAGACACAGGAAACTGCAGGATTGTAGACCCACAAGTGACTGGACTTAAGGTTTGTTTATTGATTTCTCCTTCTTGACACTTGCTAGTTTGTTACCTTACAATAATTCTCCATTATCTATTGGTTTTTGTGCCACTCATGTACTTTTCATTGAATGCTTTTTTAGCCCTTTACACACATGCGCCATCAGCGTTATTTTATTTTTTAGAGATGGCTAAGACCCTCCTTGTTTTAATATTTTCCAAAAATGGTGTGAAAGAAGTTATTTTGTAAGAGGGGCAAAACTAACGCCCAAATGCTTAACCATTAATTAGCCATTTAACTTGTTCTATGTCCCGCTCTGTCCTTCTACCTCAAGTCCTTGGCCTAATAATTTCTGCTTACAAGTTAATTACTAACCAACTAACATGAGTAAAGTCATATCTTCCCTGCTTACCTTAAACTGTTGCCTTCCCCATTAAACTCGGCCTGCATGTGTGCATTCATCATTAGAGAAGGTTGAAAAATATTTTAACTCAATGTCTGGGGCCTTGGTGGCTGCCGGAGCCACAGCGGCAAAACTCAAGCTAATTTCTTCCTTCCCTTTCCATATTTAACGTGGCGCTCAAACATGGCGTTAAGTAGCTGCGGCGGTATATCATTAGCTCCTCTCTGGGCTGGATGTTCAGAGCTGCAGGAGAGGCAGATAAATCAACATTTTATGGCTCCTAGGGGCTCTGTGGATCAGGCCGAGCTCTGCAGCGGGAAATTAAAGGCTTTCTAATGGGCCGCACAGCTGAAGCATATTACTGTAGAGGAGGGCACAACAAGTTCCTCTCTCAGATCTCATCCGGACGGGCGCGGAGAGGATCAGAGCAGATGCTTGTCGCATGAAATACTAATCTAACATTCACTTGGATTCATTTACAGAAGTCACAACTGTACTTTCACTTTTGGTCAAAGTTAATGTGGAGAGGGCCCTGCACTGCACTGCCCAGGGTGTTCCCAGCCTACAGCCCACAGTTACTATTATAATATAACGGTGCTTCCCCTCCTGCCGCTCATCGAGGTAAAGGTAGGTTCTATTCTAAGGCCGGCTGACTACAGTCTCTCTCAGTGGAGCCTGCATGTCCTCACTGTTACTGTGGGTTCTCTCCAGCTTCATCCCGCTTCAAAGCACCCCTTAGTTCCAGTGAAAGGAACTCTGAATGCTTCGGCACCAAGAGATTTTGGACAATTCCATGTTCCCAACTTTGTGGGAACAGTCTGGGGATGGCCACTTCCTGTTCCAACATGACTGCACCAGAGCACAAAGCACGGTCCATAAAGACATGGATGAGTGAGTTTGATGTGGAAGAACTGAGTCCTGACCTCAACCTGACAGAACACCTTTGGGATGAAATAGAGCGAAGACTGCGAGCCAGGTCTTCTCATCCAACATCAGTGTCTGACACAGATGTCAGATAGATGCAAAGAGAGGGCCTATGTCATATTAAACCCTATGGATTAAGAATGGGATGTCACTTAGGTTCATATGTGTGTAAAGGCAGGTGAGCTAATACTTTTGGTAATATAGTGTATATTAAAAAACAACTTTTTTGGAAAAGTGGAAAGTGGTCAGATAGCAGAACATGAATGTGTTTTGTAAAGTGTACTCATGTCTCTACATTTTGGTCTAATTAAAAATACAATCTTACAAGAATACTTAAAATAAAATATGTCATATGAAACAAAATTGCTTAATATTAGCAGACATAATTTATCCTTATAACCAAATTTATAACGTAATGATATAATTCTAGCAAAATAAGTTCAAATGAAATTAGCAATTAAACTAAACTAGCAAAAACTCAGACTAGTTTCAGTTGCTGCAGTGCACTGTGGGCAATTTGCTGAGGTGAGGCCACATATCACAATCACACACACAATCAGTAACCAAGCTGTTTGGTTAGACCTTTTTGCTTAGTTTTGCACCCTTAACAACACTGCACACTCACACTGTTCATTCACATTCAACACCACCACACTACTGATAATACTTTCTTTATAATTTGACCTTCTACTCCTAATTTGGCCTTTAATCTTAATTTGGTCCAATTTGGTTTAATTGTTTAATAAAGATTGTTTTTGTTAAATCTTACTTTCTGTCTGGTGTGTCCTCATTGGTTGCGACCCCCTGAGCCAGGGTCGTAACATGGATAATATTTATCATTACCACTGTCCTCTATGAACTGGGAAAATTAATAATCTGAGATAATAAAATAGTCATTTAACAACAGTAGGTTCTGAAGATACAGGATCTTATTAACTTATACTTGTAAATTATAAAAGTTTTGTTGGTGACACAGGCTGCTTAACTGATGGTATAGCTTATAGTAATTTGTAGATGAAGTTGAGAATTGACCATAGTTTAGATGTATTGTTGCTCATTTGTGGTCTAATAATTTATCTACATCTAATACCAGGCTGGACTGTATAAGTATAAAGAGTATTAAAAAAATGCATGATGCCAAGTTACCAAGTTTAGTTGAAAAGACCTTTCACAGAGTCACAGAGCCTGGGACCAGCAGGTGGCTAGTATTCAAGGCTACAAGGTGGAAGGTGGTGGCAATCAGGTACGGCTACAAGCAACAGGCTAGTGCACTGGGCATCCACGTGTTGGCTAGTAGACAGGGCTACTAGCAGCGGGCTAGCAGGCAGACGTCCAGGTGGTGGCTAGCAGGCAGAGCCACTAGCAGTAGGTTAGCAGGCTGGGCATCCAGGTGGTTGCTAGTGGACAGGGCTACTAGCAGCAAGCTAGCAGACAGACTTCCAGGTGGTGGCTAGCAGACAAGGCCACCAGCAGCAAGCTAGCCAGCAGACTACCAGGTGGGTGCTAGTAGCAGGCTAGCAGGCTGGGCATCCAGGTAAAGGCTAGTAGACACAGGGCTACTAGCAGCAAGCTAGCAGGCAGACTTCCAGGTGGTGGCTAGCAGACAGGGCTACTAGCAGCAGTCTAGTAGGCTGGGAACCGGGTGGTGGCTATCAGACAGGGCTAGCAGTGTTGGCAAGCAGGGCTATCCACATCAGGCCAGCAAACAGTAGCAGATGCTAACAGGCAGCTAGGGCTGACAGATGGATGTGTGCAGACAAATTAGGTGGCTAACCTGAGGCTTGCATACCTTGTTAAAAGTTGTTGACAGCAATGTATGCAATGTCCAGAAGAAATGGTGAAAGGTGGATGTGATACTCCAGCAGGTGGATTCCAGTTAGGCCAATAGACCAGGTTTACAGTTCAAATATATCATAATCATGAATAAACAAACAATCCCAAAGTGGAGAAAATATCTTGTACTTGAGAAGTATTACTCAGTAAAGATAAAAGGATATACAATATCACACAAAAACACAAAACATTTTGAGATCTCAAGCACTGAGATCCACACAGGTGTGGCTTGGCTGCCATCTTGACACTGGGTTAGAGATGCTCACTGTTGCAAGTGTCGCTTTCAGCCCAGAGACACCAGGAGGAGACGCAGTACGCTTCATTTACCCCACAACAACGCATTTAATCATTACACGGCACTCGGAAACTGTTTATATCAGGTAAAAAACGTACTGAGTTCTGCTTTAATGGAACAGACACTGACAGAGATGAGAGCATCTGAACATCTGAACAAAGAGTGACATTTTCCTACATATTATATCGGATACAGAAGACGTAACTGATCCTAGGATGACATATAGACTGGTCAACGACAGACTAAGTTTAGCTGGTTACAGTTCACGTTTCATGCCTAGGAGTACACAGCAAACACATATCAAGAGCCATCTACCAACCAAGAGCTGGTCAAAACAAGGGCTACATACAAGACAGGAAAGGAGTAGACCTTCAAAAATCCATGATACCAGCACTAATAAAGATAAAAAACCTGATTCAGGACCATGGACAGCGAACAAAACAAGTAGAAATTTAAAAAAGGCAAATAGTATTTGTTTTTACTCACATATTCACAGCTGTGGAATATATATCGTAATAGGCACAGACACGCTTTATAAATGGTTATTAAAGCAGTAGTTTAATTTGCATTGCAGCAGCTGTGTGTTCCTCCCAAGCACAAAAAACAACACTTACAAAGCTCGACTTAAGCCAACACAATATTGTGACTAATGGTTAAATATTTTCCAATTTTCTGCTCGACCAGCTAACGGGTAACATTTGTCTGGTGAAACAATGCTTGCTTCCAAGTGTCCCAAGACATTTATAGCAGAGTCTTGGCTTATGCTTGTTTGTAAGTAGTTAAAGCAACAAAACAGACACAGATATTTCAGAAATGCTTGCATGCCCCTTCATCAGAGCATTGCCAAAGTGAACATAACACTGAAATAATAAGAAATACAAACTTGCTCTCATTCTGTCATCTTCTGTTTATTCTCGTTAGAGTCTGTGGAGCCTTTCCTGGCAACGATGGGTTTTAGGCGGGGTACACCCAGGACAGTGGGCAGTTAGTCACAGGGCTGGCACAGAAACATACACTGACGGGAAACCATTCACTCTCACATTCATTCACTAGGGGCAATTTAGAGTCACCAATTCACCTGACACATGCATGTGTTTAGATGGTTGGAGGACCTCAGAGTACCCAGAGACCCTCAAGAACACAGAGGAGAAACAGCCTGAGATCCAGGGCCGGCTCTGGGCTTTTGGTGGCCCTAAACAGGATTTTGTTTGTAGCCCACCAAATGACTCATATGCATACTGTATATAGACAATATATAATATAATAAATTAATTGCAAATGTTGTACTTTTTTTAACTGGGTCTATTGTAACAACTAAACCAATCAATATTTTGAATAATAAATAGGAATAAATAAAGGTGTGCAAAATAATAAATAAATCACAAACAAAAACAAAAATGTTACCTTTATCCTGCGCTTTTTTTCCCCCATCTTCAGTTTTTTTTACACCCTTCAGGGTTTTTTAGGGCTCTTTTGAGTCTTTAATATTACTTGGGTTTAATATTATAAGTTTCAAATCAATATAAACTTGAAAATGAGTGCCTCTAAATTGAATGCGGTCCGAACCGTTCTGATCTTGTGGCCTAAACAACCGCGCAGAGTGTTTATGCCAGGAGCCGGCCCTGCTGAGAAACAAACCCATGACCTCCTGGCCAAGAGGCGAGAGCGCTAAGCCGCATTATTAATTGGTAATAAAATTGATTTGCAAGTGCATAAAAATATACTGGTCTCTGTCACAAGGTACTCTACCAACACTCTACCGGCACAAATAAAATTACTCACTGATAGAGTTAGACACATAACCAGTTACAGACAAAATAGCCTTACAACTAATGAGAAAAATAAGCATAGAGCTATATTGTCAGTGGTTTATTGGTTATTCCTGTTAGAGGTGGCAGAAGCCTACAGCAACTTAACAATGGTCAGTTAGACCCAGAGACACAGACCGACAACCATTAACTCTCAAATTGATTTACTTGAGGCAGTTTAGATTAAAATTCTCTCTACTGGTGTTGTAGCACCTCTTGGTCTCAGTCTCGGCTGCAGTTTTTATTTGGTTTTGGTCTCGAATCCAATTTTACTTGGTCTTTTTCTCAGTCTCAGATGTTGCAGTCTCAGAGATGTTATTTACCAAACATTATCAGAATATGCTATTCTTCATAATTTTGGACTAATTAGTTTTCTGCATTAGAAGAACCAAAAATAAAATAATTATTTATGTATTTGAACCACTTTTCTTTTCTTTTTTTTTTTACCGTATTTTCTGGACTATAAGTTGCACTTTTTTTCATAGTCTGGCTAGGGGTGTGACGTATACTCAGGTGTGACTTATATATTAAAATATTTCAGGTGTTGGTTAGAGGGCGCTCTAGGCTTGTGTACCAGCATCTGCTGCACCTGTACCACTGACAATTTAAAATGTAAACATTACCACTAACAACTTAGGCTAAAAAGACAACTGAGAAAGAGCGGAATAATTGGAAATGGAACTGATGCTGAGTGTGACGACAGCCACGCAGAGGAGGAAGCGGTGCTTCATCTACCTCCGGAGTTGTTCAGAAGCGACACCGAGGATGAAGAATTTAAAGGATTTAGTGATTAGGAGTGAGATGGTGAGTTTGGTGAACTTGTTATATTATGTTCTTTATGCTATAGTTATGTGAATAACTGTTAATATATTACGTTAACATACGAGACACCTATTCAGTTTGTTGTTTATGCTTCATGTAGCTGAATAACCATCAATGTGTTACGTTAGCAAACCGCACACCTATTCAGCCTGTTGTTCTCTATTCTATTATTACTATAACTTGCCGTTCAAGATGAAATGTCTGTTCTTGGTATCGGATTTTGTAAAATAAATTTCTCACAAAAAATGCGACTTATAGTCCAATGCGACTTATATATGTTTTTTTCTTCTTCATTATGCATTTTTTACCTAGTGCGACTTATACTCTGGAGCGACTTATAGTCCGGAAAATACGGTACTTTTCCCCTTTATTTAGTGTTTATTGTTCACAGGGTTTTCTCTCGACCTGGTCTCGATTTGCCTCGGTCTCAACTCTCGTTTCTTAAAAGTCTCGAGCTCCACTCAGCCTTGAACCGTGAAAGTCTCGGCTTTGTCTTCACTCTGGACTCTGCGACTGGTCTGGGTCTTGATTATGAGTACGGTCTTGACTACAACACTACTCTCTACACCAGTGGTTCCCAACCTTTTTGTGTTGTGTAGGTTTTTTGTCCTACTGTGAGTACCCCCTCATTCGTTTACGTGTTAATTTTTTAAAAAGTTGTCATGGTCAGCTGTTTATTTATTTAGTACAAAGACATTTTTATACTGACCTTATTGTAAGAGCTAATTCTCCTGCCTTTTTTGCTTTGAAAATTAAATTCAAGATAGAAATTTCTTTAAAATAACAATACATATAAAAATTATTATAAAAATAAATAAATAAATGAAAATATAACAATATAAACTTCTATTACATTTACATATTTTACTGAAAAAAAATTAAAACTCATAATAAATTGGCAAGAAAAATAATGAAAAATAATCATTTAAATAAAAATTCTTCTTTAAAACAATAATATTCAAACCTAGTAGAAATCTACTAGTTTCACTTCATTTTAATCAATAATTTTTAATCAGTCAGTTGTCAGTGGGACACTTGAGCTTGTCTTTCACAAGTTTAAATAGTTTAGTGTGCAACGATCACAAATATGTTTTGTTTTTTGTTTTTTTAAATCAAATTATGAAATAATTCCAAGTGCCCCCTGTAAAGTTCTTGCATACCCCCAGGGGTCCCTGTACACCTGGTTGGGAAACACTGCTCTACACTCAGATAAGAGAAAGACTGAGTAGCCAGAGAGCGGCTGTAAGAAGCATATTAGCAAAATGAAAAAATAGCAATACTTACAATATCTTGCATGTGAGCAGGTCCTATGGGCATAACAAGGAAATAGAAGCAACCAGAAGCACGACTTGTCACCTGCAGAAAGTCACATTTTATTGACACAATAACACAGCATTACAAAAGCCATTATGGAGGCGAGCAAAGCACAAATGAACCAAGCCAGCGGCAGTTGCCAATGCATTATGAGGTGAAGAGAGCTGTCGGCATCGCGCAAACATTTGATGAATTGCCATTTAATTCAGCCGTATCATTGTGCATCGATCTGCTTTACAAATCCCAATGATATCTCTGAAAGAGAAAGCGCTGGCGAGACAAAGCAGTGGAGATAGTTGGCGACAGCACATTATAGGTCTCTGTGGTTCAGCGGTCAGCGTTAATGGCCTTGTCCTGGTCCTTTTTTGTCTCCCTTCAGGTTCCTCGTCATTACGACAGCGCTGCAGAGTAGTGCTGGGGTCAGACTTTTAAAGGGAAATCAAATTGGTTGCAAACAAAGATATTACTGTTACTCGCAACATCAAAGACAGGCTGCCTGCTACTGCTGATGCTTTGTGTTCGTGTCGTACTTATGGCCAAGCCGGATCTGAGAGAAGAGCTTGCCCTGTGTACATGCCCTTTTATTTGGGAGGCTTTTCATCTGCTTTCTCGATACAGCACATCAGCGACCCACAGCTTGACTTAAATATAGCTTTCAGCAAAACATAAACGACTTCTATCCTGTCTTTAATTTGTAAAAAAAATACCTTGGGGAAAACATGTTGAACAGATTTATTTCCTTATATAACAGTGATGCAACAGTGAAGGAATGGTTTGAAATTGACCATAAAATAACAAACCAAAGTCATTGTGATGGTTTGATGCAGGGCAGAGAGCTAGGATTTCAAATAAATCTATATCAAAATGTCACACAAAGCCTCAGCTATATGTTACCCTATCAACCAACACAAACATGGCATTTCCAATAATGCCGTTCTGTCCTATAAAGGCTGAATGCTTTAAAGAAAAAAGCATGAACACACATATTTCGTTTACACTTCAGATACACTATTATGTAAATTAATGGCATAATGCAGACATCTGCAACCTACAGTCTTTAGCCCTGCTCATGCGGCTCCATGGGTATCTGACATCTGTTTATGTAAAGCCTATAAATAAATACACTTCTGCATCATCTTGTCAATTTAAAATAAAAAAAAATGTCCCTGTTTTCTGGTATATGCTATGGGCCTAACTATTAAACTCTTATAATAAACTGTTTTAGGCCCAATTATCCACACACTTGATTGATTGCAAGTGCCTCACATAAGTTGGTTGCGGCTCTTTACAGATTCAGTTTTTGTGTTGTTGGGAACACCTGGCTCTTTGGATCCAGAAGGTTGCAGACCCCTGGCGCAGTGGACAAAGTGTTGCGAGTGTGTTTAACATTTACAAGCTCTACAAAGCCCTGTTGTGCTGCAGCAAGAAAGAATTCAAACACCTATTTGTCAAAACATGGTGTTCTTGGCCTCTTATTGACCAATCGCCCCAGACTCAGTGCTACAGGAAGATACTGGGTCAAATGCAAATAATAAATTCTCCAATGCTAATTCAGCCACAGATTGTCATATGCCAATGTGCTTTTTGTGTTAGTTCTTCTACTTTATTATATCTCCTTTTGTGCCCTTTCTTTTTAGGGTTGCACGGTCATTTGGCAGGTTTTTACGCTGGATGCCCTTCCTGTAGCGATCAGCACTGACTGGACTCGACCATCCAGGTTGGTGGGCAACCGCTTAATCCACTGTGCCACTATCGCCCCCAAAATTAACTACTTTTTCTAACCCAGGATAAACAGAGAGTAAGAAAGTGGCTTAAAACCTATGCTACATCAAATACAGTGGCTTGCAAAAGTATTCATGCCCCTTAGCATTTTTTTCTTTATTGTTTTCATCACATGCCAATAACTATGAAAGGTGGTTCTACACAGTAATACTTATGCACAGTCAAGTTTTCTATTTTGTCATCACATTTTTTGTTTGCTTTACAATCAAAACAATTTGGCATTTTCATAAAGTGCAAAGTGACTGACATAAACCTCCCAATGAGCCATTTACAGTAAATTCCTGGTTGTAAGGCAAAAATAAAGTGAAAAAGCTAAGGGGTATGAATACTTTTGCAAGAAACTGTATGCAAACCACTGCATACTATTACCATTTTGGTAAATAGTTAGTGTTAGGGACAGTGGGGCTTCTTTTATTATGAAAACAGAGAGGTGGAATAAGTATCCATCCAATAGCTGTACTAGTTATCCAACTGGAAAGCATGTAGTGTTGATCAACCATGAGTTTATTCCAGGACATATTAAACAGCAAGTGTAAAGGGGTAGGCATACAATTAAACAATCAAAGCTATGAAAAATGCCTTCCTGATTTTAGACGTGCTTAAAATTGACCCAAATTTCTGGTGGGATGGCTGTAAAGGGATTGCAAATCTACTACATATACAATTTCTATAAAATAAATCATGTCATGTTACTAAAAAAGTACACTTCTCTCTTTACCGAAGTCATTTTTTACCCTTTCTCAGATGTGTTTGCCAAACTACCAGAGTCTTGAGCAGTGTGTGTCTGTGTGTGTCTGTGTGTGTGTCTGTGGCTCTGCTCGTCACATGTCGGGGATCATGTCGTTGCACAAAGCAGTCTTCATCACCTGAAGCGCCTCTGCTCCCGCCGCGCTGCATCTGACAGTGCTCAGCGGTGCGGCCCGGCTAATCAAACACCTGACAACAGCAAGAAGAAGTCACATCGCAACAACCACAAACCACCACCACTACCACTTCTGCTGCTGGAAAACCGCTCTGCGCAAGCCATTTCCAAACTGTCGAGAAGGATACGCGCGTGTGAGTCGGAGTGTGCCATGTCTGACAAGCCTCTTCTCATGCCTGACATCTGGATAAATGCCTCTCAGAGCTGCTCGCCTCATCTGCCGACTTGAATTCCCCCAGCTTCGCCGGCCCACCCGCCGCCTCCTAAAGAGCATCAAAATGTCACATATCCAAATGCACAAACGCTGATTTATGGACTCGGCGAGTGCGGCTCACTACAGGCTGTTAAAACCAAATGAACATGTTACAGCCGAGCATCACGGCACTGGGCTGCTGCGTGCCCTCTGGTCGCATGTTTTATGTAGCAAGGTCAGAGTTAAATGCATGTTTATGAGCGTCCTTATATGTGCACATTAAGGATTATATAGCAGACAAATGGTGGCCTTTTGTTGTATTGCTGTAGGGCTCTGTAATTGGTGCCGTATGCGCTGCATTTAAGATAATCCAGTTCTAGTGTTTAGAAAATGCTACAGATCATATGTGAAGTAGCTTGATTCAAAAGGTATCTATTTAGCTTCCTCCTCTTATTCCCGTCAGTAGATGCAGGTGACTAGAGCCCATCCCTGTGTACAATAAAAAAAATAAAAAAAACATAAACCAGAAAAAAGCAGCAAAAAGCAAAAAGTTTATTGCATGATAAAACAAACAGAGCTCATGTCCTTTCTCCACAAAAGCCTCATCCAAACATGCTCTTTTATAATTTTTTGATTTACATATGTCTACCAGTCAGCGTTCTTCCAGAAAGCGGCGACTTAAGTTTATTATGTAAATATAGACATTAGACCTCCCTAAATGTACAGATGCCAAGCCCTGGCCCAGGTCTGGACACCTGCAGGGCTTTGGGTCCATGAAACCTTGGGTTCAGGCCATGGAATATTCCCGAACAAGTAATGGAAATTTACAAACTCTGATGTGACGTAGGTGTTTCCTGTGACACGCCCATCATGTTATGTGTCCCTTTATTCTGATGTCATCAACATGTGACCACACCCACTAAACTGAATCCTTTACTCTATCTCTCTGCTTGTGTGTGTGAGAATCTTCAGTTATTACACAGTCGCACGTTTCTTAAAGAATGCATGAAGATGAACACATTACATTATTATGACACTGCAAATACTCACAGCACTGAAGTTTTTTTTTTTATATATATATAATCAATATGAGGATTATATGAAGCTTGATTATACGTATAACCAGCAAAATGTGAACAACATAGAAAGATTACTCAAAGCTTGGCTGTACCTTTAATTATTAGCATAAAAACATCAGAAAATCAACTCTCAATGTTACCTTACAATGGCCAAAAGTAACATTTATAGCCTTTACTCATTAATCTTTTCACCAGCAACTACTGTTTTTAATTTCAGACAGTACATATTAATGAACATTTGCTGTGTAATTGTGTGAGATTATAACCTATAGCTGATTTCCATCTCTAGTCCCTTTCAGGTTGATGTTAATACCTAAGGACTAACTAAGATACAAAGTACATTCAAACATAATACACTGTATATAGGCCTGAAATATAGTGCTTTCACAAAAGGTAAACCAACACTTTCAATACCATATATGCAATTTATTAAGAAGATGTTATTATGATGAAAAAATAATTAATTCTGGATGTTTTTCCATGCCCGAAGTGCTCTTGTGGATTACACATTACACAAATACATAAAACAATTAATAAGATCTATATTTCGTGATGTACACCTCAACATCTATAAATTATGATTACAGTTTTGTCCTTCCAGCAACCATTTTTTCACAGTTTTAGTAAATGATGTTAGTGTTTCCAATTCTGTTATTTTAGCAGGTAATGTATTCCAAGTTTGACATGATCGATAAGAGAAAACACATATCAAGCCATCGTCTATAGAACTGGTTCTTGTTGTCCTTGTTAGAATTTCTTATTACAAAGTCTTTTAGAGGGAGTGATGCTAGTTCATTGAGAATTTGGTAGACAAGTATAAATCAGTATACTTTCTGATGTTTTCCCAATTCCTCAAATGATATTTTTCTTGTATTCTGCAATGAAAACACATACTTTTAACGCATTTTTGTAAGCAGCTTTGACCAATTTAAGGGTGGATTTAGGCAAGGTAATGCACATCTTAAACAGAAAGAAAACCATTCACTTCCACATTAGGGACAATTTAGGTTTACCATGACACCTTTACATGTTTTTGGACAATGTGAGAAAGCCAAAATAACTGAGAGAACCCACAGTAACACGAGGAAGGACATGCAAACTCAGAAAGATTGTAGTTGAATCACACCTACAGCCACTTTTGCTGAGAGGCAGGAGCGCTAACCACTCTGCCACCATGCACCCCATATCAAAACTCCATTCTCTTAAGCATGACTTGATTTCATGAGATTGCGTCTGTAATAGCAGCAATAGCAGCAGCTTACATTAACCAGCGTCAATTAGGAAAGCAATTAGACTAAGGGCCAGTTGTTGCAATTAGGAGACTTAATGGAAATGCATCTTTTCTCTTGCTTACCACAAAACTGAAGCAGTATCAATTATTTCAGAGAAAAAAATAGATTCATGCATGATTTCCACAGTATTTCTACATTTCCATCGGCCTATAGACATGCAAATTATTTATACGGATTTCTAGGGAGCTGAATAAATTGATAACCAATCAGAATTTAGGTTTCAATAACATAAATAAACAGTATCTAGACGGACAGAAAGGACTCATTTTGGTGTTTGTATGGAAGGGGAACAACACCCACTTCCCTTTGCTTGGAAAGTGAATGGGTCTGAGCTATCATACTACAAAATAAAGAAGTCCATTCCATTTCCACCAGCCTAGTAGCCAGCCATCCTAATTTTTTTTATATTTTAATAGTAGTGTTATAGACCAGTCTTCATCTTGAGACCTTTTTTTACAGGTCTTGGTCTCACTTACACTTTTACTCAGTCTTGGTCTTGGTCTTGAAACCAATTTAGTTCGGTCTTGTCTCGGATGTGGCGGTCTCTGAGATTTTATTTTCAAAACATTATGAGAAAATGCTATTCTTTATCATTTTGGAGTAATTTGTTTTCTGAATTTCAAGGAGAACTAGGGACATGATCTGTCAATGTTTGTCAAAAAAATCATTCATCTTTTCAGCAAATCTTTTTCCTTTTATTTGGTGTCAGTTCACAGGGTTTGGTCTTGGTCTTAAAAGTCTCGGTCTCGACTCTTGGAAGTCTTGGCCTTGTCTTGGTCTCGTTTTATCCTGGACTCGGACTGATCTTGGTCTCGATTAGTCCGGACGATTTTACTCATGGTCTCTGAGTCTCTCATCCTCAACTTAACTTTATTATTTGAATGAACACTTTTCACTAAGTTTGAATAAAGTACATTTTAAAGGCAGAAATAGTACTTAGATTTTTAAATTAAACTACCAAATTACTTGTAACAGTGAGTTTAAACATGATTTAAAATAAAAAACTCATAATTGTTAGTGGAAGTAAATTATATAATGGAGTTAGTACAAGTTAATGGCTATATGACTTTTTTACAGTGCAGTACTAACATAGGAGAACTGTTTTTGGACCAATGCATCTTGAAAAACATACAACCAATCAGAGAAAAGAAGCTTGCATAAATTCCACCCCAATGTTAAATAATTATGAGTGGACAGGTACAGGACTAATGTTGATGGAAAGTGGATTGTATTAAGCAGTATGATTTTGTATTGTTTGAAAACAAATTTATTATGAATTGAACAAGAGCACAATAAATCTGTCCCATGCCATTCGTTGTGCTTTTTAATCCTGTTAATTAAGGTCACTAACAGAGCACTGCATCCAACACTGCCATCACACAACAGCGTTACAGTGATAAACGATCAGGTCAAGTATCACTAATTGCCCTCTCATGGGCTGTGCTGATTCGATCACAATACAGTGTGGCGTGTGGCTTGTTTATTAAAAGCTCTCAGACTCCGAACACACTTCCAGTAATTCCTGCTGTGTGCCGTACGCGAGCAATTAATGTAGACAGGATTGGCAGTGGACGGAGCGGTTTTTATTGCAGAGTTCACGCGAAGAGACAGGCAACCGTTCACTCACATTGACGTGTATTGGCAATTTAGAGGTAGAGTGGAGATTAACCTCTGTCCCTGTTGCAGGCGAGTTTACTGCGGGGGGAGAAGCCGGGGGAACTGCGGAGTTTCCACACAGTCACCAGGAGCCAAGTAGAGAGGTTAGAGCAGAAAACAGGTGGTAAAAGCACGGAGGAGTATGATTAAAGTGGGTTTCATGAAAAGACCTAAACACTGAGGACTTGTGTTAAAGCAGAACCATGCAACTTTGCTTATTTCTTCACTGTTTTGGTCACAATTTTTATCTCTACAAGTTTTGAACTACTGCATTCTCATTTCCTCCGCCTTGTGTCCACACCAGAGGTCGACCAACAGTGTTGTGCAAGTTCACACTTTTCATGAACTAGTTCAAAGTTCAGTTCACACATGTTCAAAGTGAACTGTTCACATTCATAGTTCAAAATTTTAATTTTGAACTATGAATTAAAAATTTTATGAACTAAAAATTTTAATTTTGAACTAGTTCAAAGTTCAGTTCATGTTATTTTTAGGTGAGATATGTAAATGAAAGGCTGAACTTGTTTTTCAAACTATGACTTCTATCACTATACATCTACCTTCTAGCCTCACTGTAGATCTTAAGGTGTACTCACACCAGGCCAATGAACCGTGCCCAAGTCCGGAACGCCCCTAAAGCACGGCACGGTTGCCTAATGTGAGTGCTCCGCAGCGTGCCCAGGCGCGGTACGCTTCAGGACTTTGACACGGTTGGAGGAGGTGGGCCACGGCACGGCGCGGTTGCTCATGCATGCGCGCACGCACGTCTATGAGGCGTGTCATCTATGCAACTGTTCTTCTCTCGGTAAAAAGTGAATAAACTCCATTATCAACACTCGTACCAATGCCAGCGACTTGCGCTCACCTTTCTGAAGAAGAGAACAGACAGTGGCAGTAGTTCTGAATCCTCTCTCATCGTCTGTGGTGCCTTCGCTGCTCCTCGTATGTGGTTTATTCCAAACATGTGACAGAAGACCGCGTCTCACCAACGAGACTCAAAGCAGAATCACAATAGCACAGATACTTCATGCCGCTGGTCTCACGTTTTCCACTACGCCAGTTTTAAAAGTGTTAGCGGCTCGCTCGGCTTGTAAACAAACCGCGCATCACGATGACGTAGCAGTCTGTCGCCCTCAGAGCTGATGACGTAACCGGGCCACGGCACAGATCGTTTGTGCAGGTGAGAGCGCGGGCTGGCGGGGGACTCAGACCCCTCTCCAATCTTACCTGGGCACAGCAAGGTTTGAATGGCCCTAGTGTGAGTGCGCCCTTAAATTCTATCACACAAAATGGACGTTTTTGCATATATAAGCTTGCACAGAAAGGTAATTTTTTTCCGTCAGAGTCTTTGTGTGACAATGTGTAAAATGTCTGTAAATGATCATAGTTAGAGGCAGTATCGTCTGTGTTCTCTGTGCCTTCACTTGCACTGCCAAAGATATTAGATCCGACTATCTTTGGCTTCACACTACGTTACACAAGATGCATTGCGCACACAAGCGCTCTCTGGTGAAGGGGTGCAGTTTTGGAGTGGAGCCCGTGGGCAGTGAGGGACAGCGCTGTTTAAAAAGTGCGATCAGACCTCGTCACTCGACTCAGGTGAAAACAAATTCTGACGTTTAATTGATGTGACGTACGTCGTTCATCTCACATAATCTGAACAAATTCACGTTCAAGTTCTTGATTTACAAATGTGTTGCGTTCAGTTCAAAGTTCACATAAAAATGAACGTGCTCAATGAACGCGTTCATTTGAACTCGTTCATGCACAACACTGTCGACCAATATATCAAAATGATTTTTGGTTTGATTCTTGTGCCGATTTTTGATCTGGCACATGTCTGGGCAACCATGTGACTGAAAGACCCCAGCTTCCCCAACCATCTTTTAGCAGTTTGCGCATCTCACACTGCAGTTCATAGGAAACATCCAAAATCTCTTTATCTTGGCCTGAAAAGCTCAAAAGACAATTAAAAGATTTTGCTAATTTCTCTGGAACAGAACCTCATAGCTCTCCCCAAGCTCTTGAACTGTTCTCACTATCAATTCATATTTGTTTCAGTATGAATAAAAATAATTAAAACAAATGGCTACCGTATTTTCACGACCATAGGGTGCACTTAAAAGTCTTAAATTTTCTCCAAAATGTACGGTGCGCCCTATGGTGCGGTGCGCCTAATGTGTTGTTGTGTGACTTCGGGAAAGCGGACGTAGGAGAGGACAGCATGAGAACGGTAAAGGGGGAAGTGTGGGCGTGAAAGAAGACACACCCCCGAATAGTACAAAAGTGCAGGTATGTGCATTATGCAGAACAACATTGTTTTAGCAACGCTGAAAATGCCACCTGCAAAGAGACTCCAACCACTGGACATCGGTGTGAACAGGGCGTTCAAAGTAAGGCTGCGAATGGCGTGGGAGCAATGGATGACAGATGGCGAACACACTTTTACTACGACTGAGAGGCAGCGCCGGGCGAGTTACGCCACAATTTGTGAATGGATTGTAGATGCTTGGGCTAACGTGTCTGCTTGCACTGTTCTTCGAGCTTTCGCAAAAGCTGGAATCATTCATGAGGAGCCGCACGGCAACGAGACGGACTCTGACAATGACGAAAGGGAACCTGGCGTGTTTGATAGAAATCTAGCCCAGCTGTTCTTTTCAGATACAGAAGATGAGGACTTTGATGGATTTTTGGATGCTGATTGATTGATGATTGAAAAAATAATGTGAGTACTTTGCTAAATACTTCAATAAATCACAACCGAACTCAGTTTTGCTCTCGCTGCCTTTTTTAAAACACACACTAGCATGCATGTTTTACCGGTATGTTTTACCGTGCCCGCGCCCTAAAACCCGGTGCGCTTTTGTATGTGTTAAATACAGAAAAAGCACCCGTAACTGAAACTGCGCTCTATAATCCAGTGCGCCCTATGGTCGTGAAAATACAGTATATTATATTAATTTCTTTCATGAAATTAAGAAAAATGGCCTTACATATCGATACCAAAAT
Source organism: Bostrychus sinensis (assembly GCA_020698575.1). Lineage (NCBI taxonomy): Eukaryota > Metazoa > Chordata > Actinopteri > Gobiiformes > Eleotridae > Bostrychus > Bostrychus sinensis. The sequence goes on from CM036247.1 coordinate 9,341,585, forward strand.
TGTCAACATCTATTGGCTGCTCTGAATTTTAAGGCGAGTTGCCTCAAATATTTGTTAATTTGTCAAAGTTATTTATTTAGTTATTTATTTGCAGGGACAATGCATATTAATAGACATTTCTGTAAACACGCCAGAGTTAGCCAAAATGCTATTTTTCATCTGCAGTCCCTGGGCAGATCTAAAAGTCAGCCTAAAAACAAGAACAGTAAAATGACACAACTATGAGAGATTACTTTACAATCAGTAAAAAAGTGCTTGGATCTTAAATGTATTGCATGTGTATATCTTATTGGTTCTTATTAATTACAACATGTAAAGACATATCTGTGTAGGAGTAGCATTTTATCCTGGTTGTTGTTGCTCTGACACTGTAGATTTCAGCCTGAGGGGCAAAGAGGGAAAAGTTTGTGTGCTGGATGGGATGGGTCCCTTCACAATAGTGGTTGCTCTGCTACTGTAAAAACAATAGAGAGTTGAATCATAGCCACTGACATTCAGCTTCTTGTCCTAATATGTCTTTTAGTAGTCCTATATGATTTCAAAAAGAAGGAAAGAAAGAAAAAGAAAAAAAACTTGCACATGCGTAACAAATCTACATTAATTTGAACATGCAATCTGTTTTTTAAGACCTGTACTTGTTCTCAGCAACATTTCATTGAAGACAGATAATAAAACACATTGGTCATGGTTGGTTTAACTTAATGATTTAACTACAAAACTGAACAAAAGCACACTGTTTAAAACAACTGTGGGAGATTTTTAAATGTACTTTTATGGGATTCAACATCTGTCACTAATCCCTCATCTGTTTGTTTCTCCATATGTTTGTTTTTTTAATACTTTTTTTTTTCTACTGCAGTATTACATGTGTAGTATTGTACCCTTTAATCAAATTAAGTAGCAATGGGAGACCTTTGAAATGCAGAATGAAACCTCTTAAACTCTAATTAAAGCCACTGGGAGTCATCAGTGTCCCTCCCCATGCTCTCCAAGAGAAATAACAGAAAAATAAAAGAATTACAGTACAGCAAGTCTCAGAGCTGTCGGAAAAGCTATAAAAAGCCCCCCAAAAAAACACTTTTACTCAAGTAATTCAAGTAATAGTTGTAGTAGTGGTTGTTGTAGTACTAGACTTGTAGTATGGGTACATTCTCTTTAAGTCAGACATGTCCAAAGTGCGGCCCCAGGGCCATTCGTGGCACAGAGGGAGATTTCATGGTCCTCAGCTTGCATCATAAAATGTGTTGTTTATGGCCCTCTAGCACCATTAGGCAGTATTTATATAAAACTGTGCGTCTCTGCCACTCTCAGGCCACATCTGAACTTTCATCGGTTAGTCATGAGCAAATAAATAAATTAAATTAAATCATCTTAAATTTGAATTTATGGCCGACTATACTATATTAACTATATATGGAAGCCATAAGCGGCAATTGATTCATAACTTTTTTCTTATCTCATTTTAACAACTTCATTTTCTCGTTATAGCAAGAAAACAAGGTTTGTTTTCCTGAGTTAACAACATAATGATTAAATAAAAATAAGGTGTTAAGTCATTATCTTGAGAAAACAAATGTTGTTTTCTCATTATAACAAGATAATGATGTTGTTATCTGTGGCTTACGTAACAATTGGCTATATCATCACTGTAAAAAAATGAACTTAACCTAAAACAAAATAATCAAAAGAGTGTTTGGTAAGCTTATCAATTCTCAAAAAACTTGTCATACTGGCATTTAAAAAATATAATTGTCTAGTAAAAATTCAAATAAAACATTTACATTGTGTTTATAAATATACTACAATTGTCAGTTTTTTGCATAATTAAAACCGGCCCTCTTCAAAAAAATGTTTGGACACCACTGCTTTAAATAAACTCACCAAGTAGTGTAATGTAACTAGATACTTTTACTCATGTAGTAGCACATACTTTTAAGTACATTCTTGATGAAAAATGTGTACTTTTACTCAAGTAAATGTGTAAATTCTCTAAATGAGTAAAAGCAGTAGTGTAATAATGCTAGCAGTAGTCAAAAATCATTAGTTTTAGTAAAAGTACTAGCATTGGCAGTAGCAGTGAGTAGCAGCAGCAGTAGTAGTAGTAGTAGTACAAGTAGTAGTAGTACAAGAATAAGTAGTAGTAGTAGTAGTACTACAAGTATTGATAGTAGTAGTAGTACTAGTAGTAGTTAGTAATAGAAGTACAAAACTGGTAGTAGCAGTGAGCTTTAGTAAACTTTATATTTTACTTTTTTGCTTTATTATCGGAGTACTTCCACCTCTGCCTGTACCTAAGCTACAGTACTTTTGTAGTACTTCTTTCACCTCTGCCTGTACCTAAACAGCAGTACTTTTGTAGTACTTCTTCCACCCCTGCCTGTACCTAAACAGCAGTACTTTTGTAGTACTTCTTCCACCTCCACCTGTACCTAAACAACAGTACTTTTATGCATAACTGGAGTACTTCTTTGCTCCATGCCTGTACCTAAACAACAGTACTTTTGTAGTACTTCTTCCACCTCTGCCTGTACCTAAACAGCAGTACTTTTGTAGTACTTCTTCCACCTCTGCCTGTACCTAAACAGCAGTACTTTCATGCATAACTTGAGTACTTCTTCCACTTCTGCCTGAACCTAAACAACAGTACTTTTATACATAACTGGAGTAGTTCTTTGCTCCATGCCTGTACCTAAACAACAGTACTTTTGTAGTACTTCTTCCACCTCTGCCTGTACTTAAACAACAGTACTTTTGTAGTACTTCTTCCACCTCTGCCTGTACTTAAACAACAGTACTTTCGCGGTACTTCTTCCACCCCTGCCTGTCCCTAAACAACAGTACTTTTGTGGTACTTCTTCCACCCCTGCCTGTCCCTAAACAACAGTACTTTCGTGGTACTTCTTCCACCCCTGCCTGTACCTAAACAGCAGTACTTTTGTAGTACTTCTTCCACCTCCACCTGTACCTAAACAACAGTACTTTTATGCATAACTGGAGTACTTCTTTGCTCCATGCCTGTACCTAAACAACAGTACTTTTGTAGTACTTCTTCCACCCCTGCCTGTCCCTAAACAACAGTACTTTCGTGGTACTTCTTCCACCCCTGCCTGTACCTAAACAACAGTACTTTCGTGGTACTTCTTCCACCACTGCCTGTACTTAAACAACAGTACTTTTGTAGTACTTCTTCCACCCCTGCCTGTCCCTAAGCAACAGTACTTTTGTAGTACTTCTTCCACCCCTGCCTGTCCCTAAGCAACAGTACTTTTGTAGTACTTCTTCCACCCCTGCCTGTTCCTAAGCAACAGTACTTTCGTGGTACTTCTTCCACCGCTGCCTGTACTTAAACAACAGTACTTTTGTAGTACTTCTTCCACCCTTGCCTGTCCCTAAGCAACAGTACTTTCGCGGTACTTCTTCCACCTCTGCCTGTACCTAAACACCAGAGTACGTGTCCCCTCCACATCTCTCATCCCAGCGTCAGTGTCTGCCCCCTGCCAGCCCTCGCTCACCAGAAAACCCCCATCGCACGAGCTAACGATGTGGAAGACTCATCCCGACGCCCAAAATAACCCATTATCTCACGGGCTCCAGACACGTTCTGGAGCCCCCGACACTCTGTCATGTTGTCAGCCTGACCGCCACTGCTCTGACTCCTCCAAGAAGAAGAAGAAGAAGAAGAAGAGAAAGGAAGGAAGGAAGGCTGCTGGGAACACGCTGCTGCTCCGTTGCTAAATAACAGTATCGCTATAAAATGAGCCATTGTTAGTGAACAGTCAGGGGGATGATGTGAAGAATGAGGGGCCACCGCACTTGATTAGCGGTGAATTGGCGTCTCGGGGAGGCACAACGGGAGCACGGCGCCGCGTCATGTTTAATTGGTGGAAAAAGATCGCTGGTTACAGGTGTTTTATAGCTTCACGTCGTGGCGGAGGCGTAAATGTGACGTCAGTGAGCGCTGTCGTGCAGTGACACTGTGAGTTTGAGCTCAGACAGTGAATGACTGTGTCCCGGGCCGAGTGATTAAAGTATTGTTAACAGGTTTTGAATATCAACGTGTGGTCCTTGATTGACCATTAAAAAAACTATTTAAAAAACCTCACTTTTCACTCCAGCAGGTAAAGTTTGGGATATGCTGATGGTGCAACTTTGGCAGAAAATCTAAATTCAGTTTTTGGTGACTCAGTGGCTTTGACTTCCTGGCTCTGAAAAGTAAAGCCATCAATCTTTCACCAGCACCAATTAATGTTGTTTTATAAATGTCATTCATCTTGTGCTTCCTCTCCAGCTGTGCTCAGTTTGTCCCTTTTGGGCAACATGAACAGGATGTGACAATTCTTATGAAGCTTTACTTGTTTATATTACATGGCATACTACTCCAAAAATCATATCATTATGTCTTAAACACTGTTAAAAATACTGAAAGCACCAGTATATATATATTTTTTTTTGTTCCGTTTCCCATTTGTGACCTTTGCGGATAGTCTTAAAGGCCCGTGCACTGCCTGATTTTTGAGAATGTAAAAAAAGTTTCATTTCAAACATGATCAACTATCCTCCTCTCTTTTATATTTGTCTTTTATTCATTTAATGTCAGATTTGTGCTTTGCTCCCCTTTTTGTCTGTCTCCGATTTTCTTTTTTTTTCCTGCAGTTTTGTGGTTTAAGAATTTGGAAATTACTCCAGTTTATAAATGACCAATGAAAGTGTCCATGATCTGAATGGGACCAATATTTGCTCTAAGCGTGGTCAAAAAATTCAGCCCCCGCTCTAGTTCCCCCTCTGTCAAAAACACTTTTTAAGAAATAAATGAGGTCTCAGAGTCTCATTGTTTTGTGATATGGTTTGAATTGACTGCTGTGCTTTAGAGAGATTAGTTTAATTTGTTCTTTTTGGAAATACAAGGGGGAAAAATGGTTGTACATCGTTAAGTTATGTTCCTAACAGACAAAACTGACCCTATCTCACAATGGTAAAAAATCCTTTAAAAAATTCAGCACCCAACGCACAATAGATAAAGGATATTATGTTGTGTATGGACTTTGAGAAAATTCAATAATATATTAGCAGATCTAAAAACAAATGTGCCACTTCCTGGATTTTTTTTTTTTTTTTCACAACTGTTGCATCTGAGTAACCCTCCCCCCTTTCCCCCTTATTATTATTATTATTATTATTATTATTATTATTATTATTATTATTATTATTATTAATGTTGTTGTTGTTGTTTGTACTGGTACTATTATTATTATTATTATTATTATTATTATTATTATTATTATTATTATTATTATTATTATTAATGTTGTTGTTTGTACTGGTACTATTATTATTATTATTATTATTATTATTATTATTATTATTATTTGCTTTTTTTGTGATATTCTGTTTTATATTTTTCCTTTGTTTAGTTTTCCAGCTGTGTGTGGATGTGCATCTATGTTTTGGGAAAAAAAAAAAAAAAGACTATACATGGTAAATATTGTAGATTTCTTTGATATTTCACTTGAAACTGAAAAATCCTGGACCCATATTTATCTGGATTTATCAGTCTTTACAAACAATTCCTATAAATCTTACCAACATTCGACTATAACTTTTCGAGTTATCTTGCTAAAACAAACAAACCAATAACCAAACCAAGGCAGAAAAACACTCCTCTGTTCTCTTTCTTATTCTATATACTAGATTAGTGGTTCCCAAGCTGGGGTACGCAAATGTAAAATGTAAGGGATACACGAAATACTTTTAAAAACATGATTTGCAAACAGCCTGATTACATTTAGTGTATGTCTGTGTGTCTTCTCTCATATATACACATACTCTGAGTGTTCAGGACGTTATGTTTTTATTATTAATATGTTTGGTAGTGTGTTTATTCTATAGGCTAAATGTTTGGTAGATTTATATAGATCAGATTTATTTTTAAAATGAATAAAAAAAACTATGTTAATGTAATAAATAATATTTCAATTTGGAGAGTAATAATTCACTATGAGAGATTTTATTTGAAGTGCGTGAGAGCACGGGAAGTGGCACATGGGCTGGGGGTCAAATGTCTGAAGGGTTAAAGGACGGTAAAACGTTCGGGAACCACTGTACCAGATTTTATTCAATGCATGAGAAGATAATATACTGCAGTGGCTCCATATGTGGTGTTCAAACCTGCCCATAGTGGCTGGTGAAGAAGCAAATCACTTTGCATTATGACATTTACAATAAGACGCCTTAGGTATTTCCATTTGTTTATTTCTATTTTTGAAACGCAATTACTGACTTCCATTGCATTGCTTACAAACCTTTTCATGAATAAATAAAGATTACGACTGCTAGATGGCCAGCGACAGCAGTTAAATTATCCATATTGCCACATTATTGCATGATTATTTTATGCTAATTCAAATGTACGTAGGCGACTCTAAACATTACACAGAGCGACAGTGGGGGGTTGTGTTAGCAGCCGCGCGGAGCTGCAGCAATAATAGTAATCCACAGATACAAAGTGGAGCAGCGTGACTGGAGAAAACACAGGTCGCTCATGGTTAATGCATAATCCTCCCACCTCTTTAACACGAGGAACTGTCACTCCCGGTTAGACCCCCGTCCCGAAGCCGTGCGCCCCCGCGTCCCACTCAGCCCCCGCCCGGACCCATCTGCACACGCACGTCTTCCGCCTTTATCACCGCTGCTTGGGACAATCCGGCCCTAAATAACTTTAACGTGAAAGGACAACGCGTACGGCAGTGGAAGGCTTGGGTTGAGACTCGAGGACTGTACTTCTGTTGATCTGTACTTTTACTTTGTATTGTTTTGAAGAAATACAAAGGAATTAACATCTTTTAGTTTTTAGTCTGAATAATGAGTAATACTGTTTTAGGCAATTTTGGCTGAGACTGGTCTTATTTTTTACTCATTTTTGGTCTCGTCTTTGTCTTAACCCCGGTCTCGGCTGCAGTTTTACTCAGTCTTGTCTCAGCTTCAGATGTAGCAGTCTCAGAGATTTTATTTACCAAACATCGTCAGAAAATGTTATTCCTCATAATTTTGGAGTAATTAGTTTTCCCGATTAGAAGAACCAGGAAAAAGATCTGTCTCTGTTTGTAGAGTCTTCTGCATTTGATCATTAAAATGATCAGTAATGTATTTAAACCACTTTTTAAAAACTTTTTAAAACTTTTCTTCAGTGTTAGTTCACAGGGTTTGGTCTCGACTCTGGTGTTGGTTTGTCTTGGTCTCGGTCTAAACTTAGTCTTGAGGCCTGAAAGTCTCAGCCTTGTCTTGATCTCGGGTCACTCTGGACTTGGACTGGTCTTGGTCTTGATAAGTACGGTCTTGACTTCAACAGCAGTGCTCACTGTATCATAGCACACACGAACAACGAATAACACACAGGGGGCCACAAGCCAGTGTACTCTTTGTGCCAATCCCAAACCTGGATAAATGGAAAATGTTGTGTCAGGAACATATAAACCTATGCCAAATCAATATACAAATCACTGCACACTGGGAGATTTGCTAGAAAAGGGGAAAGCCGAAAATGTACACAGTACTGTGTCTGTTAGCCTGGCCAGCCAGCCCCTCCTACTTTTCAAAAGGAGATGTTTTCTTATCAAGTGGCTCGATACCGATCAATCACAGCTGTTTAATTTGCAGCATGTCTTACAAAAGCGGAAGATAATCTCCTATCAAAAATAACTAAAAATAACTAATCTCCTATCAAAAATAACTAAGATGGCACTAACAAATACAGAATGAATTTAAAGACTTCTCTCACCTGATTAACGCCGTTTAGTGCTTTCCTTTGTCACCTGTTGGTTCTGCTGAAGTCCGCATTGTTCAGTTCTGTGTGATTTTTGTTCTGCTACTTCGCCCGCTCTCCTGAGGCGGGGCCGCACCAGGTCGATCAAATACGTAATCAGCACCTGGGCTGTTTTTAAGCACAAACCTTTCTTTGTTGGAGAACACGGACGCCATGAACTTTGCTGTGGTTTACATTGAACAGTGCTGTCCAGAACCCAAAGAAACTTCCAGTAAGGCATTACACTACCTTTTTTTGTGTAATTATGGACTAATTTCAAAGCCTAACCCGGCAAATGTTATGGCTTTTATTTTTTGTTTAAATTTTCACTTGTGGGTAAATTAATTTGAATGTACACTTCTGTGGATTGGTAAAGGGGAGAGAGAGCTGTAATAAATAATGGTAAATTAAGCTAAGGTTGGAAATAAATAAATCTGGAAACCAAAGTTATAAATAACTGCATTCCATATAAAAAATGGGGTTTAACTTATGGTTAAAACAAACTGTAAAACAAGTTAAAATATGCCTTTACATAATTACCATAATTGTCGAATTTCAATGCTCTCATCGTACACTAGTATTTAGAAATGACCCCCCACCCCCATTCTTAGGTTTTTCACCTATATTTTCTACTGTCACTTTAACTATTTTGCTACTAAATTATGGATATTGATGATTGCATTAAAGGAAATAAAGAAGTGAAAAAGAGTGAATTCCTGTAATTTGGATGCGCTCAGGCTCTCAACTGTAGCCAAACTTACTACAAACGCTTGACATAAGTACTGAGTTGCTCATAATACAGTGTATTAACTGTATTAAGTATTAAGAAGTGTACTAACTTCTTTGTATAGAATAGGAAAAAGGTTAATGTGGCTGGCCAGGCTACTTGTCAATGAATGGACTGGATATTCTTTTTCTCTCTGAATTTTACCATTAAAACATAACAAAGCATCACAATTCTTCCCTATAATCTTGTTTGTGCCTAGACGTTTCATTCCCCATGGTTGTATTACTGATTCCTAGACCACAGAAAAACTAAACTAGCCCCTCATTCTTCACATCAACCTAAAGGTTTCATCAAAGTGCAACAAAATACAAATGTATTACCAAAACGGTTGGTAATGGACAAGCCCCATGCCATTCATTTTGCCCAGCTATGACATCCTGGTTCATGATTCTCTTCCATAAGTCTCTATTAAGGTTATATTTTTAATTAGGATCCTCCATAACTCTTTACACAGCAGCTTTTTACTTGTGTTTTATTCTAATTGGTGAGTCCTTCAAGGCATTTCTGCAAGGTAAATAGTTCTGATTATGAAAGTTTAGTCATCTTAGTTTGAACTGCAACCCTCAGTGGAGTGTTTGTGAATTGGTGCAGAAAATAAAACATATTTGAATATTAATCCTCATGCAGACAGTAAATGCTGCTCCTGTTATCAGCAGGTGAGCAGAGCTGCGGTGAAGTCTGCGGCTGGATCCACTTTTTGTTCCTCAGCGGTAAAAAGCCGCAGCGGAGAACTGTAACCTCTGCAAATTTACTCAAAGTGTGTGAAAGAGTCTTCCCGCTTCTGCCTGGCTGCTTTTCATTTGATTTTGAACATGCATCAGGGCGCCACATGTTTTTGGCTTTTGGATAACGTTTTATTGTCCTTGATGGGAAAGTCGGTTTGAGGAAAACTGCACTTGATGTAAGAAAAAAAAAAACTTGCCATCATTTACCAGACAGTGTTTTATTTAATATTCTGTAGGTTTTTGGGAAACCTAGTTAACCCAAAGCAAAAATCTTCTAAGAGTCTGGTAAATTCATCCAGGGCTAAAAGTATAGTGCTGCACAACCGAGCCTGGTTTTATAAATCCTGATATTTTCTGTTGACTGTGACCTTCCTGTCCTATCGGTTGACTGGTGAAAGTAAGTCTCGCTGACTAAACACCATTAAGGTCTAAGGTCTCTAGAGCAACATTTTGCCATTTATTTTGCCATCTTTCTTTTATCTGTACCAAACCAGCCTAAAATTGAAAAAGGTCAAAGCACATCAAAGTCAGATCCACTCAAAAACTCCTCACTTAAATATTACTCCGCCACTTTTTAAGGTATTTTCTTGCTCTATTACAGCATTTAGTCAATAGTTTGTGTTGTTTAGAATAGCATTCATGTGTCACTCCACTAGGTCTGCACACTCTTACCCATTTTCCAATTGTTCATTTGTCACATTCAGTCATTTTTAGATTGCTTGTCTGACTATTTCAATAACAGTCTAACAGATTACAGTCTACAGCAAAAAATAGGATGATTGTGCATTGCCATGTCTGTTATGGTATGACTGGAAGTAAAAGTGAGTTGAGTTCAGTTCAGCGTAGCAGGAAAGAGTCTGTACTGTAACCTCTGCAAATGTACTCAAAATGTGAGATGATTATTTAAAGCTTTTGGGCTTTCTAGTCAACCAAAAACTAAAATCTCCTTCGGACATTTTCTAAGTGACTGGTCATTGCCAAAAAAAAAATTGTCACCTTTTGGCTAAGATGTTGAACATTTGTATGCAATTATGGGAGTTCATTAGCCAGGCCTACCAGACAAACTCTTGTCCTATACAGAGAAGTCAGTCTGGAACCTCTTTGCTTAAATAAAAGACTTATGGTGTTCGTTAATCATTGGATGTCAACAGGACTTTACTGTTGTTAAAATGGCAACAATCACGCACTCAATGATCAGGTGATGAAGTAAAACACTGGTTAAGGTCAGGTCAGAGAAGGTAATAAATTAGCTCTGTAGCCAGCCAGGGTTTCAGTCGATCACATAGAACAAAAGAAACATGAAAAACAATCAAGCCCAAGTGTTTCATTGAGGAGGTGAAACTGCTAAAAATATGATTGAATATACAGTATCGGCAAACTATTTATTAAACTGTTGTTAATGCTTTATTACTATTTAGAAGTGATGAGTTTTTATAAAGTGTCACAAAAAATATGTAACACAATATTATTTGTATTGAGTTACAAATTCTTATGACTCAAATTCAACAATAATAACAATGTTCATGACTTAATGGTGATTATTAATGTTGAGGTAAAGCTTTGTACATAATTAATTATCTGGTTACTAATCCTTAACAAACCCTTAACTAACTCCTTAATTAACTAATGTGATACAGTATATTTGTAAAGGGTTTCCCTTATTTTTGTAAATAATGTTATTTTTTCTTGTAATTTTTTTATTTTTTCCCCCATTTTGAACATAAAATCTATCGTAAAATAAGTAAATGTAATTGATATTTATATTGTTATATTTTTTATTTATATTTTAATTTAAAAGGCTTTTTTCCCCTTGAATTTGATTTTCAAAGTTTAAATGCTGGAGAATTTACACTAAAGTAATTCAAAATGTATCTGTATTACTTAACACTGGTGTTTTATGGGCACTTGTCTTTAATTAAAAAAAGACACAATTGGTCGACAGGAAATCATGAAGCTGGATGAAAAAAGACATGGATCAGATTCCACCAAGCTGGGATTTGAACCTGGGTGCTTCCTGTTTATGTGGTAGAGATGGGATTTATGGCTCATTTTTTTTTTTCCATTCATTTTTAAGAGCCGTTCAAAAGACTGTCTCGTTTTTTGATTTACATTATTTTAAGAAGCCAGTCAGTTCATTCAGAAAATAAACACTGGGATGAGTGATACATTATTTTAATCAAAATAAAATGTATTCTATTGGTGGGACATTATTATTGTCACATTGATGATAATAAAATGAGCATGTATGGACTAAATTCACTAATGGTGATGTCAAACACCTCTGCATAGACTGAGACCACCATTTAGGATTATTATAAGTCAAAAATGTGCAAAATATAGCTACCTTGACATATGTTCATGCAAAAATGTCAGTAAAAACTAAACAGGAAACAATAAACTTTCATACACTCTCTCTTCATCTCTTTCTGTTTCTGTCTGACTCTTTCTTGAGCTTGAGTTTTTCTACTTTTCCTTATGAGGTTGTTTTACGGTTTGCAAACAAAAAAAAGAGCTTGTTCATTTTGATTCAAGAGTAAAAAGATGAACAAAAAAAAGAACAGCTCTGAATCGGTTCTCATCAGTGAGGAACCATTAATGTCACATCTTTAGTGTCTCTGAGTTTTATTAAAACAACATGGCACCACCTTTGCTTTCATTTGTTTTGTTTTTTTTGCTGAACAATTGACTGCACATCCACCACTGGCCCTTGTTCATAAGCCCTGTTCCCTTGATTCCCCCGCATTTATCGAATAACATTTTTGTCATTGGTTGGTTTGAGAGAGTGCTGCCCTGGCGCACACACATAGGCTGAGGACTGGTCTGTCTGTTTGCAGGCATTAAAAAAAGCACCTATTCACCAAATGAAATTACAGTGGGACAATGGGAGCGCTGGATTGGAAGCAGTGTGTCTTTTCTCAACGGTTAATCCTTTATAGCGCACACCTTTCCCTCCCTGCTCTTTCCACAAGCTCCCTGCTCCAATGCGATTGCAAAAAAAGGGGAAAAAAAGCACATCTTTCTTGCCTCGCCACAAAGAAACCGGATTTGTCATCAACATTTTCACACTCTTTGGAGAAGGCCCGAAGGAATAAAAGAAAACACTGATTTGATGATAGCTGCTATTTTGCCTCCTGAATTGAGTTATTGGGAGAGCAAGGTGACTGGGAGTTCCCACTGACGGCTCATTTCCATACCAAAAGAGCAGTCAAAGTGATTTCTACAGAGAGCAGAGAGAGAGAGGCTGAGCTCTGATTGGCTGACAGGGCTGTGAACTGTCAGCTTAGTGCAAGTCACTCTATAGGAAGATCATGAAGTACTTTTTGTAAGAACTTGAGGTGTGCTTATGTAGACAGAAACACACACAGTCACTGCCTGTTATATCAAGCCAATAAACACTGAAACTATTAAGTAAGCACTGACTTTACATTGCAACATTCATCCTGCTTTGTGTTCACTTTTTCATTCATTTCTTTTTCATTCCTTTTCCAATTTTTATTTTGTTAAGGAAGATTTAAAGGCTTAAATTTGAGTTTGAGACATTTATGTGGTGACTGTCATGGTCATCTCATTTCCAAGAGTAAATTTTACTACTATGGTCCTTATCTATATGCTAATTTGCTCTCTTTTTTGTGGTGAACAATGCCACACATGACCTGACATGATCCGTGTATGTTTCCTGTTTTTTGTGTTTTGTTTCCCTTGTGTTTTATTTTGTAGTCTAGTCAGTCCTTGTGTTTTTCTGGTTTACTTCCTGCCTCCTGTGTTTCCCGCTTGTGTGACCGCCCTGATGTGTTTCTCCTGTGTACTCCTAGTTTATTTAGTCCCTGTGTTTTTGTCGGGTCATTGTCTTATCAATGTCTGGGTCTCCTGCATTCCCTGAGTTCTCTGTATGATTTTGTATTTTAGTTTTAGCTCTGCTTTTAGTTTTCTGTTGCTACTTTTGGATTGTGTATTTTAGGATTCCTCGTTTAGTATTGGTTCATGGATTTTATACCTCGGATTTTGGGTTTTTGATTAAACATTCACCTCACAGTCCTTCTTTGGGTCCTTTTTTCCCTTTGCCTCACCACGCCACGACACTGACGGCTTAAAGAGCATAAGAAAATACATTTTAATTCACTCACTCTCATTGTTGAATGTGCTGTGGTTGAAAAATTTTGTTCTAAAAGCATATTATTCACTAAAACTAATTTGATTATCAATTAAAATTAAATCGCAAAAGCTCAAAACTGTCCCTAAACGTACATTTTGATAAATATTCAGCTGCTCCCAGAACTCAAAAAAAGCCACATCCACATCGGTCATGGTCCAACCATGACTCAGAGGAACATCGACACACATCTGCACCAACTGAACACACATTTCCTTTTAAAACTGATTTTTTTTTTTTTAAACAATATACATTTTAATTTTTACATAACTTTTTTCCATAAAGAAGGCATGAGTTCCTACAATCACAGAGCCATGGGTCATGCTACTCAGTCGGAAATACAATTTTTATTTCTGTTGCTAAAATGTAAAAAATAAAATTTGCATCCCCAATTTCCGACATGTTGATGGCACTCATGGATCTGATTCTCTCAACTAAAATTCTGACACTAAAGAGAGTAAATTTAACACTATATAGAAATGGACCTTACAGTGGCAGCACGTGTAGCAGTCATCTTCTTAATTTAAGGCAGTAGTTAATGACGTGTGCGACAGAAAATGTTTAAAAGCCATGTTTAAATATCTGAAAAAGAAAAATGGAAACTCCAGACTTGTCCCTGAGCAAACTTCTGAACCAGATGAAGGCCTCAGTAGAAAAGAAACAAAAAAATGGGCCGACTGTAGCGTGTGGTAAAAAGTAAAAGTAAAGTTAAACAACATCTCCAATCAAAACATGAGTGCAGACTATTTTGTGTACCTTCAAGAACACACTGAGAAAGAAACAAGTTTGATGAGAAAAACCAGTAAAGTGAGTAAGAAAGCTCTTGAAGCGTGCTAACAAGTTGCTAAACTCATTGCCAAATCCAAAAAGCCACACACTGTCGTTTGGTAACATATTTGGTGGGTGGTGTGCCATGGGATTTTTGTCTTGGCTCAAAAAAGGTTGAAAAATGCAGATTTAAGACACTAAATAGTCCTGCATTGCTGTGTTGCTCATTGGCAGAGCTGCGGTGCATGTATTGGGCAACTACAGCCTGCCTCAGTGTCGTGGGTTCAAGTCTGGACTGCGACAGTTTGACAAACTCTCCCCGATTTCTGACTATATTTTGTCCTGTCAATAAAACCTAAAAATGGCCAAAAATATCTTAAAAAGAAAAAAACAAAGGTACTAAATTATCCAATCCACATGTAATGAAATGTTCATGATGCAAATTAGAAAACAGCAGCACACACATAAGCAAAAACTGGAAGACATTATTAAGTTACACTGCATCCTTTTAGTCCGATTTATTTGGGAAAGTAAAAAAACAAAACAAAAACAATTTCATTCTTTACATGTAAGGTTTTAAATCTTTTTGGTGTTCTGTACTCCGCTGGGCTTTTTGTCACACCACATGTCCCCCCTCACTCATACGGGCTGATGATCCTCCAAAAAGTATAAAACATTTGTGTTTATTCAGACGTTAAGACATTTATACTTATTTTATTGTAAAAAACAAATTGTCCTGCAATTTTTCTTTTAAACTCAAATTCAAAAAAAGAAAAAAAAAACATTTACTTTGACTTATTTTACTATATAATTGGTAACACTTCAGTTTAGGGTCCACTTGTTAACCATTAACTAAGTGCTAATTAGCATGCTAGTTTGTGGTTAATTAGTTCACACACACAGAGAGACAACCATTCACTCTCACATTCATTCACTAGGGGCAATTTAGAGTCACCAGTTCATCGGACACATGCATGTGTTTGGGCACTGGGAGGAAGCTGGAGAACCCAGAGAGAACCCACCGTAAAGTTAGAGAGTTGGTGAGTTGGCCGGTCCGGGGATTGAACCCACAGTCTCCTTGCTGGGAGGTGAGAACACTAACGTACTAAAGTAAAAGTACTTAGTTACTTTACTTGAGTACAATTTTCATGTATCTGTACTTTACTTTTTACTTTTTTACAAGGGGTACTTTTACTTTTACTCCACTACATTTCTGAGTTGGTTTGAAGTAAAAAGTATTTTGAGTTTTGGTTTAAAATCATGTGTTTTTGTCATGCCCAGTACTTACAGTGAAGCCCAAAATTATTCATACCCCTGGCAAATTCTGACTTAAAGTTACTTTCATCCAACCAACATGCCACTTTTTGTTAAAATGTAAAAAAAAAAACTGAGAAATATTTTTTTCCACAATGATACCTCTTGTACATCATCTTATTATCTTTTGGGAGAAGCCTGTGTCATTTCCGGTCAAAAAAAACCTTGCTGGTTGAATGAAAGTAACTTTAAGTCAGAATTTGCCAGGGGTATGAATAATTTCAGGCTTCACTGTACATACAAATATGCAGTACAGTAGTACTTCTTAAAGACATCAGAAGACCTCACCAACAAGTTCAGTTCCTTCTGCTGCACCAGTTTGTTCTTTTCATCTGGAATCAGCACAATTTTTCATAAAAAATCTGTCAGATTTAACACATTCATGAATTGTCAAATCTGTGCGAAATATTTTTACTTTTTTACTTGCAAGTACATTTAAAAGTAAGTACCTTTATACATTTACAAAAGTAGAAATTTTAAAGGTAATTTTTGCTCACCACTGCTTCCTGCAAAGCGCTCTTTTTTTTTTTTTTGCAAAACAATCTGTAAAGACAAGCAACATTTATCCCAACATTGTATCAAATAAACAGAGGTCCCATTCACATGAAACCACACAGGGTTAATGACAGATGATGAAACGTGCACAGAGCTGACGTCATTGACCCAACAGCATCCATCACCGCTGCCTTCATTACACTGTATCCTGTCACATTTATCAGCGCGCGGCTTCATCACCGAGCCCTGTGTCCCTGTTGCGTTGTTAACATCTGCTCAGAGACGACAGCCACTAAACAGGTAGAGTCATTTAAGCACCCCCTGTCTGTCCTCTCCTGTCCTATAATAGATCTGCCGTCTCTTTGTGTGTGCGGGACCTGCAGCGGCTTTGAAAAATGATCAAAGTGCGACGAGAGACTGAGACATCAATTTGTATGAATCAAGCGTCCAGTCTCTCTGCGGGTCAGGGAAGTCGTCCTCCTTTGTGCTTCAAAGGGATGAACTTAATGAAGGCAGAAGTCACCGCGTGGTAAGAGAGGCACTGCCGAGAGGTCAATTATTGTGACCTAGAGCCCAAAGTAAACCAATTAGATTAGGCTTTCGGACCGGAGATAAGGGTCGCTCTGAGCCACCTTACACAGGTTATTAGCGCTATTGTTTTTAACTACAGGATCTGAGTGTTTTACATTTCACATTCATGTCTTACATATCTGGAGTTTCTTGTTTGAAGCATATTATAAAAAATGCATTGTTTTGGTATTTAAAGTGGAACTCTGCTTGTTTCTTTTGCTTTATTTTCCTCTATAAAGCTCCCCCTCCTGTGTGACCTCTCGCTCGTCTTTACTTTCGTTTTCCCTTTCTCCTATCTGTACAAAGTTTTTTCTTCCATTTGACCGCTCTGGCACGCTGAAAATTGAGAAATAAAGCCCCCGCTAGCTTGTTGTTTTGCTATTTTCTCGTAAGACCTGAGACTTCTGTGACACCGGGTCGGCGACACTACACTACAGACTTGCAAGTGTCACTTATGGCCCAGAGACACCAGGGGGAGCTGCTGCACGCTTCATTTACCCCACAACAACTCATTTAACCATCACACGGACTCCCAAACTGTTAATATGAGGTAAAAAAGTTACTGAGTTCTGCTTTAACCATTATTGTCACACAGGTTTAAAGGTGGATTAAGTCAAATGTAGCTGGACAACATGCACAAAATGGTCCAATAATTTCCCATCAACTGGTACTAGTATTTCTTAAAGGGCCTAGATTATACTTTTTTGTGAGTCTTTTAAATTCATTTAGGACACATCTAGATCCAAATCTTACATTTTGTTGGTCAGAAAAGTGCAATAATTACTGCAAAAACCTTAGTTGAAGAAACTCATCATTTGACTCTGAGAAATGCTCAGATTGGTCCCTGTCACTTTAAGAGCCCTCCCTCCCCGCTGTCCCTGCTGCTGTCACGGCCCTTCAGCGCTCCTCACAAAAACACATGCTGAGTGTTTGAGTGTTGTCCGCTGCAGTTCGGGGGTGGGTTTGTTTGGTTGCTGCAGGGGAGGTGTGAGCTGTAGCAGTGCTTCCTGAACAGGACAGGACCGTGAGGGAGGAGGGGAGTGGTCAGGTTGAAAAGACCAGACCAGGCCCGTGGACAGGTTTGCTGGGACCTACTGAGTTCTGCTTTAAGTACCTAAAAACATTAAGTACATAGAAAAAAATCTTATATATAAAAATGTATATACTTCTTTTAAGATATTACTTTAAAACAAAATTTAACCACCAGTCAGTGCTTTTGTAATGTTTTTATAAAATATATGGGGAAAATGAATAGACATGAATAGAGGGGATTTCTACAGGTTGGGGGTCCACTTGGAATTTTTCTGAAATTTAGGCGGGGAATGACAGTCTTGACTTTGGGAATGGCTGCTCTAAATACATAAATAATAATGTGTTGAATTGTAGTCTACACTGCCATCAAATGTCATCATAAAAGGGCCCAAATACTTCACATTTACCACCACAACCAACCAAGATGAAATAAAATAATCTCAGGTCCATCACCAGCAGGAAACAGCTGTGTCGGTAACAGGTGGCATGAATAAGCCATGAACCAGTCTCTTACCTGCTCCATCAGTTTCAACGGGACACGTCTGACTTTGAGTTTGGCAGCACCTCAAAAGTTTAGGAAGACTTTACTTCTATTCTACTTAAGTAAAAGTACTGTCACATCAACCTATTATTACTCAAATAGAAAAAAATGCAACTGTTAAGTAAAAGTAATGGAAGGGAAGGTTTATTAATATAGTAAGCATGTAAGGTTAAGGTATACTTTATTGTCCCCGAAGAGTAAATTTGTTCATTTGACCCATCCTTCAGTGCCACTGGGGCAAGGAGCAGTGGGTGACTGTAGAGCAGCACCCAGAGACCCTTCTCCAGATCTTGAGCCAGGATCCTGGTCAGGAATATGAGTGTGGTGATGGCTGGAGAGGCAGTAGCTCAGTTGGTAGCGCCGCTAACCAGAAGGTTGGTGGTTCAAACCTCACTCCCACTGTTGCATACTGTCATTGTGTCCTGGGGCAAGACTACTTAACCCACCTTGCCTCCAGTGTCTGCGCACTAGTGGTGTATGAATGTGTGTGTGAATGGGTGAAAGGTTCCTTGATGTAAAGCGCTTTGAGTGCTCATGGAGGTAGAAAAGCGCTATATAAATGTGACCATTTATTTATTTTTACAAAATGGCAGCCACATCTCCATGAGTCTGGAGCTGTGGCTTAAGGCTTTTTGAAATAGTTTTGGACATCTTTGCATTAGTATTTCACGTACTATAACTTAAAATAATGCATGGAAAATCTGTTCTTTTGGGGAGCTGTTACTTTGATTTTTCAGAGAACACTTGGATTAGGTGTCTGTCGCCCCCCTGCTGGCAAAAGTAGGGAATAGACAGAGCATAAAATGGTTATTTAGCATGGCTTTTATTACAGGTTTTTGAGGTGAAAACAACATTATGACATGGTTAAAAGTTGAAAAAAGTTGATTTAGCATAAGAGGGGACCTTTAAATGTCAAGACATGTGCTATATAACTGATGCATTATTATTATTATTATTATTATTATTATTATTATGACTGCTAGCATTACTAATACTACTTCTTTTACCACTACAACAGCCACTACTTCTACTAATCCTAGTACTACTGCTGTCACCGCTACAATACTCAATTTGTCAAGGAATACTTGAATAGAATTGAATAAATGTTTTTCTTCAGAAATACTCATACTAACTAAGGTATGTAGTCTAAGTATAAGATAGTTGTACAACATTAAAACCTATGTAGCCACTGGGCAGGACAGAACATAAACTTTACTAAGGCATACACTATACTTTCACAAATAAAATGTAAATGAATAAACAGCATAAGCAAAATGAATTATAAAATTTTCTAAAATATGTGGAAGAAATCACTGTTTGCTGCAGCTTGTGAACTAAACGGAGGATGCTGTAATCCCTTGGAAACTATGAGAAATAGTCACAAAGCCGTTCACACAATAATAAATGCTTTTGGCTGCGGCCGGTGTGATTTTAATTTACTGAACCACGAGCAAAACAAGATGTTTGGGACAGACTTGCCAAGCAGTTAATGGATTTTTGTCAAGTGCCCAAAAAAATAAATAAATAAATAAAAGACACATGCTACTATTGCTTTAGAAAACTCATTTGCATTATCATTTTGATGGAGTATGTTTCTACCTTTTCTGACACGCTGCCATGTGTTTAGGCCCCGAGTAATTAAATCACGTCCGTCGGAGGCAGCACTTCTCTTCAAGGACGTGCACAATACGCTGAGGTTCGGCAGGTGTTAGGCACCATTCAGCGAGATTTACAACTGCTCAGGGCACGAGCGCAGAATCCTAAGTGCAAAGTTACTATTGAAGCCATGTTTAAGTACTTTATATATAGGCAAATGTTCAGGGACACAACAGTATATGTGGAGTCCTCTGCATAATTGTACAAAGTTGCAAATGTTCAAGACTTGCTGGAGAGAAATTAAGTTCACAGCGCAGCGACTTTGATTTCCACTGATTAAATATGAACTGTTGAATTATTAAAGATGAAATAATCAGGCTTATAGGTTGACAGCATAAAAAAAGTACTCCACAAGGGCAATTTAAAGCATAAGTAAATGCAAAATGCAAAAATGAACATGATTTGTGAATGCTGAAATGACAAATAGTCTATATAAACAAATATATCTAGAGCCTAAATTATGCTTTTTAAAATCATTATTTAATTTATCTTGGTCACATATAGAGGCACAACACAACAACAAAATAACATTATTTAGTTAGTCTTTATTTGTTTTCGAGCAACTGAAGACAAATATACAGTACATACAGAATCATAATTACATTGAAAACTGTTTCTTTTAAGGCTCGAAAAGGAGTGGGAGGAAGAAAACTTATTTAATCCCACCCCTATATTACATAGAACAAATCAAAACAACTTATTTTTAGCTTCCTGCTCGTACAAGAATAATAACAAAACATATTTACATTTCCAGAAATACAAATAACAAAAAATAGTACGGCATTTCAGGCAAGTCAATTTTAAATAATAGATAGCTGCATAGATTGCAGGACACAAGTACAAACAGTGATAAGACACAAATGTTAGAAAAGGTAAGGAAACATATATACCAGCAATGGTAAGGACACAAATGTTAGCGATGGTAAGAACGCAAACATATGGCAATGGTGAAGATGCAAATGTTAGCAATGGTAAGGAAACAACGAGCTGAAACCAACAGAAGGAAATGAAGAAATTATTGCATTAAGCCCATTTCTCTCTATAATCTGACCAGACCATTTGTTTATATAAACTTCAAAATGCATGAATATATTGGCATTGCTTTTGATGAGGATCCAGTGCATTCCATAGTTTAACTCCACATACAGTCACACAAAAACTTTTACGAGTGGTTTGAACATTTGGTAATAAAAAATTGCCATAACCTCGCAGACCATAAACTGTCTCTTTAAGTGTGAAGAGTTTTTGTACATTATAAGGTAATGATTGGTTGAAAGCTTTGAATAGCAACATGAGGGTACAGTATTTGACAATATCTGGGAATTTCAATAATTTGGAACGAATAAAGAGATCATGAGTATGTTCTAAAAAAACAACTTTATGAATGATTCGTACAGCACGCTTTTGCAATATGAAAAGAGCATTTGTTGTACTATGGTAATTATTCCCCCAAACTTCAACACAATAGGTGTAATAAGGGAGAATCAGTGAGCAGTATAATGTACGTAGTGCATTCAGATCCAGGTAGTACTTAGCTTTATTTATAATTGAGAGGCTCTTGGCTATTTTCTTTTTTGGAGCTTTCCATGATAATTTGCTGTCCATGATCACGCCGAAGAATTTGTTTTCAGTTACATTTTCAATTTGTACATCATCAATAACAATTTGTGATTTTAAATTTATTTAGCAATTTCCAAAAATCATTGCTTTTGTTTTGCTAACATTTAATGACAATTTGTTTGATTCCATCCATTTTTAATTTTTTTGTAGTTCATTATTGACAGTATTGATGAGATCATTAACATCCAAACTGCTGTAGAAAATGTTGGTGTCGACAGCAAAAAGGATTAATTTTAATGATTGATTATTTAGTTAAAACTACTGAATCAAATTTATACAAAAACAGGTTAGGAATCCAGCAGAGTGCTCTGTTGTGCTCTTTTGGGCAGAAACAGACAGAAAAAAAGCTGTTTACTTCCTTAAACCTTTTGCATGATGCCAGTTTACTACAAAATGAAAAAAGGTAACAGTTTGAGTTGTCCTGTAGACTCTGGCACTGCCTTTCTGTGAGCTTCAAACAGCTGCGAATGAAACAAAACACAACTCTAGGTATTATTTATTTATTTTTTTTATGAGAGGACAACATTAAAACATGATAGAAAGCGCCAAAAACTTGATTTGCATAATATAAGTTGAACTATTACTCTGCAGAGAAGGTGTTAATTTCAAAATGTATGATTATGGCCCTATCATAATGGGCTCTTTGGATATTGCTGAGTGAAATTTGTTGTTGCTTTTTGTGGTTATAATTCTCAGAGTGGGACAGGCTCAAAAGTGGGCAATTTCAAAGTCCTATGGCCAAAAATAGTTTGTGGCAGCATCAAAAATATAAGGCATTCTCAGCCAAACTTTCTATGGTCTATATGTAAATGTCAATAGAATAATATCTTTTCATGGCATGAGGGTTGCTACTACCCTGACCTGTCTTGCAGATGTAAAGGTATAGTGTCCAAATCGAAGCATCTAGTTCAGGGGTAAATGCTCTTTTCATTGCATGGGTAGCATTTGTAACTTTGACTAACAGCTTGTGACTTGGGTTTAATATCTTTTATCCTATGTTGCAAAGCTTTAGCGTCTTTATTCATCGTGTTCTGGATCCACGCTAAAAACATTTCTTCTTATGTCACTGCCACTGATCTGGGGTCAGGTCAAGGAGGCTGCAGTCTAAGCAAACATCAATTCCTGTAATGTTTGAAGTGCAAAAGCTAGATTTTTATTTAGAACAATAAAGAAATACTGAGACTTTCTCAGTTGGTCTTTTGCTTTCAGCACCACAGACAGCGAATGTTGTCCTGGAGGTCGCGGCTCTAAAAGATTGAGAACCACTGGTCTAACTTAAATCTAAGTCGGAGAGAAAGTCAAACAAAGCCATTAACTACTGTCACTGCTGCTAAGTATTACACAGGCCACACAGGGTCAACTTCCGGGTCAGGTAAAACAAATAAAGAAAAATTAAATATTGAATTCTGTCTCTGAGTTTGTTTTTAAATTTTCATTTTTTCAACTAAGTGTCAAATAAAAAAAAAAAAGAAAGAAAAATCTAACCATTATTCGCTTTTTTGTTTTAAATTCAAAAACTAAACACAGAAAAATTTACCTTTTTTATTTGTTTGTTTATTTCTCAATCAAAAATCAATTAAACGAGTGTCATAATCAGGGCGGAAACAAGGGCAAAAAGGGCCCAAAATGTAAGACTGCAAATGAAAAGACTTTAATAAATGAAGAAAATCAGAAGTCTGAAAAACTTCCAACTCAAAAATCCAAAAGGCCAAAAAACAAAGGAATAACAAAATGGAAAAATCCAAAACTAAAAAAGCACAACAGATGAAAAACATACAAACTCATAGGAGACACTGGAGACACGAGGAGATGCAAAGACTACAAAATAAAACAAGGGAAACAAAACAAAACAGAACACAGAGACAGGATCATGACATGGACTGAGAAGCGGCTACACTAAGAGCTCCTCTAGTATTTGTAAATTAATTTATGAATAAATGCTTCGTTATGGCTAAAAACTTAAGAGCAAAAGCATATCTCCAAGAAATCCTCAAAACTCTGCAGTGAGCTTCTGTCGGCCGTGAGTGCCATTACTTTTTAAGCTACTACATGTCTGTATTGGCCCCACATTACACCTCATAATACCCATTTATTTCCCCAAAACTGCCTCGTTTTTGCAGAACAACGCTCATCTCCGGTGGCAGGTGGTCCTCTCCGCAACACACGTGGCATTTCTTCGTCACTTTGATTTGTGATCGCAGTGTTTCCAAAATATCTCTGAATAAATACCTTCCTACTGCCTGCCTGCCACCCGAGCCTTCAGTCACATGTACCTCAGCTCATTTTAGCCCACAGTAATAATAATAATATACCGCCTACCTGTTCCCACTGACCCCGGCTTCACTCCTGCTTCTGACACCTGTGTACATTGCACCACTACACCCCACACACGCGAAATGCTACCCCATGATAGCCCCCGTCCTTCCTCCCAAAGTCGCTTGCAGCAGGCTATTACCCGGTCTAATTACCAGGCAGCCTGCTATAAGTCAACAGTGGCTGAGAATAACCATTCAGAGCCACACACACACGCCCCTGAGCAAACAGTGCCATCCATTTTAATAAAGATGTCCCTTCTGGCGCACCGTAGGGAGGTGGAGAGAACAATGGGCCGATAAAGACGGTAAACATAAAGAGAGGGCTGCTGCCAGAGAGTCAATGTATGCACAAGAAACTGACTGAAAGATTGACAGGGTTATGTTCACTGCACATAGTCGTGGGGTCAGGAGACATATCGATCAAAAGCTGTGTCCATTACCAAGGGCCAAAGCAGTGTGAGGTAATACAGTTAAATTCTGTTTTGTACACTGCCCTCCTGAACTTTACTCCCACAGTTTAGAAGGATATCTGCAGAGACTGTTGGTTAAAACAGTAATGACGCTATCCCACTGTGGAAAAGTTCAAAAAAACATTTTTAAAAGGTCAACTCGCAAAGGGGCCTGTCTCGGCTGGTTAAAATTTAAGCCATAATGTTGCCTACCATTGTATTTTTTTTAAAGTTTTTTTTAGTTTAAACTCCTCTGACCTAACTTTGACCTGCCATTATGAATCTTTTTCCGATTCTTTACCAGGAATTGGTTTGACCTCTGTATATCTGAGTAAAAACTGTGTAAGAACTTGAGGAAACATGCAACCCTGTTAACAAAACTGAGGACTAACCAATCACAGAATCAAACTGTTGTATAAACCACGCTCCATTTCAGATTTCAGAATTTCTAAAGTGTAAAGTAAACGAGAGCTCAACTTCACCGAGTTTGGTCAAAATGAGAAATGTGTTTGGCTTGCGGTCAACCACCTGCATCTTCATATCTCTCTCTTCCTTTTATCTCCAACCAGTCAGTTTAGGTAGAGATGCCCAGACTTCCACCTCCCAAGACATTTCCTCCTAACCTACTAACCTTATGAATTTTTAAAGGTCCTTTTTCCAGGCTTTTTAAAATAGTTTTGGACACTTTTGCTTTAGTATTTCAGGTTTCATAACTTAAAATAATGTTTATGTATGGGGAGCTGTTACTTTGACTTTGTGTCTGTTGCCCCCTGCTGGCAACGGTGGGGACAGAGCAGAGAATCAAATGGCTAATCAGCAGGGCTATTAGCAACATGACGCTAACAGAGCTGATTGCTTTATAGTGACGACAGTTTAAGCGCTGAAATGATCAGAATGAGTCCGGTGATGATGTATGGGCTTTAACATTGTCTATATAGAGCTATGAGACCGAGCGTTTTCAGCTGTTCAGAAAGGATGGGCTCAGCATTACTCAAACAAACATAAAATACAAGTGAAGGTATGTTTTTGAGGTGGAAACAATATTATAACATGTTTAAAAGCTCTAAAAAGTTGATTTAGCATATGAGAGGAGCTTTAAGTGGTATTGCTTTCCTTCAGCAGTGCATACGAATTTATATAATCACTGGACTTGCGTAATTTATCTTCAAAGCATAGTCTATTCATGTTGAGCTACAGTGGCTCGTTTGTTGGACAACTGAGGCCTCAGCCTTTGCTCCCCACATGCATCACTTTTTTGTCCTTCCCTCGACCAATTCTGATAGATCCTGACCACTGCAGACAAGAAATATTTCACAAGAGCCGCAGTTTTGGAGACACTCTGACCCAGGACCTCTTCAAACTCGCTCAAATTGTTAGGCTTCCCCATTTTTCCTGCTTCTCACTTCCCCTGTCAGTAATGTTATGCCTGATCAGTGTACACTACAACTGTGTTTGTGTGAGTAGGTAAGGATTTTACTCTTTTAGCCATGATAAATACAAATTAAGGTGCACAGAAATGCCATTTAAGCTAAAAAATACAACATGATGACAGTAAAGGGTGTACAGAAACTTAATGCTAGCTCTATACTCTGTCATCTGAGCAGCCCGGCCTTTTAAAGTACATTATGTTTGTACATCCTGTCTGCGGAGGAGGTGGAGACAGCCCGTAGATTAATAACACTCAGTACAGTGGTGCAAGCTCAAAATGCTTTAATAATCTCTATGTCACTTTTTAATGAGATTTCTTCCCTCCAGCAGATACACAATACAGCCATCACACACATCTGCGCACTGCTGACAGCCAATCCCCACTCGGGAGGCCAGTCATGTGACCATGGGATGCCCCAGACCTGCCGCATTTGGTGTCAATCACAGAAAAGGATATGATCTCCCCCCATAAGGCATCCACTACAGGGGGAGGAAGAAAAAAAAAAGTGAAAATTTCAGCATAAAATACATCGTCATAGCGGTTGTTAATTAAAGTCTGACTAATTAAGAGTGTGTTGAGAAGTAGCGGGGCTTTGATAGCATTAGAGTAATCACACAAGAGCTCCCAGTGATGTTGTAGAGAGCGCCGATAGCATCTCCCGAACGTCCGCCGAGACTCGCGCTAATCCAATTCTAGTCAATTGGTTACACAGCGACAACTAACCGCGTGTAAGCTTTCATAATGCTGCTCATTTCGCTGATGTAATGTGTTCCCAAATGTGAAACAAGATAGCAGCTGTAATAGTATTTAGAGATTTGGAGCCAAAGATGGAAGTTGTGCTTTGTGTCATCATCTTTTCCCTCCTAAAGCGATCACTTACACTAATAGAACACATATTGTAAATCTTTGTATTGGATGCAATTAGTTTGTGACATTACATGAATTGTTCTATTCAAGCTTTTTGAATTAGTTTTACATTCATTCATAGGTAAGTTTAGATTCACCAGATTACACTATATTTCCAAAAGTATTCGCTCACCCACCCAAATAACTGGGCTGACGTCATATTAAACTCTATGAATTAAGAATGGGATGTCACTTACAGTGGGGCAAAAAAGTATTTAGTCAGCCACCAACTGTGCAAGTTCTCCCACTTAAAAAGATGAGAGAGGCCTGTAATTTTCATCATAGGTATACCTCAACTATGAGAGACAAAATGAGAAAAAAAATCCAGAAAATCACATTGTCTGATTTTTAAAGAATTTATTTGCAAATTATGGTGGAAAATAAGTATTTGGTCAATAACAAAAGTTCATCTCAATACTTTGTTATATACCCTTTGTTGGCAATGACAGAGGTCAAACGTTTTCTGTAAGTCTTCACAAGGTTTTCACAAACTGTTGCTGGTATTTTGGCCCATTCCTCCATGCAGATCTCCTCTAGAGCAGTGATGTTTTGGGACTGTCGCTGGGCAACACGGACTTTCAACTCCCTCCAAAGATTTTCTATGAGGTTGAGATCTGGGGACTGGCTAGGCCACTCCAGGACCTTGAAATGCTTCTTACGAAGCCACTCCTTCGTTACCCGGACAGTGTGTTTGGGATCATTGTCAAGCTGAAAGACCCAGCCACGTTTCATCTTCAATGCCCTTGCTGATGGAAGGAGGTTTTCACTCAAAATCTGACGATACATGGCCCCATTCATTCTTTCCTTTACACGGATCAGTCGTCCTGGTCCCTTTGCTGAAAAACAGCCCCAAAGCATGATGTTCCCACCCCCATGCTTTACAGTAGGTATGGTGTTCTTTGGATGCAACTCAGCATTCTTTCTCCTCCAAACACGACGAGTAGAGTTTTTACCAAAAAGTTCTATTTTGGTTTCATCTGACTCTAGGACATTCTCCCAATCCTCTTCTGGATCATCCAAATGCTCTCTAGCAAACTTCAGACGGCCTGCACATGTACTGGCTTTAGCAGAGGGACACGTCTGGCACTGCAGGATTTGAGTGCCTGGTGGCGTAGTGTGTTACTGATGGTAGCCTTTGTTACTTTGGTCCCAGCTCTCTGCAGGTCATTCACTAGGTCCCCCGTGTGGTTCTGGGATTTTTGCTCACCGTTCTTGTGATCATTTTGACCCCACGGGGTGAGATCTTGCAGGGAGCCCCAGGTCGAGGGAGATTATCAGTGGTCTTGTATGTCTTCCATTTCCTAATAATTGCTCCCACAGTTGATTTCTTCACACCAAGCTGCTTACCTATTGCAGATTCAGTCTTCCCAGCCTGGTGCAGGTCTACAATTTTGTTTCTGGTGTCCTTTGACAGCTCTTTGGTCTTGGCCATAGTGGAGTTTGGAGTGAGACTGTTTGAGGTTGTGGACAGGTGTCTTTTATATAGATAACCAGTTCAAACAGGTGCCATTAATACAGGTAACGAGTGGAGGACAGAGGAGCCTCTTACAGAAGAAGTTACAGCTCTGTGCGAGCCAGAAATCTTGCTTGTTTGTAGGTGACCAAATACTTATTTTCCACCATAATTTGCAAATAAATTCTTTAAAAATCAGACAGTGTGATTTTCTGGATTTTTTTTTCTCATTTTGTCTCTCATAGTTGAGGTATACCTATGATGAAAATTACCGGCCTTTCTCATCTTTTTAAGTGGGAGAACTTGCACAATTGGTGGCTGACTAAATACTTTTTTGCCCCACTGTAGGTTCATATGCGTGTAAAGGCAGGTGAGCTAATACTTTTGGAAATATAATGTATATTTAAAGAGGCTATTATATGCTTTCATTTATATTTTTTTAGCAAAACTTGGTCACCCTTAGAATATCATTGCACATTTTACAACCTTTAAAAACATTATCTGATAAAAAAAAAAAGCTTTTATCTCAATAATTACCGGTGCCATAAAGAAACAGATATAGAAAAAGCCCCTTTAACATTCAAAGTAATCACATTTTGTACTATATTGTAAATAATAAATAGTGCATGTTGCATTATTAACAGTGTCCCTGATTAAAACCCTAGATTCTGGTAAAAAGGTTTGATGTCCTTCTTCTCTAACTCTTTGCAAAGTAATATATTTGCATTATAAAATGCTTTAAAGGGGATTTATTATGCTAAATCAACTTTTCTGAGCTTTCTATCATGTTACAATGTTGTTCCCTCATCAGAAACATACTTGGACTTGTGTTTTGTTTCATTTCCGCATGTTGAAGTAATCCTTTTATTAAATACCTTTTACCTTTGTCAGAAAATGTTTAGAAAAGTCGTGAATAGTGCAATGCTATTCTAAGGGCGACCAAGATTGGTTTAAAAATATGAATAAAAGCCTAATACAGCCCCTTTAAGTTGGTTATAAAAGCTGTCAAAGCCCATTTAACTCGAGGATGTTCCTTCTTTGATGAGCTCATGGAAGGGACCAAAAGGTTAATCAAATGTATCTAAGTCTAAAGGTGCATATTTTAACTCCACCTTTAGTTCAAAAATACCATGTTTCTTAAATAAAGTGCTTATTTTTAACAGGAGCTCACATCTTAAACCTCCTTAAACGCATTAGTTAAACTCTAGCCAAGACTTCTCCAACTTATTTTGTGCGAAAAGTCTCTGAAAGTGTCTCTGAAGTTTACTCCTTGCATAATGTATGGTACAATTATTGCAAGTGCCCAACAAAACTACGGAAAACAGTGAGATAAACCGTGAGCCAAAAACAAACGTGGGACATCCATTACTTCTTTGTGTGATTCGATTGTGAGACGGGACGTGTGCATTTTTTTGCGGTCTAACAAATTGCCTCCTGTAGCATAATAAATGCCAGACATAAATCATTTGTCACGTCTCATTATGACACCAGGCAGGAGTGGATATGCTCTGATTTTTTTTCCCGCGTTTTCCTGATTACGAGCCCCACGTTTCTGTGCATCTGCTGTAGAGCTGGCTTCTCCCCCGTTGTTGTTTGTCAAGTTGTGTTTGTTTAATCATATGGAAAAGAGGCACGCATTTCAGGACTTTGCGGTTTAAATCGACTGAATATACTGTAGTTAGAGCCGTGGGGATTCAGTGGTATTTCAGTGAGCAAGATGAATTATAATCTGAACTTAGGGCAAATTTGGTTATAAGAAGGGAACCCTACTGCGCACCAGCAGAATGAGTTTTTGATTGCTTCTTGATTCGTGTTAATGTCGTTATCAACTAACCCACTGTACCCTCATGAGCAGTGAATGTATCTGCGTAATCAGGACACAATGCTCAAACATAAAATATACTCGATCACAGTGGTTCTCAAGCTGTGGTACACGGGCCACTGGTGTAATGTACGGTTCTTCTTGTGCTAATTAGGAATTCAAGAAGAGTTCAAGAGCTGATTTAGATTAATTTAGATACAGTTTTATTCCTGGTTTAGACCTAGTTTACATCTAGTTTAGTCATAATCATCATCATCATAATCTTTATTTATATCGCAGCTTTTCTAAACATACTTCCAAAGTGCTTTACAGTGCAAATTAGACAAAACCACAGAAAAAGACCCATTAAAAATACAACAAAATAGCAATAAATGCAATAGGAAACCAGAGCAGTAAAACCAGAAAGACCTAGTCCTGGATTAGTTCTGGTTTTGTCCTGGTTAAGTCCTGGTTTTGTCTTAGTTTTAGTCCTGGATTAGCCATGATTTAGACAAGGTTTAGTCCTGGTTAGTCCAGACTGAGGCTCATTTTAGTTCATTAAAGGTGGTACGCAGGAAGCCAAATATTTTCTGAGATGGTACTTGGTGTGAAAAGTTTGAGAGTCACTGCTCTTATCAAGCTTACATTTTTATGCCACATTTATGGTAACATGGTGAGTGCCTGTAATTTACTGTTTACAAACCATTTTGACATGTTCAGGACACACAAGGGTTCTTCTTTTTTCCTTTCCACTTTTAACTATTAAAAGTGTCTGGAGTTAAATTATGGAACTCACTGGAAAATAATACAAAAAAACTCATCAAGTGTTTTTCAATTCAAAAGACTGTTCAAAGTTACTGTAATCAAATCATATGAATTGCCTAAATAATTATTTCATGGAAGAATGATCCTGTTATTGTTATTGTAAAGTATATATATATATATATATATATAGTCCAGATATATATATATATATATATATATATATATATATATATATATATATATATATATATATATATATATATATATATATATATTTTTTTTTGTAGAGTTTGTTGTGAGCGTGCAATGTAATGTTATTACAATATCTGTTTAGTTTTTTTTTCCAGACCATCCTATATTTTTGTTTATTGTTTTTGTTGTATATTTTTGCATGGTTTGGAGAAAGGGGCAGGTATTATACGATTTTTCTTCTTTCTGCTCCTTTTCGATTAGGTAACAAATGGATGGAAAATTGTTTGTCTTGAAATATAGCTGCAAACAATTGTGAACATGATTGACACAAATAATAATAAATAAATAAATAAATAACTGGGGGGCCCACCTTTTGTAAACATGATAAACATATCTTCCTTCCTTTTATAATGCTAGAATAACCCTTGAAACCAATTTACAATATAATGTGTGAGTTTCATAAGGCATTAAGGACACTTCAGAGAGGTGGCCACTAGGGGGCACATGCTTACAGCCAGTGGCCACCCCCTAGAACCGCCCCTGTGTTTTAGATTGATGGGTGAAACCAGAGCACCCGGAGAAAATGCAAACTCCACAGAAAAGCCCCATATAGTCCAGGATTCAAACCCAGGACCTTGTTGTTGTGAGGCGACAGTGCTAACCACTTTGCCACAGTTTAAGGGAGAAGGCAAGTTAAACAGGAAGTATATTACTTTTTTCTTTTATTTGACAAACTTTTAACCACCTGACAGCAAATAGTGATAGAAATGATGTTTGTGAAGACGCTCACTCATCCAGGATAATCACATCGCAACAAAAGGTTTAAAAAGCCATCATCATGGACTATAGCCAGACCCCCCCCCCCCCCCCCCAAAATCTATATTTTTATAAAAAAAAATCCTCATTATTATTATTATTATTATTATTATTATTATTATTGTTATTAAGTATTATTATTATTATTATTATAATCATTATTATTGGCGTCATTATTTCTAACTCTTCATGGAATGTATTTACCCACATAGAAGATAAGGAAATTATTATTATTTTTATTATTATTATAATTTATTTATTTTATTTTTATTATATTTTTTTTTTTTTTTTATTTTTTTACATCAATACATATTCATATCCACATATATATTCATATTCATATTATTATATACATCTGTTATATGTTGTTTGTTCCTTGTAAGTCATAATATTGTTTTGTTTGTCTCATGTCTTATGTATTACATGTAGGTATGTCTGCACCTGTAAATAAAAAAAATAATAAAAAAAGCCGTCATCTGGACTTGTTTTTCAAAGTTGAAGACATTTTTAAAGCTCACCTCTGATTCAAAAGGCTTTCTCGATTCTGAAATTGAACTGGTAAGAGAGCTGATTTAAATGCTCCAAGGAAACATCCTCAACTTCAAAAAACAAGTCCAGACGACTGCTTTTTAAACGTTTTGTGGAAATGAGACCCTAAGACAACCTTAATATTGTATCTACGCTGGGTCACTCCAAAAAAAGAACACTCCCATTGGCAACAGAAAGGACATGCTGCGCTAGTCACAATACATCTTTATACAACATTTTAAAGCCAAAATTGAATGAACTGATGATAAACATGAAAAACAAATTGCTTGTGCTTTAACAATGAAGTCAGTTTATGCTCCATTGTTTGCATTATTTGACGTAAACACTTAACAATAATGTACTTTTGTGTTTTGCGCTAACAGTCGTCCCTTTGGTGTTGTCACTCTATAATTAGACGTGTACATTCAGAGCCTCCTGCCAAAACGCACCAGTGTCATTAAAACAGTCTATTACGGGACTGCTCATAATTACATCTCAATTTAGGCTGCCGTATTTCGTACAAAGCGCAATAATTAATGTTCCAATCAACCTTGCTGGAACAAATTATATTACCTCATTTTAAAATAGCTGTCACATTTGCACACAGCGATTACAGTGAAAGAATACTTGCACAGGAAAATTACTAATGAAGATAATTACAAACAAAAGCATGGTATCAGTCAGGAAACACTGTTGGCGGGTTACTCACTCAAGTCTGTATTCAAAAGTAAGGCTAGGTTGTCCCTAATTATTATACTTTTATACTGGAGATAAGTGGAGCTAATGTTAAACAACAGGAGACGTTCGCCCACTGACTCAAAAGTTAGCTGTTTTTCTTTTTCAGATTTTCATGAGTTGTTAGTTTAGCAGGATTGCATTGGGTATTTGTTACTTTCTGGTGCATGGACAGACTCGGTTGCTTTGCTGCTGCCAAATCATTGCTGGATACCTGACATTTATGCGTTATCTTCTCACTAATGCATCTTCAGGACTTATCTTTTCATGGGTCGCAGGAGGTTAGAGCCTGTCCCAGCTACTTTGTGTGAAAGATAATGCACAATTACCAGTTACTTCTTCTCAGGGCTCATATTTAGAGACATAAACTCACATTTCTCTGCTGTGGGGAAGTTAGATACAGGTACAGACATGTTAGTGTAGCAGCTTAATAGGATTTTTGTCCAGTTCAAGATTCAAGCAGACTGAAATTTGATTTTCAGGGGGAAAAAGTGCTAGGCATTTGAAATTCCAATATAGCGGCCATTTGCAAAAACGTGCCTGTAATGTAATAGGCCAGGATTCAGCCAAATAAATGCTTGTGTTGTCAACTGAACATTTCTTTGATTAATCAGCTCCACTACACTATATACAGTACTCAGGTCTAAATTGCATACACATTACAAGCAGCGGCATGGGAACTTCACTCTTCAGGGTAATTCTGAGCCTTAAGTCCTAATCTAGAAGAAAAGTTATAGTGCACGCGCCATATATAGTGAAGAAAGTATATTTTAAATGGAGGTATGGAAAGCATTTTTTTTCTGCTGACAAGTCTATGCTAACTATGAATTTACCTTTATCTAGGGCTAAAAGAAAACTATAGTGAGGAAATTCTTAAATACTGATATTTAACCATCTAAAATTTGGATGTTTACATGTTTGAGTTATACTAAAGGTAAAATGAATCTTGTGTAAACACCGTATGCCAGACTAAGCTATAGCATGAAGGTTAAAGGTTGATGAAAAAGTACACTAAAATGTTAGGATTGTGCAGTTACTGTACAAATGTACAGTATACAGCAGTGTTTCCCAACCAAGGGTACAGGTACTCATAGGGATACTCAAGCACTTTGCAGGAGGAATTATTTGGAATTATTTCATCATTTAATAAGAACATATTTGCAATATTTTCATATTAAACACTAATAAATGAAATGAAAACCAAGCAAGCTCAAGGCTGAATGACAAAAAAGAGGTGAACCTGTTATAAAAAGTACTTTTTCCCCCCTTTTTTTCTACTTTAATAGCTCGTTTCAAAGGGGGTCAAATAATATTATTTTTGATAAATTTTTCTTAGTAAATTTATTTCTAAGTAATGTCTATTTCTTAGTAATTTTTGTAGTACATTTATTATGAGTTTAAGATTATTATTTTTCATTTTGAACAAGAAATATGTAATGTATTGCTAAATTTGTTCATTTTTTTTTATCTTGAATTTAATTTTCAAAGCAAAACAATGTAGGAGAATTAGCATTTACAATAAAGTATGTATAAAATGTACTAATAAACAAAGATGTTTTCTATGACCATTTTATTTATCTTTTAATATCAACATGATAAATAAATGTTATAAATGTTCTTTTAAGTAACATAACCAAACACTATGCCATGGTTCTTCACCTTTTTGAGGATCTTAATGGCCCTGATGCCATGAGAGATGTGACTGAGGTAATTATAAAAGTCATCTTCTGTGTGGAGTAAAGAATAGAGAACAGAGGCCTGACTGGGATTAAAGAACTTGGGTCCAGGAACCAATGAGGACAGGTCAGGAAGCATTGAATTGGGTTGAATGATGCTGTTCAGGTGTGGCAAAAAAAAAAAAAAAAAACGAGCTGGTGAAAATGAATCAGAGTGAGAGGTCACGTCTTAAGCAGCTTTGGCTCCTTGTACAACGGGTGTCTGTAATGAAAGGGGTAAAAGAAAGGAAGCCTTGAGTGGAAAGGTGGAGGGGCTTTGAGACGAGAATGAGAGAAAATACAAGTTAAACCACCTCCAAGCATCTTTGAGAGTAGACTGTTTGTTTGTAGGATCAGTGACGTCCAAATGTACACTGTATTGAGGAAAATGATGCAAAATTGTTTGTAGTAGTAAAAAAAAAAGAAAAAAAGAAAGTGGTGTTGTTGAAATTTTTAAATTTTAGTCAGCAAGAGTTTAAGTGATAGAGATCCAAATGTGCTTTTGTATCACTGAATGGAACAGATACAACAAAATATTAACAATGATCTTATGAGTTTGCATTTCAAACCAAAGCCCACCCATTGCCATGAAACAAGCAACTACAAGGTTAAAGGTCTTAAAGTATCATGCTAAACCAACTTTTTCTTAACCTTTTTACCATGTGATTTTTTTTTCCACCTCAAAAGCATACCTCGAGCAGTATTTTGTTCTCAAGAGCTGAAAATGCTCGGTCTCACGGCTTTACGTAGACAAGGTTTCTAAAGCCGGACTCATTCAGATCATTTCAGAGCTTCAGTTGCTGCCACTATAAACCAGTCAGCTCATTTATCTGCTAATAGCCATGCTAAATAGCGATTTTATGCTCTGTTCATTCCTTGTTGCCAGCAGGGGGCGTCAGGCACCTAATCCAAGTGTTCACTGGAAATTGAAAGTGACTGCTCCCCAATGAGGACTATTTCAAAAAGCTTGGAAAAAAGCACAATATAGGACCTTTAAGTTATTTGTTAAAAGAAATGAATTAACAGCACCCAGATCTGAGAGTAATTTCCATTTACGACAGTGAACTTAAGAGTAAAGTTGGATTTGGGGTGATGAATGGATTAAATCTGAGCCCACACTGTCAAACTATTGTTGTCTGCCAGATTTCTGTAAATACTTCTCCAGCATAACATACAAAATCACAAACCTACATTATTCTAGTTTTATTTAAAATGGCTATACACTGATATGTTTTCTCACCAGGCTCTGACATTGCTTTACTACATTTTATTTAATCCACAACTATTTTAGTAGAGGTTTGGTTGCACATTGGTTACCATACATGTTACTTTAAGGTTTGGTTTCAAATTATTAGCTTTGACCTTATTGTTATGCAGAATCAGCTTTCCCGAGCTATAATGTTGTTCTCTCATCAAAAACATACCTGGAGTTGTGTTTTGCTTCATTTATGTTGTCTGGGATGGCCATTCTGAGCCCTCAAAACCCTTGGTTGCACAAACCTCCGCCTCTCCCA
Source organism: Bostrychus sinensis (assembly GCA_020698575.1). Taxonomy (NCBI): domain Eukaryota; kingdom Metazoa; phylum Chordata; class Actinopteri; order Gobiiformes; family Eleotridae; genus Bostrychus; species Bostrychus sinensis. The sequence goes on from CM036247.1 coordinate 9,377,659, forward strand.
CGAATCCCCGCCCACTCCCTCCTCATCTAGCCTGCTCTTATTCATTTATCCAAAAAATGTACAGCTCTGTTTCCACTGCTTTTCATTTTGTAGTAACACGGCATCATACAAAAACTTTAAGGAAATAAAAAGCTATTTTTCCTCTATTTGTGTTCAAAAGACAGCAATACTCTGCACTGTGCTGCCCTCTGCTGGTCTCTTCATCTTTTTCTTCATGGCAGCAGTAGAGTACTTATTAAAAATGTTTTCTTTTCACAGTGGGAAGGTAAAGGAATGTATGTACTTGGAGACATTTTTAGTAGCACGGGTCTTCGTTCATTTAATGATCTGCGTGTTTCCTTTAATTTGCCAGCCTCCTCTTTTTTCCTGTATCTCCAGCTGAGATCCTCCATGAAGGCCTATGGTGTTCCATGGAACGAACCACTCACCACACATAAGTTACATAGCGCTCTAAATAAGAACTCTAAAAAGAGTATAGTTTCACAGATGTATATGATGTTATTAACTGTAAATTACAAATCACTATACACTGAGAAAGTGTGGTGTAAAGATTTAGGAGTGCAAGTGGAGGATGACAGCTGGAAAAAAATATGGAATACCATTGTTTTCTCATCAAAAAATCCCAATCATCAGATAATTCATTTAAATGTTTTGCATAGAACCCATCTTACCCCTCAAAAAAGGTACCTGATGAAACTTCAGTCCACTCCAATATGTGATAAATGTTCTGATAATGCCATAGGTACTTTCATACATATGTTTTGGGATTGCAAAGGTGTCATTATATTTTGGAAAATTGTTTTTTCTTATTTAACACAATTACTGGACCGAGTCTTTTATTTTTCCCCACTTGTTTTGTTACTTAATGATTTTTCGCATTTCTCTCACTGGACTTGTTCACAGAAAAAGGTCCTACTGGCTGGTCTAACTGCTGTAAAGAAAATGCTTGCTCTTCGCTGGCAGTCACCAGACAAACTGACTTTTGTACATTGGATCAACACCTTTCGTGATATCATTAACATGGAATTATCAGTGGCAAAAATGCATGGAGCCAAGGAGAAAAACATTACATTTTGGACAAATACTTTATCTAAAAGAAACAATCTTAAAGAGAACTAAATATATGATCAAATATGTATGATCATTTAAGCTTTAAAGTCTAACTTAATCATCTATATCTTAAACTGTTTCTCTGTTATCTTTGGTTATTGTATCCCTAGTTTTGTTTTGCTTTGTTTTTTTTTTTTTTTTTTTTTTTTTGTTTTGGAAGAGAAGAAGAAGAAACAGAAATCCAGAAAGGGTGGAGGAGTGGGTGGGTTGCTGCCATGAGCTCCTTTTTTTTTTTTTTTTTACTTGGGGGGTGGAAGTATATATATATATATATATATATATATTTTTATTTTTTTTTTTTCTTCAGTATTTTGTTTGTTTTCCTTGTTTGAAAATCAAATAAAAAATTTATCGCAAAAAAAAAAAAAGTTTTCTTTTAGCCTGATAAAGTTTTTAAAGATAGTAAAACACACAATTCTGTTGAAGAGGTGACCAAGATTGGTTTAAAATTATGAATAAAAGTGTAATATAGCCCTTTTACTGTAGTTAGCACACTGGGGTCTGGGGTCTAAATGTTTAATTGATGACCAATCGAAAATCAAAATGCAACATGAGTTTCAATCCTAATAAAACTGTTCAAAAACCCTTTAGTGTGAACATGGCCTCAGAGAAGTGCACAGGAATAAACTTGCCTGTCTTAGCACACAGTCCCAAACTCACAGAGTGTAAGTGGATTTAGGTAATGGATGGACCTCTTTTGTGTATGTTGTAATTTAACTCTGACGAATGGGTAATGCATTCGCGGGACCTTAATTATCATCAGTCAACTTCAAGTCCCCGCAGCAAAACAACAGAACAACGGCAAACATATCGTTCTGAACCAAAATGGGATCTGTGAAGGTAAAATGGATTAAACTAAGTAATTGCTCCAGATGCAAAGAGTGCACAAGCGGTGGTCGTATATTTACTGAAGGAGATTTCATATATACGGCTTCTTCAAGGCTTGTCACAAAATCTGACTGCGTTACAGTCGCGCTTTCTTGGGCCCACTCGAGCGAGACAAATTATCTTCAGGAAATCCACTGAAAATTCACAGCGGAGATAAGCACCTAGATAAACAACATGCCAAGATAATAGTGAACATGTCAAAACACACGCTACAATGAGTCTCAGTGGACCAAAACCATCTAAGAAAGATTACTACAAGTGGATGAAGATGAATGCATTTCTATACAAGATGGCACCGAGTTTATGTGATGGGTCTCAAGCTGTGGTACGGGTGGGACGCTTTTTAATGGCACTCAGGAGTTTAAGAAGCTGAATCCTGATTTAGTCCTGGTTTGGACTCAGTTTAGTCATGGTACAGTGACTGATTCCATCTTGGGGTTAGACCTAGGTTAGTCCTGATTTAGGCCCATTGTAATCAGTTAAACATTTTTATACAGTGAAGCCTGAAATTATTCATACCCCTGGCAAATTCTGACTTAAAGTTACTTTCATTCAACCGGCAAGTTTGTTTTTTTTTTTTTTTTACCGGAAATGATACAGGCTTCTCCCAAAACATAATAACACAATGTACTCGAGGTATCATTGTGAAAAAGAATATTTCTCAGCTTTTTTTTTTATATATATTTAAACAAAAAGTGGCATGTTGGTTGAATGAAAGTAACTTTAAGTTAGAATTTGCCAGGGGTATGAATAATTTCAGGGTTCACTGTATTATTAACATTTAAGTTACTTATTATTGCTGAATTCATTAGTAATGTGATTTTATTTCATTGTTGCCATGTTTACTTTAAAACTAGGCACACGAACAAACCCAAAAATGCAGGCAGAGAAGCTAAAACAGTTCAATGCAGTTCTTTTATTTAGGAAGGACAAAAAGGTAATGGTAGACTCACACCAACAGTGACCCGAGCGACTGAAGCGACAAGCAACCATTCATTTCTTATGCAAGCTGAAGCATGGAGGCGACAAAGCGTCTCACACGTGCCGAGCGACGCGAATCAAGTGACCTGAGTGTAGTTTTGAGCTGAACTGAAAACTTTATGCAAATATGGAGTGACATTGCTGAAGCGACAATCACAGAACAAGATGACACTCGAGAAGAATTTGGCCAGGCACAAAGAGGCGTTTGAAACCTCCCTGGCTGGCGAAACGAGAAGAGCGAACTGAGCTTAGGAAAGAGATTTTCTCGCTTTTTGGTGCGAGTCCACCATCAGTTTGCAGGTTGGCTGGAAGTGAGCAGAGACGAGGTCAGCAGAGGCTGGCCCAGAGGAAACGGCACACAGAAACAGTTAAATAAATAGTTAGTTAGTTAGTTAGTTAATAATTAGAATAAAAAAATCAGGAACAAATAGGAAAAAGTCTTCACAGTCAAAAATAATCCAAAAGAAAGTCAAGTTGCTTTACCTCACTGTGAAACAACAGTCTGGCAGAGTCTTGTAGAGGAGCTGGTCTTTACTGCTTCAGATGGCAGATGGGCTGCAGGTGTGGTGGGCGGGTCAGGAGGAGGAGCTGCAGCCTGCAGGACCACAAACAACACACAAGAGGGAGAAAAAAGGAAACCAAGAGAGGAATATAGGGAGCGGAGTGGACCAACAGGCCAGCCATAACAAATGTTTCTTTAAGAAGAGCAGACACGCAAGGACTTATGGGAAAATTAGTTCATATATTGTGTGCATAATGGCAAAAAACACAAAAAATGCTTGATGTAATGAACCGTGGATTGTTATTAGAAGTTGCCTAAGAATGAAGATGAACATGACTCTGGGGTGTAACACTTGGTAAGACACATATTTCTCTGAGTGGTCCTCGAAGTGAAAAGTTTTAGAAACACTGGTGTAGTGTTCAGCTTTATCTTTGTGGGAAGTTCATGTTTAGTAAAGAAAATGTTAGATTTGTTGTTTAACCAAAAACATCAAATTTGATAATGTTTTTTAAATTTTTGTTTTTACTGCCCATAGTTTTTTGTTTTGTTTTTGCTAATTAACTCAAAAAGCAATATCTGGATTTTGGTGAAATTTTCAGAAAAGGTCAGTAATGAGCCTTGGAGCAAAGGTTTTAAACAATTCTGTACCATTGTGAGATAGGGCCAAAGATACTCCAGCCACAAATGGAGAGACAGATGTTTATGTTGTTATATTTATACAAGGGCTGGGAAAATTATCGCGTTAACGCTGTGCGTTACTTTATTGATTTAATCGCATTAATTTCAATTGACGCATCGATTAATGTGATCACAAGCGAAGAAGACGACACATTTCTGTTTCCATCCATCAGGTGCGTTCAAAATGAGCCAGATTTGCGCAGTTTTGATCAGCGTCGGTCTGTGCGCAGTGCTCAGGTTAGATTTGTGTCTGACTTGTTCCCGACTTGCTCTGATGCCACAAGTGCGACGGTCACCATGAGATCCAAACGAGACCAGCGCCTGAGCCCCCTGCAGTTCATCAGGAGCAACTGCGGAGGCTGCACGGCTCAGTGCATGATGGGAAAAATCACACCTGTCAGCAGTGAACGGACAGGTGATTGGATCTGAGTTTAGCGCTGATCAGAAACGTAACGCACGGCACTTCACTGCCCTCCTCCTTCTTGCTCCGCCTCTTTTAAAAAAAATACAGACTAAAGTTACAGTTTTGACCTGGATAAACCAACACAGCGAGAAGTGGATTTCAGGCGTGATGGTGCGTGATCTGAGCCACAAACTGTCCGACTTCAGTACAGGTGTATTTCCCCTCCTCTCATTGCGGCCGTGCTCTTGTTCACAATCCAGGCGAGGCACAGTTCATCTGGAACGAGCCTAAAGTGACAATTCTGCTTCAAATCATCACCAGACAGCAATATAGACAAAACAAAAGTTATGTGCAGTCTATGCAAGGATGAGTTCAATTACCACTGGAGTAACACAGTTCATAGTATTTACACTGTTGTGAACCACAACAATTGTTATTAATTGAAGAATTAAACTTATTTTTGTTAAAGTTCTAAAAGAGATTACACATGTTTTTTTAGGTAAGTTTTGTGTATTTGTTGGTTGTACCTTATTTCGGCAAACTGTCTGAGTTACAGTTCTATGAGACTATTCATTTATTTTCTTTGCAAGTTTTGTTTGCATTGCACAAGTTTACAGTAAATTATGTGAAGGTTAATTCAAAATGTTCTAAATTTACAATTTTGTGTTTGTACATAAATTCATAATACGATTAATCGTGATTAATCGCAATTCATTTTTTTCAGATTTGCGATTAATTACTTTAATCAATTCCCGGCCCTAATTTATACTTTCTTTTGCTTTCATCAAACCAATTATTCCCCCAAAGTATATTCTCTTTTGTTATTCTGCTTTCACAGCTATGTTTTTTTTGTAAATCTGCCTTTTCTATAGTGATATTGGTTTTGCTCAGTTTGCTGGATGGACAGATGAATGGACAGATGGACAAAGCAGCCCTATCTCAATTTTCTTCCTGTGGGTCTAAACAAATGTGAACCTTCCCAGCAGTGCCCACTCCTCTGACGTTCATCATCACAACACTCTGCAATAATGACAGAGGCCTCTGGTCTGTGGACATATCTGAATATTCATTGTCAGATGGTGGTGATGACTGACAGACTTAAACGGAGAAAATAACACACCTAGTTCACTAATCAAAAAGCTGAAGGTAAGGCTGCAAAAAGGTTAATAATCACGTTTAAAAGAAGTGCAAGATATAAAGTTTAAAGTGCTGCTGCTACTAAGTATATTACTCTTAACTTTACTTGGGTCAGATGGTTTGGTCTTTTTTTCCTAATTCCATTCTAAATGAGCTTTGGTCCAGAGAAGATGGCAGCGTTTCTGGATCATGTTCACAAACTGAATGGTTTCTTCTTTGCATGATACAGCTATAATTTGGATTTGTGTGAACTGTGTTTAAAGGGGAGCTATATTATGCTTTTATTAATATTTTTAACTAGGGATGCACCGATACCCATACCACGTCCAAGTACTCGTACTCGAATTCATAAAAGTGGACTGATACCAACAACTGATACTACATTACAGCGCTGTCACATGACCTTCACCTCTCAGCTGAGCAGTGAGAAACTTGTGGAAGGATTTCAAAGTGAACTGTACAGAGATAAAAGAAAAGCTGACTCTACATTAGGCTTAGCCAGACATCCCAAATCATACGTGAGTCCTAAAACTTAAGCAATTGTCCTTTTGTTGTCCTAAAAATGATACCAGCTCAGAGTCTGAAGCAGTTGTCTGATAAAACATAAGTATTGTTGCTACTGCTGCTGTATGTCTTGGCGAATCTCCGCTGGTTATACTTAGATGCTCAATATGCATTTAAAATGATTTTAGCAACTGAATAGCTTTAAAATGAGGTATAACATGTCCATGTTGAGCAAAGTTTAGCTGTGGTTAGTTTTGTTCGAACCACTCTGTTAAAAAAAAAAAAAATTAGCAATGCAGAGCTGGGATGGATGGCAAAAAGATGACACGTACAGAATGAATGAGATACAGTAGTATAACTGTATAAACTATAAAGTAACCCCAGTATAAGTACTCATATGAGTACTCGTATTGGTTTGAAAAAAAGTGGTATTGATGCATCCTTATTTTTAACTCAATCTTGATCACCTCTAGAACAGCATTTCATGTTTTTCAACCTTTAAAAACATTATGAGGCTAAATTAAGTTGTTTTTAATAAGTACTCCACTGGTGCCATAAATAAACAGGTGAAGAGACCAGCAGAGGGCAGCAGAGTGCAAACTGTTGTGGTTTATTGAACATAATTTAAGATTAAAAGTAACTTCATGTCCTTAAACCTTTTGTCAGATGGCAGTTAATGATTGTAATGACCCACCCTCTGGGTTTCCCCTTTATGTGCCTTACCTGACCTCAGAGTGGGCAGGTCATCAGGTGTGGCCCACCTGAGGGGGAGAGAGGAGTGTCTTAAATTATTTAACCCATGTCCTCCATTGTTCTGGAGTCTCTCTCTCAGATGAGCCACCCTCTTTGTCTGTTGCTCATATGCCTTGCATTAAAATATTCCACCACATACATGCACTGCACTTTTAAGCACTACTTACAATACTGATGCCCACAATCATCACATTAACATATAAACTAAGAGATAAACTAAATAAATGAATTAGCTAAACTGACCTTTGTATGTGGGACTCCTCTCTGTTGTTACTGCCCTGAGCCAGTTAGTAACAAATGGGGTCTCGTCTGGGATCTGGCACCCGAAATTTCTTGCACCCAAAGCAATAATCATACTCCTAGACCAGGGCTATTCAACAGGTGGGCCGGGCCCCTCAGTCAAATTGGACTGGCCCTCAGCCCATCTACCCATAAATAATAAATAAATGATATAATAGCTGCTAAACTGTAGCCCTGCCCTAGACCAACTTCAACTGAACGTTCTGAGGCCTTAGAATGGCCGTGCCAGAAAATAGAAGATCACTAAAACAGGCGTGAATGAAGCCAAACACATCTCCAGGTATGTTTTTGGAGAGGGAAAAACTCAGAAAAGCCAATTTTGCATAATGTAGCTGCTTTAAAGACAGTGACTAGAAGTGTGTTTGAGATTTATGAACCACTGCATTGTGTTCACAGCTGGGTTTGTACAAAATTAGTTCCTGCACCAGTGACGTGGGCCCACCTGAGCCCACATTATATCTCTATATAGTTTACAAAAGCTTAAGGTGAAGCCCCGAGTGTGTGCTTTAAACACTTCACTAGACTTTTGCTGAAACGTCATCTTTTTCTTTCACCTTTTATTCTTCTTTTTCCCTTTACTCTGTGCGGGTGTAACAAAAAGCCCTAGCCATTAACACAGAGCGAATGAGTTATGGAGTCTATTAGGAGGAAACAACAGTGGCCCGTCGGATCACAGCGCGAGTCCAGCCACGGCTCTGCGATTAGTGTCTGCCGAGTGAAATATATGTCTGCAAAAATCTAACAATAAAATGTGAACGGGGGTGAGAGGAGCCAGGCATGTAAATTATCTGGAGCAGTAAACCCTCATTTTCAAATATTCTGACATTAACAACTCAACTAGACTTTCTCTCATAATAAAACACATTTGACAATAGCCCCATTATATATATATGTTTCACTGAGAATGAATAGGGGGGCAATTTAAGGTGCATTAGGTGCTCAATCATAAGTAGGAGAGGAATGTGAGAGGAAATTTCAGAAGACATCCATCAGTAAGGAGTGGATCATTTATCTTAAAGAAGTCCGTCCTATAAAATCATATACAGCTAGCCTACCGAGCTAACGAGCATTCATATAGCTACTTTTTACCTGGTCCGTGACTGTTTAAACCCCATGAGCACACATAGGACTGTTGCATAAATCAAGGCAATACCAGGCAAGTGTCTATAGTGCTTCCTCCTATAATGTGCAGTGATTTGTAAAATTAATGGCCCTTGAGGCATCCCTCTCCAGGTTTACAGGCTTGGGACTGGCAAAAATGGTGCTTGTGGCTGGATTAAGTGGAACATACATACAGTTGAAAGAAAAAGTATTGGCACCACTTGGAAATCCTAGGATTTCTGCATGATTTGGTCATAAAATGTGATCTGAGCTTCATCTAAGTCATAACAATAGACAAACACAGTCTGCTTAAACTAATGCTGCAAAAAAAAAAATAAAATAAATAAATAAATAAATAAATTTTTTTATGTTTTTATTGAGCATTTATGTAAACAATCACAGTACAGGGTACAAAAAGTATTGGAACCCCTAGGCTAGTGACCTCTTCAAGAGCAAATTGGAGGTAGGTGTCAGCCAACCTGGAGTCCAATCAGTGTGAGAAGATTGGAGGAGTGGCTTAAAGTGGCCCTGACCAATAAAAAATGCCCACCAGTTTTGAGTTTGCCATTCTGGAGGAATGGTCCAAAATTCCTCCTGAGCATTGTGCAGGTCTGATCTTCACTACAGAAAACGTTTGGTTGAGGTTATTGCTAAAGGAGGATCAACCAGTTATTAAATCCAAAGGTTCCAATACCTCTTGTACCCTGTGCTGTTAATGTTTACATAAATGCTCAATAAAAACATGAAAAAATGTCTTTTTTTTTCTTTTTTTTTTTTTTTTTTTGCAGCATTAGTTTAAGCAGATCACATTTTATGACCAAATCATGCAAAAATCCTAATATTTCCATGGGGTGCCAATACTTTTTCTTTCAACTGTATTTTTATGTTGTGGGTTTGATCCTTGGGTTGGCCATCATACAAACTCTCTGGATGATCCGTCCAAAAACATGCACATGACAAGGGGAACTCTTGTCATGTGCATTGCCCCTAGTGAATGAATGTGAGGGTGAATATTTGTCTGTCAGTGTGTGTGAGCCCTGCAACAAGTTGGCCACTGTCCAGAGTGTACCCCGCCTAAGGCCCAAAGTTACTGGGATAGGCTCCAGTACCTGCAACCCCTAACAGGAATAAGCGGAAGAAGATGAATGAATGACAACAAATGCGACGGAAGCCAAACCAGTGATTGATCCTGTTACCTTATTTCATATATCCATATTGCAGTATAAAGTATAAAGACAGTAAGCATCTAGATTCTTCGCCTGATTTTTAAATCATCTTTGGTATTTAGTTTCATTCATGCTTGTTTGAGTAATGCTGTATGCTGAGCCCATCCCTTCTGAAGAGCTGGAAAACGCTAAAAGCCAATACACCATCACAACTCGCACTGATTATTTCAGCGCTTAAATTGCCGTCACTATGAAGCCATCATTGCTAAATAGCCATTTTTTACTCTGTTTATTTCCCACCGTTATTTCCAAGGGTTCTCTCCAAATTGAAAGTGACCAGCTCCCCAAAAGAAGAGGTTTTCCATGCATATACATTATTTTAAGTAATAAAATGTGAAATACTAATGCAAAGGTGTCCAAAACTATTTAAAAAAGAAAAAAAAGCATAATAAAAGACCTTTAAACCTGTGCACAGTACTGTAAACTTTGCAAATTTGACAACTTTTGCTCAACAAAATATTCAAAAATGCAGCTGTATGTCTTGGCTTACATTGGCAAAACAAGTAAAATCACCACAGAATGTATCATACTTATAGGCTCGCAGATGACAAACAAGGCATTACAAACAGTGTGCTCTTTGTGTCAGTCCCAAGCCTGGATAACTGACAAGGGGTGCGTCTGTAAGGGCATTCCCCTGGAAGGCAGAAGCTGAATCAAAAAAAGACAGGCTTACAACTGACTTTCAGAATCCATAGCTGTAGTATTGGAATAATGTTGCACAGTTATAATATCAGATAAAAATATAACAATATCAGTAAACTCAATGGGGCCTTGTCCATGTCCTTTCAAACTAAAGTTAAGTCATCACCCTCAGCTGTATATTCCTCCAGTTCTGTCTTTCGCCATTTATTTTTATCTGCCTTATTCTTTTCAAATGCAAACCTTTTCAAACCTCCCCATCTCTCTGGTGTGTCCTCTGATTCGCCTCTATTAACCCAGAAGTGCGAACGGCAGAAGCAAATAAACCACGATCTAAAAGGAATCGATAAATGCTACATCAGATTTAAAAGACGATGTTAGCCCGAGGTTTTATGGCTGCGCCGCTACACTTTCAGGGTGGCCTAGTCCTTGGGTTTAAAAGAAAGGTTTATAGTGCTGTAAACATAGCCCAATTCTCTTTTCCATTTCGACCACATAAAAGTCATGACACACCAGTAAATCTGCACAGGAGAGTGGACGCACTTTGCCCTCGCGGTTTCTCTTCTGCCGGATTTGCTACTCTTTTTCCTCACCTCTATCAGGGGCAAGATCACACCAAGGCTAAAGAGCGGGAGAGGAGAAGTGCTTAAGAGCTTTTAGAGAGGTTTCCACTCTTACCTGTGCAATATAGCCACTGGTTATGCAATAAGCTATAGCAGGTGCTTACTAAAAGAATAATAAAACATTTTATTTGTTGGCACCTTTCGAAATGCTCAAGGTCACCTTTCAAAACATCACCAACCACAATGAAATAACATTTGCAAACAAGCGAGCAGTCACACTACAGAGTAATGCCAGTGTTTTGCGGAGTATACTATTTACTAAACTGCTAATGCTACCTAATTTTGTGTTGTTGTTTTGTTTTTGTATACGTTGACGTTGCTAGAATCCAGATCATTTTTGTCTGGGCTGGGTAGGAGGTCGGCTGAAAAGGTTGGCTATACGCTATCGTGAAGTGATTTTTAGTTTGGTTGGGATTTAGGTTTGTTACAGGGGATTGAGCACATTAAATCTATATTTGGATTGACTCTTGTGATGTGCATGATGGCTGATCTGTTTGTGGAAACTGACATTAGCAGCGCTGCCAGGCCTCTGCTGCTTTGTATATGGACCCCATAGATAAAACTAGAAACTTAAAGTATGCACTAAAATTTACCATTAACCCAAATTAGTTTCATTGGCCCTCTTAAAGATAATATTTTATGTCCGGTGTAAGTTTATTAGAAAGAGAAATTATGAATGGATGCATTAAACAGTGGACAATGAGCTCTGGTTTGAAGCATTGCTTAAGAATATTGGACAATTTTTTACAGACATTGAAATGTGTTTTTAAAAACCCAGAGTTTGTTCAACGGCCAAAACAACTTTAATCACCGTAAAGGCCGATGCAAGTAAACTTCTGTGTTTTCAACTGGAAGTCATGTTGCAATACTTCTGGTAGCGATCCAGTCCAAAATTAAAACCTTTTGCCTGCCCCTCGACTACATTTGATACCATACGGATGCAGAGACAAAATATACAGTTTATTGCATATTATTCAAAACAGGTTAGCTCTAAGAGAGCATTTCATTTACAAAACATCAGCATCAATCTCACTGTGAGTCAGAATTGTCAATAAACATATAAAGTACAGGTCTGTGCTGTGATATAATCAGTTTCAGACATTTTCAGTCCAACAGACCTGAATACTGTATTGTTTATCTGCCGTCACTGGTAGTTGGCTAATGCTAACTGTTGATAGCATTTATGCTTTCGTAGCTATTTATTTTCCTGGATAATTTTGAATAAATTCATAATGAAAAAACTTGTAGCTTTTGTGTGGCTTATTGGTGAGTTGTCTTTGCCTTTGAAACTGCATCTGCAAATGTGAAATTTGGCTTGTGGCTTTGGATTTTTTTTTTTTTATTTTTTTTTTTGCAATCATTTTTAATTTATCAAGTGACAAAAAACTTTCTGAAATCCATACAATTTTCGGTCATGTGACTCAAAATACATGATGCTGGGCCTTAGACATTGTAAACAAATTAAGTGACAAAAGTCTTCAGATTAATGTTTTTAAGTTTGAGATGAGATCGATGTTCCCTTTATTGTTCGCCACTTACTCCAAATTGTCTCGACGGAGCAACAGAAAGCATGGCTATAACCACTTTTATATCTAATTCAGGTCTCCGAGATGAATTTACAGGCGCTTCACACGACATTTATAAACAACAGTAGCTCCTCTGTCGGGATAGCAGCAGGCCCCACTGGACCGCATAAAGCAGAGTGTAGAGTTAAATTTAGGTCACCACTTTATTATGTGTAACAGATGCCTTGGCGAGGTCTACCCCAGGGTTAGGGAATTGCATTTGCGGTCCACCATGACAGAAGAGCAGACAGTTATGATAAGAGAGCGGCAGGGTGGAATCCATTTAACCTCCAACCACTGCAGCGGGAAGACAGCCAGCTCTGTGTAATCCTCTCTGGAAGACCGGACCGAGACCGGCTAACAGGTGGTACAGGCTAAATTTTAACCAGACCCAGGGAACGCAGCCACTCTCGCTCCCTCCCTCCTTCCTTTCCTTCCTCATCACCCCAATTTCTACATCATTAACCTCAATGAACAACTGCAGTGCTAATGGACTGACAAAGGCAGAAGTCGTGCAAACAAAAAGGTTAAGTGTCCGCCGTCCACTCAAAGTTAGACGCAGAACTTTCTTCATATTAGTCACACTTCTATTATCAGGGTAGGTCCAGGTTTTGTCTTATGAAATTTAAAACCTTTTTAATTCCACTAAGAATGAAAATTAATGCCAAGATTGCTGGGAAAAACAATAATCTGTATGATAAAAGGGTTATACAGAATTTTAAAACCATAATACAGATGAAATAACTCTAATGCTGCATTAAAAAACAAAAAATGAGTCAGCGATAAAGGTTCTTCAATAAGCTCTAAAGAAAACACAGTAGACCTGTGATAGGGATGAACAGTTATTTCTGATTACATTTATATCTTGTATGAAAGTAACAAAAGCAACAACACAATGATATGGATAATTAATTTTAAAAATGTTAAAGTTTGCTGGCATGTATTCACTCATCTATACATTACCTACAAAACTGGAAAGACTTGACTTAGATGTCACAAATTGACAATTTAAAACCAAGATAAACAAACATTAATACCTGCCCATAGAATTCAATACTTTTAAGGCCATGAATTTAACAAATTTAACACCTTATTAATACTTTTATAACTTTGGGGCTACCCTGATTATACTTCTGCAAACTCCATGGAATAACAGCTTTTAGTAACAAATGTCTAGGTGACTTAAAATATTTTAAAGCTCCTCTATGTTAAGACAAGGAAATTATATTGGTACAGAAGTTTTGGCTTTGAATGGCAGAAAGGTTTCAAAAGCTTAGGTTGGGTTCATTCATTCATTCATTTTTTACTTATTCTTGTTAGGGGTTGCGGGTAACTGGAGCCTGTCCCAGCGACAATGGGCATTAGGTGGGGTACACTTCTGAATCATCGTCCTCTTTGATGCTTACACCAGAAAATGAACAATTCTTACAACAATCAAATGGCTTTGTCAACAAATTATGTGGACAATATTAGCCTGAAAACTGCTGGAATATATGCTACTGAATGAAATAACAAAACAAACTAATGGGGCAAATTTTAGAGTTCATGTGCTCACCTGTTGGGCGGTGGAAGAAAGCTTTGCAAGTCATCAAAGGTATGTTAGAAACTGCACATAGATGAAACTAAAAAAAAAAATAAACCAGCCACAAAAATCACAAGATAGTGTGGTTTTGTGTTGGTCCCAAGCACAGATAAATGCAGAAGCTTGGCAAAATCAATATGCAAATCACCAGGAGGCAGATGATTTGCTTTGTCAACACCGTCAGGGAAAAGCATAAAGGTACAAAAAGGTGTTCCTGCAATAACTGGACTAAATTTCACCAACTATAAACTAGGAGTTTTATAAAGTTTGGCCAGTAAGATTTTAAGGCATTAAATAAAAGAGAATTACAAATACAATGAGTGTCAAATCTTGGTTGCAAAAAGTTCTAGATGTAATCCTGAGTAAAAAAAAAAAGACGTGCGTTTAAATATGAGGCAAAAGTGTGGCATTTAGTGGTTAGATATCCTGTTATAATTATTTATATATATATATATATTTTTTTTATTTATTTATATGGGACAGCGTGTATTAATGAACAGCAGCTAGTGCTGTAAATACACCGGATTATAGCTCAGAGCTAATTTCCATCCGTAGTCCCGTCACTCACTCACATTCAGACGAACACAGACATACGCACACATTTATTCACTAGAGTCAATTTAGAGTCACCAATTCACCTAACACATGCATGTCTTTGGACGGTAGGAGGAAGCCGGAGAACCCGGAGAGAACCCACAGTAACACGGGGAGGACATGCAGACTCCACCCAGAGAGTTCGTGTGATGTTGTGTTTGTCCGCCCGGGGCTCAAACCCACGACCTCCTTGCTGGGAGGCGAGAACATTAACCACTCTGCCACCGTGCATGTCCTGGGGTTTGTCGACTGTCTTTACAATTGTTTTGTGTCTGTCACTGTTGATGCCCCGGTATCTTGGCACATTCATTATAAGGCACAAAATACTTTTTCAAAATAATTGGCTGTTATTCCAAAGTATGATAGATTTGTGATAAAATTGTCTAGCATGGGATGAAGTGGGCCCATTTTCTTCACTTGTTATGTTTTCCAAATGGCATCCTTCACACAAAAAAGCAGTGTGATGCATGAGTCAGACTTATTTCCTGTTCTTGTCTATCATAAGTGTCATAAGTCTGTCATAAGTAACCTATACAAATATTACTTTACGGCCAGTCTCAAGAGCTAAACTCCAGTAAAAATTATGCTAACATTGTGTAGGATATACATTTTTTGGTGCAACATATGGCAAAAGTAATCATTAGAGTGCTAGATTTGACAACACTAGCCTTTCGGGGGTTTTTTTATAGCCTTTTCAAACCTCTGCCTTTTTTAGAGTATCCTGCCGAGACTGAATATTTTGTCAAACTGCCATCATCTCTCTCCTGTGAGGTACCCGAAGCGATTAATCCATGGCTGGCTGCGGGACGTCCTGTCAGGAGGCATTGGTGTGGCCAGCTGGAACTGCCAGATGTGTCAATGGATTCCCACGCTGAGCCATCGACTGCTGTTCGGATTCATAAGCGGGGCCATCGACTGCGGCTCAAATTCATAAGCTGTTTGATTGACTGCTGTTGGCACAATAGCTGCCAGCGGCGCGAGTGGAGGCTGACAAACGACGGGAGCGGAGTTGGCGAGCGGGGAAATCACCTCGGCGCTCTCGCACACAGCAGTCATCACACGCCACCACACTGTACAAAAAATTCTGCAAAATGTGCGGTAAAATACTGGCAGCACAAGATTACTGTAACAAATCTGGCGGCAGGCTCTGAGTTGGAGATGTCATGAGTTTGTGTACTCCTTGTGCTAGTCCCACACCCAGATAAATTGAGCAGGGAAATCATCACACAGCACACAACTGTACAAAAACAATATGTTAAATGTATGGTAAAATACTGGCACCTGTCATTAAAGAGAATTAACAGTGAATTACAGTGAAATACAGTGAATTAACTGCATTTTTCCTGTACAGTACAATTCTTTTTTATGTTGAACAGAGATCGTGAGGGACATAGGCAGAATATGGCATATGGCAGAAATAGGGATGCATTCTTCATTTAATATAAATGAGAAAATTAGACTTTTTTATGGTAAAATACACTGGCAGTTGTGGTTGCTGGAATTTTGCTGTAAAAAATATGACCGTTTTTTATTATTATTTCTTTTTTATGTGATCAGAGACTGTGACACAGACGTCAGAAAAAGGGATGCATTCTTTATTTAATGTAAAAGTTTTATACTGTCATCTGAGATCTATAGTGAAACACTGTAAAATCTACGGTAAAATACGGTATAAAACTTTACAGTTTATAAGCTTAATTTTTCCAGTACAGTACCATAAAAATATTTCTGTTTTGTTATGTGGTGACATGGCAGAAAAGGGGTTGCATTTTAATTTAATGTAAAAGTTATATACTGTCATCTGAGGTTTATAGTGAAAGTCTGTAAAATCCATGGTAAAATACGGGCACTTGTGGTTGCTGGAATTTTATTGTAAAAAATTCTGCTGACAGTATAAAACTTTACAGCGAATTAACTTTTTTCCTGTACAGTACTGTTTTTATGTTGATCAGAGACTATGAATCACAGACATGGGATGCATTCTTTAATTTAATGTAAAAATGTATACTGTTATCTGATTTTTATGGTAAAATACTGTAACATCTATGTTAAAATACTTGCAGTTGTTGTTGCCAGAATTTAACTGTAAAAAAAAAATGGTGACAGTATAAAATTTTAAGTTAATAACCTGCAATTGTCCAGTACAATAGCATATATATATATTTCTTTTTTCTTTACCTTTAATTTTCCAGTACAGTACTGTTTTTTATGTAGATCAGATGGTGAGTTGCATAGACATGGTGAGAAAAGTGATGCAGTCTTAAATATATTGTAAAAGTTATGTTTGTTTGTTTTTTTTTTTTTTGTTAGACTTAAAAAATGTACACAAAAATACTGGCTCTTGTAGTTGCCCAGAAGCTCAGAAAAGTCAGTTTTGCATAATATAACTCCTGTAATAAAGTCTGGTGATAGAATAAAACTTTACAATGAATTACGTTCTTTTTCTAGTACAATGCTGTAAAACTTTTACTGTATGTTGATCACACAGTCATGGTGGAAAAAGAGAAGCAGTCTTTAATTGAATGTAAAAGTTTTATACTGTTACCAGATCTTTTATCGTAAAATGAATTCACCGTAAATTCTGTTGATTTTTTTTTACAGTGCACGTCCTTCGCACTCTGCTCCTTTACCGCCTCACTCGATCACTGACAAACAAATACAGACACAACTCCAGCAGTGGTTTGTGTGCAGATGAGCAAATGAGCGTGGGGTTATTACAGCCATCAGTTTTGCTGCGGAGACACAGAGCGGGACGTCTCACTACAGACAGAACATCTCCTGAGTGAATATAGCCCACCGTACATCCAACAAGTCAGATGCCTTGTTATTCTTTGTATGCAATTCAACACAACACAAAAGATGTACAAAGGGGAAATGTATTTTTAGCAAATAAAAATATACCTCTCTCTCTGCGTGGAGTCTGCATGTCCTCTTCGTGTTTTGTCGTGGGTTGTTTCCAGCTTCCTCCCCTGAAAGACATGCATAAACGGCCCATTGTCCTGCTGTCCATCCAAGGCCAGGATAGGCTCCAGCCATCCTTGACCCATAACAGGAATAAGCTGAAGATGATGCATAGATAGGTTTTAATATTTTGGCCAATCACTGTCAATCTAAATTAATACGAATAAGAATACCTTTATTACCTTTAATCAAAATCAGAATCAGAATCACAAGATTTTTATTGCCATTGTCAGTGAACAACACAATTCACAGACTAGGAACTTGTTTTGGTGCTAATGTGCAACATATAACACTACAAATAAGAATAAAAAATATCACTATGATAAAAAAGAAACTTTAAAAATATAAAATACAAAATATAAGGGCATGCAAAGGAATACGTTTATTAAGTTAAATAGCCAGATAAATTAGGCGATAACAACAGAACAATAATGCAATCTGTCAGTGCAGATAGATAAGATAATATTAACATGATTAACATGTTAATAAAGTGACAAGTGTAAAGTGACCATGACCACCTTTAAAAACCTTTATTATTATTGTTGCAACAGCATAAGTACAGTTAGCAGTAGCACACAGTGGTATCACACAAGAACACAAAGGGCCAGATTTATCAAAGGTTTGCGTGCACTGCTAACTGAATAAGATGCGCTAAAATTGGAGCAAACCCAGACACAGTTGAGATTTGCGTGTCTTACAGGAGCAGAGCGAACGCAATGCAGATTTTGCTCCTGTGATCTAATGAATCTGTAAACTGAGGCGTTCTTCCCAGAGTGCGCAAAATGGAAGGCGGAGAAAATGCAAATTCATTCATTTACCGCCCGCAATATTATTTATCAAGGCTCACCATGACTTTGCGTGTGAAAATAGCGTTAAATTTAGCACATTGGAGAAGGACGTGCTAATCTTTTGCACAGATATGGCTGCTGTGATTCGCATGAGACGAAGGAGAAGAAATGAACAAATACGTAGGGTTAGAGTGTTTGCCACGCGTGCAGATCTATTTGCCATGACGGATGAAAAAATTATTCACCAGCACTTTCAGCTCTTCTTGGTTAAATTTTTGCTTCCGTTTGTGTTTCACTTCTGCACCTTCCATGGCGCAAAACAATACACGCAATGATGCCGTTTAAATAGTTCCGCCCATCTGTTTACACCTGTCACCGGCCACGCAGTTTGTCTTAGTAATTCACGCGCAACACGCCCAATAATAGCGGCCGCATATTTTCTCACTGCGCTCGCAGTTTAGCACCCGTCTAAGTAAATATCAGAGACCAGTCTGGCCAAAGATAATTAGATAAAAAACTAAACTAAACTACAAGTAAAGCTAAATAAGATAGACTATGAGCAAATTAAATGCACTATAATAAATATGTACAGTGTATGGATATTCATAAATACCAAAAGTGAAAAGTGTACATTGTGAACAGCTGCTTAAAAATAATTATTGCACATAATAATAAATATGGCACAGATTTACATTCATTCATTCATCTTCTGCTTCTTCTCGTTAGGGGTCGCAGGTGACTGGAGCTTATCCCAGTAACATAGGGCCTCAGGATGGGTACATTTTGGGCAAGGGCCAGCTTGTCCCAGGGCTGACACAGACACCCATTCACTCTCACTTTCATTCACTAATTTAGAGTCATCAATTCATCTAACACATGCATGTCTTTGGACGGTGGGAGGAAGCCGGAGAGAACCCACGGTAACACAGGGAGGAAATGCAGACGCCGGCCCGAGGATCGAAGGATGAAGGATGTGCACAGAGAAAGTTCTGGATCTACTGTAGAGCAGCCATTACCAAAGTCAAGACTGTCGCGGCCCCCTTAAATTTCCGAAAATCCCACGCGGACCCCCAACTATACAACTTAACTTTTTTCAAAAGAAGCTGTCATGTTTTTCTCCATATATTTTTATAAAAGCATTACAAATACACTGTCTGTTGCCTAAAATTTGTTTCAAAGTAATATTTTAAAAACATATATAACTGTAATTATTTTCAAATTTGATTTTTTTATGTACTTTATGTTTTTAGGTACTTAATATTTTCATTGACTAATTGTTTTTTTAATATTTTTGTTTTAGTTTGTTGTTATGGACCAAGACCATGTGTCTGAAATAAAGAATTAATTAAAACTTAAATTAAATTGAAATATAGACAGCCTCTGGGGGCCCCCTTGCAGTACCTTCGCGGACCCCGAGGGGGCCCCGGACCCCACTTTGGGAACCACTGCGGTAGAGAATAGGTAGCCCCACTTTTACAAAAACTGGAGTATTTGGAGTAAAACTTTAGAATTAGTCACACTATTGAGCATTAGTTAAGGATTATTTAACAATTAGTAAACTGTAAATTGATTATTTACAAAGCATTACTTCAACATTAATAAACATCATAAAGTTATAAACATTGTTATTCACTTTTAATTTGTGAGTAATACACTCATGTAAATCAGTGCAAAATTATAAACATCAGTGTCTATTCAGTATCTATGGTGATTTATTCATTGCATTGTTGTTAATTGCATATTTTTTTATGCTGTTCTACTGCTCAACAACTTTTGGAGACCTTTGCATTACTATTTCACCGTTTAAACTTTAAAATAATGTATATGTACGGAAGACGTCTTCTTTTGGGGAGCTGTTACTTTGACTTTGCAGAGAACGTTTGGATTAGGTGTCTGTCACCCCCTGCTGGCAATGGTGGGTACTAGACAGAGCATAAAATGGATATTTAGCACAGCTTTTAGTAATGGATAGATAGAAATATGAGCTGACTGCTTCAATTTCAGTGCTGAAAACAAATCCAGTGACAGAGCACGGGCTTTGGGAAAGAGTACATCATGGTTTCACTGGGGACGGGCTCAGCTTACAGGATTAACCAAATATGTGTAAATGAAACAAAATACTATACTCTAGGTACTGTATTCCGTAGGCTCCGGATTATAAGGCGCACTGTCATTGAATGGTCTATTTTCAAACTTTTTCACATATAAAGTGCTCCGGACTGAAAGGCGAAACAAAACAGTCAGATAAGTCAGTCAGTCAAACTTTATTCAATGCGTTCACCATAACTCCCAATGCGTGAATAAAAAACACAATCTGAGACGGCTAAATCAAACAATAACATATTCACAATAACTCATAACTGTTCAGTTAACGTTATAACAAAATACAACACAATACACTCTTTTTCAGTTCATTCCTCGTCCACAAATCCCTCAAATTCTTCATCTTCAGTGTCCGAGTTAAACAGTTGGGCGATTACGGCAATATTATGGTGAAGCACAGTATGTATTACTCCACGATGCTCCTGACTACGGTAGCCATAAATAAATTCATATATAAGGCACTTTGGATTATAAGGCACACTATCGTTTTTTGAGAAGATTGAAGGCTTTTAAGTGCGCCCTATAGTGCGGAAAATACGTTATGTTTTTGAAATGGAAACAGCATTATAACATGGTTTAAAGCGCAAAAAAGTCAGAATAGCAGAATAGGGGACCTTTAAGCTTCCACATGTTTTTGTTTTTTACTCTCAAGTCAAGTAGAAGTCATGTTGAGTAAGAGTAAAACTGTATATTCCGACTGTATAAATTGTATATTCTAGTCAATACTTCCCACTACTATACTGTCGACCACCAAGCGTACTATGTAACCATTTTAAAATGACAGGAGAAAATGTCAGAAGAAGTATCAAGAACTACAATTTTCTGCTTTCAGTCCAGTTAATTGCCTTGAAAAAAAGCTAATCTCTGAGTGCCCACTGCTTTAGTCAATTTGTATTATGTTTTAATTGACTGTACAGCCGTCAGGTGGCAGCCATTATGAAGAGTGGGCACAGAAAACACCACATTATGCTCCATTAAAGTCAATTAATTGGAAAAGTCCTCAGCGAGGGACTGCACTCCTTCAATGCCACTGGTCTTTCCCTGTAATTATTTTTTATGCGCTGGGCCGTATCTCTGCGTTGAGTGAATGTTTTATAAAAGCGGCGAGCGCTGCCTGAGCAAACGCAGTGAGACAGTTTAATCTTTGGAGAAACTTCGACTCCGATTAATGGCTTTTGTTCAGTCTTGTTACACAGAAGTCAGTGGAGGCTGCTTTTGTGTAGAGCCATATGTTAAAGTCTAGTCCTAAATACAAAAGAATGGCAGAAAAATAGGTTCCATTAAGGACACGGCTGGAAGAGACAGGATTTAAATGGGACACAAAGGGACAGATATGTATATAGCTTTACATTACCATTATCTTCTTTTAAAAATCATGTAATGGGGTGCGCTTTAGACAGAAGTCAGCTCTCAGACCCCATTTCATATTATGTTAAGTCTGTATTAGAAGATTTGTGCTTGAGTAGATTAAACATAACCACAAGACATTTTTATTGGGCCTGAAATTGGGCCCATGTGCCGCCTGTGAAGCGAAGGCAGGCCGTATACACAGGAGTCCACATATATTGATGCTGGGTCATTCTGAATTATGGGAACATGTAAATATGTCTGTGCTCGGTGGCTGTTTGATGGCCGTCCTAAAGCTGCTCTATGAAAATGAAAAGCCACCCATCATCTTTAAGGCCCTGTGTTCAAACTCTTTATTTCCTTTGAATAAGTAAGTGCGGATGTAAAATTATTTGAATTATAAACTTGAATCTTTGGCTCTATATATTTCTTTTAGAGAGGTAATTTAATTCCAAAAAAGTTGGGAAACTATTCTGCTTTTATTCATATTTTATACCAATCTTGGTCACCTCTCGAGCAGCACTGCATGTTTTACAACTTTTAAAAACATTATCTGGCTAAAAGAAAATATTTTTTAGTAAGTACTCTACTGTCGCCATAAAGAAACAGGTGAAAAGACCAGCAGAGGGCAGATCTTGCGAATCTTTTGAACATAATCAAATTTTTA
The DNA here is from genome assembly GCA_020698575.1 of Bostrychus sinensis. Classification (NCBI taxonomy): domain Eukaryota; kingdom Metazoa; phylum Chordata; class Actinopteri; order Gobiiformes; family Eleotridae; genus Bostrychus; species Bostrychus sinensis. The sequence goes on from CM036247.1 coordinate 9,400,111, forward strand.
AAAAGCACTCCGCTTTCTTAAACTTTTTTTTTTTTTTTTTTTTTTTTTTTTTGACACCATTTGACTACTTAATGTAAAAAATCTTTGAGAAATAAGTGGAAACAGAGCTTTACACAGTCTCTTTTGTTGTTGTTGTTTGGTTAGTACTTCCTGGAGAGAGCGGGGTGTTATTGGGGAGGCAGAGGTTCGCACATCCGAGCGTTGTGAAGCCTCTAGAAAATAAAGAATAAAGGATTACTCAAACAGGCGTGAATGGGGCAAAACACAACTCCAGGTTTGTTTTTGATGAGGGAACAACATTATAACACAGTAGAAAGCTTAATAATACAGCCACTACTGTTACTACTCACTTTTCCAGTCTTTTGCAGCTCCTATTCTTACCTTTTGAAGTGAAAATAAGCTAGTATTTTTCATTAAATGGTCATTTATCTCAGTTTTAACAGCTGATATGTTGTTTATGAGTGTGAGATTCAAAGATTGTCAGTCTGTGTCAGCTCCTGTCCAGAGTGTACCCCACCAAAGTCCCAAAGTTAATGGACTAGGCTTTATTACCCGCAACCCATGTCATGATTTAGCTGAAGAAGTTGACTGAATTATGTTGACTTATAAACTGTGTATATTGTGTTGCCATTTCCCCAGTACATTCTTTGACTTGCTGTAACCCACCCACATTGTTGGCAGTATTACATTATAAGGGGCCTAGAGGTGTGGCAATAAATATGAGGGATATAGTGTCCTTCATTGAATTTTGTTTGGTTTACATCAAACTGAACTAAATGATTCAGTTAAGGTTAAAAGAGCACCATGTCCTTATCGTCTTTTGGGTTTATTAGGAGTAAACAGCTTAATTGTGTTGCTGTGTTGGGCAGGACAAGGGTCAGCACGGTGACCTCCTAACTAGAAGGTCCTGTATATAATTCATAGTCAGGGCAAGACCTTTTTAAAGCTTTCTAAGATCTTTATGGTAACTTCATTTGGACCAGCTGCATGTACAGGACTCAATTTACTCATTCTGCTGTTGAATCTCTGCAACTCTTCAGTGAGCGTCCTGTATGAGCAGCAATCAAAGACACCAAGATAGATCACCAAGAGCAGGTGATTTTATGCTTAATAAGTATCTGTGGTGTATATTTTTAGTGGTAGGTGTTGTGTGAAGCTGAATGTGTAAAGAGTGGAAAGTCTTCGCACCTTCTACAGTAACTCTTCAGTTAAACTGTATGTTGTTGATAGATTAAACACACATACAAATTCTTTACTCCCAATTAGTAGGAGCTGCCAGCTTTGCCATGCCCCAGTCTCTGCTGTAAAGGAAGCCTGTAAACCTTTTCAGCCTCCTCTCTCCAACAACCAGACGAGAGGGGAGGTCCCAGGTCTGAGGCTGTCTGAGACTGAACCCCCACACTGGGTCTCAACACATCAGGCCATCATCTCCTGCAGTCCATTTAGATCGTATCCCCTGCATCCCACATCCTGCATCCCTCACCCTGCATCCCTCACCCTGTATCCCACATCCTGCATCCCTTACCCTCCATCCCTCACCCTGCATCCCTCACCCTGTATCCCACATCCTGCATCCCTTACCCTCCATCCCTCACCCTGCATCCCTCACCCTGTATCCCACATCCTGCATCCCTTACCCTCCATCCCTCACCCTGCATCCCTCACCCTGTATCCCACATCCTGCATCCCTTACCCTCCATCCCTCACCCTGCATCCCTCACCCTGCATTCCACATCCTGCCTCCCACATCCTGCATCCCTTACCCTGTATCCCACATCCTGCATCCCTCACCCTGTATCCCACATCCTGCATCCCTCACCCTGTATCCCACATCCTGCATCCCTCACCCTGCATCCCTCACCCTGTATCCCTCGCCCGCCTTCCTCATCCCTCACCCTGCATCCTTCACCCTGTATCCCTCATCCTGCATCCCACACCCTGCATCCCTCACCCTGTATCCCTCATCCCGCCTTCCTCATCCCTCACCCTGCATCCTTCACCCTGTATCCCTCATCCTGCATCCCTCACCCTGTATCCCACATCCTGCATCCCTTACCCTCCATCCCTCACCCTGCATCCCTCACCCTGCATCCCACATCCTGCCTCCCACATCCTGCATCCCTTACCCTGTATCCCACATCCTGCATCCCTCACCCTGTATCCCACATCCTGCATCCCTCACCCTGTATCCCACATCCTGCATCCCTCACCCTGCATCCCTCACCCTGTATCCCTCGCCCGCCTTCCTCATCCCTCACCCTGCATCCTTCACCCTGTATCCCTCATCCTGCATCCCACACCCTGCATCCCTCACCCTGTATCCCTCATCCCGCCTTCCTCATCCCTCACCCTGCATCCTTCACCCTGTATCCCTCATCCTGCATCCCTCACCCTGTATCCCACATCCTGCATCCCTTACCCTCCATCCCTCACCCTGCATCCCTCACCCTGCATCCCACATCCTGCCTCCCACATCCTGCATCCCTTACCCTGTATCCCACATCCTGCATCCCTCACCCTGTATCCCACATCCTGCATCCCTCACCCTGTATCCTGCATCCCTCACCCTGCATCCCTCACCCTGTATCCCACATCCTGCATCCCACACCCTGGATCCCTATCCTGCATCCCTCATCTCTCACCCTACACCCCTCACCCTTCATCTCTAACCCTGCATTCCTCATCCCGCATCCCTCATCCCGCCTTCTTCATCCCTCCCCCTGCATCCCTCATCCTGCATCTCTCGCCCTGCATTCCTCATCCCTCCCCCTGCAGCCTTCATCTCTAACCCTGCATCCCTCATCCAGCATTCCTCATCTCTCGCCCTGCATCCCTCATCCCTCCCCCTGCATCCTTCATCTCTCACCCTGCATCCCTCACTATGTATTCCTTATGCCTTACCTCGCATCCATCATTCTGCAGCCCACATCCTGCATCCCTCACCCTTCACCCTGCATCCTTCACCCTGGATCATCATCCTATCATCTTATCCAGTCCTTACACTAATAATAAAAGTAGTCTTCCCCTAAAGGAATCTGGCAAAAAGCATTTTTCTGATTAACCTACACCACCAGTCACACAAAAAGCCAACATTCAAAATACAAAAAAAGACCTCTAAGCCTCTAAATGACCCGAGCATTTGGTGCAGATATTTCACATTTGAACTGAAACATAATTTCCCAGGAAAAAGGCTTTGTGTTGCCAGACAATTGAAGAGAACACAAAATAATGCTTTTATGTTACAGTCAAATAGCAAAGCACAAATTAGCATCGTTTCTATAGAGGATGTTTCGCATTAGTGCAGCCATAATACAAATTACTAATTACAACATATGAGTGGAGGCAGTCTTAAGTATTGGCAATTATGATTAAATTATGCTGCGGGGATGTAGGAAAATGGGAAAACGCAAAAAGCACAATATGTCCTTGTTGAAGGATCCGGCTATCCACCAGCAGAGGGTGCGTGAACGTGATGTCACACAGTGCTTATAATATGTTTAAGTAAAAGTTAAAAAGTTGAATTGCTTAAGAATTGCTTAATTAATTTGCTAAAGCTAAACTGCTATGAATGCTTATTATTATGTTTTTACTCATTTAATCATGATATGTAATCAGTTTTAATAACCCTTATTTTACTTGTATGTTAAAAAATGTATGTTAAAAGTTAAAGACAAATTGTTTTAAGTATATATCAAATACCATTGTATTATGCTATTCAAGGCTCTTGGATCCAGAATCTAAGTCGATCTCAGTGTCGGCTTCTATTTCTGAGGGAGTGAGTGTGGGAAATCAATGTCTGCTGCGTGTTGTTTGGCCGACTTGGTGGCTGTTCCGCGTGCAGTGGTTTCCTGTCGAGATCACTCAAGCTGCCTGATCCTGAACTAGGCTCAGAGATTTGCATAGAGGACTGCTTTCATGTTCTAGTCAAACTTATAATCACGGACTCGTGCTCTGACGGACGAAAAGCAAATAAACACCCTAAAAAAGACATTTACTGACTGCATTACATTTTTTGCCTCCTTGAGAAAGTCCTTCTGAGTGTTAAATAGTTAATCAACGATCTTCGCTTCAGAAAGGTAGGTCTTCTCTCCTTTTTGCACTTCATAGCTGGAAGGTCATCCAGCCTTGTGTGGTAAAGGGTTTTAGATAAGGTTATTTTAGTGGTCCATCTAGGCTCACCCTCAGGAAAAGTTACTAATGTTGCTCTACTGCTGAGGCAATTCAACAGTCCTCTTTTTCCACATGTTCAAATTAATTATCTATAAAGTGGACAGTGCTGCTGAGGTGTCCACTAATTCACTTTCTAGCCTAATATACTGCATTAGGTCACACTAACAATAACCCTAAGTACAAGTGTCCATTGCATGATTTAACTAATAGATTCATTTGGAGTTATACACCATATCTAGGCCTTTGGGACAGTGGCTGCACATGGGGGCACTGGCTGTTGCCGCTTATGATTTCACTGTGTAATGAGACTCCCTTGAGGTCTTCTCATTACGACAGTTGTCAGTGGCGCTAATCAAAGCATGACCCACAAACCCATAATGCGCTGTTATGACCGAAACTGTTGTTGTTAGACTCCAGGCCAAGCTATGATCGAAATGAACACGAAAAATGTAAAAATATTGTGGTAATGACACTGGAGAAGGCAAGGAGAGTGTACGAACAAAACAATCACCTCATAAATAGTTAGGATTAGGAAATTAAGGTGAACTCCAAGGGTTGTCTCACACCGACATTAACAAAATTTCTTATCTAAGCTCAGTTTGCTGTTGTCGTTGTGTCACCAGCCCCCCTTCAGGTCACTGACGAGGGGTGGGACATTTAAAATGTTTTTGTGCCTGGCTCCTTTCGACTGTCTGTCAAATCTTGTTCTGTGATTGCCGTCTGCTTCGGCGATGTTGCTCCACATTTGCATAAAGTTGACTTGTGTTCAACTCAAATCTACACCAATCTTCCGTACGTGAGTGTGCATAGAAAATGAATGATTGCCAGTTATTTTATGTGTGAGATTTGTATTAACTTTAAGAAAAGCAGCAATAAACCAGAAGTAGAGCATGCAATTTTTTCGAAGCTTTCTAAGATTCCATTTCAGAGAGATGAGATTACATGTTAGTGATTAGTTTTTGTTTTTTTTAAACACAGAAAGCAAATGTAAAAATAAAAAAAATAAAAAATCTTTGTTTCTGGAGTGTCTGGATCCTCGGCCACAGCAAACCATTTCCACTCGGTCGATTTGAACCTGGCCTATCACAGTCATTTATTTACATTGCATCTTACAAAATCTTTTATAAAAATTAATCAAGATGGCGCCGGGCCAATACAAGGTGATTTTTATAACTTCTCTCACCTGATTAATGGCGTTTAGTGCTTTCCTATGTCTGCATTGTTCAGTCCTGTGTTTTTTCTTTGTCTTGTTGCAATTTTATCAACAGTGAAGTGTTGTTGCCGTCCGACGTAACAACCACATTCAAACAAATTCACTTTCTCCTCAACTGGCTTCTGCTGCTGTCCCTGTTCACAGATAAGTGCAGAGCTGCTCATTATGGCATTTTCTGGTTTTTATGGCAAAAACGGCAACAATCCACAGTTTTGTTTTTTGTTTTGATTTGTTTTTTTTTTTATTTCCAGGACAGCAGTGT